>CM055265.1:85927446-86651536 GCA_029237695.1 Conchocele bisecta | reverse complement strand
GCACGTAAGAATGACAAACTCTTGCGTCGTTAATTTCTTAGTTATCTCCCTTTGTTGTTTCGTGCACTGATTTCGTGTCCGGAGCATAACTCGGACACCCTTTGGAATATTTTCATGAAACTTCACACATGCATAGACCACGACTTTAAAGGTGTGTCACGCAAGAATGACAACTCTTGCATCACTAATTTAGTTATCTCCCTTTGTTTTTCCGTCACTGATTTTGTCTCCGGAGCATAACTCGAACACCCTTTTTTCAAACTACTTGTGTATCTGGGGAGGGGGATACACATGCGCTTGTCGACAAGCGTCCATTTCTAGTTTTTACTCTTCAACTACATTGCTTGGCCCTAAATGATACTCTTTTGTGTTGGTGGGCTGTTAAGCACCATTCTATTCCGGATCGTAAGGTGCCGTCTCATCATGATCTGCACTGTTTGTGGATATTTTCTCATTTTTGGCCATGCTCATAATAATTTTCGTATTAATGGAATAGTTTGAAAGGACATGGAAGAGTTCATACCAATTACTTGGGCGTGAAAGGTTTAAACCACAATCGACCAAATGGACGAAGGCTATGTTGTAACCAGTAGGTAGTACTCAGCTGATTGTTGTTGTTGTAGACACGCCACGGTACCGCGGCATGGTGAGTGAGCTCGACTGCTGGATGGAGTGGATCGAGAACCAGATGGCCGAGGAGATGTACGACGTGCCCGCCGACGACGACATGGACGACTATATAGGAGGTTAGTCTGCCACTCTCTTGTATGTAGTAACGTGCCTGCAGTCACTATTCCGCCAGTTTTGAAAATTACGAGTGCCCGCTTTACAGATATAATCATTTAGTAATATTTATTTTTGCGCGGTGGTATCGGGCCTTTTTCATATGCAAATGAGGCATGATATTTTTTAATTATTTCTACAAATTAAATGTCTCGCCTGAAAATAAATAGTGTTTTAAACAGATTATAAAGTATGATCATTGCACATCAAAATATAAATACAGAGAATAATTAGTAATGTCCGTTAACATTTTAAGGAAACACAGTTATCGCCCCTGATATCAGTGTGGATATTTAGCTCTGATATAACATGTATAATAATGCCAATCATTACATGGGGAAATGGTGAATCAATGTTTATTTTGCTAGGAAATGTCTCTGATGATGAACATTTTGTGCCGACTGAGTGGGCATGTACCTTTAAACCCCGTTCAGTCATCCATCAATCTCCAGTGACAGTTAATTTTGTGTACCGTAATAACCCTACTGTCTGTTTCATGTTAACCTGCCCAACTTTTACACCTATTTAAACACCCTAAAACTCTTATTTTTTGGCATAAAATCATTTTTCAGCAAAATTTAGCAATGAGCCATCTTTTATTTTTTTAAATTCGGTCCTATAATGAAGTAATAGCCATAAATCAAGAATTGAATGCAGGGTTGCAATGTTAAAATGTCACGTGCGATCAGATTTTCAACATTTTTCTAGCATCGAACTGCTTGCTGGATTTCATCATTAAAAACAAGACACTAACCTTGTATTTATGAGAGCAAATCTTGCCAGGTTGAAAAATAAAGGAATCGAGCCTCCATTTCTCGGTGTTCGTACAAGAATTACAGAAGAAAATGCCGAGAATTTGGTCAAAATACAACATATCCTCGCACATCGACACCGGTGTAAATCTACATTCTCTAATGGTATGACTTGGGAACACCATATATACGTCATTTCCGGCGGAAGTATATAGTCACTTCCTGTGAGCCAGTTTCTTTGCCGGACGAATTTCCGGCGGACAACTTGGTTTACTAAATGCTGATTGGTTGGTGAAGGTCACGAGTTTAATTGAATCAAGTTCGTTAGCATTCACAATTTACAATACATTAGGACGTATTAGCAATAGTATCAGATCGACTTGGAACCTTATGGATGAATGGTATTCGCTAAATATATGAAGATTAAATGATTGATTGATATATTTTAATGCAAATTGTTTAAATTATATGCCAGAAAATGATGTTAATAAACAAATTTATTAAGAATTTGTGTTCAGTTCGCAAAAATAGTTGTTGTTGTTGACCGGAAGTGATTATTGCATAGCAGTTTCTTTTTTTATTGTCAACAACTAAAATTTGGTGAAATTAATTTATAAGGCAAAAGCCCATCCATGACTGTTTATTCGAAATAACTTTGTTATAAGACGGATTTTCTTGAAATAAAAAGTAGGCTCATTTCTAAAAAATAGTTTTACATTGTTTTATATAAAAAATAAGCAGTTTGGAGTGTTTTTATAGCAATAAATCTTGGGCAGCATTTCATGGAACAGACAATAGGTATTTGGACACCATTTGTAAACAGTACAACCATACTCACTCTTTGTTGTGGGTAAGCATATATTTATATGTGTATTGCAGGAATCGCTGCACCCACAACTGCAGGCAGTCCACTAGTTATACAACAAGGCCTGAAGATTACCGAGGAATTGGTACAAAGAGTAGAAGTCGTCTATGTTCTAGGTTTGTTCTTATTGGGCAAACATAGAAAAAAGGTAGGTAACAACAGCCTGTGCTTGTAAAGCTTTCCGAGCATGTACCCCATTATTGTGCTCGAAATCAGTTTGATTAGGAGAGATGGTTTATGGCCTAGGGGTTAGGACACATGATTTCAAATCGGAAGGTTGCGGGTTCAAACCTTGTCATAGTATTTCCATCCCACATTGATTGATCAATGCTGATCTGTGCTCAGTCGCGGCCAATCAATCTGTTTGATTTCATTTCGAAGTCGGGGAGTACAATACTTTTTAGACACAAAACGTTTCTGGATCTCTGCTTAAGGATTCATACTTTAGCCATGAATCTCACTGGGATTCACACCTGCGGCTAATTGATCCAGTATAGCGTGCCTGGCATCGGATCTGTAGCCTATTTCACCAAAATTGCAAAGTATACTTGTTTATTAATTTTATTATACTGAATTTATTACATTATCACACGCTGTGATAATGTAATAAATTCAGTATAATAAAAATTAATAAATTTATCCTTAGACTTCATTTTCATAATGAAGTTTTCAAAATGGCTGTGATTCACAGCCATTTTGAAAATTTCATTATGAAAATTTCGGGGCAAATGTGGAATGTAGCTGTTAGTGACCATTTCAATTCCCATTTCAGGTACAGAGAAAGCTAGCTGAGTTAAAGTTGGCCGCAGGTCTCAGTGACCTGTTCGATCAGTTTATATGGAAGTGCCAAGTGTAAGTTGACCATATGGGTATATGGGACAAGCCATGTGATTTTGTACCTGTGCGATTTTTCGTGAAAAATATTTACAGAAACTGTGATGTTTTATAAGACGGCGTTAGTTGATGAAAGTTTCATAGCAAATGTGGAATGCTATTCGATCTCTGCACTGAACATTTCGTCGACTTTTGATGTCATTTATGGAAAATATCATAAATTTTGTCAATATGTTTACATAGGTACAAAATCACATGGCTCGTCTCTTATATTGCTACCCATCGACTTTCTATGCTCATTTTCTTCTGCCTATTTGATGGCATGCCGTTGACATTCATGTCCACCCATTTTTATGCTCCCTGTCTCGGAGAAGCTAGGAGGCATATATTGTTGACTGTGTCTGTCAGTGCCATAGTTTCTCCAATCTACCACTAGGGGAATTTATATGCTGACACATATACTTGTTGTTTTAAGTGCCCTTTATCTCCACAACCGTAAATCAGATTGATTCTTTTCGGTTCTCCTGATTTTTTCTGCACTTCCTTGAGACGCCTTAAATATCGACAGCTTACCAAGAACTATCAGTCAATTAACTGATCATGTGTGCAACTTAGAATGGTATTGCATGTCTTATTTGCTTGTTACAGAGGCCGCTACAATAGCCGACACAGAATGCGCGGTCACAATGCCTCCTGCGAATGTAGTCCGGTATGTACTCGTAACATATTCTTATATATACATTAGACTACAGTGGAATCCCACTAAACCGGACACCTTGGAGACCACCCCATTGTGCTTAATTTAGATGGGTTTCAATGTACTTTATTTCATTGTCCCGTCTGTTCATGACTGAAAATTACAGAAATTGGTCATCAAGTGCTTAATTACAGTGGAACCCTCTAAACCGGACACCACTGTACTTGTAAAATGACTAGCTGTTTAATAAAATACAGTTTAACCTGTCTAAACCAGACACATAGAACACACCGATGTTTAATACTGATTATGGTTTATGCTCTGATGTCTGTTCGTGACTGCAGAGCAAATAAACATGTCTTGCATTGCTCATATGCCACAAATACAGCAGAATCTCTCTAAACTGTCACCCTATATCATCGACACAAGAATTGATTGTGTTTGTCGTTTTGACTTCACATTGCTTCGTTTAACCTTTTGATATGCAGACACTAGCAACGTATTCTATTTATCAAGTAACGTTTTACGCTTTAGAATGAGCAATTATGACGTGATTTTCATTTTAAATAGCGCAGACTTGTTTATGTTGCGTCATTTGATAACGTCATGTAATGCCGTTCGACCAATGAAACATCAGCTTTCAATTTGTTACAACCCGGATATTCGTAATTGGTCAATGCCTGATACGACATATTATCACTCGGTACATATTTCACCAATGCAGGGACGGGCTGAGGCTCATGGGTAGAATAACATGACTTCAATACTGAAGGTTGCGAGTTCAAAACCTACCCTAGGACATGTTAACTACTTTAGTATTTCCATTCCCACTAGTCTGTCGAATGAGACATTAAACTCATTCATTTCATTTTGACCAATGCAAAGCTTGTTGCCTGATAAACAGCCATCCATGAACCTGCTGTGATTTCCATTTCAGGAGGTGGCGTTGAAGATACAGTTTCTGCGACTGGTCCATAGTTTCTGTGATCACTCAGAGTATGTTCCTCTCACTGTTGTAGTGGACCTCTGTCCGTTTGCAAATACAGTCTACACTCGTTACCTCAAACTCATTAATTCAAACCACTGATAACTCAAATTATGGGCCCAAGTACATGTTTTCCTATATAATAACTCTTGTTAACTAACAGTTTATATTTTCCTCTGTCCCTTTGACTTTGAGCTGGTTCATATTGCCGTGATCCAAGTGTAGTTATGGTGCCTGGAACCAGATCGGGATGTTGTGTTTTAATGCTGAAAGTAATTTTAGTTTGGAATGTACAGTACAGTATATGTGACTGGAGAAATCGGGCTGAAGGGTTTTGCAACCATTGTAGATCCAGATCAACACCAGTCATGCTTCCAACAAGCAATACAGATCATTATCAGGCTACAGGAGTGTGCTATTTGAAACGGAGGTACACCGGCCATAAATCCCTAAGCCCCGTGTATCTCCAGTTACAGCCACGTATGACCATGCTGTTTGAACGGACGTAAAACCCAATCATTAGAACCTCTAAACCGAACTAACAGACAACCGGTTTCATTGTGATTTATCTCTGTCTGGTGATAATGTCTGGTCATGATCGCAAATCACAAACACACATGAGACATGCCATGTGATGTTGTACCTTCAGACATCTGCGTAATATTTTCTGTAACTGGCATCAAAAGTTGACAACATTTTCAGAGTACTCTTTATTTATGAAACACATTGTAAATTTTGTATTTGTAAACGTTTTTAATGAAATTACGCAGATGTCCGAAAGTACAAAATCACATGGCGCGTCTCGTATTGAAGAGCTCATATAACTGAATTACAGTGGAACATCTGTAAACTGTATATCCTGGGGAACTATCGGGGTGTATTGTTTAGAGAGGTTGCACTAATTGTGTCCTGTCTAGCATGCTGCTGTTTTCTTTCCAGCTACAAGCATCTGCTGTTGTCAAAAAATGAATTGAATGAAGTTAAACGAATTAATGGTGAGTAAATAATTGTGTTGCCTGGAGAAAAGTCACTATTGATAAATTTGACATTGTTACGCCACCTCTGCCTCTCTCTCTCTACACACGGTCTTGTCCAGTCCATGGCTGGAATACCCTTTGTAACAGTTTCATGAAACATTACACACGTGGCCCAAGGTGTGTCGCACGCAAAATTGCATCTCCCTTTTTAATAAACGGAACAGCCATTAGGCATACAGACAATTCCGTACAATTCATTATTACTCCCTCAAATTGCACATAGCTAGATTAGTCCTTTAGCAATTTTGGTGAATCAGGATCTACATTGGTCGACAGTGAAATAAACCCTGTTGTCTCAGTTCTTGGCCCATTTGTAATCTTTTCTGTTTGCTCGTTTATTGCAGGTAAAGCTGGTTCTTTACAATTGCCAAACCTCGACAGTATCAACAAGTAAGTGTATGTCTACATAATGATTTAAATGTGGCCATGACTGGAGAAATGGGGCTTATGTGATCGGACACGCAGGCAGATCAAAATATTCTTTTATTCTCGCTTGCCAAAATGATCTTTGCATAGCCGAATCAGAATTCATACAACTGATAATAAATGTTTGTATCCTGCATTGACTATGCACTCGTATCTGGGTCACAACTGATTAAAAACTACTTTTCATTGATGTTTAATTGGTCAAATGATGTCACATGACATTACTGAATGATGTTGGTTTAAAGTCTATTCTTTTCAACGTAATCCACAGCGTTTGCTCATTCTGTAACAAAGTATTCCCTGATAAATAGAACACCATGTTTTTAAATAATATGTACTGTTGGAATGATGGACCAATGAATCACACACGGAATGGGTTCAATTGCAGGTAAGGATGGCTGGATAGTGGACAGAGCAAATACTTTCATATTATTTCCATCCCACTGTTTTTTGGATGAAACGGAGGCCATATACACAACGTTAGAATTGGAACTGGTCTTTCGGGCGAGTCTTGAAACCAAGGACTATATTTAACATTGACTGTGAAACCCTTTCACGTATTTCCATTGCAGGTCCCTGATGTGTCGGGGCAGCAAGGGACTGCTCACGAAGATTGTTGAAGTGATGAAGAAGGAACCCACGACGTCCACATTCAGGTAAGTCCATTTCACAATATACCATTGGCCGATAGGAAAACACATTACCGTAATTACCCTAAATATTCGGACACCAATATGTGAGCAAACAGTGTAGACCCAGACCAGCCTGCTCCTGAAGGAGCAGTCTGATCAGGGTCTGCACTATTTGCCATTTTCACAGAATGCTTCGGAGGCCTCATTGGACAACATAATCAACTTGATAAATGTTTATGACACTTATAACAATTGGTTTTGGTGTCCGAATATTTAGGGTAATTACGGTATATCTAAAAAATATATTTAAATGTAAGTACTTTTTCATCAATAACAGACGGCAGCTCTCCAGATAAGTTTTGTATCTGAAGAGTATTATACCCCCATATTTCAAATGCAATGCTTATTTTATTTTTACAAATGTATTATTGATTTTCTTTCTTATTAAATAGTGAACAAATGCACTTCAAATGCACTTATTTTGCAGCTCAACTATTTAAAGTAAATTTTCAACTTTATTGCAGTATTTTCACTGCTCAATTTGAAAATCAATGCGTATTTTTGCATTGCTGTGAGTATTGTGTACTCCCGCTTTTCAATGCGTATTCGGCTAAAATATGTGCGTAAAATACGCCAATATGCACCTTATCTGGAGTTCCGAGACTGTAGTCATCTATCAGAGACATGCAATGAATGAGTGAATGATTGCAGGTTCTGGCTGGCCAGAGCTGTGGAGAGCTACCTGCGTGGGAGCACGTCTTACTGTGATCAAGTCTTTCTCATGAGGCGCGGCCTTCTACAGGTATGTTGGAAACGGTCCACATAGTTCGCTATGGGCCAGTCTATGGTTACCGAACTCGGAAAATTACAAGTAACTGGAACTTGGGACTTCATCCGGGGATTCATCGGCTCAAGACTTGGCAGAGTTTGTCAGTTTAATATCACGCTGCTTAGTAAACTAAGCAACGTGACGACACACTGTCAAATTCTGCCAGTTATAACATTGATGGTGCCCCAGAAGTGTTTCTAAGTGAAGTTACTAGTGTTTTTCCAAGTTGATTTACCTGTTTACATGACTGGTCTACTGAACCACTGAAACACCTGTCCCCTGTTTTACAAGCACGTAGGATGCGAGGATATGTGTATCCTCGCTGTGAATCATCGTTTCTGGGATTCACTTGGGCTAAGTATGTTTTTAAGGACACCTGACACCAGATCAGGATTATTATCCCTTCGCCGTTAGGCAAGAGGGGATATAGCGCTAGTTCATGTACGTGCGTTAGTTAGTTAGTTACACCACTTCACCGATTTTTGTCCCGCCTGCTTTAGCAGAAGCGGGACATAGGCATAGCTTTTCCGTCGGCGGCGGCGGCGGCGGCGGCGGCGGCGGCGGCGGCGGCGGCGGCGGCGTCGGCGTCAACATTTCACGTTAAGTTTTTGCGTTTAGCTCAGTTTCCAGAAAACTATAACTCCTACGACCTCCATACTTGTTGGTATACATCAACACTGTGGTGTAACCATCTCACACAGAGGGAGCCCATGTGACCTTGACCTAGTTTTCATGGTTCAGTGACCTACTTTTCACATGCATTCAACGTTAAGTTTTTGCGTTTAGCTCTGTTTCTAAAACTTAACGCTCGGGTTAATTCATTGTAACTTCTGTTTCCCTCAATGGAATGCTTTAATATTCCATACATGCATTTGTAACAACATCCCGCATCATTCTATAGAAAGCCCATGGTGCCCGCTAACCCCAAAGGTCAAGGTCGCTGACTTAGAAATTTCTGTGTTTGGAAAAATTAATGCTCAGTTTATGCTTTAATATTCCATACATGCATTTGTAACAAGATCCCGCATCATTCTACAGAAAGCCCATGGTGCCCGCTAACCCCAAAGGTCAAGGTCACTGAATTAGAAATTTCCGTATTTGGAAAAGTTAACGCTCAGTTTTAGTGCTCAGTTTATGCTTTAATATGCCATACATGCATTTGTAACAACATCCCGCATCATTCTACAGAAAGCTCATGGTGCCCGCTAACCCCAAAGGTCAAGGTCACTGAATTAGAAATTTCCGTATTTGGAAAAGTTAACGCTCAGTTTATGCTTTAATATTCCATATATGCATTTGTAACAACATCCCGCAACATACTACAGAAAGCCCATCATTCTACAGAAAGCCCATGGTGCCCACTAACCCCAAAGGTCAAGGTCACTGACTTAGAAATTTCTGTGTTTGGAATAATTAACGCTCAGTTTATGCTTTAATGTTCCATACATGCATTTGTAACAACATCCCGCATCATTCTACAGAAAGCCCATGGTGCCCGCCAACCCCAAAGGTCAAGGTCACTGAATTAGAAATTTCCCTGTTTGGAAAAGTTAATGCTCAGTTTATGCTTTAATATTCCATACATGCATTTGTAACAACATCCCGCATCATTCCTCAGAAAGCCTATGGTGCCCGCTATCCCCAAAGGTCAAGGTCACTGACTTAGAAATTAACGCTCAGTTTATGCTTTAATATTCCATACATGCATTTGTAACAACATCCCGCATCATTCTACAGAAAGCCGCCCATCATTCTACAGAAAGCCCATGGTGCCCGCTAACCCCAAAGGTCAAGGTCACTGACTTAGAAATTTCCGTGTTTGGACAAATTAACGCTCAGTTTATGCTTTAATATTTCATATATGCATTTGTAACAATATCCCGCATCATTCTACAGAAAGCCCTTGGTGCCCGCTAACCCCAAAGGTCAAGGTCACTGACTTAGAAATTAACGCTCAGTTTATGCTTTAATATTCCATACATGCATTTGTAACAACATCCCGCATCATTCTACAGAAAGCCCATGGTGCTCACTAACCCCAAGGTTATTACAAGCTCCTTATATATGTACTATCAAACTGTGCCAGGCGGGACATTTTGCTCCGCGGAGCTCTTGTGATAATATTTGGCCACAATGGTGCTTTGCCAGTGAGGGGATTAGCTTGGTGGTGCCCTTGTTGTGAGTTGGAAAGATTCTTGAATTTTGTGTTGTAGTAGCAATCTTCACCCCATACAGGTGTATTCCCATCCTGTGTTGTATAACAGACGTGAAACCCTATTCCATATGTACACCTACCTTAACCCTTTCAACACCTCATGCCTGTATAGTGGAATTGTCAAAAAGAGTAGATCCAGATGAGACGGCTCGTCTCGGCAGGATCTGCACTTTTTGCAAGTAATTTTCATATTTTTGAGGGAAAAAAACACCCCCTTTTCATAAATGGACTGAAAATCATTTTTATGCCCCAGCTACCGAAAGGTACGGGGGCATATAGTGTTACCGGCGTCCGTCCGTACGTCCGTCCCGTACCCGTTGTCGTCCGTTTTTTCCTTGTCTGTCCGTCCGTACGTCCGATATTTACCATATTTCTTTAGTAACTTCTACATGGCTTCACATATTATGTCAATATTTATACACGTGATACATATGAACATGCCTTACACACTCCACCCTCCAGTA
This sequence comes from Conchocele bisecta, assembly GCA_029237695.1. Classification (NCBI taxonomy): domain Eukaryota; kingdom Metazoa; phylum Mollusca; class Bivalvia; order Lucinida; family Thyasiridae; genus Conchocele; species Conchocele bisecta. Next base: position 86,641,017 of record CM055265.1, on the reverse strand, counting down.
CTTCGACCTTGACCTTTGGCCTTGACCTTTTCCACTTTAAATGTTTGCTTGGGGCACTTTGGACAAACTACGTGCACTTTTCTCAATCCTACACTAACTTCTCAATACTTTTGCCAATACGCAAATATTTATACACATGATACATATGAACATGCCCTACACACTCCACCACCCAGTACTTCAACCTTGACCTTTGGCCTTGACCTTTTCCACTTTAAATGTTTGCTTGGCACTTTGGGACAAATCAAATTTCGTGCACGTTTCTCAATCCTACACTAACTTCTCAATACTTTTGCCATCGCTTATATATATACACTGATACATATGTTTCATGCCCTACACACTCCACACCAGTACTTCGACCTTGACCTTTGGCTTTGACCTTTTCCACTTTAAATGTTTGCTTGGCACTTTGGGACAAATCTACGTGCACGTTTCTCAATCCTACACTAACTTCTCAATACTTTTGCCAATCGCTTAAATATTTATACACATGATACATATGAACATGCCCTACACACTCCACCACCCAGTACTTCGACCTTGACCTTTGGCCTTGACCATTTCCACTTTAAATGTTTGCTTGGCACTTTGGGACAAATCTACGTGCACGTTTCTCAATCCTACACTCCACCACCCAGTACTTCGACCTTGACCTTTGACCTTCACGTTTTCTACTTTAAATGTTTACTTAGCACTTTGGGACAAATCTACGTGCACGTTTCTCAATCCTACACTAACTTCTCAATACTTTTGCCAATCGCTTAAATATTTATACACATGATACATATGAACATGCCCTACACACTCCACCACCCAGTACTTCGACCTTGACCTTTGGCCTTGACCATTTCCACTTTAAATGTTTGCTTGGCACTTTGGGACAAATCTACGTGCACGTTTCTCAATCCTACACTCCACCACCCAGTACTTCGACCTTGACCTTTGACCTTCACGTTTTTACTTTACTTTAATTTACTTAGCACTTTGGGGACAAATCTACGTGCACGTTTCTCAAATCCTACAATAACTTCTCAATACTTTTGCCAATCGCTTAAATATTTATACACATGATACATATGAACATGCCTTACACACTCCACCACCCATTACTTCGACCTTCACCTTTGACCTTCACCTTTTCCACTTTAATTGTTTACTTGCCACTTTGGGACAAATCTACGTGCGCGTTTCTCAATCCTACACTAACTTTCACACACGCATTGCTCCAATGGTCCTCTACCGCCCTGTGACAAATCCACATTCGTCCTGTCCCCGCTAAGCACAGGGTCATGGTCACAGACTTAAATGGCTTATTCAGTTAAATGGCTTATAATTTGTGTTTCCTTGCTCGGATCTGCTTCACATTTCACACACGCATTGCTACAATGGTCCTCTACCGCCCTGTGACAAATCCACATTCGTCCCGCCCCCACTAAGCCCAGGGTCAAGGTGCGTTCAAAACCTTAACGCTCGGGTAAATGGTTTATAATCAAATATGCCTCGTTTTCTTTGGCTGCCAGCGGGGGCATTTGTGTGCCGACAGGCCACATTTCTAGTGTGACAATTGGATTGGTTGCAAAATTAACAGATCAAAATCTATTCCAGTTCAAAGGGTTAATATTAATAGTATTTGTGTACTGAATGTACAATGCTCCGCCCATACAGGTACATTCCCCATCTGTGTATGTTGCATGCAACAAGCAATCAACAATCTATCAGACTGCAAATGCGCTATCAGATCAATAACTAAACTTGATACACATCATTTGACTAATTGCTCAACTCCCATTCTCATGAGTGTTGTGTCGAGCGGCCTTGACACTCCCATTTATTCAAATTCAATCAATCTATGGTTTGAACCCATGTCTCATGGACACTGCTCTCGATTTTCAGCACGTGGCCACAAACATTGTCGACCACGAAATTCGCCACAAGGAGATCCTGCAGAGTAGCTTCGATCTGCTGGGGGAACTAGTCAAATTCAACATAGAGGCATTTAAAACGTTTGACATGATCTTCACCACTCAGCAGAAGGTATGCACACTGGTCCGCATGTGTAAAACCTTCCTGATCTTGTTTTTGTATCTCGTGCTCAAAATAAGGAAGTTTGATTGGCCGAGACTGAGCCACGCTCGGCCAATCAATATGCCTGATTTTGATTACAGATTTCAATAAGAGGTGAATATACTCATTACTGGACCCATCATTTTACAACTTTCTGAGCATGGTTTCAGTTCTTGTGCTCAAAGGTAGGAAAATTTATCGAGGGAGGCAAATGAAACAGCCAAAATTCAAGGAAGTGACCAAGTGACCAAGTGACCAAGTGTATGGACCTGGCACCATGTCCGGTTATTCTAATTTCAGGGCTGAATATATGTTTTTATCGATGTAGATATTCCATTCTGATTTTGGGATTTTCCCCCCAATGCAGCAGGTTAAATATGGGATCGAACCCGTTGACCCGGCCTTAAATGACCTTCACTGTTGATAGGCTGTTAAACACCAATAAATCATCAAATCAAGAACACCGCTCGTAACAATTTATTTTCACAGGTCTTGGAAGTGGTTGCAAGTACACTACACATTGCATTGATGTGTGTCATAGTCGGTACAGATTCAAAAACTACTTACATCTGTGTTGTATTGTCAATGTAATACTTGCGTCTTTTGACCAATACTCGCACGTTAAACGCCATCCGGAAATGGCAGGAATTCCATAAGCGAGCCTGAGAAATGGTTTTCTAGCTTCCCCTAATAACAAGATACCATTCAAATGGCTAGCCATATTTCTATGTATGGAAATATTTTCATATTAACCCTTACAATGGTGAATTAAATGTTGTTGTCTGCTGTTTATTTTATATTTTCCGTTTTGTTCATCAAAAACATGTTCTAATTTCAGGGCTGAATATATTTTTTCTTGGTGTAAATATTCCGTTCTGATTTTGGGATTTTCCCCCCTATCCCCTATGCAGCAGGTTAAAACGGGATTGAACCCGCTTGCCCAGCCTTACCTGACCTTAGCCATTAAACACCAATAAACAAACAAACAAAAACATCTTTTGACAACACTTTAGAATCATTTGCTGTCTAACCATGTTTTTATTGAGACAGTAGACAAACTATAAAACAACAGCAGATGACAACTTATGTTTCCCGCATTCTAAGGGTTGATACCATATTGCATACCAAGAGAGAATATTTGTTCGGCCTTCCATTTCAGTTTGACAAATTCATCAACACGGTAAACAGAAATCTAGTCGACTCAAACATGTTCATCAGAAGTCTCGTCTTGTCATACGAACACTTCATGGCGGAGGATGATATCTCAAAAGGTACGCTTCGGTCTTTTTGTCTCGCCCACTATAGCGGAAAATGAGTCGTAGCGATCCTATCATTGTACACGTTGCCACAGTTGCAATGACATCTTAATCATTTTGATGATGATTATTTTGAACAATATTTATTCAGCAATAGGTTGAAGTAGATACAATTGTATGCTTATTTAGTCATGGGATTTGATCGAAAGCACAACTTGTGATAATATTCAATGAAGTTGTCGTAATGCTGAAGAAAAAAAAATGCTCATTGCAATTGTGACTAGTCTCCTGATCTACTCCTGCATCATGATAAGGGAGTATACTGTTTATGCCCATCTTTATATGTGGCTGTGACTGGAAACAATGGACTGATGGTTGTGAGCAGTGTACATCCAGATCAGCCTGTGCATCCACAGTCGTGCATCCTCACAGTCTGATCAGGATCTACATTGTTTGCCATTCCGTCAATGAGACGCGTATTGTGCGTCTGAATGGATGGATTGTGGCCTACGGGTTAGAACACCTGACTTTCAATCCGGAGGTTGTGGGTTCAAACCTCGCCTTAGGCATCAAAAATACTTTCATAGTATTTCCATCCCACTGGTCTGTCGGATGAGACTTTAAACTGTGGTCCCGTCTCTATATGACCCTAGCTGTTGGTGGGACGTTAAACCCTTTCACTTTTCCATCAATGAAACACATGTGTGTTTGAAGGGATGGATTGTGACCTAGGGGTTAGAACACCTGACTTCCAATCGGGAGGTTGTGGGTTCAAACCTCGCCTCAAAAATACTTTCATAGTATTTCCTTACTTTCATAGTACTGGTCTGTCGGATGAAACTGTGGTCCCGTCTCTATATGACCCTAGCTGTTGGTGGGACATTGAACCCTTTCGCTTTCACTTTTGTTTGTGTGTCTGAACAAGCAATATAGATCGTGTGCAATATAGACCCTATAGGGGTGTGCTATTTTATCAGAAGTTACACTGGTCACAAATCCTGTATGCCCCATTTCTCACATCCACATATGACCTAAGGTCACCTTAATGTCCCAGCAAATAATAAAATGGACTATGTGGAATCCAGTTATAACCGTTATACAAGTCGTAAGATAATCCTATTGGTTTTAGAGACTGGAGCTAAGTGATTCAAGTGTTGTGAGGACCTGGCACCATATCCGGTTATTCCAATTTCAGGGCTGAATATATATTTTTTCTGTAAACATATTTGATTTGGGGATTTTACCACCACTAACAGGTGAAATATGGGATTCGACCCCATCTCCCTTCCTAAAATGACCATTGCTGTTGGCCGGTCGTTAGACACCATTAAATAAGTAAATAAAATCCAAGTGAACAAGCCTGTGATTTCCCATAGCGTGGTCACCCAGTTACAAGCCTGTAGCCTATTTCACCAAAATTGCAAAGTATACTTACCTTGCTATAAAGTACACTTTGAGGGAGAAATTTTCATATAAATTTATTACCGTAATTGTTATTGTACTGAATTTATTACATTATCACAGCCACAGTATATTAATTCTGCATACTTTTAATCATCAAATATATGCAGTCGTTAGTTCTATATGAAATACTCCATTTCGGGAAAAATAAATGATTACTCCCTCACAAAGTACACTTTGCTAGCTAAGTATGGTTAGCAATTTTGATGAAATTGGCTACTGGTATATCGTATCTGTGTAGACTACCTGCGGAAGGAGAACAAGTTGCTGACGTACATCGGTGACTTTGGCCGCCAGCTAGACTACCTACACAAGCTGATCACCATCATTGATGTGCAGAACCTCACACAGGTACACCCTCCACTCTCAAACCCGCCCTAACCCCTCTTACCAATCCTGGGTTGGTGCGACTGGTCGCTACAGCCATTTCAGGTTCTACTACAATGCTGTGCCAAATCCACGACCATCCAACCCCCGCTGATCCCAATGTCAAGGTCAAATACTTAAGTCTCTTTACAAAACTTAACATCAGAGAAATATTGTTATAACTTCTATTTCCTTCATCTAAAATGCTTACTATTTCACACATGCATTCCTGTAAGGCTCTACTATCATGCTGTGCCAAATCCACGACCGTCCAACCCCCGCTGATCCCAAGGTCAAGGTCAAATACTTAGTCTCTTTACAAAACTTAACATCAGAGAAATATGTTATAACTTCTATTTATTTCATCGAAAATTCTTAATATTTCATGCATGCATTCCTCCAAGGCTCTACTATCGTGCTGTGACAAATTCTCGAGGTCAAGGTCACATACTTAGTCTCTTTACAAAACTTAACATCTGAGAAATCGGTTATAACTTCTATTTCCTTGCTCGGATTTGCTTCACATTTCGCACGCACATTGCTCCAATGGACCTCTACCACCCTGTGACAAATTCACGTTCATGCCGCTCCTGCTAAGCGCAGAGTCAAGGTCACAAACCCACACACTTGGAAATTTTTACATATTTTATGGGTACCTGGGCCCACGCGGTATTCCGTAAGCCTCGCTTACTGACCAATCTAGTTTCAAAAAGTATTATGTATTTACAAATATTGGAGCAAATGTAAAACATTAGTGTTTTTCCGTGTTATCAGTTCATTTTGGCTACTACTGTCCGTTCCACTGCCGTCAAACTTTTGGCTATTACCGTATTTACCGTATATATTGGGACAGTAAAAAAAATTAGTGTCCCAAAATATAATATAAATTATTTTTTTTTTTTTTTCTGTCCCAATATTTATGGTAAATTCGGGAATATTTGTTCATTTCATGTTTGCATTGTCATTATTAAAATTTGAATTAAAGTTTGTGTTTGTGTTAAATAATCCCTAATTATCGATTCTCACTGTGACTATGAATGAACGACATCGCCAATGCCTATAATATGCCATAAGTTTTCACTGTTATCTTCGCATGTAATACATATATTGAATCCAAGAATTGTTAACGTCATGTTTTATTTATTCATCATGTTCATGTAGAATGTAGATCTACGCAGGTCCGTGCAATCCATTATTGTAAACGTGTGTAGAAAAAAGTGTAGTAATGATGACACAATGACCCAATGACCGATATCCTGTTCCATCAGCTGCAACGCCACGGACAAGCTCGTGCGTTGCAATCTGTGTTTACTCTTATGGTGACCACAGGTGGAAGACTCGGACATATGACACCAAAATAAAAAATAAATGCCTATTAAAAAAATCCCATTATCCCACCCACCTGGTATCGTACTGTACATGACGTTAATAATAGAACGAGATCAAGTGGGTGGGGTAATGGATATTTTTGAAATGGTCATTTTCTTTGTGTCACACGTCCGACTATTCCACCTGTGGGTTTGAGTACAGACCCGTATAGACATGTTTTGCCCGACGTGTTATAATATTGCGCCAGTTCATGAGGTAATCAGGCTTATCACGTGAGATTTTCGACGAAGATAAATCTGATAATAGTGATAATAGTGTACATTTTCTGTAAACGATATCGAATGTTGACGAATATTAAATTAGTAATTATTACGCATTTGCTCTGAAAATGTTATCAACTTTCGATATATTTGCAGAAAAAAAAAAAGTCAAATCATTCTCGGCGAAAATCTCAGTTATATAATAAAGTTGATTATCTCATGCACTGGCTCAATTATGACGTAGCGAAACAAGGCCAGTTGTCACGTACACATTTGTGTACATGCGCCGGGGGCGTGGGCAGTGCTGTAACAATTTAGTTAATCTGGGTCGAGTTAATCTGCGCGACTGATACGCGATCTCCGATTGGTCAGCCTTTACACCTAATTAATATTCCACCAATGGTGAGCGTGAACGCATGCCGGAAAAATGAAATCGAGTACATAACAATTAGCACTGCTTTGTTACTGGGACCCCAATAATTGATCTTATTCCCAGTTTGCTCGGATTAATTTACGAAATGTGCAAACGTGATCAGCTGCACATTCACATCGGTGAGATAAAAGGAGGCTATGCGTCCATAAAAAAAAAAAGATCGTCCATTTTGGGTCTAATTTGATGGAATATTTTTTATATTTATTCACCAAAAATGGCAAGTTGGGAGTGCTTTAGAATCGTAAGACGATTCTAAAGCACTCCCAACTTGCCATTTTTGGTGAATATATATCAAAATTTCCATCAGTTAAGGTGATTAATTTGAGGAAATTTTAACTGGAAACTTGATTATATCATGCTCTGAATTGTGACGTAGCGAAACAATGGCACTTGTCACGTACACCATTTTGGGAAGGATTGAACAACGTGTTTGTGGGATTTATGAATGCAGAATATCAAAAGTGCATGTTCTTCCAAATATGTGTACACACTCCAAATGGATTCACACAATGATGAAAAAGGGTTGTCTCAAAACTTAATACGAAAAAATTATGGAATTTTACGCTGATTTGAGGTATGTCCCAAATCTTAATCTCCCAAAAATAATTATTTTCGTAAAAAATAGAGGTGTCCCAATACTTCCGGTGTCCCAATACATACGGTAAATACGGTAGACACATTAAATCTAAAAACTATTTAAATGTAAATACTTTTTCATCAGTAACAAAAATAGTCACCCTTCCCCCAAAAAAATGATTTGATGAATTTCCATCAATTAATGATTTTATTGTGAAAAACATTTTTATTTGTTGACCGATTTTCAAAATAGGTGAATTGATGAAAAGGTACTTGCATTTAAATATTTTTTAAATTTAATGTGTCTAATAGCCAAAAGTTTGTCTGCAGCAAAACGTGGAACCGACAGTAATTACAAATATAGCAAACTCACATGTTACCTGCGTGACACAACGCCCAATCCATGTCCCATGAAGGATGTGCTATGCCCAGAGTCCAATTTCAGGTATTGGGTCATGTCGTGTACAGGTTATATTCTGTGCAAGTCTACTACCAATACAAGTGAGAACACTATATATAATGGGACAATATACAGACTATAATAGGACACTATATCCTAACTATCCCTGTATCCAAAGGGCCAGCCTGTAGGAGATCCTGTCAATAGGTGTTGTCTGTGAAGTGTATTCTGCATATAGTGTGTAGGAATTACGGGTAGCCAGATTTGATTGTATGCGTTGGTATCACCTGACACACTGGGTGTGCTTCATTTGTGCACTACCAGAATTAGCCTGCTACTACACAAAATTGTAGCGCCATCCTAGCTGAATCATGGATGCCATTATCAGCCTCAGATTTGTTTGTCAACATCTGAGGCTGATAATGGCATCCATGATCGGTAAGAGGTGTAGGAATGGGATTACTGTCTGTTTCACGAAACCTGCCCAAATTTTACGGCTATATAAATAATGCAAAAACAAATTTTTCAATACCTTTTTATTTCGTGAAATTTGGTCCCAATATTGATTTTATTGCGAAAAAAAAAGTTCCCCATGTTAAATCCCCATAGATATTTTCACTATGGGGATTTAACATGGGGAAAAATTTCTAATTTCAGAAATAGTGGACCGATTTTCAAAATGTAACTTCATTTCCAAGCTATCTAGCCAGGTTTCAGAGTCAAATTCCAAAGTTTGGACTTCTCCAGGTTCTCCACCTTTTTCCCCCATGTTAAATTCCCATAGACAAATCAATTTTTCGTAATACAATCAATATTTGACCAAATTTCACAAAATAAAAGAGGACTCATTCTTAAATTTTGATAAAATATAATATTATCTAAAAAAATATAAATTTGTTTGCATTGTTTATATGGCTGTAAAATTTGGGCGGGTTACGGTAGAGAATTTGACCAGTACCATAGATGTGGTTTCAATACTCGCCTTAGGCATGAAAAAATACTGGTCTGGTTGGGGCATATGATGTTAACAAGTCATATGATCGCTCTCTCAGCCTCGGCAAATATTTTAAATCGTTTGCTTTCAAGCTCCAGTTTATTTACTCCTTAATCCTTATAATAAAACAGTTTCAAGACCTTGAGTTTTTGAGGTGAAGTTAAAGTGAATTTGGGTGCTGATTTGAATGAGAATGAGGTATTGATAAACCCACTATCATGTTCTATCCGTCTCTGTTTAAACAATTTCTCGAATATTACACCATGTACTTGTTTCCAGGAGAACGTGAGTTGCCTGAACACGACACTGGTGTTCCTAATGTTTGCCAACCGGAAGGCCCAGCTGCCGCGCTACCTGCAGGCATTGAAGGACGACAAGGAGGGCATGCTTGATGTGTCCGGCTCCGTCACATTCATGACCAACTTTAGGTAGGCGTTAGTTGGGTCCTAGTCTCATTGTGTGTCTGTGACTTTTAAAGGACTAGATGTGTTTATTCACAGACACATAATCAGACTATGGTCTAATCTTTTTTACTGACGACAGTGGCGCTATTCTGGTCAGACTGCACAAATTTGGGTCAAAATCTTGTTGCATGTCAGTGTCTAAGGATACAGTTAAATATCGTTATAACGAGGTCACTAGACTTCCATCAGAACCTCGATATAAGCATGGGTTTGATATATCCATTTGACTACTCGATTGCCACCAGCGACTCGATATGAGCCCTCACCGAAGTGTGCTGAATTTTGTATTTCTGTGTGTTGGCGTGTAAAACGTTAACTCGATCTGTCATTTAAAACTAGTCGTCAATTCGTTCCGGTTACTTTAACAAATTGTAAGTTTGTGATTGACATGCAAGCAATGCAAACATTGTTGATGTGATACTACATGTGTTTGTCAAATTCCGACATGGCAAAATGACCGACATTGATATTCAGGTAGGTATTTATGCCACCGCAACGATAGTTGTCGGTGGCATATAGTGTTTACTCTGTCCGTGCATCCGTTTGTCGGTAGACAATTTACCTTTTCCGGCGAACTTCTTTACAGTTTTTGGCCGATTCTCTTCATAGTCTGTATACATGACAACCATCAAGTGAAGGTGTGTGTAACATAACATTTTTCGCTTTCCCACCAATCCATCCGCAGTTATACCCCTTTTTCGACTGAAAAAAATATTTTCCTTGTCCTGCGAATTACTTCTACAGTGTTTGGCCTATTCATACTCGGTATACATCCCTAGGGATGGATTGTGTCCTAGGGGTTAGAGCACCTAACTTCCAATCCGGAGGTTGTGGGTTCAAACCGCGCCTCGGGCATCAAAAAATACTTTCATAGTATTTCCATCCCACTGGTCTGTCGGAAGAGACTGGTCCCTTCTCTATATGACCTTACCTGTTGCTGGGACGTTAAACCCTTTAATTTTCACTTTTCGGTATACATCCCAACCGTCCAGTGCAGGAGTGTGTAACGTAAATGTTTCGCTGTCCCACCGACTCGTCCGCAGTTCTGCCCGTTTCGACTCTGAAATTATTTTTTTTTCTCCAAAATTGCCGTTGTATCCATGAATAGTCAACAACGGTAGCATTTTATTTTACAAACAATTTTCTAGTAGTTAAATATGAAGGCTTGTGCCAGGGACATCGTTATTTGCGGTCTACTCATTATTCCCAAGTTCGCAATACTGAGCATACTGGTACTATGGGGGGTGGGGGGGGGGGGGGAAATATCGTGGCTATTGGATTGGCAAAAGCCGGGCAGCAGTGGCAGGAGATATCCACAATGTTACCTGCTTAACCATTTTCCTTGTCGTTGCTCATTACAGAGATTTGTTGGTGTTCTGGCAGGACCATTACCTTCACAAAGACAAAGACTGCAGTGCTCTCGAAAAGGTAGGTCTTCGGGAGGACATGTGTGCTGCAACACGTTTAACACTTTCAACACCACATACCTGTATATTGGTATTGGCAAATAGTGTATCGAGCTGTCTCGAGAAAATCGGTTGGATTGGTCTGGATATTAACATAAAAATCCATTCCAGTTACTTAGGGGTGCAAGGGTTAATACAGTAAAACATTGCTAAACTTGAAACCTACATCTCACTGGTCTTTCGGTTGAGACTTGAAACCTAGGCCCCGTCCTTAACTGACCTTAGCTGTTGCTGGGACGTTCAGCCTATTCACTTGCACTTTCATATTTGGTATGTAGATGCACTCGCCGGATATGGGGCGTGTTTCGGCTGTCATCGGTATAACACGTCAAATGCCTGTGGATGCGCTGGGTCATGGATTATTTCTGATTTAAAATTTGGAAAAAGTTGGTATATTGTGATGTCGTACCATAGACTTCCCTCTAATTAGAATATAGAATATCATACACAGAAATGATAACAAGTAATTTACGGAGAACTGAATGACATCGGACGCACAGTGTGTTGTGGCTGTGACTGGATAAATATAGATTATGTGTTTTGGGACCAGTGTAGATCCAGATCAGCCTGTACATCTGCACAGATGATCAGGATCTGCACTGTTCACCATTACATCGATGAAACACCCGTCAGCAAGCAATATATATCATTATCGGGCTACGGGAGTGTTCTATTTCATCAGGAGCTACACTGGTCTGAAATCCCATACGTCTCATTTCTCCAGTGACGGCCACGTTGTAATCCTGCATGTTCGTATTCAGAGCTCGAGGATTGCGTTTGACTACTGGAAACAGACCGTGAACACCCTGGTGGCGGACGACAAGGAAGCAGAGAATGCCATTGTACACTACTGTACACGACCACCCTGTGAACGGACTATCTGAGGAGGTCGCCCCAGGTTACTGTGAACAAACAAACATCGTACCTGGCTAATGGGTGCCATGACCGTTTTCCTACCCCTGTGTGTTGGGTTCTTACGGATGTGTTATAGGGCGACTTGTAGACTCCCGAATCGGTGTGTTAATGCTCAAAGTATTTGAAGTTGGAGTTGTATTGCACAAAGTCGTTGGCCTACCGAGTTGTATTGCACAAAGTCAGCTGCTTATTTTTGCATGAAGTCCGTGGCTTTATACTGCACAAAGTCAGTGGCTTTTAATTGCACAAAGTTTGTGTCTTATAAAATTATATTTCACAAAGTCAGTGGCTTTATATTGCACAAAGTCAGCAGCTTACTTAGTTATATGCACAAAGGCAGTAACTTACCGAATTGTAGTGCTAAGTCAGCGGCCTAATGAGTTATATTGAGCGAAGTTGGTGGAAGCCACCAAGTAAGCTCTATTGCATAAAGTAAGTGGCTTACTGTGTCTCGATGCGGGGACGTTAAGTGATTTTCGGCCATGACCGAGATACAGGTGGTTGATACACGACGGGTACAGGCTATGTGCTATGTGAAGTCGCGACGGTGTGGCTTTTCGCGCCAGTAATGAGGTATGCAGCTGAATTCTCTGTGAGGATAAGTGACGTGATATTAGACGCGTTGTGTGGATATTTGGTCGGTACTCACGGGAGATAGCGATCTGGTGATATGTTCGTTTGTTGTCGGTGGAGTCGGTATTTGATAAGACAGGAGTAATAACAATATTTCCAGGCATGGACTGGAAAATGACAACGTGGTTGCGTTATCGACAATGCAGTATGTGATGCTGCCTGAGCAATGGAGCTTATGTGTTTGTGACCAGTGGAGAACCAGATCAGCCTGCGAATCCATGCAGACTGATCTGTAGCCGATTTCATCAAAATTGCAAAGTATACTTATCTAGCAAAGTTTACTTTGAGGGAGTGAGTAATCATTTATTTTTCCCAAAATGCATTATTTCATATAGAACTAACCACTGCACATATTTGATGATTAAAATATGCAGAATTATTATGCTGAATTTATTACATTATCACAGCCAAAATGGCTGTGATAATGTAATTAATTCAGTATAATAAAAATTAATAAATTTATCCTTAAATTGAAAATATCTCCCAAAAAGTATACTTTGCTAGATAAGTATACTTTGCAATGTTGGTGAAATAGGCTACTGGTTCTGCACTGTTCATTATTTAGTCTAAGACATTGATGATGTTTCAAAGAAACAGCACATCATTATTATATTAGACACTGCAGTATGGCAGCGAATAAATACATGTAGCTAGGATTGTCACCTGCTAATTGTGCCAGTTCTCATACTTTTGTGTGTAAAAGATAATGTTTTTGTTGCATGTCCGGCTAAATGGCATCCAATATGCAGAGAATAAATACGTCCACTGATGAAATGGATTTTGCAACCTGTGTCACCAAGGGCAGCAGTAATCATACTTTTCTGACCAAATTGAAAATGGTATATCTTACACAAGTTGCTAATGTTTTACATACCTTTTACCTTATGTCGGCCAATTTTCTTTAATTCCGATGTCATATGCAAATTAATTTAAGACCGCATTTTTTCAGGATTTTTTTTATATATTTCTATACATAACATTTTTCAAAACGTATTTTTCTTCAATAATGAGAAAAATTCCTGTCTCTGACCTTGCTGTTGAACGGACTTAAAATCGCATTAATTAAATGTACTTTCACCCTTTACTTTGTGGGGGTTGGTGGGGAGCATGCGATGAGTAATTTAACGATCGGGATTCATCCTTACAGGTATCCCGACCGGTGACCTGGTTTGACCCTCCGGTACGTCTGTGGCATTCTTGTATGTGAGAGTTGAATCTGGCTATACCACTTATAAGAGTAATACTATTATTACTTTTAGGGGAAGGGGCTAAGTAACATGGTATGATATGGACCTGGCACTAGGTCAGGTTATTCTAATTTCAGGGCTGAATACTTTTTTTCAATGTAAATGTTCCATTCTTATTTTGGGATTTTCCCCCCAATTCAGCAGGTTAAATGCGGGATCGAATCGATTGGCCCGGCGTTAGATGACCATAGCTGGTGATAAGCCGTTACACACCAATCAATCAATCAATCAATTCACCATTTCTTTGTAGATTTGTATCTTCAAAATCAATATTTTCATACCCAATAAGGTGGACTGGTTCATATAAACTTATCAGGGGCTCCTGGTAGGCTGTGTTGTAGCTACTTCGCTGCCATTTTGTTTTGTCGTTAATGTTGCATGCTGGGTGGTTTCCATGGAGATTTAAAAACGACATAGCATGGCTATTAAATCGGAGATCTCTGTGAAAATTTGTGCTGTTGTAATCATGCCAATGAAATAATTGTGTAATGAATTTGCAGTCTGTCCAAGATAGATGAAGTTGTGTACATATAAGTAAATCTATTTGTTACATACACATGTTGCACTTCCTTGAAAACGTGAAGTTTAGGTGGATGTAGACTGTTGTGCTTTCGTCTTGTGACCATTTCATTTTGAATACACTGACATGTAAATATCTAATGTGTGTCTTGAACTATTTGAATGTATGGCGTGATTAATACTGGTTTAACACAGCACAGACACGGGGACATAATTTGGTTTAATCTGGCAGCAAAACAGGGTAAATGTATTTAAAGTATTCAAAATGAAATGTATTATTCAAAATGAAATGGGCATGATTTTGTATTTAACAATGAATTGAAGGAGTCTGAAAAAGAAGGGGGCTAGTTTGCCCCCTTCTCTCACTGACCCCTTCATTGAAGGGAGTTTGTTTGCCCCCATATTCCAATTGTACTTTAATGATTGGTTATTTTGTAACAAACTTCTTAGCCTTACGAAGAAGGTTAGTAAAACGGGCCCCAGGGGGCCGTTTCACAAAACTTTGTATGACTAAAATGTTCGTAAGTGCAAAATTATGAGTGTAAATTTCACATTAGCAATTTGTTCTTGTCAACAATTATTGGATTTACATTTATTGAGCATATGCTGCCTATGCTCAATACATGTAAATCCATCAATTGGAATTTCCAAACGAAACTAAATTTGCACTTTCGAACATTTTAGTCGTACTAAGTGTAGTGAAACGGGCCCCTGGTCAGGATCTATACCGGTTACAATGTCATATGACCATTTTCTTCCACTGTCCAGTGCAATATTTATTGTTGTTCACAAATGTATATAACGCATCTGATTATTTGAACGGCATTCAACTGCAAGTATGCAAAAATATCAACTGGAACTTCTCTGAAATATATTGTCGCAAATTATTTCTTTTTAATTAAATTGTTGGAATGATGGAAACACATTGGAAATGATGAATTTGACCAATTCTGTGTTACTTTGAGACCAATCATGTGTTATAATGAATTGGTAACTTTTTCCGCTATAGATCGGTATTATAAATAGATTGCAGGACTTGGAAAATCATGAGTTACTAACCTTTGAACCACTTTTGGGGGCATCGTGAGTGTTAAAATAGTTGGAACTTCTTTGTTTGGCATTACATTGTTTAGTAGGTAGCTAAGCAACGTGACGTCCAACCGACAAACTGCCAAATCTAACGCCAATGGTACCCCAGAAGTAGGTCTAAGGGAAGTTACTCATGATTTGCCAAGTTCAGTAACCTATATTATAATACTGGGCCCTTTGCTTAAAACCTGTTAGCTTAACGGACTGTTAAATCCTTAACAATGTTAAGGATTTAACAGTCAGTTAAGCTAACAGAGGTTTAGTGCAACTGGGTCCTGGTCTATAGTCTCGTGGTTGTCTTGAACACTGCTGTTATAGCTGCATATATCTCTCTCCGCTTCCCGTTGTGACCTCCAATGTATATTGAATTTTCCTTGGTTTTTATTCGAAGATTTTATTGTAATAGAGAATACATTCACCGACACCAAAACAACTTTAGAATATTTGCTACTACTTTTGGTGTCGGTGGTTCGTAGTCCTACTGGTATTCATACTTGTTCATGAGATTATTACTGATCCTACTGCTTTTGGGAGGGGCCAAGTGATTCTGGTGTGGCGAGGACCTGGCATCAGGTCAGGATTATTCTGATTTCAGGGCTGAATATATAGTTTTGTTATTGTAAATATTCAGTTCTGATTTTGGGATTTTCCCCCCATTTGTACATGTACTTGAACATGTACATGCACTTGTACAGGTAATATATGGGATTTAGTACTAAACCCATTGACCCGGCCTTAAATGATCTTAGCTGTTGATAGGTCGTTAAACCCCAACAAACAAACAAACAAACAAAACTTGTTCATGAGCTAATATGCTGCATGTCGATGACAATATTTGACGAAAACTAGATCACAAATTATCAACTAAAAAAACAACTGAAAATATGCTTTGTATTACAAAACTACCTTTCAAACCTACAACACGATCGACATAAAATCATTTGGGCTAAATTTGACGTTAATACAGACGTATTCCGATATGTCGATGACCTAGTCTAGACCTAGATATTTGTTATAATGGAACAACGGCCATCAACAATATTTAGGACCTATTGTTCATCTGACGGACCATCTATGTATTTGGTGTAATCTAACGTAAATACAACAACAAAAGGTGGGTGGCAGGTGGGAGCATGTGATGGGTAATTTAACGATCGGGTTCATCCTTACTGGAATCCCGACTGGAGAACTGGTTTGGCCCTCACGTACGTCTTTGGCATTTTGTGTGTGACAGTTGAATCTGGTTATACCCCTTATGTGAGTATTACGATTATTCGTAATCCTATTTTAGGGGAAAGGGCCAAGTGACTGGTGTGGTATGGACCTGGCACCAGGTCAGGTTATTCTAATTTCAGGGCTGAATATATTTGTTCTCGATGTAAATATTCCGTTCTGATTTTGGGATTTTCCCCCCAATGTAGCCGGTTAAAATGGGATCGAACCCGTTAGCCCGGCCTTAATTGACCGTAGCTGTTGATAGGCCGTTAAACACTAATTAAACAAACAATCAACAAACTGTTGATAGGCCATTAAACACCAATAAACAAACAATCAACAAACTGTTGATAGGCCATTAAACACCAATAAACAAACAATCAATATTTTTGACATAATCTATGTTATATGATATAAACGAACATTGCCTCATGAATGCAATTATTCATCATCAAGACTTGTCCAACACCTATGCCAGTATCATCGATTGTCTTTCATGCTTATCATCTCTGGGTCTTGAGACAGCCATAAAACACCATTTCCACTGGTGCTGCACTCCGTGCCAGCGTAAATGTTTTACATCGAAATAGGCGCCGGATTCCTGTTGAATTCCTATTCAGCTATATACAGAAGATACCGCAATAACCGGCGCAAATTTCTTGCGCCGGTCACTACACAAAAAATGTGTTTATGCAGTATCTCTAAGTAGAGCTGAGTGGCATCTAACCCAAATTTTGTGTAGGGTTGAGTGGCATCTTGTCAGGAAACCGGTGCCCAGTGACTTTGGTGTGGTATGGACCTGGCACCAGGTCGGGGTATTCTCATTTCAGGGCTGAAGGTATGTTTATTTCGATGTAAATATTCAGTTCTGATTTTGGGATTTTCTACCCAATGCAGCAGGTTAAATGCGGGATCAAAACCCTTTGGCACGGCCTTAAATTACCTCGGCTGTAAATCAAATCAAATCAAAGCAAAACAACGTGAAACATTTTAAGCCGTCGCGGAATGCAGCGTCAGTGATTTCATCATCATTGGATGGCAAATTAATCTCTGCTGTCGTCTGACAGTTTGCGTATGTGCGCATGCGTGTGTCTATTTATTCAACTGTTTACCGAGAATATCTCCAGTATATTTACCCTTTGATTGCAGGGAAATAAATTGTCTGATATTGCGTATTTATTTTATGGCTAAGCCTGCTGTGGCCCATGAGGAAGGTTGTATTTCTTTGTGTTTTGGGCGCAGTTAATGCATCTATGTTCCTTTCAACTCATCCAATATGAACGTCCACGTCGATTAAATGATTTTGCTTTGTATTTCAACTTTATTTGTAAAATTTCATAATAAATTATTTCGCACTTGGGTCTGAATTTTTACCAAATTAATACATTTATGGAACATATGGAAACCATCGAGTTCTAGAGTTACTTCCCTTGATTCAATTTGGTATTTATTAAGAAAAATGCAAAAGATATCTTATGCCATTAATAGCGAATAATTACAATGAAGATTGGCAGATTCAAAATGGTAAGCCCCCACTGTAGAACCTGATCGATGTCATGGGTGGTTGGTCTGGCGAACGCGACGGCGTAAATTACCGGTAGGGGTTCCTCCTTAAAGGAATCACGATATGCCTGGTTTGGCCCTCCGGTACGTTTTTATGTTTGGCCCTTTCGTTACCTGTGAGTTGAATTGGGCTATTGCCCATTATAATATAAAAGTAGTAAGACTATTACTGATCCTGCTGCTTTTAGGAGGGGGCCAAGTGATTCTGGTGTGGTGAGGAATTGGCATCAGATCAGGATTATTCTGATTTCAGGGCTACTTGACGGATTGTAACCAAATTCGGTATACATGTTTATCAGACGAAGAAGGCTATTGATTAATTTTCGCACTCTGTATCCTTGTCCACGCAATAACTCAAGTTCTACTTCACCGATCGTAACCAAATTCGGTATACATGTTTATCGCGGCAAGACAAAGAAGCCTATTGATTTTCAAAAATTTTGATCACTTACTCCCTTTGGCGTCCATTTTTAAATTGTTCACGCAATAACTCAAGTTCTACTTGACGGATCGTAACCAAATTCAGGAGACATGTTTATCAATGCAAGATGAATAACCATATTGGTTTTCAGTGACTTATTTCCCCTTGTTGACTGGCCTTGCCTTGACGGGCGTATATTGTGACCTTCGCCACTCTTGTATCCCCTTGTTTTTATTGTAAATAGTCAGTTCTGATTTTGGGATTTTCCCGCCATTTGTACAGGTAATATATGGTATTTAGTACTAAACCCATTGACCCGGCCTTAAATGACCTTAGCTGTTGATAGGCCGTTAAACCCCAAGAAACAAACAAACATTTCTTTAAAAGATGTTGAATGTTCACAAAAATGCTGGAATACATTTTTCTTAACTTTAGCGTCATTTGCAGAACTTACCGTCGTATGTCATTGTAATTAATTAATTTTGGTACATTTCTCATTTGCAATTAGGCTGAACATACCATAGACACCAAACTAAAATACCATAGACACCAAACTAAAATTGAACGGGAAATAACTCTGGAATCCACTTTGATTCCAAAAAAAATTCACACCTCGTATGCCGTGAACCTGAATAAAATGCTTGCGATTGTGCTAATTTATGTTTGTCATGAATTGTATATATTTTGTATATAGTGTATATATTAGGACTGAATCGAAAACGTATTTATGCCAATGGTTTGAATGCTTTATTTGTAAAATGTGGGAAGTTAACTTATGTGTATTTGTGCATTTTTTCATACTTTCTGTTCGTGAAAATATTTTGGCCGCTATGAAAGGTAGCTTATGAATTGTATCACTATCACAAAATGAACAACAACTTTCTTGTAAAGAAAAAATGCTGACCATGTTATTATTTTCTAGTGTTGAACCGTACACTGCTGAAGAAAATATTGTCGTCTGCTGTTTCCATTCTTCCAATAATTACAAAAAAAACAGCTGACTGCTCTATTTGTTTCTAGCATTATATGGGTTAAGAAAGTCCATGTATATTGTAACTTGTATGTATGGTATGAAATACGGGTATGGTGGTTAGCATGGTGTATTGTGCTATTTCGCTGACATTTGTCCGCTTTATTATACCCCCGGCATACAAAATATGTCGAGGGGTATACAGTTTTCGTAATTCCGTGTTTCTGTTTGTCTGTTCGTTAAAGTTTTTGGGTACCCATTATCTCTGTAACGGTAAGTCTGATTGACCTCAAAATTCAAAAACTTATCTCCCATTGTTTCTTTCCATACCACACCCATGCGGTCTTATTAATTAAATTACTTTGAAATTTGCATCTGTAAAGATTTGCGGTAAAGTTTTTGGGTACCCATTATTTCTTATCGGTAAGTCGTATTGACTTCAAACTTCATTTACTTTCTTATCATCATCCATATTTTCATTCCATACCACACCCATGTGACCTTCATGTCCAAGGTCAAATTACTTAGAAATTTGCGTTAAAGTGTTGTATTTATTTGCATTGAAGTTTTTATTTGTCGCTCCCTGCGGCGGCTAGGGGTATACATGAGCCCCTGCTCACTTTCTCTAGTTATCTATGTACACATCACGGAAAAATTAGGGCTCTACGGTAGTTTTTTGAGCAGCGAGAAAACGTTGGTCTGGTCTAGATACACAATCAGTGATGTTTAAATTGATAGCCCTGTTATCTGTTATAAAATAGTTAATAACTTCTGACTTCTCGACAAGTATGTATAAATATTGCTCATTTTATATGAGCAATATTTATACATACTTGTCGAGATGTCGGAATGAGTCATTTATATGTATTTCCATCGAGTTCAAAATAATTTCTGCTCTTCATGATTTCTTTCATGTACGTGTAATACAAATTAATCATGATGCTAATTATATGCATGCAACAAGAGTTGCAATTTTATGCCCCCGCTCTCTATAGAGCCGGAGGCATATAGTGTTTGGACTGTGTGTCCGTCCGTCCATGTGTCCGGCACATTCAGAAGTTTGCCGGAGTTTCTCAATTATGTCATAACTTGGAGCCCGTGCAGGCACCGGGGCGGGATCAACTGATCCTGAGAATAGTGCTGCAGTAGCCATTGCTTGTCGTAAAAAGGCGACTAAACTGGCTTAACGATTGGGTTCATACTTTCCGGAACCCACTATACCGGATTTGGCCCTCATGACATTTTTGGCTTTCTTGTATGTGAGAGTTGAGTCGGGCTATGCCCCATATATAAAAGTAAGATTAGCGCTAATCCTATTACTTTTAGGGGATGGGATAAATGATGCTGGTGTGGCGAGGGCCTGGCACCAGATCAGTTGTTCTAATTTCAGGACTGAATATATATTTTGATTGTAAATATTGAGTTCTGAAGTTGGGATTTACCCCCCTTGGACAGGTGGATATGGGACTCGACCCCGTTGACCCGTCTGCGTGTAGACTCCCTGAGGCTTGTACCTCTATGTCAGAAAAGCGGACGTTAAACCCTATTCACTCACTCACTCACTATGTCATAACTTCTATATCCCTTGAAGCATTACTTAAATATGTCAACACAAGTGACAAATGCCACATATCCATGCTGCCCTTAATGACCTTGACCTTGACAAATTTGAACTTTTTCCCACATTAAGTTTTGTCATAACTATATTTC
This sequence comes from Conchocele bisecta, assembly GCA_029237695.1. Classification (NCBI taxonomy): domain Eukaryota; kingdom Metazoa; phylum Mollusca; class Bivalvia; order Lucinida; family Thyasiridae; genus Conchocele; species Conchocele bisecta. The sequence continues at coordinate 86,619,663 of CM055265.1, read as the reverse complement.
TTGAAGCATTACTTAAATATTTCAACGCAGCATACGTGTGGACAAATGCCACACATCCATGCTGTCCTTATTATGACCTTTTGACCTTCACAACTTTGAACTTTTTCCCACATTAAGAAGTTTGCCAGCGTTTCTCAATTCTGTCATGACTTTTAAATTCCTTGAAGGCTTACTTAAATATTTTGACACAGCATACTTATGGACAAGTGCCACACATTTGTGCTGTCCTTAATATGACCTTGAACCTCACAAGATTGAACTTTTTCCCACATTATGTTTGCCAGATCTTCACCGTTTGACCTTCACAACTGTGCTTATGAGTACTTACACTTTTTGTTTAGTAACTTTGCCACAGTTTCTCAAATCTGCCACCGGCGGCATTCGTGTGCCGACGGGTCACATTTTCTGTTTTTTTTATGAGAAATTCTCAATTGGCAGGTTTACTGCAAGTTGTTTTGTACTTTTACTTCTCTTCTGGACAACTTGGGAATTTGACTACCCCTGCATATTATGTTTATTTCAAACAAAATGTTGATGTACACATTCTATTGCCAGTGTAATCTGGACCCGTCTTATAAAGCATTCAGAGAAGAAACAGTCAAATTTATATTTTTTATAAGAAAATTGTTTTCAATGGCAATGATAATAGCCTTGATTGTTTAAAAATTGTAAATCAATTGTAAATCAATTGTATGTAATCTCATATTCTCATCTGTGACAAATGAGGCTTGTGTCCTTTGTGACCAGATCGGCCTGCATATCCGAAAAGTCGGCTGATAGTCGCAATTCCGTTACATACACCGTAAAGATTCTAATAAACGCCCACCCCCCATTTTTGATGTTGAAAAGTAAAAAAATGGGGAGGGGGATTTTCCTGAAATTAGTGCCTCTAAACGCCCAGTGCTAACTAACAAGGTCGGTGCTAATTGTCCAATGTCTTTTCTTTCCAGTATTTCGAGTGGGTGGCAGGTGGGAGCATTCGATGGGTAATTTATCGATTGGTTTGGCCCTGACGTACATCTTTGGCATTTTGTATGTGACCGTTGAATTTGGTTATACCCTTTACAAGTATTGCAATTATTCGTAATCCTATTACTGTCAGGGGGAAGGGGCCAAGTGACTTTGGTGTGGTATGGATCTGGCACCAGGATCTGGCACCAGGTCAGGTTATTCTAATTTCAGCTCTGAATATATTATTTATTTATTTTCGATGTATTAAAGAGTGGGCTACAGGAGTCGGTCATGTATCTGTTTTATGTAGTTACCTGACTACAGTCTTCCAAACTACACATGCAGTATGTCTGTCATTATATGCAAGCCTTCGTAAATCTACCAACCCTTAAAGGTGTGAACCAAATGTCGTCTGCTGCTTTTCACGTTTAACTTATTTCTTAATAAAAAAACGTTGTGTCAGCACATGAGAATCATCTCCAATGTTGACGATTCTCATGTGCTGACACAACGTGTTTTCATCAAGAAAAATGGAAAATAAAAACTAAACAGCAGATGGCAAAATTTAATTTAGCATTGTAAGGGTTAAATTATGTGCATTTCCCTGTATATGTGTGTATGTACTCTGTATGTATTAATCAACATATAATAGATCACATGCAAAATGCAAGTTCTGATTATAAGTTGTCGGTTGACGGAATTATCTTTTGTGACTGGATCAGATGCTGTATTTGACATTTCTGTTGAACGGACGTAAAACCCCAATCAATATATACACCAATGGATCGTGTGCTCGGCTAGCCATAGTATTGTATGCTCCGTTTATCCAGTCCCAGCCACAGATCAGGTGCTAGACTGACCACCAATGTCAGAAACTCCAAGTGGGTGGTTGGTCAGGAGCACGCGAAGGGTAATTTAACGATCATCAGGGTTCATCCTTACCGGAATGCCGACTTGCATGTTTTGGCCCTCACGTACATTTTTGGCGTTCTGGTGAGAGCTAAATCCTGTTATACCCCATTAAAAAGTAATAAGATTAGTGCTGATCATATTACTTTGGGGTTGGAGCTAAGTGACTGGTGTGGAATGGACCTGGCACCAGGTCAGTATATTCTAATTGCAGGGCTGAATATTTATTTTTCTGTAAATATCGAGTTCTGATTTTGGGAATTTACCTCATTATGGACAGGTTAAATATGGGATGGTCAAACCCTCTGGCCTGGCCCTAACTGACCTTAGCTGTTGATAGGCCGTTAAACACCAATAATAAATCAATCAATCATCAAGCCCCAAATCGCCAGTCGCAAAATAAATTTCTGCCATCCAACCAGTTAAATCGGAAGTTTTATTTACTGTGTTAATAAAAATATGCAAGTTCAAATGGAATGAAGTCCTGTCTTGTTGTGTATGGAAGTTCATCTGTGTTTGGATGGTGAATGAATACGTGCAACCAACATTGCAAAGTATACTTTTCTAGCAAAGTATTCTTTGAGGGAGAAATTTTCAATTTTAGGATAAATTTATAAATTGTTATTATACTGAAGTTATTACATTGTCACAGCCATTTTGGCTGTGATAATGTAATAAATTCAGTATAATAATTCTGCATACTTTTAATCATCGAATATATACAGTCGTTAGTTCTATATGAAATAATGCATTTCAGGAAAAATAAATGATTACTCCCTCAAAGTATACTTTGCTAGAAAAGTATGCTTTGCAATGTTGGTGAAATCGGCTACTGGTATTGTTTCCTGAAAGTGTGTCTATTTATGAGCCATGAGAAAAATGGCCCAAATTTGCTTGTGTGCGAACAGTGAAGCCCCAGATCAGCATAGGCGTTCACCCAGTCTGCTCCGAAACTCGCACTGTTCCATGTTGTTCGGAATGTGATCCATGATGCTCTGACAAACATTCTGGATTCCCATTGGGCTGTGGGAATGTGTTAGCTGATCAGACGGCCGTTTCACTAACGACTACAGTGTTTATAAGTGCAAATTTAGGATCGTCTGGAAATTTCAAGATGAATTTATATTTATTGAACATAGGCATAGCCTATGCTCAATAAATGTAATAAATTTGTACTTTTTGTACATTTTAGTCGTATAAAGTTTAGTAAAACGGCCCCCAGGAGCTACACTTGTCGAAGCATCAGTTTGGGCCCATTTTCTACAAGGTCAAGTCGTTTGGGTCTATTTTGTGTCGCGTTTCGCATTTATTTTATTTTCGGAGTTCGTGAACAAGAAAAATTGCCAAAAATTTGGATGCTTTTATTCTCATTTGGGAAATTGAAATCATCTGTCAATGAAATGTTGACCTGTGACTGGTTGTTTGAAGGCGGGAAAATGAAAATTGTTATCTGGTTAATTTTCATAATCCTCTTATTTCTAAAGAAACACATGCTTTGCCAGCACATGAGAATCATCTCAAGAGCTGGCAACACATGTTTCTTGAGAAATCTACAAAATAATGGGAAAAAACAGACGTTTGAATGGAAATATTTAAAACGGAAAGTACAGTAACAGTATGTTTGTTTTTTGTTAGTCCTTTCAAATGCGCAATTGAAATTTGGCGGAAACCAAAATTACCTATTTTTCCAAATTGAATTCTTAAAACTATATAGAAAGCTTTTTAGCCCAAGTTTTATGTGTAAGCTTGTCGCAGCGCGGTGTTTGCTATTATGGTTTTATCAGATTTTATCCGTGTTTGAAAACTTGACATGTTATAACTGACAATAATGTAAATAACAAATACAATAATGTAAATAAATGATTATTTTATAAAAAAAAAAATATATATAACGCCACCGAGTTATTTTCATTATGTGTTGTGCAGTTTATGTTCTTTTTAGTTCACCTCGTCCAAAGGCTCGAGTGAGCTATTGTTACCGCTTATCGTCCGTCCACAATTTCAAACATCTTCTACCGAACCGCTGGGCCAATGTTGGACAAACTTCAGAGAGATGATATATGGGTGGGGGCATGTCAGATTTGTTAAATTCGATGATGTCGCATAATCCAAGATGGCCGTCGTGGAAAAGTATGTCAAATTCCTAAAAAATATCACGAACCACCAGACCGATTTCAACGAAACTTGGCAGGAATGGTCAACGCTGTTTCAGATTTGTTAAAATGGTGACCCGGGGTAAAAAATGGGCGGGGCCGGAGGGGTCAAATTTCACATTTGACCGAATATGGTCATGTCATATCAAATTGAAGGTATCGACAAGACAATAACAAATGCAGCAGGTTAAATGTGGGATCGAACCCGTCGGCCCAGCCTTAAATGACCTTAGCTGTTGATAGACCATTAAAACACCAATAAACCAACAAACAAACCACTCTGCAGCATTATGTCATCCAAGATGGCCACCAAAAGGTAATCCTTTTATTAGACCTTTCAAACGTCCTCGTGAACCGCTTTGCCGATATTGGCCAAACTTTACAGTTATGGTATGTGGGTGAAGCCATTTCATATTTGTTAAAATGGTGGTCATCGTATAATCCAAGATAGCAGCCGTAGAAAAGTAATAAAATATTTACAAATTCTCATGAACCGCCACACCGATTTCGACGAAACTTGGCAGAAATTATCAATAGTCGACACTGTTTCAGATTTGTTAAAATGGTGGCCCCGGAGTCGAAAATGGAATGCTCAAATTTTACATTTGACCGAATATGGTCATTTCATATGATTATTAAATCGAAGGTATCGACAAGACATTCACTCTAGAGCAAGTTTTGTCCAAATTGTATGATCCAAGATGGCTGCCAAAAGGTTATCCTTTCAAACATCTTCTCGTGAACCGTTTGACCAATATTGGCCAAACTTCACAGTTATGGTCCATGGGTGAAGCCTTTTCATATTTGTTAAAATGGTGGTCATCGTACAATCCAAGATGGCTGCCGTAGAAAAGTGGGTCAAATTCTTAAAAGTGGATGGCAGGTGGGAGCATGCGATAGGTAATTTAATGGTCAGAGTTCATACTTACCGGAATCCCAACCAGAGACCTGGTTTGGCCCTCTCGTACGGCTTTGGCATTCTTGTATGCGAGGGTTTAATCTGGTTATACCCCTTGTATGAGTAATACAACTATTCCTAATCCTATTACTTTTAGGGGAAGGGGCCAAGTGACTGGTGTGGTATGGACCTGGCACCAGGTCAGGTTATTCCAACTTCATGGCTGAATATATATTATTTCATTGTAAATGGGTCCAATTTCACATTTGACCGAATATGGTCCTGTTCTATATCAATTATATAGCGATTTGCCTGATTTGGCCCTCGGGGTACGTTTTTATATTTGGCTGTTTTGTTAAGTGTGAGTTGAAGTGGGTTATTGCCCATTATAAAAATAGTAAGATTATTAGCTAACCTGAGCAAAGCTCATGTGAGCTATTGTTATCGCAATGTATCCGTCGTCGTCGTCGGTGAACATTTTCAAACGTCTTCTCCTCGGTAACCATTGGGCCTATAGTCACCAAACTTCATGGTCATGGTCCTTAGGTAGGGGGAGGGCCGCTGTCTAAAAATAGCACAAATTCTTCAAAAATCTTCTCAAGAACCGCCAACCGGATTTCGACAAAACTTGGTAGGAATGATCGATGTACAATGCTCTTTCAAAGTTGTTAAAATGGTGACCCCGGGGTCAAAAATGGGCGTGGCCCATGGGGTCAAATTGGGGTCAAATTTTGTTTTTCACCGGATATGGTCATGTTATATATCAAATCGAAGGTATCAACGAAGCGATCACTCTGGTGCATTTATTGTCGAAATTGGATGGTTATGTCATCCAAGATGGCCACCGAAAGGTCAAAAGGTCGTTCTTTTATCAGAGATTTCAAAATTCTTCTTCATATGAACCGCTTGGCCCATGGTAGCCAAACTTAAAAGTTATGGTCCATGGGTGAAGCCTTTTCAAATTTGTTAAAATTGAGGTCATCGCTAAAGCAAGATGGCCGTCGTCTAAAAATAGCATAAATTCTTATAAAATCTTCTTCTCATGAACCACCAGCCGGATTTCGACGAATATGACCGAATATGGTCATGTCATATATCAAATCGAAGGTATCAACGAGGCGATCACTCTGGTGCATTTTTTGTCGAAATCGGATGGTTATGTCATCCAAGATGGCCGCCGAAATGTCAAAAGATTCTTTTATTAGAGATTTCAAAATTCTTCTTCACATGAACCGCTTAGCCCATGGTGGCCAAACTTGACAGTTATGGTCTATGGGTGAAGCCTTTTCAGATTGTTAAAATGGAGGTCATCGCTAATCCAAGATGGCCGCCGTCTAAAAATAGCATAAATTCTTAAAAAATCTTCTCATGAACAGCTAACCGGATTTCGACGAAACTTGCTAGGAATGATCGATGTACAATGCTCTTTCAAAGTTGTTAAAATGGTGACCCCGGGGTCAAAAATGGGCGTGGCCCGTGGGGTCAAATTGGGGTCAAATTTTGTTTTTCACCGGATATGGTCATGTTATATATCAAATCGAAGGTATCAACGAAGCGATCACTCTGGTGCATTTATTGTCGAAATTGGATGGTTATGTCATCCAAGATGGCCGCCGAAAGGTCAAAAGGTTGTTCTTTTATCAGAGATTTCAAAATCCTTCTTCACATGAACCGCTTGGCCCATGGTAGCCAAACTTAAAAGTTATGGTCCATGGGTGAAGCCTTTTCAGATTTGTTAAAATTGAGGTCATCGCTAAAGCAAGATGGCCGTCGTCTAAAAATAGCATAAATTCTTATAAAATCTTCTCATGAACCACGAGCCGGATTTCGACGAAAATTGTAGGAATGATCGATGTACAATGCTCTTTCAAAGTTGTTAAAATGGTGACCTCAGGGTCAAACATGGGCGTGGCCCATGGGGTAAAATTTTATTTTTGACCGAATATGGTAATGTCTATATCAAATCGAAGGTATCAAAGAGGCGATCACTCTGGTACATTTTTTGTTGAAATTGAATGGTCATGTCATCCAAGATGGCCGCCGAAATGTCAAAAGGTTCTTTTATTAGAGATTTCAAAATTCTTCTTCACACGAACCGCTTGGCCCTTAGTGGCCAAACTTCACAGTTATGGTCCATGGGTGAAGCCTTTTCAGATTTGTTACAACGGAGGTCGTTGCTAATCCAAGATGACCGCCGTCTAAAAATAGCGCAAATTCTTAAAAAGATTTCTTCTCATGAACCGCCAGCCGGATTTCGACAAAACTTGGTAGGAATGATCGATTTAGAATGCTCTTTCAAAGGTGTTAAATGGTGACCCCGAGGTCAAAAATGGGCGTGGCCCGTGGGGTCAAATTTTATTTTTTACCGAATATGCTCATGTCATATATCAAATTGAAGGTATCGATGAGGTGATTGCTCTGGTTCAATATTTGTTGGAATCGGATGATAATGTCATCCATGATGGCCGCCAAAAGATCCATTTATTCAAGATTTTGAACGTCTTTTTCTCGGGAACCACATGGCCGATGCTGGCCGATGCTGGCCGATGCTGGCCAATGCTGGTCAAACTTCATAGTAAGTTAAGATCCTTGGGTGAAGCATTTCCAGATTTGGTAAAATGAGTCATCGCTTAATCCAAGATGACCGCCATCTAAAAATAGCACAATTTTAAAACCCATGAACTCAATGTCACATTCTCTGGTGTTCATGGAGTCAGGTGAGCGAATTAGGGCCATCTTGGTCCTCTTGTTACTGATCCTACTGCTTTTGGGAGGGGGCCAAGTGATTCTGTTGTGGCGAGGACCTGGCACCATATCAGGATTATTCTGATTTCAGGGCTGAATATGTAGTTGTTTTATTGTAAATATTCAGTTCTGATTTTAAGATTTTCCCCCCATTTGTACATGTACTTGTACATGTACTTGTACAGGTAATATGTTGGATGTAGTACTAAACCCATTGACCCGGCCTTGAATGACCTTAGCTGTTGATAGGCTGTTAAACCCCAACAAACAAACAAAACAAACTGACTTGACAGTGCTGTCAAATATTGATAATGTGCTTACTGACCTGTGTCCACAGTGTTTGCAAAGTAAATCCCATAACCCCAAAACTTGTTTGACGAAATGGCAAGCTGGTCAGACTGCAGATGCCCAGACGGATCTGGGGTTACGCTGGTCGCATTATTATGACTAAAAGGTCCTTTTTTCAGCTGGGCGTACAATTATGAACAGTAGCCATGACTAAACGGTGCAGATAGGGTTTTTGAACAAGGTGATTTTGTCCTGCATTATACTATTCAGAATTATAGTTGGCTAGTTTCTCCTGACATGTCATAATTTGATGGAATTCTAATGGACTCTTTATAGGTGTGAATTAACTCTGTCTGAATTGTCACTGCAAACAACAAACAGGTGTCTTCAAATCTGAGCCACCAGATGGGAAAATAGAATGTAGGACATTTGCCCCCCGGACATTTGCCCCCCAGTCCAAAAATGGCAGGGTGGACAATTGCCCCCCAGTTGAAATGTAGGGGCGGACATTTGCCCCCCAGTTGAAATGGCAGCTAGGACATTTGCCCCCCAGTCAATATGTAGGGGCGGACATTTGCCCCCCAATGGATAGACCATGTGACATTTGTGGCCAGTGCAGCACTAGATCATACCAGTGCAGCACTAGATCATACCAGGGCCTATCAATTAATATTACTATTCCACCCAGATCATATGCATTATGATCAGCAACTTGGTGTTTTGTGATCAGCAACTTGGTTATTTGTCCTTCTGTCAGTTATTGGCCGTTTCACAAAACCTGTCCAAAATTTACGGCTCCATTCTATAAACAATGCAAAAACAATTTTTTTCAATGATATTAAATTTTATCGCAATTTAAGAATGTGCCTTTTTTAGTTTGTGAGATTTGGTCAAATATTTGATTTTATTTCGAAAAAAAAAAAAATTCTCCATGTTAAATCCCCATAGACATCTTCACAGAGAGTGACTGGAGACCTGGTTTGGCCCTCACATACGTCTTTGGAATTTTGTATGTGACAGTTGAATCTGGTTATACCCCTTATGTGAGTACATGTGTTACAATATTCGTAATCCTATTTTAGGGGAAGGGGTCAAGTGACTTGGTGTGGTATGGACCTGGCACCAGGTCAGGTTATTCTAATTTCAGGGCTGAATATATTTGTTCTCGATGTAAATATTCCGTTCTGACTTTGGGATTTTCCCCCCAATGCAGCAGGTTAAAACGGGATCGAACCCGTTTGCCCGGCCTTACATGACCTTAGCTGTTGATAGGCCGTTAAACACTAATAAACAAACTATGGGGATTTAACATGGGGAAACTTGTTTTCTTAGTTACATCATTTCCAAGCTACAAGTATCTAGCCAGGTTGTTTTTACTCCTCCGGGTCCTCCACCTCCTTTTCACCCATGTTAAAGGTGCATGCCCACTCAGTAGTCACAAAATGTTCTTTATAGGAATTAAATAAGTGAAAAATTGTGTCACTATTCCACCAGTTCTAAAAATTACAAGTGCCCGCTATGCAGATATAATCATTTAGTAATATTTATTTTACTGAGTGATGCGCAGTGGTATCGGGCTATTTTCATACGCAGCATTATATTTTTAGTTATTTATACTAATTAAATGTGTCGCCTGAAAAAATAATATTATAGACAGATTATAAAGAATGATCATTGCACATCAAAAAATAAATACAGAGAATAAATATTATTAATGTCTGTTAACATTTTAAGGAAACATGGTTATCGCCCCTGATATCAGTGGAAATTTTACGTCTAATGACGTATTTAATTACTGTAGTATAAATAATTAAAAAATATTGTGCCTCATTTGCATATGAGTGGGCATGTACCTTTAATTCCTATGTACCTACTGAGTGGGCATGACCTTTAATTCCTATGTACCTACTGAGTGGGCATGACCTTTAATTCCTATGTACCTACTGAGTGGGCATGACCTTTAATTCCTATGGACCTACTGAGTGGGCATGTACCTTTAATTCCTATGTACCTACTGAGTGGGCATGACCTTTAATTCCTATGGACCTACTGAGTGGGCATGTACCTTTAATTCCTATGTACCTACTGAGTGGGCATGACCTTTAATTCCTATGGACCTACTGAGTGGGCATGACCTTTAATTCCTATGTACCTACTGAGTGGGCATGACCTTTAATTCCTATGGACCTACTGAGTGGGCATGACCTTTAATTCCTATGGACCTACTGAGTGGGCATGTACCTTTAATTCCTATGTACCTACTGAGTGGGCATGACCTTTAATTCCTATGGACCTACTGAGTGGGCATGACCTTTAATTCCTATGTACCTACTGAGTGGGCATGACCTTTAATTCCTATGTACCTACTGAGTGGGCATGACCTTTAATTCCTATGTACCTACTGAGTGGGCATGACCTTAGCTGTTGATAGCTTGTTAAACATCAATCATCAATCAATCTAGTGTTAGACAGAGCGCATAACTGAGGTTTCAACATGGGAAGCACACTTTTACAATTTTTGGGTGGAAAATAAATATGTTTGTTTAGCCATTTTCGGGATTTGGCATTTGGAACTGTTCCCATCCCTGAACAATGTAGACCCTGTTCAGACTGAAATTCACATATTCAGTTTCCACTATATTGGCTGCAAATGCAATTAGACATTTTTTTTCGTGGTCTTGTTTGATGAACTGGCTAATTGAGCCTTGCTAACTGGCCTCGTCACAGGTGTGAATCAACTGCATGCCTAATTACACAACACCAAACAAAACATGTGTCTTGAAATTTACACCCAACCTTGATCCAAACTACCCACAAAACACTTTCAAAACTGACCATGTCGAGATGCAAACAATGTAGATCCAGATGAGCTGGCTCGAATTGAGCCAGCTCATCTGGTTCTGCACTGTTTGTGGAACTTTACAAAATAACTCATTTTGAGTAATGGAATAGACTGAAATTCAACTTGGAAGAGCCCATCATAGTTACTTAGGGGTGAAAGGGTTGACTTAGTCCGGTTTGGGTTTTTGCTACAATAACAACAAATATGGCAATGTGACTGGAGAAATGGGGCTTATGGGTTTTGTGACCAATGTAGATCCAGATCAGCCTGTGCATCCACAGAGGCTAATCACGATCTGCACTGTGTGCCATTTCATCATTGAATTACCTATTATGCTTCTAACAAGCAGTCTAGATCATTATCAGGCTACAGGTGTAGCCACAAAATTACACTCGGATCTTGTTCAGACTCCACATGTGTGTCATATGATTCAGGGTATATGCTATTTTTTTAGGTTGGAAGAAAACACATTGGTGTAGATTTTCCCATGTGCTCGTCTAGACATGGAGATGATTACAGATTATCACAGGATTGGTGTGAATTAACATTATGCCAAACATGTTTATTGTTTCATTGGATATTGTCAATTGGGGGCGGGGCTACATGTGTGATTCTGAAATTCTATTGGCTGATGCCAGATTACATGGAAGACAATGTTTTCTTGTAAAATTCATTGTTCACCTTTGCTTGACAGTGTGATCACTTAAGTTTGCTAATACAGTTAATTAATTGATCTTATGAAGCAAAGAAGTTTAGTCTTCTGTGAAGAACTGTTTTGAAGAATACCAGATTTTGGGTAAGGTACCACACATAGGTCAGACTTTCATTTACAGGACAACTTACACAATGTATTGTAGGAGGAAGTATTTATCATGGTAGAAAGTGGTTGATTAACACTTAGAATGCGGGAAACAAATGTTGTTATCTGCTGATATTTTGCCGTCTTCGTTGTATTGGAAATGATTCTAACGTGTTGTCAAAGCATGCTTTTGATGAGAAAAATTAAACAGCAGATGAAAAAAATTAATTCAGCATTTTAAGGGTTAATATTTAATTTTGTATCATTGGTTATTTTGATGTATTTGTGTTGTTTTTTTATTTAAAAAAAAATGGAGTACAAATTGTGTCCATCTGTCAAAGATTTGCGTTAAAGTTTTCAGGTACCTACTATCTCTGTATCCATTGGCTTGAAACTTATATGTTTGTAAGTCATCATGCATATTTTCATTTGTGGCCCACCCATGCGGCCCCTGTTCCCAACATCAAATGACTTAAATTAAATTATTTGTGATAATCTTTATCATCTGTCTGCAATACAGTGGAATCTCGCCAATCTGGTCACCCTGGGAATTACTAACTGAATTACTAACTCCTTATCTGGAGCCCTGTCCCAGGGTATTCAGTTTACAGAGATACATGTACCACTGTAATAATGGAACATGTGGCTGTGACTCAAGTAATGGGGCTTATGGGATTTGTGTCCAGTGTAGCTCCTGATACAATAACATTTATTGTCTCGCTCTGATAACAATCTATTTGCTTGTTAGAAGCATGACGGGTGATTCATTGATATAATGGCGAACAGTGCAGATCCTGATCAGACTGCGGATGCACAGGCTGATCTGTATCTACACGGGTCGCAAAGCCATATTTCAGTCACAGCCACGTTTGAGCACTTCAAGACATCTCTCTGTTCTGTGATTTTCAATAATGAACATAATGCCATTCTTATTTATAATATAGATAAATTTCATTGAAACTTAGGTTTTCCGAATGTTGGGTGTAATTTGCCTTGCAATCACAGGGGTCGCCAAATTTGCATATTTTACCTTTTATATGCCTGTTTGAAAACATGGGAGGATAATCAAGGGGTGCCCACCACATATCACTATCCAACATGTTACTTTTTTTTTTAACTTGACCCATTTTTTCGGCGCAGTCGACTTAGCCATTTTCAATGTTAAGTTTTTACGTTTACAATGTTAAGTTTTCGTGTTTAAGTCCATTTCTTTGGTACTGTACCACCTAGGACCACCAAACTTTCACAGCTTCATAACCAAGGGGTGCCTACCACATACAACTAACCAACATGTGACCATTTTTTTACCTTCACCTATTATTTCTACGTAATTGACTTAGCCATTTTCAACGTTAACTTTAACGTACGTCTGGTTAAATTTTTTGGTTAAAACTTTTTCGTTATACTATATCTCTGCAACTGCTTCACCCATTACCTTGAAACTTCACATGGGTGTTTATCATCATCCATATTTTCATTCTAACCCCCAACCGTGCGGCCCCTGTGCCCAATGTCAAGGTCAAATTACTTTGAATTTTTTTGTTAAAAGTTTTTTCGTGTACTATATCTCTGCAACTGCTTCACCCATTACCTTGATACTTCACATGGGTGTTTATCATCATTGTCGCACCCGCTTGCGGAAAGCGCGATATCGTCGGCATTTTGGCATACGTCCGTTCGTCCGTCCGTGTGTCCGGTTAAAGTTTTTCCGTTAAAGTTTTTCCATCTACTATATCTATTTTTTTAGTGTCCATGCCTCGCCCCAAGGCACGACATGCAGGCCACGGCCATCTAGTCTACAAAAAGTGGGTATAATTATGTTATCCAAGTGTCTATGCTTGGAAAAAACCTGGCCTTCGTGGCTTTGCCTCGTTTCTTGTTTTTAGTTGAAATAATAAAAAAAAGTGACGATATCACATGATAGAAATTTTAACAGAAATAAGTAAAATATATTTATGATATTTTATCAACCATTTAATTGAGAAATACTTGTCCTTCTAGTATCTGGTTGCATCAGGTGAACCAGGATAGAGGCACGGGAACGGGATGTGCTTGGCAGAGCCTCGCCCATCCCGTTTCCTAAGCCTTGCCAGATATTTTTTCCCATTCACGGCACTGACCTACTATTCTCTATATTCTATGCCACCCAATATTAGAAACACGACTATTCATATTTCTACTGTCTGTTCCACATTTTCTGCCGACAAACTTTTGGCTGTAGCATTCAATCTAAAAAATATTTAAATATGAGTACTTTTTCATCAATAACAAGAAAGTCACCCACCCCAAAAATATTTTTTTGAAGAAATATTCCATCAAATATTAATTTTATCCCCATAATATGAAATTTTAACAAAATTTAAGAATGAACCTTCTTTTTATTTACATCTTCACAGATTGGTATTTAAAGTGGGTTCAAATTGTTCAAATTTTAGAAATAGTTTTATTTTCTTTATACTAATCATTTGCAAGCTGTAGAGCCAGGTTTCGGAGCTAATTTCCAAATAATTGAAATATTTTCGCAATAAAATCGATATTTGACAAAATTTTACGAAATAAAAAGAAGACACATTCTTAAATTTTTATAAAATTTAATATTTTTTACTCCTCCCACAGCCCCTACACCTCCTTTTCCCCCTGTTAAATTACTATAGACAAATCAATCTTTCATAATAAAATCAAAAGTTGACCAAATTTCAAGAATTGCATTGTTTATATGGGCAGGTTTCATGAAATTCATGAAAATTGGTTTTTCAAATAAAAAATTGAGGAGGGTGACTTATTATTGATGAAAAAGTATTTGCATTTAAATCTTTTAGATTGAATGTTTTCAATAGCCAAAAGTTTGTCGTCGGCAGAAAATGTGGATCATAATCTATTTTTTTTATTTTAAATTTTCATAAAATTTTGTCAAATATGATTTTATTATGAAAAGTGATTTCTCTATGGTCATTTAACATGGGGGGGGGGGGGGGTGTGAAAGCTGGAGGAAGAGTTTAAAAACATTTTTTTTTGGGAAATTGACTGATACTGATACCTGATTAGACAGCTTGGAAATGATTTAAGAAAACAAAAGTTAAATTGTGAAAATCGGTTCATTATTTCTAAATCTAAAAAATATTAAAATTTAATTTAAGAAAGAGCCTTCTTTATACTTTCTAAAATGTGGTCCAATATTGATTGTATTGCCAAAAAATAATGTCGCCATGTTAAATCCCCATAGACATTTGTGAAGATGTCTATGGGGATTTAACATGGGGAAATTATTTTTTGGCAATACAATCAATATTGGACCACATTTTAGAAAGTATAAAGAAGGCTCTTTCTTAAATTAAATTTTAATATTTTTTAGATTTGACATGGATCAGACATTAGTTTTAACAATTCTATAAATATGACACATTTTAGGCTCCTGTTGCTTATAGACACATTAAACACATTATTAAACACATGAAACCTAAAAAATATTAAAATGTAAATACTTGTTCAGCAATAACAAAGTCACCCTCACCTAGTAGAAGAAGGCTCTTACTTAAATTAAATTTTAAATTTAATATGTTTTAGATTTAATGTGTTTAATAGCAAAATGTCGGCAACAAAACATGGAACAGACAGTAGTTTCAAAACTGGAATTAACAGACATATTTATAGCTTCCATGTTACTTGTAGACACTTCTTATTTATATACCAAACAGAAATATATTCTAACAATTGAAGTAATTTTACTGAGTAACTGATGCTTCTAATGATGTTTAAAACCTGATAACATCAACATATCATTGCTTTATAGCCCCATCAGGGACGTCATTTGGAACATCTCCAATTTGTTTGTTTGGCATAATGTTATCTGATTCTAAAGTGTTGTCATAACATGTTTTTATTGAGAAAGAAGACAAAATATAAAACAACAGCAGACGATAATTTACGTTTCCCGTATTCTAAGGGTTAACATCTTAATTCACTAGTGTAACATGTAAATAAGACTGCATGTCGTAATAAATGTCTACCAGTTAACCCTATGCAACGCGATAAAACGAGCGCAAATATTATTAAGCAGACTCGCTCGTACTTCATTTGCTATTGAGGTATAGCAACTGTTTCTTCAAACACAATAGCCAACAGTGTAGCCCCAGATCAGACTAAATGGATGATCTGGGGCTACACTGGTCACAAACTCCATACAAGCCCAATATCAAATTTGTATTAAAAGTGTGGTAAATTTGCGTTAAATAAAGTTTTTAGCTACATATTATCAAAATAAACATTCCTAGTGCTGTTTCCATGCCCCTTGTGCTTGGAAATTTGTGTTAAAAGGAGATGTAAATAGAAAAAATAAATTTCATAATATGTGTTATAAACTGGTAGATAATGGCAATTCAAACCACATGCAGAAAATCTCATCAAAAGTTTTTCCAACCCTATTAAAAAAATTACAATAAAAAAAGAATTAATGAAAATAAAAATAGTTTTTTACATTTTTTCCTTTTATTTGATAATATTATTAATTCCATGTAAATAAAATAATCATAAAAAAATAAATTAGAGTTAATAGAGTTAATTTTAAAAATAATTGATCATTGATGACGTCATAATGGAACGCGCATATTTCATCTACTTACACATTTAAAAACTTTGTAACTTTTGAAATATTTGGTATTTTTGCATGTGGTTTTAAGCATTCATTTCATATTACATGTATTATCAAATTCTATCATTTAAAGAAATAAAAACAAGTTGTTTTATTGATCTTTAAAGTGTGGCTACCTGTTATCTCGATCTGCAACCATAAGTTGGATTGTCTTGAAACTTCATATACTTATTTTAAAGGTACATGCCCACTCAGTAGACACAAAATGTTCTTTATAGGAATTAAATAAGTGTATAATTGTGTCACTATTCCACCAGTTCTAAAAATTACGAGTGGCTGATATAGACCATTAGTAGTATATAGGGAGTCAAAATGATACCACCAACGTTTTTAACGTTATTGAGATGTATTGTAGCTCCCACCACCAACCAAAATTTGGTGGTGGTATTGAATGATAAAAAGTGGTCTTGTAGTCCCAATTATAGTGTATGTGTTGACGGGATAAATAGAATAGTAGGTTATTGCCGTGAATGGGAAAACTATCTGGCGCGGCACGGAAACGGGATGTGCTCGGCAGAGCCTCGCCCATCCCATTTACTAAACCTTGCCAGAATATTTTTTCCCATTCACGGCACTAACCTACTATTCTCTATTTTTAGAACTGGAATAGTGGCACAATTATACACTTATTTAATTCATATAAAGAACATTTTGTGGGCTTGTACCTTAAGTTATTTATCATCATTCTTATTTTCATTCCAAAGCAAATGCAACCCACTTGCCCAAGGTCAATGTCTACTTACATGTACTTACTTATCTCTGCAACCCCGAGTCGGATTGGCTTGAAACTTCATATACCAGTACTTATTTGTTGTCATCTATATTTTCATTCTATAGCCACTCATGCGGACACTGTACACTGTTAATGGTACATGCCCACACAGTAGGCACAAAATGTTCTTTATATCAGAGACAACATCTGAGACTTTTTCTGGCAAAATAAACATTAATTCACCATTACCCCACGTATAGATTGGCACACTGATATCAGGCGCGATAACCGTGTTTCCTTAAAATGTTAATGGACATTACTATTTATTTTCTGTATTTATTTTTTGATGTGCAATGATCATACTTTATAATCTGTCAAACATTTTATTTTCTCACGTGACACATTTAATTAGTATAAATAATTAAAAAACAACATGCCTCGTTTGCATGTGAAAATAGCCTGATACCACCGCAACTATCAGTAAAATAAATATTACTAAATGATTATATCTGTATAGCGGGCACTCGTACCTTTTAGAACTGGTGGAATAGTGACTCAAATATACACTTATTTAATTCCTACTATAAAGAACATTTTGTGCCTACTGAGTGGGCATGTGCTTTTAAGGTCAAACTAGAGCTATCCTATGAGTGATCATAATATTGCCCCAAACTTCACTTTGATACATATTTAATATCAGAAATCCAAATATGGGAATCAAAATTTCATGACCATTTTTTACCTTTGACCTTAGTGTGACCTTCACCATGGACTAGGCATATGGGTATTGTATGTGACACATCTTTACGCCTCATCATGGCAAACATGTGTGGCAAATAATTGGAAAATCCATTTATCAGTTTAGAAGATATAGAGTGGAAACAAAATTTTACCTTTGACTTCTAAGTGACAGTGACCTTCAACATAGACACATGGGTATTGAACGCGACACTCGTCTCACCATGACAGCATTTGTGATAAATTATTTGAAGATATAGAGCGGAAATGAAATTTGACCTTTGGCCTTGACCTTGAGATGATTGGTGGGTGTGTGGATAGGACAGTCATTGTCTTGTCAAGATCATCAGAGGAATGCATCTATGAAATAGCAGTATACAGTTATTTAATGGTCATTCGGGGAACAGTCAAAACTATTGCCCCTCGGTGCTGTGGACGACCCAAGGCACTATTGCCCTGAGGCCGAAGGCCCATGGCAATAGTGCATCGGGTCGTCCACAGCACCTAGGAGCAATATGTTTTGACTGTTAACATGAAATAACTGTTTTATTACTTAACCTGTAAACAGTGTATGTACAATAGACAAACATTTGGCGTGGGGCGCGTCGATTGACCGATCTAAATTACGTTGACTTTTATGACATACATGTAATCCTCGACAAAAATTGCAGAACCCAGGTAATTAGTCAAAACTATGGAATATCATCAACTTATATAGGCAGTTGGGTAATAATAAGTTGTATCAAAGGAAACAGAAATTATAAGAAATTTACCACAACGTTAAATTTGACGCCATTATCTCTTCTGCACTTTGTCAAATACTCATTTCATATATGCAAGAACTCTCAGGGTATTAGATTTATTCTGAATTTGACTCTAATTCCTGACTCACATGAATTAAACAATGTCAAAAAGGTCAATGTAATAGTTATTTGTGGCATGCATGAAGCACAAATGTCCGTAAATATCATTTGTCCACATAGTTTTTTTTACTATTATATTAATGTTATTTTGTGGCAAATTTAGGATCGTCTGGAAATTTCAATTGATGGATTTACATTTATTGAGCACAGGCTGCATATGCAGCCTGTGCTCAATAAATGTAAATCCAATAACTTAAGAAATTTCTAAAACATTTTGGCATAAAGATTGGTATATTTACTAAACAGAAACTAGATTTCAACAGAAACTAGATTGTTCAGTAGGTATGGGTCCTAATGTATATTTGTTACATCTTGATAGAGAACCATCAGAGTAATGTATGTATGAACGTTCCAAGAAAGGAAACGGAAATTTACCTTGATACATGTTTTGTAAAATGTGTTTTGTGTATACAAATTGCATCCAATTATATTGTTATTGTGATAAACCGGTGTAACAGAAATCTCCCCCCCCCTGGAAATCTTACCCCCCCCTTAAGCCAGGAAATATTTTCCCTCCCCGCCTGGAAATTCTTCCCCCCCACCCCCCCTCCCCCCATCACCACCTTCACAGACACTCCACAAAACTTTTAATGTATTTTCATATACATTGTTGATATTGTGCTCAGGAGCATACAAAATGCACATGCTAGAACCAGTCTGTTGGTAACAGAGGACGTAAGATCCCTACATGTATACCCAACTAACATAGTCATAACGTATGTCTGCTTGTGGAAAAGTATGTGAATAGGCGAGGCAGCATTTTCTTTTAAAGAGTATAATATCTATACATAGACAATATAGTGGTGGTGGGGCGGTAGAGATTCTATTTACCGGTATATGCAATAATTCCCCATTACCGTACCATAACTATTATGTATGTTGGCTGGTAGAGAGTTCTCTAGGTTAAATCTCTTCCATAGCTGCATATGATTGGTATAAATGTGTAGCACATGGGGGTTGGTGGGGGTGGGTCTAGAAAATAAAAACAGTATATCTGTGTAGAACAGCAAGCATGTGGCATGTATTGTTGGGGGGGGGGAGGGGGGGCGATTTTCCTAGGAAATATTCCCCCGCCACCATCTACCATATGCATAGTGGATATGGACGTCTCTTTGTAGACAAGACCGCCCACGGATTGGGGAGGGGGAGTATTTTCTGATGAATGAATGTTGGTTGTAGAACAGATAGCATTTGGCATTGAGGGAGGGGGGGGGGAGATTTTCCTAGGAAATATCCCCCCCAACCATCTACCATATGCATAGCGGATGTGAACTTCCCCCAATATCCAGTTATTCTTCTCTACCAAGATACTTACACTATGCATATGGTCGGGGATATTTCCTATGAAAATCTCCCCCACCCCTGATATGTGCCACATACTTTCTATACAGACATAAAGTACTTCATTTCATCAAAAATACTCCCCCAAACTCATGCTATTCTTCTCTACAAAGAGACATTCAGATCCACTATGCATATGGTAGATGGTGGGGGGGGGATATTTCCTAGGAAAATCCCCCCCCTCCCTCCTCCCTCAATACATGCCAAATGCTATCTGTTCTACACCAACATACATTATTTCATCAGAAATACTACCCCAATCGTGGGTTATTCTTGTCTACAAAGAGACATTCACATCCGCTACGCATATGGTAGATGGTTGGGGGATATTTCCTAGGAAAATCTCCCCCCACCCACCAATACATGCCACATGCTATCTGTTCTACACGAACATACATTATTTCATCAGAAATACTCCCCCAATCGTGGGTTATTCTTGTCTACAAAGCTACAAAGAGACATTCACATCCGCTATGCATATGGTAGATGGTTGGGGGGGGATATTTCCTAGGAAAATCTCCCCCCCCCCTCCCTCAATACATGCCAAATGCTATCTGTTCTACACCAACATACATTATTTCATCTTGAGGGAGGGGGGTTATTCTTGTCTACAAAGAGACATTCACATCCGCTACGCATATGGTAGATGGTTGGGGGGGGGCAATATTTCCTAGGAAAATCTCCCCGCCCCCACCAATACATGCCACATGCTATCTGTTCTACACGAACATACATTATTTCATCAGAAATACTCCCCCAATCGTGGGTTATTCTTGTCTACAAAGAGACATCCACATCCGCTATGCATATGGTAGTTGGTTGGTTGGGGGGGATATTTCCTAGGAAAATCTCCCCCCCCCCTCCCTCAATACATGCCAAATGCTATCTGTTCTACACCAACATACATTATTTCATCATGAGGGAGGGGGGTTATTCTTGTCTACAAAGAGACATTCACATCTGCTATGCATATGGTAGATACATGTAGTTGGGGGGCGACATTTCCTAGGAAAATCTCCCCCCCCCCTCCCCCCCTCCCCCCTCCCTCAATACATGCCAAATGCTATCTGTTCTACACCAACATACATTATTTCATCATGAGGGAGGGGGGTTATTCTTGTCTACAAAGAGGCATTCACATCCGCTATGCATATGGTAGATGGTTGGGGGGAGGAATATTTCCTAGGAAAATCCCCCCCCCCCACCCCCCCCCCACCAATACATGCCACATGTTATCTGTTCTACACCAACATACATTATTTCATCAGAAATACTCCCCCAATCGTGGGTTATTCTTGTCTACAAAGAGACATTCACATCCGCTATGCATATGGTAGATGGTTGGGGGGGATATTTCCTAGGAAAATCTCCCTGCCCCCTCCCTCAATACATGCCAAATGCTATCTGTTCTACACCAACATACATTATTTCATCATGAGGGAGGGGGGGTTATTCTTGTCTACAAAGAGGCATTCACATCCGCTATGCATATGGTAGATAGTTGGGGGGGGAGAAATTCCCAAGGTAAATCTTCCCCCCCCCCCCTCAAATCTTCCCCCCACCAATATGCGTCACATGCTAACTGTTCTACACAAACATTTTCACTTGATCAGAAATCTTCCCCCAATCTTGTGATATTCTTGTCTATCAAGGGACTTACACTATGCATATGGTAGATTGGGGTGGGGTGTGAGGGAGGTGATTGTTTATGTTCCCCTTTCTTATACTACCAAATGACATACATTATGCCTATGTGCACATGTTTGATGGAAAATAATTCTGCTTTGTAGCATTCAAACACAAACTTTTGGGTGGGGGGAGAATTTCCAGGGTGGGGGGGGGAGAATTTCCTAGGGTCGAGTCTGGAAATATTCCCCACCCCGGGGGGGGGAGAATTTCCTAGGAAATTCTTCCCGGGGGGGGGGGGGGGGGGGAATATTTCCAGGCTCGACCCTGGAAAGGAGAATTTCCTGTGACACCGGTACAACCATACTAACCCTTATTAGTTTGGTTATTCGTTGTGGGAGAGCACATATTATTTATACCTGTTTCCCAGAATAAATTGTGTCCGAATATTAAGGGTTATTATCGTAACCCTTTTACCCCGAAGTAATAGACATACAGTGTGCTGAAAAAGGGGTCAGTGGTAAAGAATTTTCTTTTTTAATCAACAAATGTTGCATGAAGAGCCGTCTCATCATGGTCTACACTGTATGCAAATGTTAGTAAAGATGTTTCTAGTGTTGATATGGTTTAAGCCACAGGTTGAAGTAACGGACCAAGGTCTATAAATACATTAAATATGCCTAAAAGCATCAATAAATGAATTTTTGTTTTTACTCCCTCCATATAGAATTATACAAGTATAAGTCTATATGGAGGGAGTAAATTTTATTTTTAGCTTATTTGTTTTCATTTATTGATGCTTTTAGGCATATTTAATGTATTTATAGACCTCGGTCCATTACTTCAACCTCTGGGTTAAGCGGGTATGTGACCATTTGCGTAATAAGATACTGGATGATGTTTGTTAGAAAGGTATCAGCAAAACATGAAACATTTCACAACAGAAAAAGATTCAAGGCCGAACCTAAGACTAAATGCCATTTGGTGACATAAAAATTATGGAATTAAATGAATGGAATCCACAGTTACCATCTAACTACCCATTTATCAGCATGAAAAGATGAGACAAGGCATACAGACTAGTGATGGTGATTGTCCTATTGACGGACACTAGTCTTTATTTAACAAGGAATCAACAACTGATGAAGAATGTACCCCTCAAAACAATAAAACACATTTCTACGTTATTATACATCCACAAAGTTTAGCTAGGTGTACAGGAGTCACCTTGTTGGTATATATATTTATATGGTCAAATTCATCAAATTGTTTGACAAATATTGCCCTAATACACATTTTTGTTCCCATTTTTAACGCGGATTGAGTGCTTATGCCACTTATCAACGACCCTCAAAGCCCCGCTAACCCCAAGGTCAAGGTCAAAATTTGAGTGCATTCACAAACTTAACATTGGGGGAACTTTGTTATAATATCTGTGTCTTATCACTCAACTTCTTGATATTTGACAAATGCCATCCTCTAATTATTCTCTATGCTGCCATGCCAAATCCATGACCCTCAGACCCCCGCTAATCCCAAGGGCAAGGTCAAACTCTTAGTGCATTCACAAACTTAACATTGAGGGAAATTTGCAATAATTTCTTTTTTCCTTACACACCATTTCTTGATATTTCACACATGCCTTCCTCTTATGGTTCTCTATCATGCCATGCCAAATCAACGACCCTCAGATCCCCGCTAACCCCAAGGTCACACCCCAAGTCCGAATGACTTGAACCTTCATATACTTGTTTATCATCATCATCCATATTTTCATATAGCTCACGCATGCAGGGTTGGCCGGGAAATACCGGGGGCGGGAAATACCGCCCCGGGAAATAAGCTCAGAAGTGGGAAATACCGGGAAATAAGATTTTGTGTATTCAAAACGCCGTTTTTGCTTGTTTTTGACTTTGTTTCATGTGCTAAAAATATTATTTTTTCGCATTGCTACCACTATATCAGTGCTTAAACTGTTTCGTCCCTGCCAGGGGTACTCATCAGGTGGCTGTTAGACAGAAGCCACTATCCACTATCCACTCTGACAGTGTATTCCACTGAGATTAGGATTATGGACACATTTGTCTAATCTCTCACACCTATCTCTGAAATTGAAGGATTACAAAAAATGCTATATGTATATATATAGAACACACCTTCACACATCACTATCCATATGTTCATTCCACAGTCCACTCGTGCAGCCCACATGCCCCAGGTCAATGCCAGATTACTAATTTGTTTTGACAAAATTTGGCCATCTGTGATCTATGCAACCCCAAGTCAGATTCGCTTGAAACATCTTATATACTTAATAGTCATCATCCATATTTTTATTTTATAGCTTACCCATGTGGCCCTTACATCCAAGGTCACTGTCAAATGATTTAGAAATTTGCCTTTTATAACCCCACAAAGTTTTTTGGTGGGCTATATAAGAGTCAGCTCATCTGTCGGTCGGTCGATATTTCGGTTCGTCTGTTGGAAAGTTTGTGTATCAGTCACACTTAGATGTCAAAGGTAATAAATTCTCATGAGGTCAACGGGCAAAAATTTGCATGAGATTTTGTATCCGCCATATACCGGTACCTTCTAAACTGATGAGAGAATTTTCAAATGATTTTCCACAAATGAACATATTTCTGATATTAAAACTGTTTGTCAAAGTGATATTTGTGGGGGTATTATGATCACAGGTTCTTGAAGAACAGTTCATATTTCAGTGTTTTATGGGTTATTTCAAGTATTTTCGGTTGTTTGGGTTCATTGTTACCAACATACAATTTACATCACCTCCTGCGAATTACACGTATAACTCCTGCGAAGTACAAAGGTGTGAAACAGATATTTAACCCACGGCCGTTCTGGCAATTGGTTTATACAGTCGAACCCCACTAAACTGGACAAAGAGAAATTATCTACGATGACACTGTCTGCTCATGATCGCAAAACAGACACGCGTGTCTTGATGTATCGGTTTTACAGTGGAACCACCAAGTATTTCAACCCTACTGACCAATCCAAATGTTTGCAAACAGAAGAGGAATCAAATCCGTTAGGATCTGCACAATTTGCGGAGCTTTTAAAAATTAACCCTTTTATGATAGTCTGAAAATGATCATGGAAGAGAGTTCGGGGCGAAATGTTAAAGAAACTTCTACTGATTTTCATGTTCTTTTCATGTTCCAATGGAGTCAATTCTCATTTTCTGGTATAGCTGTTGCTGTGTTGCTGAAATGACAAAGCAGCTACATACAAAGTATTAAGCCACCCGCTATTACGGTTTAATTGTTTTTGAGATACACGGCATAATTGTGAAATTCCAATAGGGGAGATTATTCATGACCTGTGTGGGTCAAATAGAATTTGCACATCTACATACCATAAGGAAGCTATATACCAATTATCCAGCTTTCAGCTATTAATGTTAAAAAGCTTTACGAGTTACGTAAAACAGCAGATGTTCAGCAACTATAAGGATTAACATTACATTTACAGGTGACGACTACGGTGGCCAGCAGTGACGATGTTGACTCGGGCCAAGGCGAGGTCGGGCAGAGTGCCCACAGTGACGGACATGTTGATATCCCCAGTCAACACCCACGACCAGTACCACACATCTGGCGATCGCATAATGGCTGAGCTGACAGACTCAGCCCCGAAGGAAGTCCAGAAGCGAAGTTGTAAACGTAAATTCAATGCAAATGATTTGTACGATGAACTTGAGAATCTTCCACTGTGCGGAGCTGTTGAACCAACGACGCCTATAACGACATCCATTCTGGGTGAGGAGACAGATCTTCAAGTCCGACATGATGCCCCGCAACATGAATGTGAAGACCAATCACCAGAAACCCCCATCACAACAGTGCCAGCTATAGCTGACGTCGGTGTAAAGTCGTATGTCAAAACACCTGTACAGTCACAGGAGAAAGTGAAAAAATTGTGCACAATCTTTGAGAAAGATGATGCTGAGAAATCAACGAAAATTGAGGTCTTCCAACACTCTGGATATAAAGGCTACAAACTGTCCTACAAGAAAGTGTCGACACCAGCTAAGGTGAATGAAGACGTGGTGCCTATTACCCATGGGTGCGCTGATGACATATACACATTTTCTGATAGTAAACCCAGAAAGAGGAATTGTCGTAATGCCAAAGATGTGTATCAACCCAAACAAACCGCAGCAAAAACCACAAAACCTGACATCACACCAAGCAAGTCAGTGACAAAGAACTATGAAAATCTGATGAAGCGCCGGTCTGGTTCAGCAGCTGAGGAGGCCATGGACACCAGTGAACCCGAGGAGACTTGGACTGTCACCCCAACGCCTTCCACTCGGAGATCTCATCCCACTCGAGTGTCATCCACTAAACGCATAGCTTCTACAACACATGGCTCTTCTGCTAAACAGACTGGTAAAGTGCGTTCACCAGACCTTCTTTCCCCAGACAGTTTATTTTTGGATAAGAACCATAAACGCAAGTCACACAATCTCCTGTCCCTCAATCCCATGAAGTACAGTCAACTTTACTCCCCGGATGAATGTGAAACATCAACGTCTCGACGAAAGGCTAAGGTCAAATATGATATGCTGGATAGGAAGCATGCTGATGCCGCGGTTACAACACTGACTGATAATCAAACACAGGATTCTGAAATGGAAACAGACATGAACGATTGTAAACCACCAGTACAGGTCAAAGCAGAAATATTGAATAGAGATGGAGAGATGAAGCCAAACACGGCTGTGACAAAACCTCATGTTATTAAAGATACCAAAACATTACAGTCAGTAGCTACCAGAATCGAATTACCATTAAAGCTAGAATCACACACAAATTGCCATGATAACTGCAATGAATCATCCCAAGTGATAATGAACCGAGTTGATGGAAGTGAGCTAGATAGTAGTGATGATGAATCTGATCTCACAGACTATGATGACATTGTAGGACTTGGGGACGGAATGGAGAAATCAAACTTGTGGTGTACCCAAAGCACCAGTCTGTCTACCTTCACCGTGGAAATGAAACACGCCATTGATGAAGCTAGTGATACTGCTAGTGAAACAGCCAGCTTAGTGAATGAATCTACAAAATCAGAACTCCCGATGTCAATGGGATCATCTGAAAATAACACTGAAAGTATGGAATCAAACCCAATAGATGTATCATTACCCGAGACAGCTTCATCAACAGTTGAATGCCCACATCCCCAAAATGCAACAGAGTATGATGCTGATTGTGAATCCAATGGTTTATATGAGTTTATCGCTGTATACTTATTTGATACAAATGAAGATTTAGCAGTTGATCCATCACCAAAGTGCAAGAAACGAGCATGTGACCTATTTATGGACAAAAGTATGGCTCCTGATTCAATTCCTCCTAACTCCAAGAGACTTCGTACTGATATTGAGGAAACTAATTCTGCCATCTCTAATCAGACACATGAATCTGAAACACATGCAGACAGTGACGTTGGTGATGATTTACTTCCATTTGATTCTCCCATTCTAAACAAAATACAGAGCATCCGAGAAATCGTCGAGCTGTTTTCAAGCGATTATGTCACCAACCAAACAATGGAAGAGACCCCATCTGATTTAGCACCTATCAATGGAACTACATCCAAGGTTATCGATCAGCAAACATGTCAACCACAATCATCCGAGACAACATCAACATATACCAGTTCCCCAGATGATGAAACAAAGACTTACCCAGTGTATGTACAACCAGTGTATGATTATTGTGACAATGTTGTGAGTAATTGCCCGGTCGAACCTGCCAGCATGTCCAGCCACACCCCTTTTGTACCTGGAGTCCCATCGTCATACATTCCCCCAGAGTACAGTGTAGATCACACATACAATACCACAGGTGCGGCTCCATCTTCACACTGGAATACACCTGCCATCACATCTGGGCAATATGTTGCTACAAATGTTGAACCAGCCTACCATCCAGTGTCCCATCACGGTGATGTCCGACCTCAATACGAATGTATGTACCAGTCAGGATTACCCAAGTCAGCCCCGGAGTATTACGGCATGCAGCTCCCTGTGACCAACAATGCAATGGATGTTCCACCCGTCAGTAATGTCTCACCCTCAACAACCGACCAGTGCAGACATACTGACAATTATGGACAATATTCGTACCGATCTGAAGAGATCTCCTACCTGTCTATGACAAAGAATGATCAACCACCATCTCAGTGTTTGTACCAGCCAAGTTTATCCGCCTCTGTTATGGAAACCACAATCGAGTCCCATGTCCAGTTACCAACAACAACACAAGATGTTAAACCAGTAGCCCCAGTTGATGTGACAACAAATACGGCACCAGCAGTTGATGCAACAGCAAATCCTGGACTAACAACCATTCCTCCGGCAGTAGATATCGTCCCTCGCCCACCAAATGGAGTGAACGTCAGCAATAGCCAGCAGGCGACGTGTACGAGTGTCATAGCAGGGGTAGAGACGGCCGTGGCGGCGCGTGTCAAACACTGGCTGCACCAGTACGGCAGTGCAGAACACGAGTTCCAGCTAATGGATGCACTGAAGGACATCAAACCATACGTGATATCTGGCTGGATCTCGGCAACGTACCTGCGGGCGCTGATGACGAAGTCGGATCTGATCAGCGAGATGTTCGACAACACGCTGGACGAAGCGGGCGACATACATAAATGGATTGTGGATAACTGTCGCAAGAACACGGCGGCGATTCTTGCGCGCGATCTCGTCTTCCGAATGTTCACGCTCGGCGAGCTCAGTGGCTTCAACCTCCAGAAGCTGTCGAAGACAAAGAAAGCGGCTATACGTCGATGTCTGAAACGTCAGTTCCGAGACAACTACAACATCAACATCTGGAAGGGCAAGTGTCTGCCCCTGATCAAGTCGTCGGTGCGGACACTGTTCAAGCACCGTGTGAAACATGTGCAGACCTTCTGGCGTCTCAACCACTGACTTGTTTAGAGCAGAGCTATGTATCCAAAGTACATGCTTGCTTATGAGCATGTACTCAGTATTCAACTACGCTCAAAATCAGGCAGTATGATTTGTCGAGGCTGCTCAGTGCTCAGTCTCGGTCAATCACACTGTCTGATTTTGAGAATGTACATGTATTCAGAGTCACAGACAAGGAGGGTGATGGAGAGAATAGATACAATGAGTAGAAGTTTGAAATTAACCTTTAGAATGCGGGAACCGAAAGTTGTCGTCTGCTGTTTTTGTTTTTTTTTTGTCTTTTTCTTTCAATAAAACGTGGTTTGGCAACATTTTAGAATCCAAAGTGCTGTCAAAGCATAGTTTTCATGAGAAAAAGAAAAAAAAACAGCATACAACAAAATTTTATTAGCATTGTAAGGGTTAACCAAGGCACATGGCCTAAAACTATCTGAGCATGCTATTAAATTTTATACACAAAATCAGGAATCTTGATCAACCGAGTCTGAGGACAGCTCCACTAATCAACCTTCCAAATTTAGAGTACAAAATGCTCAGAACATGTTTGTGGAGGTATTTACTATATCTGAGACAAGCCATGTCATTTTGTACCGAAGATGTATGATTTGTCATGAAAACTATTCACATAAACTATGATATTCTCTGTAAATGACATCGAAATTTTCATAGCATATTTCGTCAACTTTCAATGTTATTTACATAAAAATATTAATATTATCAATATTTTTCATGAGCTATCACACATCTTCTTAGATACAAAATCACATGGCTCGTCTCATTTATGTGTGCACCGAAAATGTTCATTGCTGACAAATGAATAGATGATGAAATGTGTCTGTGACTGGAGAAATAGGAAATGTTCACTATTCGGTCAGTGAAATACCAGGGGCCCGTTTCACTAAACTTCTTATGACTAAAATGTTCGTAAGTGCAAATTTGGAATCGTCTGTAAATTTCAATTGATGGATTTACATTTATTGAGCATAGGCTGCATATGCAGCCTATGCTCAATAAATGTAAATCCATAATTGTTTACAAAAAAACATTGTTAATGTGAAATTTACAGACTATCATAAGTTTGCACTTACGAACATTTAATGTAAGAAGTTTAGTGAAACGGCCCCCTGATCCTCAATGGGCTGATGGAAGCAGAACAGGCGTTAGTCTGGTCACTAATGCCATATGCCCCATTTCTCCAGTCAGTCATAATTAACCCATTTTAGGCTGAGGATATGCCATTATGATTGCGGAAAATCCCAAATATTTTCCTTCTATGCGCTCAGAAATATATGTCGCGACCACCATTTGAACCGTCTCATTGAGATGGTTCAAATGAGTGGCTACAACATATACAACACATTGAGAAATAACAAAAATAAAATATTTAATAAATTTTATACCTGTAATGGAATATTCTGAAAGGAATGGGTTAACAATGTGCAGACGTAAGCATGGAGTCTCCTTATTATTCATTGATTCCTTTATTCATAAAATTTACTAAGAATCAGTTGCCAATCTGGATTACGAAAAACTGCATTATGCACAAAATTCATCTCATGCAGAAATATTTACATTGCCACTGACTGCCACTTTGCATTTAAAGTCCTTATCCAGCCAATCGGGTTTAGGTTTTGGATACACAAATTAGCCCCACATGTACCGTTGATTGGTTAGTGTTTGTTTGACGCCATTCATCTCCACGACATCATCAGTACTAAATAGCACGCTGTAACGTCGATGATCCATCATTGAGCTAAAAGTTTTGAAACTATCAGAAAATGCAATATGTAACGTCAATGATCCATCCATTGAGACAAAATGACGTAAAACAGAATGATTCTGAATTTTAATGCCATATTTAAATTTTTGAAACTATCAGAAAATGCAATGCAAATATAAGTAATAAAACATGGATTGTTGCGTTTGCTGCGGTAAGTAAAACATTTGGTCTGTTTACAAGGAGTGCTTTGTTTAACTTTGCTTAACCCTTACAACGCTGAATTAAATGTTGTCGTCTGCTGGAAATGTTTTATTTTCAATATTTCTCGATAAAAACCTGGTTTTGATAGCACATGAGAATCGTCTCCAGTGGAGACGATTCTCATGTGCTGTCAAAACCAGTTTTTTGTTAAGAATTAAAGCAAAAATGAAAAACAGCAGACAGCAATTTCCGTCAACAGCGTAGGAAGGGTTAACACAGTAAATGGTGTTATTATTTAACCCTTAGACCGCTACACACAACAATTGTCGTCTGCTGTTGCTTTTATGTCTTGCCTTATTTCTCTATAAAAACATGGTTTGACAGCACTTCAGAATCATTTCCAATGCAAATGATTCTAAAGTGCTGTTAAAGCATGTTGTAAATTATTCTAAAGTGCTGTCAAAGCATGTTTTGGATGATAAAAATGGAAAATAGAAAATAAACAGCAGACCACAACAAATTAAGATAGCGGTGTAAGGGTTAACTTTGCTTAGCACAGTAAACAAAATAATCCATCGTTTTATCCTTCAAGTCAATTCCACATAAGCTTTGATATGACATTTCTTTCGAAATTAATACATGTACATGTATTAGCAAAATGTGCATTTATTGCACTTGTAAAACTGATTCAGTTGTTCATGTTTGTTAAATGTAAATATTTATTTGTGCTGTGGCTGTGGTCGGTCTGCACAGTAGAATCAAGATTAGTATATGCAATGCAACATTATAAAAACAATTCTTATTGAGATTTTGCTCATTGTAGCCTCGGTGCACATGCACATCCACATAGTCTGATGAACGAACTTATTGCATGCTGGCAGCAAAAATAACTAACAAATTAGCAGTATTTTTTCTTATTTCTCTCCATAAATATGTCTTGGAATGTCATCTTCTGGATTCAATTCTAATGAAATTCCGAGCGTCCGGTTAAAGTTTTTATGTATGCTATCAAAGCCTCGGCAGGCGCGACATGCAAGTCACGGCCATCTAGTTTATAGTCTATTTATAGACATGCAAGTCACGGCCATCTAGTTTATAGTCTATTTATAGCCCACAAGTTTCCCAACATTCACAAGAGGATAAATGATTTACTATCAAGAGTTACACTGGTAAACATTTATCTGTTGTCAGAAGCAGGTAAACTTCATAGACAGAGGACCAGGGGCCCATTGCACTAAACTTTGTAAGACTAAAATGTTCCAAGTGCAAAATTCTGTAAATTTCAAATTAAAAATGTATTCTTGTAAACAATTATTGGATTTACATTTATGGATCATAGGCTGCATATGCAGCCTATGCTCAAATAATGTAAATCCATCAATTGAAGTTTCCAGACGATCCTAAATTTGCACTTACGAACATTTTAGTTGTACAAAATTTAGTGAAAGGTAGCCCTGTGCAGACCATGATCAGAGGCTACTCTATTGGCAAACACAGAAAAACCTTTTGTCAGCCAGGTGCTAAATTTGCTAACAAT
Source organism: Conchocele bisecta (assembly GCA_029237695.1). Taxonomy (NCBI): domain Eukaryota; kingdom Metazoa; phylum Mollusca; class Bivalvia; order Lucinida; family Thyasiridae; genus Conchocele; species Conchocele bisecta. The sequence continues at coordinate 86,587,656 of CM055265.1, read as the reverse complement.
TTTCTTATTGACATTATTTCAACAAAAAGTATGCATTTAACCAATTAGAACATGACATTTTAATATATTTTGCTTAATTTCTTTTTTACATTTATGTTCTAATGGATTAAATGGATGGAACATTTTTTTGTTGAAATAAAATGAATAAGATTAACCCTTAGACTGCTACACAACAATTGTCGTCTGCTGTTGCTTTTATATCTTGCCTTATTTCTCAATAAAAACATGTTTTGACAGCACTTCAGAATCATTTCCAATGGAAATGATTCTGAAGTGCTGTCAAAGCAAGTTGTAAATTATTCTAAAGTGCTGTCAAAGCATGTTTTTGATGATAAAAATGGAAAATAGAAAATAAACAGCAGAAGACAAATAAATTAAGATAGCGGTGTAAGGGTCAAGTTGTTTTAAATTTATTCATTTGTTCTTTGCATATTCTTGTCATTGCATATAACATGTAGTGTAGTGCTTTTAGTACTGTATGTGAGCAGCCAAATAAAACTGGGCATATCAAGTTTGTGAGCAGCCTAATACATATCTAACCATTTTTTTTTTTAAATATTAGCACAAAAATGTTACACCTACTGATAACAATAAAAGTGATATGATTTATTGGTGTTTAACGGCCTATTAACAGCTAAGGTAATTTAAGGTCGGGCCGACAGGTTTGATCAGCATTTAACCTGCTGCTGGCCCGCAGTCTAATCTGGGGCTACACTGGTCGCAAACTCAATTAGCCCTTTTTTATTGTGGCATGTCACATGATCGTTGCTATGGAGTTTATTCCTTTCACCCATATGATTCTGGCACGGCTTCTGTCACAACACTGTTCTCTTTACCCTTAGTCTGTTACACAACAATTGTCGTCCAGCTGTTGCTTTTATATCTTGCCTTAGTTCTCAATAAAAACATGTTTGGACAGCACTTTAGCACTAAAGTGCCATCAAAGCATGTTGTAAATTATTCTAAAGTGCTGTCACTGGATGTTTTTGATGATAAAAATGGAAAATAGAAAATAAACAGCAAACGACAAATAAATTAAGATAGTGGTGTAAGGGTTAATCAAAAAGATTTAATTTTGTAAAAAACAATGTATTATAATTTATTTCTCTTTCTTGTGAGCAGAGGCATCTTATGACTACCATTTACATGGAACCTGAGAAATTGCGGGTTTGAATGCCAGGTGGATCTTGAAAAGCATAAAAAAAAAGAATCGTAAAATATTCTCGAACAGCATAGCTCCTGATGATAATTACAGTTGATTATTGGTACTACGCAGTCTGCAGACAGCGTCATAGTGTTGAAAGAATTAATACTTCAGTCATAGAGTTGGAGGATGACGGGCAATTGAAATACATTAACCCTTTCACCCCTAAGTAACTGAACTGTGATATGTATGTTAATTTTCCGACCAATCCAATCATCAGAAAATGTCCATTTATAAAACGGGTGCATTCTAAAAATATGAAAATTATATATACTTGCAAAAAGTGCAGATTCGGATGAGACGGCTCGTAACGGCTCATCTGTATCTACACTGTTTGCAAACATCACAAAAGAGGTTTGTAGTGTTGAAAGAGGAAAAATCACCGGTAAGAAACAACCGGTAAGAAACAACTATTTTTGCTTTGAGAAAAACTTATTTTCGTTCACGGTGTTTGCCTTAAGGGCAAACACCGTGAACGAAAATAAATTTTTCTGGCAATTGAAGGGATCACAGGATGAAAGGGGCTAATACATTTATGGACTTATATGTATTTCAGCCATATATTTTATAAACATCTTTGTATATATGTATAATAATAGCAAGTGCTTTTATTTAAGTGCTTTCACGACATGGTGTTCATTACCGTATTTAGCTACTTTCAGGCCATAATCTGTTAATAATAGATTTGCTGAGTTTTGGTGTAATTTACAGAAATTTTAAATATTCAGTGCCATTTTGTGACCACAATCTGACAAAACCAGGCTAATTGTGCTTGTGGCCAGTGTAGACCAAGACCAGCCTGCACATTCACACAGTCTCATCAGGGCCTACACTGATGAAAATTCAGTCGATAATCCAACAATTATTGCTCTAGCGAATGCCAATTTTTGCTTATATAGTTACATAGGTGCAAGATTTGGGCCTGTGACATAAAAAATACCCATTGAAAAAATGCCATTACCCCACCTGTATGGCATACTGTACGCTGTTTCTATAGGCTATAGAGGCGTAGTGTACAGCACGACAACGCGTTTCTCAATGGCCATTTTTTATAAGACACGTCCAAGTGTTCCACCGTTGAATAGCTATGGGTGGTCGCTGATCAGGGTCTACATGGGCCAGTTTGTTTGCTTGTTTATTAGTGTTTAACGGCGTATCAACAGCTAAGGTCATGTAAGGCCTGGCAAACGGGTTCAATCCCATTTTAACCTGCTGCATTGGGGGGAAAATCCCAAAATCAGAACAGAATATTTACATTGAGAACAAATATATTCAGCCCTGAAATTAGAATAGCCTGACCTGGTGCCAGGCGCATACCAGGTCCATACCACACCAAGTCACTTGGCCCCTTCCCTTAAAATAGGATTACGAAGATCGTAATACTCACATAAGTGGGGTATAACCAGATTCAACTGTCACATACAAAATGTCAAAGACGCATGTGAGGGCCAAACCATTTCTCCAGTCGGGATTCCGGTAAAGATGAACCCCGATCGTTAAATTACCCATCGCATTCTCCCACCTGCCACCCACCTACTTGGGCCAGAAATAAATGAATCATTACAATGCTGAATTAAATTTTGTTGTCTGCTGTTTATTTTTTAATTTCCATTTTTAGCCAGGTTTTTTGAAAAAAAATCCAGGCTATTGGATTGGCGAAAGCCGGGCGGGCGGGCGGCGGGCGGGCGGCGGGCGGCGTCCACAATCAATGTTAAGTTTTCGCGTTTGAGTCCATTTCTTTGTTACTGTACCACCTAGGACCACCAAACTTTCACAGCTTCATAATCAAGGGGTGCCCACCACATATCACTATCCAACATGTTACTTTTTTTTTAACTTGACCCATTTTTTCCGCGCAATCGACTTAGCCATTTTCAATGTTAAGTTTTCCCGTTTTCAATGTTAAGTTTTCGTGTTTAAGTCCATTTCTTTGGTACTGTACCACCTAGGACCACCAAACTTTCACAGCTTCATAATCAAGGGGTGCCCACCACATATCACTATCCAACATGTTACTTTTTTTTTTAACTTGACACATTTTTTCCGCGCAATCGACTTAGCCATTTTCAATGTTAAGTTTTCCCGTTTTCAATGTTAAGTTTTCGTGTTTAAGTCCATTTCTTTGGTACTGTACCACCTAGGACCACCAAACTTTCACGGCTTCATAATCAAGGAGTGCCCACCACATATCACTATCCAACATGTTACTTTTTTTTGAACTTGACCCATTTTTTCCGCGCAGTCGACTTAGCCATTTTCAATGTTAACTTTTCGCGTTTACAATGTTAAGTTTTCGTGTTTAAGTCCATTTCTTTGGTACTGTACCACCTAGGACCACCAAACTTTCACAGCTTCATAACCAAGGGGTGCCTACCACATACAACTATCCAACATGTGACAATTTGTTTACCTTCACCTATTATTTCTACGTTAACTTTTTAACGTACGTCTGGTTAAATTTTTTGGTTAAAACTTTTTTGTTATACTATATCTCTGCAACTGCTTTGCCCATTACCTTGAAACTTCACATGGGTGTTTATCATCGTCAATATTTTCACTCTAATCACCAACCGTGCGGCCCCTGTGCGCAATGTCAAGGTCAAATTACTTTGAATTTATTTGTTAAAGTTTTTTCGTGTACTATATCTCTGCAACTGCTTCACCCATTACCTTCATACTTCACATGGGTGTTTATCATTATTGTCGCACCCGCTTGCGGAAAGCGCGATATCGTCGGCATTTTGGCATACGTCCGTCCGTCCGTCCGTCCGTCCGTACGTCCGTGTGTCCGGTTAAAGTTTTTTCGTTAAAGTTTTTCCATCTACTATATCTATTTTTTTAGTGTCCTTGCCTCGCCCCAAGACGCGACATGCAGGCCACGGCCATCTAGTCTACAAAAAGTGGGTATAATTATGTTATCGAAGTGTCCATGCTTGGAAAAAACCTGGCCTTCGTGGCTTTGCCTCGTTTCTTGTTCTTAACAAAAATATGGTTTGGCAGCACGTTAGAATCATTTCCATCGGAAATGATTCTAAAGTGCTGCCACACCATGTTTTTATTACGAAAAACAACAAAATATGAAAAACAGCAGATGAGAATGTTAATTTCTCGCATTCTGTTCTGTCAGATTATGGTCCGTAAAAGAATGCGTTTCTCCCAGGAGACATGCTGTTGTATGAACTATTACATTCTAGCTGGAGTTGCCAAGTCTTTCATGAGACATGCTGTTGTATGAACTATTACATTCTAGCTGGAGTTGCCAAGTCTTTCATGAGACATGCTGTTGTATGAACTATTACATTCTAGCTGGAGTTGCCAAGTCTTTCATGAGACATGCTGTTGTATGAACTATTACATTCTAGCTGGAGTTGTCAAGTCTTTCATGAAGAGATTAGATCTTAGAAATATTTACATGTAGTTAGAAAAATAAAATAATTATTTCTTTGCTGTCTTTGTTAATGACTTAACCCTTAGACCGCTACACACAACAATTGTCGTCTGCTGTTGCTTTTATATCTTGCCTTATTTCTCAATAAAAACATGGCTTGACAGCACTTCAGAATCATTTCCAATGGAAATGATCCTGAAGTTCTGTCAAAGCATGTTGTAAATTATTTTAAAGTGCTGTCAAACAAGTTTTTGATGATAAAAATGGAAAATAAACAGCAGACAACAAAAAATTAAGGCTAGTGGTGTAAGGGTTAATTATCCACCACATATTGCTGTATTAACCGGTGATAATCAAACTTATCACATGAAAACATTGTTAATCCGTGCTGTAACCCATTTCATAAATGTGATATGGCACACGTGCAATAACACCTGGAGCGAATTTGAATGGCTGGCCCCTAATTATGTATTCGTATTTTGCCCCAACTTTATGTCAAATGAATAAAATGGAGACTTTCCAAATGACGTCCGTAATGGCGCGACAAAGCAATGATGTTTTGACGTTGAGGTCAACATGTTTGAAACGTCATTAGAATCGTCAGTGAAACTGTTTGAATGTGCTCCCGTTTGGTAATATGAAGTGTTTACAAAGAACAGGATAATATTATATTGCATATTTATAATAATTTTCTTACACGGATTAAAACTATTTTTGCTATGGAGATTTTTAACTAGATGCAAAAATAGTCAATGGCGTCTGCTCACTGAAACGTAAATGGATATCTCCACGTTGGATACTCTTTGGCGAGTGAAGTCACGAGTCTCGTTTCCATTTGATACGAGATTTATGAAACTTGTCAGCAATTTTATGCACCTCGCACAACTGATCAGGGCCAGCATTGTTCACTATGCAGTCTGAAACACCCGTCATCGTCATAGCAACTAGTGAAGGCGAGCAGGGGCTCACGTATACCCCCGCCCCGGCCTCTGCCTGCACCGACAAATAAAAACTTTAACACAAATATTTAAATCAGATGGCCGCGGCCTGCATGTCGAGCCCACCGAGGTATCGGGTGATCTCAGGGCAAGATATATATTATGCACTTCATTGCAAGCGGGCTCGACAAAAACTGTTTAACAGTAATTTGCTCTTGACCTTGGACATGAAGGTCGCATGGGTGTGGTATGGAATAAAAATATGGATGATGATAAGGAAGTATACAAAGTTTGAAGTCAATCCCACTTACTATTACAGAGATAATGGGTACCCAAAAACTTGGACGGACGGAATTACGAAACAAGGGGGCCATGATGGCCCTAATTCGCTCACCTGACTCCATGAACACCAGAGGAGAATGTGACATTGAGCTCATGTTTTAAAAAAATTGTGCTATTTTTAGATGGCGGTCATCTTGGATTAAGCGATGACTCTCATTTTACCAAATCTGAAAATGCTTCACCCAAGGATCTTAACTTCCTATGAAGTTTGGCCAGCATCGGCCATGTGGTTCCTAAGAAAAAGACGTTCAAAATCTTGAATAAATGGACCTTTTGGTGGCCATCATGGATGACATAATCATCCGATTCCGACAAATATTGCACCAGAGCAATCGCCTCATCGATACCTTCATTTTGATATATGACAGGACCATATTCGGTCAAAAATAAAATTTGACCCCAATTTGACCCCACGGGCCATGCCAATTTTTGACCCCGGGGTCACCATTTTCACAACTTTGAAAGAGCATTGTAAATCGATCATTCCTACCAAGTTTAGTCGAAATCCGGCTGGCGGTTCATGAGAAGATTTTTTAAGAATTTATGCTATTTTCAGACGGCGGCCATCTTGGATTAGCGATGACCTCCATTTTAAAAAATCTGAAAAGGCTTCACCCATGGACCATAACATTTAAGTTTGGCTACCATGGGCCAAGTGGTTCATGTGAAGAAGAATTTTGAAATCTCTAATAAAAGAACGATCCTTTGACATTTCGGCGGCCATCTTGGATGACATAACAATCCGATTTCGACAAAAAATGTACCAGAGTGATCGCCTCATTGATACCTTCGATTTGATATATAACATGACCATATTCTGTCAAAAATAAAATTTGACCCCAATTTGACCCCACGGGCCACGCCCATTTTTAACCCCGGGGTCACCATTTTAAAAACATGAAAGAGCATTGTACATCGATCATTCCTACCAAGTTTCGTCGAAATCCGGCTAGCGGTTCATGAGAAGAAGATTTTTTAAGAATTTATGCTATTTTTAGACGGCGGCCATCTTGGATTAGCGATGACCTCCATTTTAACAAATCTGAAAAGGCTTCACCCATGGACCATAAATTTTAAGTTTGGCTACCATGGGCCAAGCGGTTCATGTGAAGAAGAATTTTGAAATCTCTAATAAAAGAACATGAGCTTCGCTCAGGTGAGCTAAAAACTATATACCACTCGACATACTTCGTATCCCGGGGGTATAAATACTATCAGCTGTTTGTTTACAGCAGACCAGGAGCTCGATTGGCCACAGATCCTATAAGCCCCATTTCTCCAGTCATATAATGGGATCAAATAAACAAGATAAGACAATGTTACAAACATACTCATTAATTTAATATGAGTTTATATTACACACATAATTGAATGGGATATGTTGAGAAACGAAATCTCTGCAACTTTAACCAAATCCTAAATTGTCATGCACGGATCGTCAAAAATTTGTAACATAATCTAATTACGGTACTTCCCATAATACTGTCTGTGAATCAATATTAGAGATATTTTGGCAATATTAGTCATGCATCTGTAATCAACCATGCAGGGCCTCCATACTTGTATTACAAGCATTGTATTAGTTCATTTCATAATCGCATAAGATTACTCGGCAAAAACAAACAAGAGGGCAATGATGGCCCTAATTCGCTCACCATGAACACCAGACTCCATGAACACCAGAGGAGAATGTGACATCGAGTTCATGTGTTTTAAACAAATTGTGCTATTTTTAGATGGCGGTCATCTTGGATTAAGTGATGACTCATTTTACCAAATTTGAAAATGCATCACCCAAGGATCTTAACTTCCTATGAAGTTTGTCCAGCATCGGCCATGTGGTTCCTGAGAAAAAGACGTTAAAAATCTTGAATAAATGGACCTTTTGGTGGCCATCATGGATGACATAATCATCCGATTCTGACAAATATTGCACCAGAGCAAACGCCTCATCGATCAATTTGATATATGACATGAGCATATTCGGTCAAAAATAAAATTTGACACCACGGGCCACGCCCATTTTTGACCCCGGGGTCACCATTTTCACAACTTTGAAAGTGCGTTGTAAATCGATCATTCCTACCAAGTTTAGTCGAAATCCGGTCAGCGGTTCATGAGAAGAAGATTTTTTAAGAATATATGCTATTTTTAGACGGCGGCCATCTTGGATTAGCAATGACCTCCATTTTAACAAATCTGAAAAGGCTTCACCCATGGACCATAACATTTAAGTTTGGCTACCATGGGCCAAGCGGTTCATGTGAAGAAGAACTTTGAAATCTCTAATAAAAGAACCTTTTGGCGGCCATCTTGGATGACATAACAATCCGATTTCGACAAAAAATGTACCAGAGTGATCGCCTTATTGATACCTTCGATTTGATATATAACATGACCATATTCGGTCAAAAATAAAATTTGACCCCCACGGGCCACGCCCATTTTTGACCCCGGGGTCACCATTTTAACAACTCTGAAAGAGCTTTGTACATCGATTATTCCTACCAAGTTTCATCGAAATCCGGCTAGCAGTTCATGAGAAGATTTTTTAAGAATTTATGCTATTTTTAGACGGCGGCCATCTTGGATTAGCGATGACCTCCATTTTAACAAATCTGAAAAGGCTTCACCCATGGACCATAACTTTTAAGTTTGGCTACCATGGGCCAAGCGGTCCATGTGAAGAAGAATTTTGAAATCTCTAATAAAAGAACGACCTTTTGATCTTTCGTCGGCCATCTTGGATGACATAACCATCCGATTTCGACAAGAAAGGCACCAGAGTGATCGCCTCATTGATACCTTCAATTTGGTATATGACATGACCATATTCGGTCAAAAATAAAATTTGACCCCACGGGCCACGCCCATTTTTGACCCCGGGGTCACCATTTTAACAACTTTGAAAGAGCAATGTACATCGATCATTCCTACCAAGTTTTGTCGAAATCCGGTTGGCGGTTCTTGAGAAGAAGATTTTTTAAGAATTTGTGCTATTTTTAGACGGCGGCCATCTTGGATTACGTAATGACGTCATTTTAACAATTTTGTAATCCCCCTACCTAAGGACCATGACCATGAAGTTTGGTGACTATAGGCCCAATGGTTACCGAGGAGAAGACGTTTGAAAATGTTCACAAACGACGACGGACGACGACGGACACATTGCAGTAACAATAGCTCACATGAGCTTCGCTCAGGTGAGCTAAAAAATAGATATTTAACGCTTGACCGCTACACACAACAATTGTCGTCTGCTGTTGCTTTTATATCTTGCCTTATTTCTCAATAAAAACATGTTTTGACAGCACTTCAGAATCATTTCCAATGGAAATGATTCTAAAGTGCTGTGAAAGCATGTTGCAAATTATTCTAAAGTGCTGTCAAAACATGTTGTTGATGATAAAAATGGAAAATAGAAAATAAACAGCAGACAATTAAGATAGCGGTGTAAGGGTTAAATGCCAATTTATTTTTATTACACAATTGATCTATGAGTTAACATATAATTGTTAAAAGATATAATTGATGGATATGTGCCAACCTTCTACATGTAAATTACAGGTAAGCTGATATTGTTAATAAGTTAATAACAGGTATTTCACTGTTGATTAACCCCGACACAGGTATTTTTTATTCAAATACCGCAACCCACTATTCAGACACTATTTATTCCGGGAAACACATACATGTAATTATAAATATCTGGTTTCCCTCAACAAAGCGTGTCCCAATGTTTCGGGTTAGTATGGTTGTACTGGTTTATCGCAATAACTATATTTGGATACAAATTTGTTTTGGGAAACCCCCATTTTACAGGGATTTCCCAAAACAAATGGTGTCCACATATTTAGGGTTATTACAGTACACAAAGAGGTACGGTAGGCTGATCAGATTGAAACTCTACACACACCAGGGTGTGGAATCACGTGGTTTCCGAATGGTGGGACGTAATATTTTTTAGATGTGTTTACAGTAGATTTTCTTTAATATTTTTCTAACGGAAGGACAGATTTTCACGACACATAGGTTGCCATGTACTGTATAGTTTGCTTTAATCTCATAATTTCTGTTGTTTTGATGAATAATCGGTTACCATCAATGTAAATACAGATCCAGAGCAGGTGAATGTAAGAAATAAATAAGAGTACTCAATTCCTTGTGACACTTTTTCTAAACAACTTTTAGTGCAACCATAAAACACTAAAACACATCATCTTTGGTGTGCTATATAGTATCAAAATCTGAGGGCCGTTGCACTAAACTTTGTACGACTAAAATGTTGGTAAATGCAAAATTATGATAGTCTGTAAACTTCACATTAACAGTGTTTTCTTGTAAACAATTATTGAATTTACATTTATTGAGCATACGCTGCATATGCAGCCTATGCTCAATAACTGTAAATCCAAAAATTGAAATTTCCAGACGATCATAAATTTGCACATACAACCATTTTAGTCGTACAAAGTTTAGTGAAACGGCCCCCCTCAGCGTTTGTTTAAAGAAAATCTACAACACAGATGTGATCCCATACCCTGTACACTCTATTGTAGATTTCTTCTCCAGACCAAACTATTTCATGCAAGAAACCGATTCAGACACATCAAAATTTCAAAACATAATGCTACTATTAATCTCTCATTTTTCCTTCCATACATATATTGTGACCATAAATTTGTTTGTTTGTTTATTGGTGTTTAATGGACTATCAACAGCTAAGGTCGGGCAAATGGGTTAGATCCCGTTTTAACCTGCTGCATTGGGGGGGGGGGGGGGATCCCAAAATGAGAATAACCTGGCCTGGTGCCAGGTCCATACCGGGCCTGGTGCCAGGTCCATACCACACCAAGTTACTTGGCCCCTTCCCCTAAAATACGATTACGAATAATCGTAATACTCACATAAGGGGTATAACCAACTGTCACATACAAAATGCCAGACGTATGTGAGGGCCAAACCAGGTCTCCATTTGGCATTCCGTTATGGATGAACCCCGATCGTTAAATTACCGATTGTATGCTCCCACCTGCCACCCACTTATTGGTTTGACAAGACGGTTTAAGTGATGGCCAAACATTTATACATTGGTGGGGAATTTGAGAAAATATATATGTAGTTGTGACTGGCAAAATGGGGCATATGGGTTTTCTGACTAGTGTAGATCCAGATCAGCCTTTGCATCCGCAGAGTCTGCACTGCTCACAATTCCATCAATGAAACACTCATCACGCTTCTAACAGGCGATATAGAATCAGTATCTGGTTACAGGAATGTGGTATTTGATCAACATTTGTCACAAATCCCATAAGCCCCATTTCTCCAGTCTAGCTACATATATGGGCTGTGATCTGACAAAAGCAGGCATATTGCTCTCACAAAGAGCGTATCCCCAAAACACACAGGGAATACCAGATTAATCATTTCACCCCGAAGTAACTGGAATGGATTTTGATTATGTTAATTTTGCAACTAATCCAATGGTCACAAAATGATTTTCAAACTACGTGTAGTCTATTTATGAAAACGGGGTGCTTTTGTTCTCAAAATATGAAAATTACTTGCAAAACGTGCAGATCCTGATGAGACGGCTCGTCAACGGCTCGTGACGAGCCGAGCCATCTCATCTGGATCTACAATGTTTGCCAATACATATATAACTATACAGGAATTCCTACCATTTCAAAGCTACGAAATGTTACCAACTTGGAAATGGTAGGTTTTGGTTTGTTTGTTGGAGTTTAACAGCATATCAACAGCTAAGGTCATTTAAGGCCGGGTGAATGAGTTTAGTACTAAATCCTATATATTACCTGTACAAATCGGGGGAAAATCCCAAAATCTGAACTGAATATTTACAATAATTTTTTTTTATTATACTTTGCTAGATAAGTATACTTTGCTAGATAAGTATACTTTGCAATGTTGGTGAAATCGGCTACTGATGCCTGGTCCTCGCCGCAGAAATGGAAACAATTTCAAGGTGCAGGAATTCCTTGTCTAGCCTCGAAATTCCTATCATGTCTGAGCCAAGACAGTTTAACCCTTTCAACACTACAGACCTCATTTGTGATGTTTGTTTATTAGTGTTTAATGGCCTATCAACAGCTACGGTCATGTAAGGCCGGGCAAACAGGTTCAATCCCGTTTTAACATTGGGGGGAAAATCCCAAAATCAGAATGGAATATTTACATCGAGAAAAAATATTAAGCCCTGAAATTAGAATAACCTGGCCTGGTGCCAGGTCCATACCACACAAAGTCACTTGGCCCCTTTCCATAAAATAGGATTACAAATAATCGCAAAACCACATAAGGGGTATAACCAGATTGACTGTCACATACAAAATGCCAAAAATGTATGCGAGGACCAAACCAGGTCTCCAGTCGGAATTCCAGTAAGGATGAACACCGATCGTTAAATTACCCATCACGTTCTCCCACTCTTAATGTGTAAAAAAGTTCAAAGTTGTGAAGGTCAAAAGGTCAAGGTCATAGTACGGGCAAGATGGATGTGTGACATCTGTCCACAGGTTTAATGTATTGAAATATTAAAGTAATCCATCAAGTGATATAGAAGTTACAACAGAATTAAGAAACTCAGGCGAACTTATTAATGTGTAAAAAAGTTCAAAGTTGTCAAGGTAATATTAAGGGCAGCGTGGATGTGTGGCATTTGTCCACATGTATGATGTATTGACCTATTAAAGTAATCCATTAAGGGATAGAGAAGATATGACAGAATTGAGAAATTGGCAAACTTCTTAATGTGTGAAAAAATATCAGATTTCCCATCTTGATACGTTCAACAAGATAGAAAATCTGATACTTATGTACTGATATGGGTGAAAATTGAAACAACCCAGCAGGCCTAGTATCATCATATATCTTCAATTAAACAACCCAGCAGGCCTAGTATCATCATATATCTTCAATTAAACAACCCAGCAGGCCTAGTATCATCATATATCTTCAAGCAGGCCTAGTATCATCATATATCTTCAATTAAACAACCCAGCAGGCCTAGTATCATCATATATCTTCAATTAAACCACTTTACACAGGGCCATGAAGACACGTTTTTATTTTTTATAGTATAGTATAAAAAAAATCCTGATATGCCACTGCCAGACAGGGAAATGTTTGGTTAACCCTTGGAACAACAGACGTCTATAGCGGTGTTTGCAAACAGTGTAGATCCATATGAATCAGCTCGTAATGAGCTGTCTCATCAGGATTTGCACTTTTTGCAAGTATTTTAAAAAAAAACATCACCTATCTATAAATGGACTAGTCTGAAAATAACAAAATCAACAGTCCATTCCAGTTACTTGGGGTTGAAAGGGTAAATATAAGGCCTGGTATTATCTAGGGATGGCAACGAATGGCAAAAACAGTATTTGAATTTCGATTGGCTATTCAAATATATATTCGAAACCACACAAATACACATTTTCAGTCTTCGTTCATGTACGTTATAATGTCGCCGGTACCTGGCGTTGCTGGCACCAGCGCTGTGACACAGCTCAGTTATCCGGCACTACTTGCTGGAAACCGGTCATCGGGAACCAGTCAAAGGTGACACACTGACCATATCTACACAATTTCACTGTTGATTAACCCCAACCAGCCGATATACACCTGCTGTCATAAACTACGACAATTAACAATGTTCGTGTCAGTCGGTACCTTGTCACAAATACACGACGTTTTGTTTATTTTCATAAAGTTGACAAAATAACATTGGTGCAAGTCAGGTATTAATTCATTACTCATTTACTGATTGGTTAAACAATGGGAAATCATCAAACGCATATACCACTGCGAAAGACGGTGCGCCAATAAAGAAGTGGTCTATCTTTACCAAGCAACAATAATTATGCTTTACTGCAAGTACGGATTAACCACCTACATGCCTTCCGGCGTCTGTCTGCAAGTTTTCAACACACTATCGTGTTTATTGATTACCAATAATGGACAATGCAAACTTTCATACGTGCCAAGATCAATTGTTGTATAATGTGTTACAGTCAGAAATAAGAAAACAAAACAAAAATTTGAAATATTTTTTTTGCAATTCGAATAGCTAACTGATATTCGAATATTCGGACGACGAATGAACGTTCAAATATTCGTTGCCATCCCTAGTATTATCCAATCATGGCTCATATTTCACATCAGCAGAATAGTGAATCTTCCCACAGAATTAAATTGGCTATTTAACCCATTTCATATTGAGGACACGCCATTTTGTAAATATTTTCTTTATATGAGCTCAAAAATGTGTCGTCACCACCAATTGAACCGTCTCGTCGAGACGGTTCAAATGAGTGGTCACAACATACACTTTCATTGAGAAATAACAAAAATAAAATATTTAAAACTAGAAAAAGTGTTCATAGAACACGGATGCCCCACATATCGCTTTGATAATAAATGAGGCCAAATTCCAAGTAATTTTTTTTTTTTAACCGAGCTTTAAAGTTTTTGAAGCACCAAGTATGTGACCTTGACACTGGGCTTGGCGGGATCAGGACGAACGTGGATTTGGCACAGGGCAGTAGAGGACCATTAGAGCAAAGCGTATATGAAGTATGAAGTTGATCCGTGAATGGAAAGAAAAATGATAAGATATTTACCTGAGCGAAATTTTTAATGATTTGAAGCACAAGTATTTGTGGGACCTTGATGCGTAAAGTGAAATTAAGCACAAGTTTTTGAAGACTGAGTCCTTGACCTGGGCTTGGCGGGGGCAGGACGAACGTGGATTTGGCACAGGGCGGTAGAGGACCATTATAGCAGCGTATAAATATGAAGTTGATCCGTGAATGGAAAGTAAAATTATTTAAGATATTTACCTGAGCGTTAAAGTTTTTGAATGCACAGTATGTGACCTTGACCCTGGGCTTGGCGGGGGCAGGACGAACGTGGATCAGGGCAGTAGAGGACCATTAGCATGCGTATATGAAATATGAAGATGATCCATGAAAGAAAACAGAAATATATTCCTTTATAAGAATATTTACCTTGTTAAAGTTTTGAAGCACTAAGTATGTGACCTTGACCCTGGGCTTGGCGGGGGCAGGACGAACGTGGATTTGGCACACGGCGGTAGAGGACCATTAGAGCAATGCGTATATGAAATATGAAGCTGATCGATGAAAGAAAATGGAAATTATAAGATATTTATTTACCAGAGCGTTAAAGTTTTTGAAGCACCAAGTATGTAACCTCGACCCTGGGCTTGGCGGGAGCAGGACGAACGTGGATTTGGCACAGGGCGGTAGAGGACCATTAGAGCAATGTGTATATGAAATATGAAGCTGATCCGTGAAAGAAAACAGAAATTATAAGATATTAACCTGAGCGTTAAAGTTTTTGAAGCACCAAGTATGTGACCTTGACCCTGGGCTTGGCGGGGGTAGGACGAATGTGGATTTGGCACAGGACAGTAGAGGACCATTAGATCAATGCGTATATGAAGTATGAAGTTGATCCATGAAAGGGAACAGAAATTATAAGATATTTACACGAGCGTTAAAGTTTTTGAAGCACCAAGTATGTGACCTTGACCCTGGGCCTGGTGGAGGCAGGACAAACGTAGATTTGGCACAAGGCGGTAAAGGACCATTAGAGCAATGCGTATATGAAGTATGAAGCTGATCCGTGAAAGGGAACAGAAATTATAAGATATTTACCTGAGCGTTAAAGTTTTTGAAGCACCAAGTATGTGACCTTGACCCTGGGCTTGGCGGGGGCAGGACGAACAGGGATTTGGCACAAGGCGGTAGAGGACCATTAGAGCAATGTGTATATGAAATATGAAGCAGATCGGTTGAAGGATGAAGAAATTATGAGACATTTACCCGAGCGTTAAAGTTTCGTGACGGACGGACGGACGGACGGACACGGACATACGGATGGACGGACGGACAAGGGTAACACTAAATGCCCCCTCCACTATCGTGGTGGGGCATAAAAATTCATACCCGTAAAGGTGTATTCCGCATGTAATGGGTTAATCTATAATTTGCAGATTTCACAACAGCAGATAGCAGGCAACACACACAGCCCCCTGGGGCCCAAAATCCACACGTACAATACCGACATACATACATACAGACTGTGTCCACACACTCAAAACACAAGGTTCGGCCGACCATAAAATAACGTTTGTTTCACTTCACGCAACATGATCTAGGAGACATGCAGAATACCAGGCTAGTGTCTTTTGATTGCAAGTTTATCAGGCAATTTTATTTCTTTAATCATAATGGTGCAACGGCTTGTCAACAGCTACGGTTATGTTAGGCCGCTTGGAAACGTGTATGAATGCCAAGGATCGCCGAGGAATTCCTACCGTTTCCGAGCCGTGTCCGGTATAAAACTTGAGCATAGAGAGTACCTTTGTACGACTAAAATGTTCGCAAGTGCAAAATTATGATAGTCTGTAAATTTCACATTAACAATGTTTTCTTGTAATCAATTATTGGATTTACATTTATTGAGCACAGGCTGCATATGCAGTCTATGTTCAATAAATGTATATCCATCAATTGAAATTTCCAGACGATCCTAAATTTGCACTTACGAACATTATATTCGTACAAAGTTTAATGAAACGGGCCCCAGAAATACGAATCTAGTCTATGCAAGATATGACAGTTTGTTATCAGCCGGCGTCTATGCAAAATTAGTTGCCTGTTAAGTGGTTAGTTCTGTAGAATTAATAAAGCAGTTAGTTTGTTAGGATTTATTTTTATTATTCTGAAATTGATGCCATCCGGGAATGATAGATTTTATCGCAGAAAATATACACTGGATCACATTAAAAGAGCAAGTAGTGATTTAAGTGGTTGGTTGGCAGAACCATATTTTGTGGCTGGATCAGGTAAAATATGTTTCTGCCAACCGATCAGTTAAACAACTACTTACATTTTAATGATGTCAAGAAGACATTAACGCAATTTCATGTTATTAATAGACCAAACGGTGAAATCCCACAACTGATGGACATGTAATTGAATCTACTGTAGCCAATTTCTGAATAAATATTGTTCAAGAGTCATAGACCACTACAGAAATTGTCTAGATTCCATATGCTCTGTAGTCTATTTCACCAAAATTGATAAGCATACTTATCTAGCAAGTGTATTTTTAGGGAGTAATCATTTACTTATCCCGAAATGCATTAATTCATATAGAACTAACGACTGCTCATATTTGATGATTAAAAGTATGCAGAATTATTATACTGAATTTATTACATTATCACAGCCAAAATGGCTGTGATAATGTAATAAATTCAGTATAATAAAAATTAAATTATCCTTAAATTGAAAATTTCTCCGTCAAAGTGTACTTAGCAAAGATAAGTATACTGGTACTCAAGAGAGTTGGTGAAAAAAATAAAAATGAAAAAGTTTCAAATCCCTGCAATAGCTACGGTTATGCAGAGAAGGGATCTTTCAAGTATTCCGAAATACCAATTGTGATTGTAGGGATGGGAAGTGAAACAATAAATATTGTATTTTTGGCCGTGATGCCATGGACCGCTATGAATTTGAGACCATTTCAGAGTCCGGGCTTCCGTCCACAGAAGCAATGTCGACCATATCATCTGTATCGACGGGAAATTCCTGAGTTTCTGACGGCAGTGTCACATCAACAACTGGTTTCGATTTAAACTGCTTGGCAGCCAGTTTCTCTTGCTTAGCTAGAAGTGCATCTAGTTGTAGTTGCTTTGCACCCAGCGTTCCATGTTCCTTCGGTACGCTGTCTTTTGAACACCTTCCGTCCAGCAGTTCATGCACTATTTGTGGCTCTTCGGATAAATACTTCGGAGTAATTGGCAGCTTTTGAGACATTGAGTTTAATACCGATTTATTTGTCAAACTAGATTCACTGTGAACATATTTTGGACTTTGATCACTGACATCATCGTTCGTAGCACCCTGTAGATCATTTGGTTTCCTTTCCTTCACGATATTGATATGTTGTACTGGAATGTCATCCATCTTATTCACGCGATCCTTTAAGGAATCGACGATCCGACTCAGTTTATCTGAACCAAATATCTTTGTTTTACTTTTATTAATCTCTTCGTTATGTCCACTGTCGTTTTCCAGCTTCGCATCAAGCTGCAAAGGTTTGTCTTGTTTGTCTTTACCTTTTGATTTTATTGACAGATCACATGGCAGGTCGGAAGCATTAGATGTCGTCACGTCACACTTACGATTGTTCACATTTGAATGAGCCTCTTGTCTGTTCTCCACAACCTTGTCCACTTTACTTTTCACACTTAAATCCTCGGCTGCATTCTGTTGCGAGTGAGACTTAGATTTAGACTTGCGTTTGTCCTCCTCAGAGTCGGAATTAGCCACACCATTAAATAACTTAGAGTTCATGTTTGATAGACTAGTTGGCAGTGTGAGTCCCGCGATACCTTGCGTGGCCAGCAGTGGGTTACATAGAAGGGGATTATAGATGACAGGAAATGAAAGGTGGGCCGTCTTCTCTTCCGCTTTCTCCTTGTTTGAACACTTGGAGTCTTTACCTTTCACCTCGGCCTCCATTGGTAAAGGGGAGGCGGCAGAAAGTCCGGGCATGGTAAACCCTGGCAGGCCCAACATTTGGTTTGTGAGCCCGAGCCCGTGAATCGAGCTAAATGGCAGGCCCGCATAGCCGTGGGCCATTATTGACGCGGCGTTCATCGCCTCCATTGACGCGGCCATCGCTGCCTGGTGGACGTCGCTACCCAGCATGCCGTGGGCCAGCGGGCTGTCACGAGGGCGCCGGCCCCGCCGAGACGGGGTCACGACACGAGGTAGCAACATCTTTGGTAAGGAGCCCTAAAAACATAGCATATACATAGAGAATACCAGGCTTCCTTTAGCTACCTTTTGGTAAGGTTGCCCTAAAAACATAGCATATACATAGAGAATACCAGGCTGCCTTTAGCTACCTTTTGGTAAGGTTGCCCTAAAAACATAGCATATACATAGAGAATAACAGGCTGCCTTTTGATACCTTTTGGTAAGGAGCCCTAAAAACATAGCATATACATAGAGAATACCAGGCTGCCTTTTGATACCAGTAGACTATTTCACCAACATTGCAAAGTATACTTTGAGGGAGAAATTTTGAATTTAAGGATAAATTTATTCATTTTTATTATACTGAATTTATTACATTATCACTTTATTACTTTATTACATTTAACCCAGACACACGTACGAACGTACGCACGTACGCGCACATACGTACATACATACGTCAAGTTATAAGCTGTCCAACACTGAGCTGGTCAATATAATAATGCAAACGTAATACACCATTTTCAATCTTTACCACAGTGCAGGCATAATCAGATGTGAATGGACAGATTAATGATTGAATAGAGTTTTACATCATATTAACAAGATCATAAACAGCCGGGATTGCAGACAATATGCCAGACACCCTTTAACTACACTATTCACTTGGCCCTAGTTGTGAATCCAGGATGGATTTTACTGTTGAGATGTGATTCCCAGTCTGGATGGATTCATCAATAAGATTACACCCTCTAAACAAGAAAAACATCATTTGTTTGCAACCACATATGAGACAAGTCATGCGATTTTGGACCTTCGGACATCTGCGTAATTGCATGAAATGTTTACAAAATTTACAATATTTTTCATAAATAAAGTAAAAAGTTGACAAAATTTTCAGAGTACATACGGAATCTGGATCTACACTGGTCGCAAAACCCATAAGTCCCATTTCCCAATTTCTCCAGTCACAGACACATATAACGACAACGCAATGTGGCTGTGACTGGAGAAAAGGTGCTTATGAGACCAGTGTAGCTGATCAGGACCTGCACTATTTGCTATTCAATCAATAAAACACCCGTAATTCTTCTACTTTTATCCTGATCAGGCTTCAGGAGAGCACTAGAAAATCACAAGTTTGCATATCCACAAATCCTATAAGCCCCATTTCTCCAGTCACAGCCACATATAACGACACACACCACATATCTACTCACTTTTGCCCTGACTAGATCCGCCCATTTCGGGTCGACGTCCCACATCGGGTTTTGCTCGAGCCACTCTGCCAGGTACCTCAGAGGTGGTGCCTTGGCTCCCGTTATCTTTTTACCAGTCAGTCGATTGATCACAGAAACATTCTCCTCGCCCGTCAACTTGTCCACATCGAGAAATGCCGGGTCTACCTTCGGCTTTCTGCCCCTTCGCCTCTCGTCAGACACCTGGAAGAATGTATACATTCAACATATCCTCAACACACTAGTAAATTGGCCCCTGGAAATTACAAATTTAAGGTTTTCTATTCCTTCGCCTCTCGTCAGACACCTGAATGTTTACATTCAAGATTATATATCCTCAAACACTAGCCAAATTGGCACCTGTGTCAGGTGAAATCACAAATTTATGGATACACACGATTTGGTGCCAGTCCCCATACCCAACTCAAAAAAGATAACTTAGCTAAGACCATTTTTACAAGCTTCCAGAGGAAGCAATAACGGTAGGTTTGTCACCGACTCTTCAGGTGTGGCAATGGGCTATTGGGCATCAACATTGGGCTCACAACTCACTTTATTCACAAGTGAGCCAACCTGTAGCCTATTTCACCATCATTGCAAAGTATACTTATCAAAGTAACCTTTGAGAAAGAAATTTTCAATTTTAGGATAAATTTATTAATTTTTATTACCGGTGTACTGAATTTATTACATTATGGCTGTGATAATGTAATAAATTCAGTATAATAAGTCTGCATACTTTTAATCAACAAATATATGCAGTGTTTAGTTCTATATGCTATATGAAACTAGAAATGGACGCTTGTCGACAAGCGCATGTGTATCCCCCTCCCCAGATACACAAGTAGTTTGAGAAAAGGGTGTTCGAGTTATGCTCTGGAGACAAAATCAGTGACGGAAAAAACAAAGGGAGATAACTAAAAAATTAGTGATGCAAGAGTTGTCATTCTTGCGTGACACACCTTTAGGGTCATGGTCTATGCATGTGTGAAGTTTCATGAAAATATTCCAAAGGGTGTTCGAGTTATGCTCCGGGCACGAAATCAGTGCACGAAACAACAAAGGGAGATAACTAAGAAATTAACGACGCAAGAGTTGTCATTCTTACGTGCGACACACCTTTGGGTCGTCTTCTATGCATGTGTGAAGTTTAATAAACTAGAAAACGTGTTCATAGAACACGGATGTCCCACATATCGCTTTGATAATAAATGAGGCCAACTTCCAAGTCAAAATTTTCTTTTACCTAAAGTTAAAGTTTTTGAAGCACCAAGTATGTGACCTTGACCCTGGGCTTGGCGGGGGCAGGACGAACGTGGATTTGGCACAGGGAGGCGAGGTAGAGGACCATTAGAGCAATGCATATAATGAAATATGAAGCTGATCCGTGAAAGAGAAATTAATAAGATACCTGACGTTAAAGTTTTTGAAGCACTAAGTATGTGATAATTAACCCTGGGCTTGGCGGGGGCAGGACAAACGTGGATTTGGCACAGGGCGGTAGAGGACCATTAGAGCAACGCGTATATGAAATATGAAGTTGATCCGTGAATGGAAAGAAAAATTATAAGATATTTTACATCAGCGTTAAAGTTTTTGAAGCACCAAGTATGTGACCATTTGACCCTGGGCTTGGCGGGGGCAGGACGAAACGTGGATTTGGCACAGGGTTAGGTAGAGGGGACCATTAGAGCAATGGCGTATATGAACTATGAGACAGAAAGACAAATGAGATGATCCATGAAAGAAAACAGAAATTATAAGATATTTACCCGAGCGTTAAAGTTTTTGAAGCACTAAGTATGTGACCTTGAACCTGGGCTTGGCGGGGGCAGGACAAACGTGGATTTGGCACAGGGCGGTAGAGGACCATTAGAGCAATGCGTATATGAAATATGAAGCTGATCCGTGAAAGAAAACAGAAATTATAAGATATTTACCTGAGCGTTAAAGTTTCTGAAGCACCAAGTATGATGTAACCTTGACCCTGTTGGCGGGGGCAGGACAAACGTGGATTTGGCACAGGGCGGTAGAGGACCATTAGAGCAATGTGTATATGAAATATGAAGCTGATCCGTGAAAGAAAACAGAAATTATAAGATATTAACCTGAGCGTTAAAGTTTTTGAAGCACCAAGTATGTGACCTTGACCCTGGGCTTGGCGGGGGCAGGACGAACGTGGATTTGGCACAGGGCGGTAGTAAACCATCAGAGCAATGTGTATATGAAATATGAAGCAGATTGGTCGAAGGATGAAGAAATTATGAGACATTTACCCGAGTGTTAAAGTTTTGTGACGGACGGACGGGAGGACGGGACGCACGTTCCTACGGATGAATAGATGTTGGGTTTTTACTGTATAAAAATACCCAACAAGAGTACCCAACACTATCCTAACCCTACCCAATAAGATCCCCGTACGCTTACAACAAGTACCCATTCGTGTGTGCGGACGGACGGACGGACGAACGGACGGACAAGGGTAACACTAAATGCCCCCTCCACTATCGTGGTGGGGCATAAAAATATTCCAAAGGGTGTTCGAGTTATGCTCTGGATACGAAATCAGAGCATGAACCAACAAAGGGAGATAAGTAAACAAGAATTCCGCGGAATCAAATGCCTCACCTTGTCCCGCCTTGACCTCGAGCCTGGGCCCGAAAGCAATTTTCACTGGCCCGAACATATTATACAATTATTGACTAGTGAGCCATGGAATATCTGAGATTATATTCTATGGCTCACTAGTCAATAATTGTTTTATTATATGATAATAGTCTGTATATAGCACTTACGACCTTATGCTACTAGACAAAAATTTAAAAAGAATTTAAAAAAAAAAATGAAACAAAAAAATGGAAAAAAAAGTTTAAAAATTAAAAATAATAATGCTTGCTACTGGAGCCCAGAATTTTTGTTTAATAGTCCTATATTTATCTACATATATCTGCACAGGTCCACATAATGCCACAATATTTTCAACACAGTTTACGGAAATGTAATATCCAATGTAGTAATTTACCTGTATAAATTACCTGTGGTCAAGAGTGGTCAAGACTGGTCAAGACTGGACATTTGCACATGCTAGCACATGCACAGGTGAATGGTTCTCCCAGTCTCTATTGTTCTCTCTACAGGTAAGGTGAACAGAGCACATGAGAAAAGGTGTACAGAGAAAACGAATCTTCATGCATTATTGTCCAGTTTGTAGTGCGCAAAACAAACAAGAGCTGTAGGAGAACAGCATAGCTCGACTACGAGGGTTGTCGATGTACACATAGCTTGACAAAGAAGGTGGCTGCGGCCTGCATAAAAACCTTAACCAAGGTTGACTAAAAACATTAACCAAGGGAAATTAAGTAAGTAATTCAAGGTTAAATGTAGGTCAATTTCAAATATAGGTCAGGGGTTATTGATGTACATCACTAGGAGATAAAGTTTTCCAAGTATGGTTGCTGTAGGCCCAGGAGTATTCCATATACAAGCTTGAGTAAAAACCATAACCAAGGGGAGATAACTAAGTAATCCAAGGATAAAAGTAGGTCAAGGTCAAATATAGGTCAGGGATTATTGATGTACATCACTAGGAGATGAAGTTGTCCAAGTATGGTTGATGTAGGCCCAGAAGTATTCCATATACAAGCTTGACTATAAACATTAAGCAAGTAATTCAAGGTTAAATGTAGGTGAAGGTAAAATAAATGTCAGGGGTTATTGATGTACATCCCTATGAGAAAAAGTTATCCAAGTATGGTGTCTGTATGCACAATAGTATTGCATCTACAAGCTTAACTAAAAACCTTAACCAAGGTTGAGTAAAAACCTTAACCAAGGGGAATTAACTAAGTAATTTAAGGTTAAATGTAGGTCAATGTCAAATATAGGTCAGGGGTTGTTGATGTACATCACGAGGAGATGAAGTTGTCCAAGTATGGTTGGTGTAGGGCCATGAGTATTCCATCTACAAGCTTGACTAAAAACCTTAACCAAAGAGAATTAAGTAAGTAATTCAAGAGGAAATGTAGGTCAATGTCAAATATAGATCAGGGGTTATTGATGTACATCACTATGAGAAAAGGTTGTCCAAGTATGGTGTCTGTATGCACAATAGTATTCCATGTACAAGCTTGAGTAAAAAGCTTAATCAAGGTCGAGTAAAAACCTTAACCAAGGGGGGGAATTAAGTAAGTAATTCAAGGTTAAATGTAGGTCAAGGTCAAATATAGGTCAGGGGTTGTTGATGTACATCACTAGGAGATGAAGTTGTCCAAGTATGGTTGGTGTAGGGCCAGGAGTATTCCATCTACAAGCTTGACTAAAAACGTTAACCAAGGGGAATTAAGTAAGTAATTCAAGAGGAAATGTAGGTCAAGGTCAAATATAGATCAGGGGTTGTTGATGTACATCACTAGGAGATGAAGTTGTCCAAGTATGGTGGGTGTAGGGCCAGTAGTATTCCATATAGAAGGTTGACTAAAAACCTTAACCAAAAGGAATTAAGTAAGTAATTGAAGAGGAAATGTAGGTCAAGGTCAAATATAGATCAGGGGTTATTGATGTACATACCTATGAGAAAAGGTTGTCAAGTATGGTGTCTGGATGCACAATAGTATTCAATGTACAAGCTTGAAAAAAACCTTAACCAAGGTTGAGTAAAAACCTTAACCAAGGGGAATTAAGTAAGTAATTCAAGAGGAAATGTAGGTCAAGGTCAAATATAGATGAGGGGTTATTCATGTGCATCACTAGGAGATGAAGTTGTCCAAGTATGGTGGGTGTAGGGCCAGTAGTATTGCATATACAAGCTTGACTAAAAACCTTAACCAAGGTTGACTAAAAACCTTAACCAAGGGGAATTAACCAAGTAATTCAAGAGGAAATGTGGGTCAAGGTCAAATATAGATCAGGGGTTATTGATGTACATCACTAGGAGATGAAGTTGTCCAAGTATGGTGGGTGTAGGGCCAGTAGTATTCCATATACAAACTTGACTAAAAACCTTAGCCGACGCCGGGGTGACAACATAAGCTCTACTTATTCTTCGAATAGTCGAGCTAAAAAGGGAGATAACTAAAAAATTAGCTACGCAAGAGTTGTCATTCTTGTGCGCGACACACCTCCGGGTCGTGGTCTATGCATGTGTGAAGTTTCATGAAAATATTCCAAAGGGTGGTCGAGTTATGCTCCGGACAGGAAATCAGTGCGCGAAAAAAAAAAAAAAAAAGGGAGATAACTAAAAAAATAGCTATGCAAGAGTTGTCATTCTTGTGCACGACACACCTTCGGTTCGTGGTCTAATTGAATGTGTGAAGTTTCATAAAAATATTCCAAAGGGTGGTCGAGTTATGGTCAATCAGTGCGCGAAACGAAAAAACAGATAACTAAAAAATTAGCTATGCAAGAGTTGTCATTCTTGTGCGCGACACACCTTCGGGTCGTGGTTTATGCATGTGTGAAGTTTCATGAAAATATTCCAAAGGGTGGTCGAGTTATGCTCCGGACACGAAATCAGTGCGAGAAACAAAAAAGGGAGATAACTAAAAAATTAGCTACGCAAGAGTTGTCATTCTTGTGCGCGACACACCTCCGGGTCGTGGTCTATGCATGTGTGAAGTTTCATTAAAATATTTTTCCCCCCCAAAGGGTGGTCGATTATGCTCCGACGGAAGAAAAATCATGCGCGAAAAACAAAAAAGGGAGATAACTAAAAAATTTAGCTATTGCAAGAGTTGTCATTCTTGTGCACGACACACCTTCGGGTCGTGGTCTAATTGAATGTGTGAAGTTTCATAAAAATATTCCAAAGGGTGGTCGAGTTATGGTCAATCAGTGCGCGAAACAAAAAAGGGAGATAACTAAAAAATTAGCTATGCAAGAGTTGTCATTCTTGTGCGCGACACACCTTCGGGTCGTGGTCTATGCATGTGTGAAGTTTCATGAAAATATTCCAAAGGGTGTTCGAGTTATGCTCCGGACAAGAAGTGTCTGCGGCGGACGCGGCCCGCTGTCAAATCCATAGTATCCCCCGACGGAGTCCGGGGGATACAATAATGCATTTTGGGAAAAATGAATGATTACTCCCTCAAAGTATACTTTGCTAGATAAGTATACTTTGCAATTTTATATATATATTATATTATTATATTTATTATATTGCACAATCAAGAATATGAGTAAGTAAGCAGCAGGTAGTAATGTGCAAGGGGATAACTGGGGAATGCTTCACCCACTACTAATAGGTCAAGGTTACTCGAATGACCCAGGCTCGTTAATGTGAGGAAGCTACTAATGTTACTCGAATGACCCAGGCTAGTTAATGTGAGGAAGCTACTAATGTTACTCGAATGACCCAGGCTACTTAATGTGAGGAAGGCTCGTTAATGTGAGGAAGCTACTAATGTTACTCGAATGACCCAGGCTAGTTAATGTGAGGAAGCTACTAATGTTACTCGAATGACCCAGGCTAGTTAATGTGAGGAAGCTACTAATGTTACTCGAATGACCCAGGCTCGTTAATGTGAGGAAGCTACTAATGTTACTCGAATGACACAGGCTCGTTAATGTGAGGAAGCTACTAATGTTACTCGAATGACCCAGGATGACCAAGGATGGTTAGGTATCAATGTAAGAAACTACCGATGAAGTTTGGCGAAGATTCACTCGCGTATTAAGAGTTCCGACGGAAATTCAACGTTTTGACGGACTTAACCTATATTTCTAGAAAAGTAGGTCAAGGTCACCAAATGACCCAGGGTGGTTTGCTATCAATGTAAGGAAATTACTGACCAGTTTGGCGACCATCTAATTAATTTATGAGGAGAATTTGGACGTATGTTCACGGTTTGACGGATGTGAACTACATTTCGAAAAGGTAGGTCAAAGTCACTTGAATGACACAGGGTGGTTAGGTAACAATGCAAGGAAGCAGCTGATGAAGGTTGGCGAACATCCGACTAACGTATCCGAAGATATACAAAATTTGGATGTACGTTCAAACTTGTTGACGACAACGATGCCGCCTGAATTGTGACCGCTGTCTCAATTTCCACTATCGTGAGACAAAAACTCACCAGTATTTCCCCATCCTCTAGGTCGGGTGGCTGGTCAATCACGTAGCCGGGGTGACTCTCCAACCAGGCCTCAATATTCTCCTTGCGCGGGGCCTCGTCCCCAGACAGTCGACTCCCATCCTCGAGGTTCACCACCGGCACCCGTGATTCTATAACAGATTCAGCATGTAACATTTTAACCCATTGTAGGGTAGATACCAATACTTGTAGGAAATTTTTGAGGATAATTTTTCTTCATTTTCTTTTTTCTCTCCTCGAAAGTATATGTTGTTACCACTCATTTGGACTGTCTTGATGAGACGGTTCAAATGAGTGGTAACAACATATATTTTTTTAGAAAAATAAACAAAATAAATTTTTTTTTTTTAATAACTCGAATGAATGAAATGTATGCAATGACGCAATGTAAACAAGTCCGAGTTCGAAAACGTCACATTTGCTAATTCTGTACCATAAAACATTACCTGGTGTCTTTTGATATCAAGTTTATCAGGCTCGGCTTGGGATCGGTAGGAATTCCTCGGCATGACAATTCCTATGCATTTTCTGGCCTTGCCTGATACGCATGGTAAGTGTAACTAACTCGTAATGCAATGACCGTATACAAGCCGACATATGCATCTATAAAACTCTTTCCGTACTCAACTCAGAAACATATTCATCTTGGTCTAGCCTGCAATATTATGTATATCACGTTTGTTTGTATGTTTTCTTTATTTGAGGACCCAGGGTGGTCCGAGGCTTTTAAACACAGCAAGAAGAAATCACCAGCCAACAAGTGTTAATGACTTAAATGGACAAAATACTGCAGCCTACAATATTTAGGCAATTTACTAAAGTTTGAGTAAAGGACATTGCAAAGGCATACTACAACTACTGAATCTAGCGAGGTTATATCATGCCTATGAACAAGGGCATTGTTGTAACTACTGTCTCTTCCACGTTTTGCTGCCAACAAACTTTTGACTGTTAAACACATTAAATCTAAAAAATATTTAAAAGTACTTTTTTATCAATAAGAAAAGTGACCCTCCCCAAAAAAATTATGATGTAATTCCATCAAATATTGATTTTATTGCGAACAAGAGTGCCGCAAGTCACAAAATACGCCCGTCGAATATGGGCCAGACAGCGAAGATGCAGAAATGTGAAGCTGTCACCAAGGCAAGAAACATTAATGAGAATTTGAAAGTCTATAGCATTATTTCTTCATCTCATTGTGCTAAACATGTATACTAATTTAGGCAGAGATAGAAAAGTAGAGTGTAAAGTAGAAATGATAGGGAATTGGATACAATAATGTAGAAAAAATGGCTAAGTTAAAAAGGCGATATTTTTGTTACAAAAATATTTTTTCGGCATAAAAACACCAAGGTGCACATCTTCAATATGTGTAGAAGACGTGTGTATAGTTTCAGAACGATCGACTGAACGGTTTCGGAGGAGTTGTGTACACAAACTCTGTACCGTATATAAAATTGCATAGAAAAATGTAGAAAAAATGGCTAAGTTAAAAAGGCGATATTTTTGTTAAAAAATATTTTTTCGGCATAAAAACACCAAGGTGCACATCTTCAATATGTGTAGAAGACGTGTGTATAGTTTCAGAACGATCGACTGAACGGTTTCGGAGGAGTTGTGTACACAAACTCTGTACCGTATATAGAATTGCATAGAAAAATGTAGAAAAAATGGCTAAGTTAAAAAGGCGATATTTTTGTTAAAAAATATTTTTTCGGCATAAAAACACCAAGGTGCACATCTTCAATATGTGTAGAAGACGTGTGTATAGTTTCAGAACGATCGACTGAACGGTTTCGGAGGAGTTGTGTACACAAACTCTGTACCGTATATAGAATTGTATAGAACAAGAGACGAGGCAAAGCCACGAAGGCCAGGTTTTTTCCAAGCATGGACACTTGGATAACATAATTATACCCACTTTTTGTAGACTAGATGGTCGTGGCCTGCATGTCGCGCCTTGGGGCGAGGCATGGACACTAAAAAAATAGATATAGTAGATGGAAAAACTTTAACGAAAAAACTTTAACCGGACACACGGACGTACGGACGGACGTATGCCAAAATGCCGACGATATCGCGCTTTCCGCAAGCGGGGGCGACAATGATGATAAACACCCATGTGAAGTATCAAGGTAATGGGTGAAGCAGTTGCAGAGACATAGTACACGAAAAAACTTTAACAAAAAAATTCAAAGTAATTTGACCTTGACATTGCGCACAGGGGCCGCACGGTTGGGTGTTAGAGTGAAAATATGGACGATGATAAACACCCATGTGAAGTTTCAAGGTAATGGGCGAAGCAGTTGCAGAGATATAGTATAACAAAAAAGTTTTAACCAAAATATTTAACCAGACGTACGTTAAAAAGTTAACGTTGAAAATGGCTAAGTCAATTACGTAGAAATAATAGGTGAAGGTAAAAAAATGGTCACATGTTGGATAGTTGTATGTGGTAGGCACCCCTTGGTTATGAAGCTGTGAAAGTTTGGTGGTCCTAGGTGGTACAGTACCAAAGAAATGGACTTAAACACGAAAACTTAACATTGTAAACGCGAAAAGTTAACATTGAAAATGGCTAAGTCGACTGCGCGGAAAAAATGGGTCAAGTTAAAAAAAAAGTAACATGTTGGATAGTGATATGTGGTGGGCACCCCTTGATTATGAAGCTGTGCAACTTTGGTGGTCCTAGGTGGTACAGTACCAAAGAAATGGACTTAAACACGAAAACTTAACATTGAAAACGCGAAAATTTAACATTGAAAATGGCTAAGTCGATTGCGCGGAAAAAATGGGTCAAGTTAAAAAACGAGGCAAAGCCACGAAGGCCAGGTTTTTTCCAAGCATAGACACTTGGATAACATAATTATACCCACTTTTTGTAGACTAGATGGCCGTGGCCTGCATGTCGCGCCTTGGGGCGAGGCATGGACACTAAAAAAATAGATATAGTAGATGGAAAAACTTTAACCAAAAAACTTTAACCGGACACACGGACGAACGGACGGACGTATGCCAAAATGCCGACGATATCGCGCTTTCCGCAAGCAGGTGTGGCAATGATGATAAACACCCATGTGAAGTATCAAGGTATTGGGTGAAGCAGTTGCAGAGATATAGTACACGAAAAACTTTAACAAAAAAATTCAAAGTAATTTGACCTTGACATTGGGCACAGGATCGTGCTTTCCCGCCGCAAGCAGGTGTGACAATGATGATAAACACCCACTGTGAAGTATCAAGGTATTGGGTGAAGCAGTTGCAGAGATATAGTACACGAAAAAAAACTTTAACAAAAACAATTCAAAGTAATTTGACCTTGACATTGGGCACAGGATCGCGCTTTCCGCAAGCAGGTGCGACCAATGATGATAAACACCCATGTGAAGGTATCAAGGTATTGGGTGATGCAGTTGCGGAGATATAGTACACGAAAAAACTTTAACAAAAAAATTCAATGTAATTTGACCTTGACATTGGGCACAGGATCGCGCTTTCCGCAAGCAGGTGCGACAATGGATGATTAAACACCCATGTGAAGTATCAAGGTATTGGGTGAAGCAGTTGCAGAGATATTAGTACACAAAAAAAAAACTTTAACAAAAAAATTCAAAGTAATTTGACCTTGACATTGGGCACAGGATCGTGCTTTCCGCAATGCAGGTGCGACAATGATGATAAACACCCATGTGAAGTATCAAGTATTGGGTGAAGCAGTTGCAGAGATATAGTACACGAAAAAAACTTTAACAAAAAAAATTGTTCAAAGTAATTTGACCTTGACATTGGGCACAGGATCGCGCTTTCCGCAAGCAGGTGCGACAATGATGGATAAACACCCATGTGAAGTAATCAAGGTATTGGGTGAGCAGTTGCAGAAACATAGTACACGTAAAAACTTTAACAAAAAAATTCAAAACCACACACAGGGGCCGCACGGTTGGGGGTTAGAATGAAAATATGGATGATGATAAACACCCATGTGAAGTTTCAAGGTAATGGGCGAAGCAGTTGCAGAGATATAGTATAACGAAAAAGTTTTAACCAAAAAACTTTAACCAGACGTACGTTAAAAAGTTAACGTTGAAAATGGCTAAGTCAATTACGTAGAAATAATAGGTGAAGGTAAAAAAATGGTCACATGTTGGATAGTTGTATATGGTAGGTACCCCTTGGTTATGAAGCTGTGAAAGTTTGGTGGTCCTAGGTGGTACAGTACCAAAGAAATGGACTTAAACACGAAAACTTAACATTGTAAACGCGAAAACTTAACATTGAAAGCGACTGCGCGGAAAAAATGGGTCAAGATAAAAAAAAAGTAACATGTTGGATAGTGATATGTGGTGGGCACCCATTGATTATGAAGCTGTGAAAGTTTGGTGGTCCTAGGTGGTACAGTAACAAAGAAATGGACTCAAACACGAAAACTTAACATTGATTGTGGACACCGCCCGCCGGCCGCCTGCCCGCCCGCCCGCCCGCCGCCCGCCCGCCCGCCCGGCTTTCGCCAATCCAATAGCCTGTATTTTTTTTCCAAAAACCTGGCTAAAAAAGTAACATGTTGGATAGTGATATGTGGTGGGCACTCCTTTGATTATGAAGCTGTGAAAGTTTGGTGGTCCTAGGTGGTACAGTACCAAAGAAATAGACTTAAACACGAAAACTTAACATTGTAAACGCGAAAACTTAACATTAAAAATGGCTAAGTCGATTGCGCGGAAAAAATGGGTCAAGTTAAAAAAAAAGTAACATGTTGGATAGTGATATGTGGTGGGCACCCCTTGATTATGAAGCTGTGAAAGTTTGGTGATCCTAGGTGAAAACTTAACATTGATTGTGGACGCCGCCCGCCCGCCACCCGCCCGGCTTTCGCCAATCCAATAGCCTGGATTTTTTTTCAAAAGACCTGGCTAAAAATGTAGAAAAAATGGCTAAGTTAAAAAGGTGATATCTTTGTTAAAAAATATTTTTTTCAACATAAAAACACCAAGGTGCACATCTTCAATATGTGTAGAAGACGTGTGCATAGTTTCAGATTGATCGAATGAAAGGTTTCGGAGGAGTTGTGTACACAAACTCTGTATCGTATATAGAAATGTATAGAAAAATGAAGAAAAAATGGCTAAGTTAAAAAAGCGATATTATTGTTAAAAAATATTTTTTCGGCATAAAAACACCAAGGTGCACATCTTCAATATGTGTAGAAGACGTGTGTATAGTTTCAGATCGATCGACTGAACAGTTTTGGATGAGTTGTGTACACGAACTATGCGCTTTTTCTTCAGCCGCCCGCCCGCCGTGCGGTAAAACATAATACGTACCGTTTTTAAAAACGGTCGTATAAAAAGCGGCAACTATAGTCGTGACTTCTGCTAAAGTAGGCGCGATAAAAATGTTTACAAAATTTACGATATTTTCTGTAAATGACGTCGAAAGACGACAAAATGTTCATAGCAAATGCGGAATAGCATTCCTCTTTGCTATGAACATTTCATCATCGCTCGACGTCATTTACAGAAAATATCACATTTCCTGTAAATAAATTTCATGAAAAATCGCACATGTTCTATAGTACAAAATTGTATGGCGTGTCTGATATGTGTATACCTGGATCGAGCGTAGCTATGTAGTGGCTATATAACTACCTGCATGGATACATGGTAGCTACATGTATGCCTGGGTCGAGAGTGGCTAGGAATATATACCTGGTTCGAACGAGGCTATGGCGCGTGCTGTCTTTCGTCGTGCCAGAGCTTCAGCCATGGCCACCTCGGCCAGCTTCTCGGCTTTCCGTTTACGGCCGCGCCGTCTCCGCTCTGGGAACAGCAGACCCTGTTCCTCTGGGAACAGCAGACCTTGTTCCCACTGCCAACACACAAGGAAATGTGAAAGGGTTTATCATCCAAGCGACAGTTCAGGCCATATAGAAATTTGGCCTCGGTTTCAAGTCTCATCCAAAAGACCAGGAGCCCGTTTCACTAAACTTCTTACGACTAAAATGTTCGTAAGTGCAAAATTATGTCCGTAAATTTCACATTAACAATGTTTTCTTGCAAACAATTATTGGATTTACATTTATTGAGCACAGGCTGCATATGCAGCCTATGCTCAATAAAAGTAAATCCATCAATTGAAATTTACAGACGATCCTAAATTTACACTTACGAACATTTTAGTCGTACAAAGTTTAGTGAAACGCACCCCAGTGGGATAGTATTGTTACTTGCCTTTGAGGGATGGGCCATGGCCAAGGGGATATGGCATTGGAGTTCAATAGCGGAGGTCACGAGTTCAATGTTCACCTTGGCGTGAAAAATAATTACGTAGTATTTCCATCCCACTGATCTATCAAGCGAGACCTACACTGCGGTCCCGTCTCTATATGACCATAGTTGTTGCTGGGACATTAAACACATTCACTTTTTTACATGCCTATCGCTTAAAACTGTAAGATAACTTTCTGCTAATGTGACATTCGCCAACAATTTTAACATGAAGCAATACATAACAGTGGTGTGTTAAGGAATTCCGTGGGATTCTGAATCTAAATGTGGAAGAGGCCTTTTTTCATATGCACACAGGGAGAAAGATTAACCCTTAGACCGCCACACAAAACAATTGTCGTCTGCTGTTGCTTTTATATCTTGCCTTATTTTTCAATAAAAACATGGTTTGACAGCACTTCAGAATAATTTCCAATGGAATGGAAATGATTCTGAAGTGCTGTCAAAGCATGTTGTAAATTATTCTAAAGTGCTGTCAAAGCATGTTTTTGATGAGAAAACTGGAAGATAGAAAATAAACAGCACGCGACAAAAAATTAAGATAGTGGTGTAAGGGTTAAATAAAGTTTACAGATTAAACACCCAATAAATGAATGTACGGCAAACAGTTCAAATGCGCAAGCATATGCAGACATAGATTTTGGTTGCATGACCAACATTGCAATCCATGTCAAGCTGATTTCAATTTCTACTATCAGTTATTCCATATTAGTTGTAGGTATTCTCTTCTTGGATCGCACTCAAAGAGTTCTCTGGGGCCTCTTCACCCACTGACCAAAGGTATGCAACATTAGCTGGACCTTGCAATGTTTGTAAACAGCGTAGGCCAAGATCAGCCTTCACAACAGCGCAGTCTGATCAGGCCCTACACTGTCCGCCATTCAGTCAATGAAGTAGAATTGCTGTCATCAGCAAAATGATTATATTCTAAACTACTATTAAAGTCATTGTCGCGATTATTGCAAATGATGTAACGTCCGTTTTCTCAGTGGGCAGCCCATTTGTAACTGGTCTACAAACAGATCAGCCAACATATATGTGGCTGTGACTGGAGAAATTTGGCTTACGGGACTTGTGACCAGTATAGCTCCTGATCAAACAGCACACCACTGTAGCCTGATAATGATTTATATCACTTGTTAGAAGCATGTTAGGCGTGTAACTGAAGGAATGGCGACCAGTGCAGATCCTGATCAGACTGTGCGGATGCAGTCTGATCTGGATCTGCACAGGTCGCAAAACCCTTAAGCCCCATTTCTCCAGTCACAGCCACATACATGCTGGTTGTAGATGTTTTAGCATACAGTGTGCTTAGCCGTCTCAAATGACATTGCGACATTTCCAACAAAAAGGGACTTACCAGATGTTTGTTCATAGCCAACTCGGCCTTGGCTGTGGGACTGCCATTCAGGAAGGGACTGTCACGGCCCTGCAATGGGTGGACACGAATCAGCATAACTAATACCCCAATCCGCAAATGGGTGATATGTTAGAACAGAGTTACTTTTGTACTTCGTCAGTGTACCGCCTTATTAAGCTTATTAACACACTGCTTATAAGGACCATAGATTTAGAAACATTTTGTATCCTAAATAGCACATAGTTTGTTACTAGCAGGGATTCCACTGGCGATCGCCACTTTCGCAATTGGCGATAAAAATAAACAATTGGCGCGATAAAAAATTACAATTTTCGAAAAAAAATAATTTTTTTTCATTTTTTTTTCGAAAATTGTAATTTTTTATTCCCAATTTAGATCAGTGGGATGACTACATAACACACCACTGCTATGTATTGCTTCATGTTAAAATTGTTGGCGAATGTCACATTAGCAGACATTTATCTTACAGTTTTAAGTGATAGGCATGTAAAAAAGTGAATGTGTTTAATGTCCCAGCAACAACTATGGTCATATAGAGACGGGACCGCAGTGTAGGTCTCGCTTGATAGATCAGTGGGATGGAAATACTACGTAATTATTTTTCACGCCAAGGTGAAGATTGAACTCGCGACCTCCGCTATTGAACTCCAATGCCATATCCCCTTGGCCATGGCAAGTAAAAATACTATCCCACTGGGGTGCGTTTCACTAAACTTTGTACGACTAAAATGTTCGTAAGTGTAAATTTAGGATCGTCTGTAAAGTTCAATTGATGGATTTACATTTATTGAGCATAAGCTGCATATGCAGCCTATGCTTAATAAATGTAAATCCAATAATTGTTTGCAAGAAAACATTGTTAATGTGAAATTTAACAGACATAAGTTTGCACTTACGATTTTATTTTGATTTTTTTTTGAAGTGGCGATTTTTTTATTTTCCCCAGCGTAATCCCTGTACTAGTTGCATGTGCACTAACATTAGAGTCATATTATTAATACGAGTTGTCGTATTCTTTATGCTTCACAGCTTAATATGATTAAGCTGTGGAGCATAAAGAATATGACAACTCTGTTGTACCTGTTGTCAGTCCGTGTGATTGAACCTTCGTATGTGAACGAGATGTCGCGCCCGCCGAGGTTTTGATAGTATACAGAAAAACTTTAACCAAACAAAAAACTTTAACCCGGACGTACGTACGCCAATGTGATGACTATATCGCGCTGTCTGCAAGTGGGCGCGACAAAAATGTGGTTGCAGTGTTGTGGCTGCGAGATGATGAAAATAGCAGCTATGGGTGCTATACCTGCTGACTGTCGTCACTAGAGGCCACGGACGCCGCTGCCACACTCTGGGCCAGGATTTGCTGGATCCTCGCAGCTGCAAGGTTAAAACAGCGCCGGGTGTAGTAACCAGAAACTGGCGTACATTGGGGAGCAGTTATTACCATATATGGGAATACAGCAGAGATGCAAGCACCCTTACAAAGTTTACTCGATACAATGTGTTCCGACAACTTAACTTAAAGGAGAAATGCAACATGTTTTATAGTATTACAGTAATCATTCCGCAATAATACAATTAATATGTTCAACAATTCTGCAAAAATATTACAGAAACTGACAGATAATGGTAGTTATCATTTCTACTAAAATTTAAACTATTTGTAAACAAGAGTGCCGAAGGTCACAATATACGCCCGTCGAGGCAAGGCCAGTCAACAAGGGGAGATAACTCATCTTGACGTGATAAACATGTAAACCAAATTTGGTTACGATCCGTCAAGTAGAACTCGACTTATTGCTTGGACAAGGATACGGAGTCCGAAAATTAAAAATGGCCGCCAAGGGGAGATCAATAGGCTTCTTCGACTTGCCGTGATAAACATGTACAACGAATTTGGTTATGATCAGTCAAGTAGAACTCGAGTTATTGCGTGGACAAGGATACAGAGTGCGAAAATTAAAAATAGCTGCCAAGGGGAGATAAGTATGGGAAATTTTTCTCAAAATCAATAGGCTTCTTCGTCTTGCCTTGCTAAACATGTATACCGAATTTGGTTTCGATCGGTGAAGTAGAACTGGAGTTATTGCGTGGACAAGGATACAGAGTGCGAAAATTAAAAATGGCCGCAAAGGGGAGATAAGTCATTAGAAATTTTTCAAAATCAATAGGCTTCTTCGTCTTGCCATGATAAACATGTATACCGAATTTGGTTACGAGCGGTGAAGTAGAATTGCGTGGACAAGGATACAGAGTGCGAAAAATTGAAAATCAATAGGCTTCTTCGGCTAGCCGTGATAAACATGTATACAACATTTGGTTACAATCCGTCAAGTAGAACTCTAGTTATTGCGTGGATAAGCTGTGCCCGCCCGCCCGTACAAGATGAATACATAATACGTCCCGTTTTTTCAAACGGGCGTATCATTTTTTATTATTTTTTTTTAATTTTTCACATTGTTTTTCAGGCGACAAACTTAATAATACATTTTAATTTGAGAAAAAGTTCAAAGTTGTGAAGGTCAAAAGGTCATATTAAGGACAGCATGGATGTGTGGTATATGTACACAAGTATAATGTATTGAAATATTATAGTGATCCTTCAAGGATATAGAAGATATGACAGAATTGAGAAACTCAGGCGAACTACTTAAGGTGTGAAAAAGTTGAAAGTTGTCGGGGTCAAAAGGTCAAGGTTATATTAAGGGCAGCATGGATGTGTGGCATTTGTTCACATGTATGATGTATTGAAATATTGAAGTAATCCATTAAGGGATATAGAAGTTATGACAGAATTGAGCAAATTGTTCATCATAATGTGTAGCTGTGAGTATTAACGTTGTCAGTAACAAGAATGATACATCTGGAATATGTCAGAGACTACATAGCGAGCACTGCAGACACTGATCAGACTGGTCGCAAACGCAAACTATTCTCCGGCATCAATCGACCATATAACTGGGTGGGAATTCACCAAGCTGCCTACCTTTCTCTGCCTCGGCCAAGTCGAGCAAGGCCTTGGAGCCGACCTTATTCAGCTTCTTGTGAAATGTCATCTTTAGACCTTCACCCTACAAATCAAGATACAAGTATATAAATGTCCGTCATGCCCAGATGATGTCCCATATGGTATGGATCCATTTCATAAATACAAATTTGAACAAGAAAACGTGGCGTGGCACACAAATTCCCTCAGTGGCAGACTAAAATGTTTGTAAGTGCAAAATTAAGATCGTCTGGAAATTTCAATTGATGGATTTACATTTATTGAGCATAGGCTGCATATGCAGCCTATGCTCAATAAATGTAAATCCAATAATTGTTTACTGAAAACATTGTTAAGGTGACATTTACAGAATATCATAATTTTTCACTTACAAACATTTTAATCGTACAAAGTTTAGTGAAACGGTCCCCTGCCCTGTATCGACCGAATACGTACTGACGGATAACATATTGTTGTATCAGGCATTGACCCGATACAAATATCCGGGTTACAACAAAGTGAAAACTGACGTTCCATTGGTTGGATGACGTCACGCGACGTTAGTGTAATGACGGAGACGTTACCGAATGATGTCAGTGTAATGACGGAACGTAAATAAGTCCGCATTCTGTCCATAGATAACGACATCATCTGTGGTCATTTTCGAGCATACAACGTTACCTGATAAATTGAACACCAGGCTACTAGCAAGCCTCGGAAGTCCTAAGCGTTTTCTAGCCTTGCCTGATAAACTTGATATCTTGACACTAGCCTGGTATTCTTTATATAGCAAAAATGTTTGCATAGGATTGTGTTGAAAAATGAGTTTAGATAGACATTGTGTACATCAGTGGCAAAGGGGAAATGTTTGTGTTACATCAAGAATACATAAAGCTGATGAAAACTTGTTTGCTGGACAAGGAAAAAATTGATAATTTTCAGTTGATAAAGAGGCATAATTGCAGATAGATCTCAGACCACCAAACGTCCCAATGTACAAGAATTGAATACTTGATTAGAAAGTTTTCTAAGCAAGGGCTCTAGAATTACATGGCCAAAAATGTCATTTCCTACGAGTCATATTCGAGTACAGACCTCGGCAATCTGCACCTCGAAGTCCTTCTGTTTCTGCCGGGCGGCGGCGTCCGCGGCGTCATGCGCATCACCGTCGTGCTGCGGGGTGAGACTGGGTGTCTGGGGTCGCGGGGTGGACTTGCCCGAGTCAATGCCCAGGATCGGCTGGTGTGACATCTTCTTGGGGAATGGCCATTCGCCCGTCTCCACGCAGTACGAGATCTGCTCCAGGCGGTGGAATATCACTTTGTCCTGCAATATGGTGACATATATAAAGAATATGTTGTGACCACTCATCGTTGAGACTTCAAATGGTGGTCACAACATATACTTCAAAGCACATATAAAACAAGAGTGCCGCAAGTCACAAAATACGCCCGTCGAATATGGGCCAGATAGCGAAGATGCAGAAATGTGAAGCTGTCACCAAGGCAAGAAACATTAATGAGAATTTGAAAGTCTATAGCATTATTTCTTCATCTCGTTGTGCTAAACATGTATACTAATTTAGGCAGAGATAGAAAAGTAGAGTGTAAAGTAGAAATGATAGGGAATTGGATACAATAAAGTAGAAAAAATGGCTAAGTTAAAAAGGTGATATTTTTGTTAAAAAATATTTTTTCGGCATAAAAACACCAAGGTGCACATCTTCAATATGTGTAGAAGACATGTGTATAGTTTCAGATCGATCGACTGATCGGTTTCGGAGGAGTTGTGTACACAAACTATGGACTTTTTCTTCAGCCGCCCGCCCACCCGCCCGCCCGCCATGCGGTAAAACATAATACGTACCGTTTTTTACAAACGGTCGTATAAAAAATATTCCACAAACACAAGAATTCCGCCACGAAAGCGGTGTCATGCCTGCTGAGGCATTTGACTATAATCATGGGCATGTGCATCACAAAAAAGGTCAGAGAAGTGTATGCTTGAAACAAGTGAGTGAGTGAGTGAATAGGGTTTAACGTCCGCTTTTCTGACATAGAGGTACAAGCCTCAGGGAGTCTACACGCAGACGGGGCTTGAAACAAGTGTTTCCGCAAAAATGTGAAGGTACAAAAGGTCATGGTCATGTTAATGGAGGCAAGAGAGTGTTCCAAATGCTCACATGTATAAGTGTCCAAATATTGAAGCAATCTGTCAAGTAATATTAAAGTTATATCATGATGAAGAAACTTGTACAAACTTTTTGATGCCAAAAAATGGCTAAGTGTTTCCACAAAAATGTGAAGGTAAAAAAGGTCAAGGTCATGTTAATGGCGGCATGAGTGTGTTCCAAATGCTGACATATATCAAGTGTCCAAATATTGAAGCAATCCGTCAAGCAATATTAAAGTTATACCATGATGACGAAGTTTGTTCAAACTTTTTGACATTTTGGATGACAAAAAAAAAACGGCGACAAAATAGCAACGCCTTCTGCTAAAGCAGGCGCGACAAAAACGGCATGAAATTGGTTAAACTCATTGTCTGTGTTTGGCAGAGATTTAACATGACGGGTCAAACGAGTGGTAACAACATATGAAGTAAATAAAAAAAAAATTCTCAAAAAGTTTCATACTACATGTACTATAATTGTATCCCATCTTTAATGGGTTTATACAAGAGCAGATTGATTGAAAGGGTTTGTCATCAGTTTAACAACATAGTAACCAGGCACACTTTGCAGACGAAAATTCTAGCAAGGTCCACATTAAACAAAAGAATCCTTAGCAAATGCCCCCGTCCTCCAAGACAATAATGAAAAGGGATGAAATCAAATGACGTGTATAGATCCACCATAATTTTTAGTTTTCAATCTGGTGAAAAAAATATATACTAGCTTCAGCTTGTAAACCATAGCCGCTGATTGTGATTGTGTCGATTGCGTTCTATTCAGGATTGATGCATACAGCTCTATGTTCACAGTGGCAATCTCCATTTATGTATGCTAGCTTTTTGTGGCAGGTTGAAAATATTGCCAACATGGTGGTATTGCATGTTGTCTCGGTGGTATTGCATGTTGTCTCGTAGAGGGCTCACCTTGGGCCACGCAGTGCTCAGACTCTCTGTGACTTTGCTGAGGAACTTGGTTTGGGCTCCGGCGTCATGGAAGGTATGCCGCACCTCCTGTACACACAGATAGGATGTGATCAGTGGTGAGGAAATTGGAACTTAACCCTTTCAACACCACAGGCCTGTATAGTGGTATTGGCAAATAGTGTAGATCCAGATGAGCCGGCTCGTGACGAGCCGTCTCATCAGGATCTGCACTTTTTTTGCAAGTCATTTTCATATTTTTAAGAACGAAAATACCCCCTTTTCATAAATGGGACTAGTCTGAAAATCATTTTGTGATGATTGGATTGGTTGCAAAATTATAAAATCAAAATCCATTCCAATTACTTAGGGGTGAAAGGGTTAAACCAGTCATGTAATGTATTAAACACAGACAAGGCGATCACCCAGAAAGGTCAAGGTCACCTGAATGACACAGGGTGGTCAACCATCAATGTGAGGAAGCTATTGAAGAAATTTGGAAATGATCTGACTAACAGATCAGGAAATATTCAACATGTGGACTCGATTGTTGGTGCTTACGATGCTGAAATTGTGACCGCCATGTCTTAATTGCG
Organism: Conchocele bisecta; assembly: GCA_029237695.1. Classification (NCBI taxonomy): domain Eukaryota; kingdom Metazoa; phylum Mollusca; class Bivalvia; order Lucinida; family Thyasiridae; genus Conchocele; species Conchocele bisecta. The sequence continues at coordinate 86,546,294 of CM055265.1, read as the reverse complement.
AGACAGATGCGAGACAAAAAACGATGTACAATTTTCAACAAGATTATGAAGCAAGGCGTATATGTGTAAAATATGCTCCATGACACAGAGACATTTAAAATGTCTTTACGACCAAATAAGCTCAGATCAGACTGTCACCCTCAGTTTGATCAGGACCTACAGTGTTTAATTTTGTGTTGGAATAACATTCCTGAATTCCATTTAATGATGAAAGATCCAGAAAATATATTTAATATTCAACAAGACCAGTAGCCTATTTCATCAACATTGCAAAGTATACTTTACTAGCAAAGTATACTTTGAGGGAGTAATCATTTATTTTTCTTGAAATGCATTATTTCATATAGAACTAACAAATGCATATATTTCATGATTAAAAGTATGCAGAATTATTATACTGAATTTATTACATTATCACAGCCAAATTGGCTGTGATAATGTAATAAATTCAGTATAATAAAAATTAATAAATTTATCATAAAATTGAAAATTTCTCCCTCAAAGTATACTTTGCTACTAAAGTATACTTTGCAATGTTGATGAAATAGGCTACAGATGGCCGCGGCCCGCAGGTCGCACCAAGTCGCGCCCGCCGAGGCTTTGATAGTATACTGAAAAACTTTTACCAAAAACTTTAACCCCGGACACACGTACGCCAATGTGCCGACTATATCGCGGTCAGCATGCGAGCGCGACAAACATGCGGCATGTCTGCACACAAATGCCCGTGGTGGCAGATTGGAGAAACTTGGGCAACTTCTTAACAGAGCCCACGGACACACACACAGACACAGTTCAAACACAATATTCCTCCCGGCTCTACCGAGACGTGGCATAAAAACACTAACCATGTGTATTTACCATGAGCATTTAAATGTTTCAACATTCCTCTACAAATCACGACCGTTGTAAGATAATTTCAAATTAACCCTTTCAACACCACAGGCCTGTATAGTGGTATTGGCAAACAGTGTAGATCCAGATGAGCCGGCTCGTGACAAGCCGTCTCATCAGGATCTGCACTTATGGCAAGTAAAGTTTTTGCAAGTTTGAACTATTGTCTGTTCCACGAAGTGCTGCCCAAAATGTATTGCTATAAAAACACTCCAAACTGCTTATTGTTTTATATAAAACAATGTAAAACTATTTTTTAGAAATGAGCCTACTTTTTTTTCAAGAAAATCCGTCTAATAACCAAGTTATTTCGAATAAACAGTCGTGGATGGGCTTTTGCCTTATAAATTCATTTCACCGAATTTTAGTTGTTGACAATAAAACAAGAAACTACTATTGCAATAATCACTTCCGGTAAACAACAACAACAACTATTATTGCGAACTGAACACAAATTCTTAATAAATTTGTTTATTAACAACATTTTCTGGCATATAACTTAAACAATTTGCATTAAAATATATCAATTAATCATTTAATCTTCATATATTTAGTGAATATCATTCATCCATAAGGTTCCAAGTCGATCTGATACTATTGCTAATACGTCCTAATGTATTGTAAATTGTGAATGCTAACGAACTTGATTCGATTAAACTTGTGACCTTCACCAACCAATCAGCATTTAGTAAACCAAGTTGTCCGCCGGAAATTCGTCCGGCAAAGAAACTGGCTCACAGGAAGTGACTGTATACTTCCGCTGGAAATGACGTATATATGGTGTTCCCAAGTCATACCATTAGAGAATGTAAATTTACACCGGTGTCGATGTGCGAGGATATGTGCAATTAATTTTGCGTGGTAGGAACAGCGTGCCAACCTCAGCTTGGCGTTGTCAATAGATATGAAAGCTGTAGCAGATGATGATGACATCATGTTGTATTTTGACCAAATTCTCGGCATTTTCTTCTGGAATTCTTGTACGAACACCGACAAATGGAGGCTCGATTCCTTTATTTTTCAACCTGGCAAGATTTGCTCTCATAAATAGAAGGTTAGTGTCTTTTTTTTAATGATGAAATCCAGCAAGCAGTTCGATGCTAGAAAAATGTTGAAAATCTGACCGCACGTGACATTTTAACATTGCAACCCTGCATTCAATTCTTGATTTATGGCTATTACTTCATTATAGACCGAAAATAAAAAGATGGCTCATTGCTAAATCTTGCTGAAAAATGATTTTATGCCAAAAAATAAGAGTTTTAGGGTGTTTAAATAGGTGTAAAAGTTGGGCAGGTTAACGTGAAACAGACAGTAGTCAAACAAGAGCTGTAGGAGAACAGCATAGCTCGACTACGAGGGTTGTCGATGTACACATAGCTTGACAAAGAAGGTGGCCGCGGCCCGCATAAAAACCTTAACCAAGGTTGACTAAAAACCTTAACCAAGGGAAATTAACTAAGTAATTCAAGGTTAAATGTAGGTCAATTTCAGATATAGGTCAGGGGTTATTGATGTACATCACTAGGAGATGAAGTTTTCCAAGTATGGTTGCTGTAGGCACAGGAGTATTCCATATACAAGCTTGACTAAAAACCTTAACCAAGGGGAAATAACTAAGTAATCCAAGGGTAAAAGTAGGTCACGGTCAAATATAGGTTAGGGATTATTGATGTACATCACTAGGAGATGAAGTTGTCCAAGTATGGTTGATGTAGGCCCAGGAGTATTCTATATACAAGCTTGACTATAAACCTTAACAAAGTTGGAGTACAAACCTTAACCAAGGGGAAATAAGTAATTCAAGGTTAAATGTAGGTCAAGGTAAAATATAGGTCAGGTGTTATTGATGTACATCCCTATGAGAAAAAGTTATCCAAGTATGGTGTCTGCATGCACAATAGTATTCCATCTCTACAAGCTTGACTAAAAACATAAACCAAGGGGAATTAAGTAAGTAATTCAAGAGGAAATGTAGGTCAAGGTCAAATATAGATCAGGCATTATTGATGTACATCCCTATGAGAAAAGGTTGTCCAAGTATGGTGTCTGTATGCACAATAGTATTCCATCTACAAGCTTGACTAAAACCCTTAACCAAGGTTGACTAAAAACCGTAACCAAGGGGAATTAACTAAGTAATTCAAGGTTAAATGTAGGTCAAGATCAAATATAGGTCAGGGGTTGTTGATGTACATCACTAGGAGATGAAGTTGTCCAAGTATGGTGGGTGTAGGGCCAGGAGTATTCCATATACAAGCTTGACAAAAAACATTAACCAAGGTGTGACGGTGATGCCGACGCCGGGGTGACTACATAAGCTCCAACTATTCTTCGAATAGTCGAGCTAATAACTATTCTTCGAATAGTCGAGCTAAAAATCATTTGGTGACAATTGGATTTGGTCCGGAAATTAACATTCCAGTTACTTAGGGGTGAAAGGGTTAAGGAACATTTCAATATAAACCAACCCTGTAGTAAGTGCCTACCTCATCTGGGTCGTCCTTGAGGTTCGTCAGATCGATGCTGCTCTGTACTTTCTCCAGTGCGGCGTCCCCGTCCTGCGCCGACACCTCGTCCACTTTCTCCTGTTTCACCTCGGCCTTCACATCCCCGTTCCCCGTCTTGTTCGCGTCTCCGTCAGTCGCCGCATCCGGCAGTTCCGTCTGTATCCCGCCGTGCTCTGTACAGTCGGAATCCCGCGAGTGCTCGCTGTCACATTCCGAATCTTTCCTCATCGAGATATCACCGCTTTTCTCGCTACCGGCACTGGTGCCAATGTCTGAATGTGGACTGGTCGGTTTCCTGTGATCTTCAGCTGCTTCAATGCCGTCAGTAGGAACCTCTTTTTTTATCGTTGCTTCATCTGAACCCTCGGTTTTTATTGCCTTTTCTAGATACTCTACCTTGATTTGCGGTGTCTGTTTATTAGGGGAATCTGTAAACAAAAGAGATTTACTAGGTGAATCTGGAAACGAAGCAGATGTTTACTCTTGACACCGGATGTGTAAAGACGCAGATCAGGGGGCCGTTTCACTAAACTTAGTACAACTAAAATGTTTGCAAGTGTAAAATTATGATAGTCTGTAAATTTCACATTAGCAATTTTTTCTTGTCAACAATTATTGGATTTACATTTATTGAGCAAGGCTCAATAAATGTAAATCCATCAATTGAAATTTCCAGACGATACTAAATTTGCACTTATGTCGGTGTTTACAGTGTAGATCCGGACGAGACGGCTTGAATCGTCAGTGGACAGTTTTTGAAACTTACAAAATTGCACTCTATTGATCACAAAGACAACAGTTTGGGTAATGTCGGCCAACTCTGAGAGCGACTAAAAGATATGGATACTGACAGCCAGCATCCATCTTTTTCAAATTTTATGTACCGTCCACTTCTCAGATATAGGCCAAACAAACTAGATTTGTCAGTAAGCGAGGTTTACGGAATAACCCCCGCGTGGGCCCAGGTACCCCTAAAACCAAATATGCAGATTTTTTCCAAGTCTGGGGGCCTGTAACCTTGACATCAGCAGGGGTTGGACGGTTATGGATTTGTCACATGAATTTTCGATGAAGGAAATAGAAGTTATAACAGATTTTCTGTGATGTTAAGTTTTGTGAAGAGACTAAGTACCTTGACCATGGAATCAGCGGGGGTTGGACGGTCGTAGATTTGTCACAGCATGATAGTAGAGCCTTAGAGGAATGCATGGGTGAAATATTAAGAATTTTGATGAAGGAAGTAGAAGTTTTCTCTGATGTTAAGTTTAGAGTCGGACGCACGCACGGACGCACAAGCCGACTCCAGTATACCCGCCACAACTCGTTGCGGGGGGTATAAAAAGTAAAAGTGAATGCGCGTAACGTCCCGGCAACAGCTAAGGTCATTTTTGGATGGGATCTCGGCTTCAAATCTCATCAGAAAGACCAGTGGGATGGAAATACTATGAAAGTAGTTTTGATGCCCAAGGCGAGGTTTGAACCCACAATCTGGAAGATCGGATCTGGTGTTCCAACCCACAAGGCCATAACCCATCCTTGCGGCCAATCAAGAAAATGAACATCCCTACCTTTATCAAACAGTTTGGAGGCAGCGGGAGCGTTGGTGTTCGACGATGCATTGATGGCCTCCATGTACGACAAGGCAGGGTCGTTCATGATGAAGTAGTCCGTCCTGGCCAACCCGTGCCTGAAACAACGAGTTACTGACTGAATTACTGCACACCAGACAGTTAACCCTTTGAACCCGAAAGCCCGCTATAGTGGTTTATCCAAACAGTGCATGCAGATCCAGATGAGCCGGCTCCTAATGAGCCATCTCATCATTAATCTCATCAAAAAACACCTCCTTGTCATAAATGGACTAGTCTGAAAATCATTTTGTGACGGTTGGATTGGTTGCAAAAGCCATTCCAGTTACTTCGGGGTGAAGGGTTAATACATGAACTGTCTACACTGAGAAGCAGTTTCTTTTTTCATGTTTTCCACCAACAAACCAGGACAAAAAACACTCCACACCCGCTCATCAACCTGCCAGATCTTAAGGTGAAAGTGGAAATGATGTCGGTAAAAATTTCAGAGCAATTATTCCACATTTGCTCGGAAATTTATGCCGACTTTCGACATATTTACATACCACATGCTGCATATCAAAACCAACATCTGGCAAATACATATCAGGCAAATACGAAACAAACTCGACTCACTTGGCCGCCCCTACAAGCAGTTCTTTGTCGTGTTTGCCACAGACCCACCAGGACGGAAGCTCGCTGGACACCTTACAACACTCGATTAACTCGTCCATCTTCGGGTGTACGAGGATTTCCTCGCGGATCTTGCTGAGCAGGTCAATACGGGCGATACAGCGACTCGCCCGCTCCTCAGTGATGGCCTCCACGTACATGGGCGTCGGTGGGTAGGCTGTAATACACGTGAAATGGTTTGAAATCCCAGCAACAGCTCAGAGACATGTGATTTTGAACCTAGGAACATGCATGATTTTTCATAAAATATATTCACAGAAATTGTTATTTTCTGTAGACGAAATTCTGATAGCAAATGTGGAATCCGAGTTCTATTCCGCATTTGCTATGAAAATTTCTTCAATTTTCGACATCATTTACAGAAAATATCGTAAATTTTTCACGAGACATCGCACATGTTCTTCGGTACAAAATCACATGGCATGTCTAGCTCAGTGTAGCTCCTGACCAAATAACAAACTCATGCAGTCTGATAACGATCTATATTGCTTGTTGGATGCACGACAGGTATTTCATTGATGGAATGGCAAAGAGTGCAGATCCTGATCAGCGGATGCACAGGCTGATCTGGATCTGCACTGGTCGTAAAACCCATAAGCCCCATTTCTCCAGTCACAGTCGCATACAGTGGGATGGAAATACCATGAAAATATTTTTTTCTTGCCTAGGCCAGTGACTGATCCGACAACCACCAGAATTGAAAGGGGTGTAATGCATATGGGGACGATAAATCCAAGATTGCGACCAATACGTATATTCTGGTGAGAAACAAGGGGCCGTTTCACTAAACTTTGTACGACTAAAATGTTCACAAGTGCAAAATTATGATAGTCTGTACATTTCACATTAACAATGTTTTCTTGTAAACAATTATTGAATTTACATTTATTGAGCATAGGCTGCATAGCATGCTCAATAAATGTAAATCCATCAATTAAAATTTCCAGAAGAAATCCTATTTGGCACTTACGAACATTTTACATGTACAAAGTTTAGTGAAACGGGCCCGATGACCTCTCTGGCTAGTGTAGAGATACTGACAAGCATTTATTACAGAACCATTGATGAGTAAACTATGTATTACCTTCGTCACCGATCTTGCGACAGATGCGCAGGCACATGTGATAGAAGGAAATGAAGTACTCGGTCAGCTGCTCGTCAGTCTTCTTGTCTAGGCGGGCCATTACGCGGAACTTGTCCCAGATGTAGCGGCCCGTGTGCCGGTCAAACTCGATACCGTACGTGGCCACCACACGGTAGAATTCCGTCTCCTCGCGCCGGTTCCATCTGAGGGTGAACATTAATGGCAATTTGTCGGTATTTCTAAGATTTTAAACAAAATAATCCTCATTATATTAACCCTATCAACACCACAGGCCTGTATAGTGGTATTGGCAAATAGTGTAGATCCAGATGAGCCGGCTCGTCACGAGCCGTCTCATCAGTATCTGCACTTTTTAGTAATTTTCTCATAAATGGACTAGTCTGAAAATCATTTTGTGATGATTGGATTGGTTACAAAATTAACATATCAAGATACATTCCAGTTATATAGGGGTGAAAGCGTTAATGAACCAGGCCAAACATTAGCATGGGTAATTCTATGCCAGCTATGTATGTACATTGTAGGCGTGAAAGGGTTAACATTAGAAGATTGGAAAGGAATCCCGACTTCTGCTATTTTTTCATATTTATTCTACTTCTGAGCACAAACAGGTTTGTGAATGGTCTCATCAAGTGCTGCCAGAGCATGTTTTTGTTAAGAAATATTTATAATAAACAGCAGACGACAATTCATTCAGTATCATCATTGTAAACTGCAGACCGAGAAGCAAACTATGTTGTCTGCATTTTATTTCAATATTGCCATTAACGCTTTCACCCCAAGTAACTGGAATGGATTTTGATATGTTAATTTTGCAACCAATCCAACCGTCACAAAATGGTTTTCAGACTAGTCCATTTATGAAAAGGGGGTATTTTTTTGTTCTCAAAAATAAGAATATTACTTGCAAAAAGTGCAGATCCTGATGAGATGGCTCGTCGGCTCATCTGGATCGGCACTGTTTGCATAAATCGCAATAGCGGGCTTTCAAGTTCAAAGGGTTAATAGCAGGTACGAAATACACATATCAAGAAATTTAATGAAAACAAGACAGTGAAAGGATTTAACGTTCCACCAACAGCTTAGGTTATATAGAGATGGGAACACAGTTTAGTCTCCTCCACCAACAGCTTAGGTTATATAGAGATGGGAACACAGTTTAGTCTCCTCCACCAACAGCTTAGGTTATATAGAGATGGGAACACAGTTTAGTCTCCTCCACCAACAGCTTAGGTTATATAAGAGATGGGAACACAGTTTAGTCTCCTCCACCAACAGCTTAGGTTATATAGAGATGGGAACACAGTTTAGTCTCCTCCACCAACAGCTTAGGTTATTATAGAGATGGGAACACAGTTTAGTCTCCTCCACCAACAGCTTAGGTTATATAGAGATGGGAACACAGTTTAGTCTCCTCCACCAACAGCTTAGGTTATATAGAGATGGGAACACAGTTTAGTCTCCTCCACCAACAGCTTAGGTTATATAGAGATGGGAACACAGTTTAGTCTCCTCCACCAACAGCTTAGGTTATATAGAGATGGCAACACAGTTTAGTCTCCTCCACCAACAGCTTAGGTTATATAGAGATGGCAACACAGTTTAGTCTCCTCCGACAGACCAGTTGGATGGAAATACTATGAAAGTATTTTTTGATACCCTATGCGAGGTTTGAACCCACAACCTCTGGATTGGCAGTCAGGTGTTCTAACACCTAGGCCACAACCCATCACAATGTGAAAACAAGAAATGTACCTAATTTTAAGTTTATGAAGAAATTGCAGACACAATGATGAATGACTCTCCAACAGATTTCACTCCAATTTTCATATTTCCCATCCCACGACTCAATGATAGTTGCATTCCCGTGTGACTCACCTCATCTGTGTCTCGCGACGCCTCGTATCCCGCTCCCGGAACATAGCATCCATCTTCTCTCGCTTCTCGAGTTTCTGGCAACAAGCAAACGTGGCTGTCACTAGAGAAATGGGGCTTATCATATCTGTGACCAGTGTAGCTCCTGATCAAATATCACACTCATGTGGCCTGGTAGCGGTCTATATTGCTTGTTACAAGCATGATGGCTATTTCATTTATGGAATGGCGAACAGTGCAAATCCTGATCAGCCTGTGTGCACTCGTCGCAAAGCCCATAAGCCCCATTTATACAGTCACAAATGTGATGCATGTGCAATTAGGGAACAAAATCTGCCTCCGACTTGCAACAATTTCGGTTACTGAACGTGGTCGAGAAAGGCGAACATGAAGTATAGAATACCACTTGTTGATTTAGGGTCTATTCTATAAAATGATTTTAAACAGCGGATCCTTTACTGATGTAATCGGTCAACTAATAAAAGTTGTAATCAGTGATTATTCGCAATAATTATATATGGTAATTAACTCACTAAACAGTGATCAAGTACTTGTTGACTGATAACAAAATACAGGTATCAGGCCAGTCAGTAATTTAGCAGATAAATAGAATGCCATGCTTGTGTCTTTTATTTCAAAGTTTTTCAGGCTCAGCAACCGGTTTATCAGACTCGTTTATTACCTTTGCGCGCTGCTGCAACTTCAGCTGCCGTTTCTTGTAGTCGCGCTGGAAGTTTGTGATGATCTTGCGGAGCCGGGTATTCAGGTCGGAGATGGACGGGAACACCGCGCTGCTCTCCTCGTCTGTCATGGGAAGAGCTAACTTGTGTGGGGCCGGGGCAGGCATGCTGCTGCTGCCCTCTGGTGGCGCCAGTAGCGACTCGTCGTCTTCATCGTCGCGAAGCGTCACGTCCACGTCGCGGTCATCTTTGTCCAGGTCATCGCTGTAGATTGATCGATTAAATGCGGGTGTGAAGAAATGGGGCTTATGGGGATTTGTGTCCAGCGTGAATTCTAATCAAATAGTGCATACCTGTAACCTTTTTACAATCTATTTCAAGGTGCATGATTACGTGGTTATAACAACAACTATGGCTGAAAGTGTTGAAATCTTACCCACTCCAAAGTAAGTATTATTTGATATTTTCTTTAATATCAAACGGATTTTGATGAAATATGGCGCAGCAAACGCGTCTTCATGACTACATGTCGGTAGACACGGAAATCGATTCTTCGCAAAACGACAGAAGTTTGAGCCAAAGTACAGAGACCACCAAATGCAGCTTAACAATACGCGTTTGATGCGTATTTTGCTGGTTAGAAGGATGACGGGTGTTTCATTGATGGAATGACTGATTGTTATGATATGTACACCCTTCAATCCTCTGAATCAAGTTTTAAATCAAGAGTTACCATTGCAGAGATACTAGGTACCCAAAATGCACCGGACTGGCAGGGCAGAAGCTTGATTGACTGATTGAGGTTTCATGCCATTTCAACAGCTCAACAAGGTCATATACAGCAGGGCAGGGGAACGAATGCACAAATGGCTGGCTGGATGGAAAGGAAAGACAAACACTACAATACCAATCATGGTGAGAGGACAATAGAACCTACTTGTCTTCGTCGTCCTTGAGTTCGGTGGCGAGGGCAGCCTCGTCTGGGGGTCCACACCGCGCGAGGAACACCAGGGCTGGGTCCTGCCGCATACGGTTGTACCGCTCGTAACCTGCATAGAGCCACCAATACACACATTGGTTGACGAACGGTATGATTGGAACGGGGCGTTACAAGGCAGGGTTTACTATAGGAGTGACTTACATTTCTTTTAGTATTTATGAATTATGAATAACTGAGGTGAGGGAGGGGCATGGGATAAAAAGATTATTTATTTTTTATTTTTTCATTTTTTTTAACAATTATTTTGATTTTTTTTTTACTGTTAACTGTTATTGGCCCAGTTTCTAACTGTTATTGCTATTTTTCGTTAACTGTTATTTACAACCTCTATTATTTGTTACCGTTACATACCGTGCTTGTACACCCCGATGAGGAGCGACTTGTCGGCATCTTCGTCCCACCAGTAGGTCGGGGCCTCCCCCTCCACAGCCGGCGTCACAATGTCGATCTCCCTGCACACAACAACGTCAACATTGAGATTCAATATAGCAGTAACATACGGCCCATTTAAACTCGGATCTCTCTCTACACATGCACAAAGAAGATCTTCGTCAACATAGAGCTTATTAAACAAACTCATAATTCGATGTTGATATCCCGACACACACACAGCAACGGCAATACCGACACAAGGCCGTGTCACCAACTTACAGTGATAAGGCGGGAGTTTTTTTATTTTTCGTTTCTCCATTTTTATTTTTTTTCTGAAGATGATTTAGTAAGATACCATAGCTTCAGTTCACATGTAAACATAACAAAGCAATGTATTGATGTCATTTCCTAAATATGTACGTTTTTCTGAAGCACTTTCGTGAAAAATTGCAGATGGGATTAGTCTCAAAATCTCATGGAAGGTCTCGTATATATTCATAGTGATATTCCAGCCGAATAGGTTGTATATCTGAGTGACTTTCTAGTCGGATGGAGTTTGTATAATATTATATCTGAGTGACTTCTAGTCTGATGGAGTTTGTATATGAGTAATAATACATTACTGTTCTGTTCACATTTATGGAGATTTTTAGTTGGTTTATATCTTTGTTTAATATTGCATCAGTTTATTTTTTAGTTTTTTTTTCTCCTCCTCTGGACATATTTGTTGGAAAAATCTGAGAAACAAATAAAAAAAAACTCTGGCCTAATGGTTCAAACAAACAGAAACGTAACGGCCCATTGAAACTCAGATATCCCTACACACACAAACATCCACGTCAACACACCGCTCATTCAACGCGACTTGCACAATGGGGCTATTTGATCAGGAGATACATACCAATGTATCTCCTGATCAAATCGCAAACCTCCATAGCCTGATAACAATCTATATTGCTTGATAGAAGCATGACAAGTGTTTCAATGACGGAATGGTGAACAGTGGAGATGCACAGGCTGGTCACATAACCCATAAGCCCAATTTCTCCAGCCACAATTGATGTGTTACAAGCTTATACACAGATTCATTAGAAATATTGGGAACTCGTCAATTGTATTAAACTCATTATTTACAATAATTGAATTGTCTTTGCGAGCGTTTTGACTAGATTACGAGCAGTGTGCGGATGCACAGGCTGGTCACATAACCCATAAGCCCAATTTCTCCAGCCACAATTGATGTGTTACAAGCTTATACACAGATTCATTAGAAATATTGGGAACTCGTCAATTGTATTAAACTCATTATTTACAATAATTGAATTGTCTTTGCGAGCGTTTTGACTAGATTACGACTACATACAAATACATGTAGTGATTCATTCCGAAAATTGAAAACCAGAGTCAGGAGTATACCATTCATCTGGACATCTGAACAAACTGCATGCAGATACCAACAATAGGCAACACAAAAATAGAATTAATATGGCTCAATATTCACAATGTTGGTTCTGAAATGTAAAACCATTTGCTATGGGTCGGTCACATATCGATGGTCTAGTGACATAAGGTCGTAAGTGCTATGCTTTAGCATAGCAGTTACAACCTTATGTTACTAGACCATCGGTATGTGACAGGCCTAGTGATTTTGTACCTAAGAAGATGTGCGATTTTTCATGAAAACTATTTACAGAAACTGTGCAATTTTTTGCAAATGACGTCAAAAGTTGACGAAATTTTCATTCACAGAAAAGTGTTTAAATATTTTACACAAGATATTGCAGTTCTTCTTAGGTACAAATTCACATGGCCCGTCTCATTTAATTTCTAACATGATGCAATGCTTCAACAGTGAAGTGACGAGCCAACACCATTGTAGAGGAATAACTGCATGATTGATTTACATGTTACTTTGCGATCAAATACGGTACAGATGATCACTTACCGGACGTTCACTCCGCGAGCCACCTGCTCTGTGAGATCCCCGATCACCTCCTGTTTCACATAGTACAGCGTCCTAACCCGCAACAACACCCTGCAATATAGTGGATACATGTGAACACTGTGGCTAGGATTTATACACATAGAATACCAGTAGCCGATTTCACCAAAATTGCTAAGCGTACTTATCTAGAGAAGTATACTTTGAGGGAGTAATCATTTATTTTCCCTGAAATGTATTATTTCATATAGAACTAACGTCTGCATATATTTGATGATTAAAAGTATGCAGAATTATTATACTGAATTTATTACATTATCACAGCCATTTCCAAAATGAAATGGCTGTGATAATGTAATAAATTCAGAATAAAAATAAATAAATTTATCCTTAAATTGAAAATGTCTCCCTCAAAGTGTACTTAGCAAGATAAGTAAACTTTGAAATGTTGGTGAAATCGGCTACAGGCCATGTTTATATGTTTATATCAAGTTTACCTACCAGGCAAGATTAGGCGACGCGTAGGAATTCCTACCATTTTCAACCAGTGTCCGATAAACTTGATATATATTTAACAAGAGTGCCAAAGGTCACAATATACGCCCGTTGAGGAAAGGCCAGTTAACAAGGGGAGATAACTCACTGACAATTAATAGGATTCTTGCCGTGATAAACATGTATATTGAATTTGGTCACGATCTGTCAAACTAAATAGGCTTCTTCGTCTTTCCGTGATAAACATGTATACCAAATTTGTTTACGATCGATGAAGTAGAACTTGAGTTATTGTGTGGACAAGGATACAGAGTGCGAAAATTAAAAATGGCTGCCAAGGATCGATAAGTAATCGGAAATGTTTGAAAATTAATAGGCTTCTTCGTCTCGCCATGATAAACATGTATACATAATTTGGTTACGATCGGTGAAGTAAAACTTGAGTTATTACGTGGACAAGGATACAGAGTGCGAAAAATAAAAATGGCCGCCAAGGGGAGATAAGTCATCGGAAATTTTTGAAAATAAATAGGGTTCTTCGTCTTGCATTGATAAACATGTATACCGAATTTGGTTAAAATCCGTCCAGTAAAACTCTAGTGGACAAGCTGTGCCCGCACGCCCACCACCCACCGCCACCGCCCCACAAACCCGCCCGCCCGTACAAGATGAATACATAATAAAAACACATGAAAGCAAAAGGGCTTAAAGTCCTAGAAACAGCGAAGTTTAGTGAAATAGGCCCCTAGTCTGCAATTGTAGGTTATTTGATTTGTGTGTGAATATATGCACGAGTTCTGCAGTGTGCGATATTGCTCGAATTTAGGAGCGCAATATCGTTGCATGGCGGAACGAGTGGCATATAGCCACATACAAATCAAATAACTTTTTTATTATATATGTATATAATTCGCAATTTATATGCATTTCAAAAGATATACAAAATATAGATAAAATAAACAAATTAGTGATGATATAGAAGGAACTATTTTGTGAGGTGAAGCGTATAGTCAGGGCGCCTACGTATTCCCGTGGACATGCAATGATAAATTTTGGCAACTATTTGGGCTGTCTTTTGTAATGTATTAGCATGTAAAAAATCGATGTTGCCATTTTTTCTGACAATTTTTAACATATTTTTTTCACATTTTTGGAACATACCCCGTATTGCGTCAAAAACAGAGAAAATGCGCAGTCGCATTATGTTCCACATGAAGCCAAGCTGGAAAACTGAATCTCTCAGAAAATCTTCATGTGACCTATGTTGCTGTAGTGGTGTGATGTCAGAAAAACGTGATCCCACAGAAACCGTGTTATTCAAGATGGCCGCCAAGATGGCCGACAACAATTAACAGAAATATATATCGTCGACACTAATTACTATTGAGTAACATAAACAAAACGACTGGGGTGGAGTTCGTAAAATCCATTGTATATTTCAAGTTTAAAAATTAGCCGGGTTAGGTAATTCAAGATGGCCGCCAAGATGGCCACTTATAACTGAAAAGCAATGATTTAACTATAATGATTATCATAATGATGTTTGCTTTATTTGCTCTAAGAAGTTCATCATCAGTGAACATTATTTAAGAAATAAGTACTGAGCGACACCATATCAATGAACGTGTAATACAAGATGGCCGCCAAATAGAGCATCGAGTAATAAAATACTAACGTTTAAGCTAATTGTCATCGAATGATGATATCTTCTATCCGTACACTTTATCACCCTTGTTGATTGTTGTTAGTGACTGTTGTATATGATCAACTGGCACTTATTTGTACTTATTTGCTATGGTTCGCATCAGTGAAAGAACATAGTCCGCCTCCTCATCGTCACCGAATCCCACAATATAATGACTTACATTGCTGCACAATTCGTCATCTGCTCCACACGGACATATTTCAGACAATTCATATTATGTGACCTGCAGGAGCAGTGGGGTTGGCATTTCGTTTTCTTACAACCACACTTCATCAGATGGGATAGCACTGTCGTGGCCGGGGGTTCCATTGTTGGAATCGGTAGTAAAGAAGAACCGTCATTGTCCGTTTTCCAGCCATATTCAGTTGGTGGTGGTAAATCTGGGTTTGGAACATCATCCTGATACCACACAATTGCCTGGTAATGTGCTCTTGAAATTGCCTGCTCCAGTGCTCCTAGGATAGGGGGCAATTTTTGACCCTCTAACTGTTTCTTTGTGAGGAGTTTCCATCTCGATTCACCAACATTAGTAATACTGGCTCCGGGATCGTAGAGCTGGTATGCAAATGTCTCGATAGATGTCAGACTCCTGGAAGAAATCAAATTAAGAAATGCAGATGCTACTTCAGCGGAACACTTAGTTAGTGTTTTCCAACAACTGAGTTTGCCCTTTCCGGCACACCTTCCAGTCTGGTCAGCTCCGCTGAACACATGACAGCCCGACAATGCTTCGGTCCTCAGGACCACAAGAGCACGAACAATCGGGGCAAACGGCTCTTGTTCCCAACTCCTGTGACAAAGTACGTGCCCTCACAAAGTTGGCTGTACCGACGAATGGCAAGCGCTAGGACATCGATGTCTGGTGATTGAATGTGAATCTCGGTAGCTCCTCGTTGAACGGCATCTATGCTATGCAAAATGATCTTTGTATCAGCCTCTTCTTGTGAGCTACGCAGGTGCTGTACATTTATACCGTTTGAAAAATCATCTTTTCTTGAAGTGACAACGAATGTCTTTTCACTGTTTTCAAAATGTTGCAACGATTTCTGAGCCGGGTAAACAGTGAGCTCAGCTTTTGTTCTAATGTCCGATAGGAACTGATTTGCTGTGACCTTTTCAAGAGGTGTGGTATCTGTAACGCGAGACAATCCCTGGCTTGTTATTATGTCGTCTCTCGCGTGCGACTTCTTTCAGGGAACTGTCATATCTATCGAAAACCAGGTGTATCTCGTCTAAACCGTTACCTTTGTGGTGCTTCAATATAGTAATAACGTGGTCAGACCAATCCGCACAAGTATTGACCCACTCTGGTTTTCCCATTGACTGAACTACAGCCATTCCGCCTATAACAGTAAGTAAACATTCTTGGACGGAACTGGGGCTTGATCGGCTTCCGTTTTGTGTGATGAGTCACACGATTCAGGTGCAATTGAAGCTTCCGTTTCGTACGATGATTCACAAGGTTCGATCGCATGTGCCTTCCAATACTTCCATCAATCTGCTCTTGTATGTACGCCGTAGTAGTTCTCCAGTCATTCCGAACAAGACACGTGGGACTGAGGTGAACTCATGATGTCCGATGGTTTCTTTCAAATCGATTTGTGGCCTTGATTGAGCAACAATCAGCGAAACAGTTTGATCATCTTTCATCTCGACAACTTGGCCAGCCAACTTCTGCTTTGTTGTCTTTCTGGCACTGCACTCTTCCACATCTTAAATTGGACCTTTTTCCTGTTCCAGCTGTGTGATCTATCTTGGATGATTCTTTCATCACCAGATGATGTGTACATTGTTTGGCATATCTCATCGCGATTGCATAAATCTTTATTTTCGAAATGACATTCACAAGGTCTTTGGTCTCGCTAGTAAATGGATTGTTTGGCTCTACGAAAACAATCTTCAGCATAGCTATGTTATGTTCTTGTCCCTTCCAGACAACCTATTTGAGGTCATGGTGTTGTACTATTTTTATTGATTCTAGCCCAGCCATCTGCTGTGCTTCTTCGGCCAGTCTACCAAGCTCTGATGCAACCAAGAAGAATTGCTCGCGTGCAATGGGGTTGGGAGTAATATCAACAAGATCTCCAGCTAATTTCATGGTGCGATTGATGTGTTCAAGCGCGTGATCAACACCAATGGCACAAACTGGTATGTTGTTCTTGTTCGATGAAAAGTTTCCAGCAGCGAACTCCTGATATATCTGCGTCAGTCGTTTCGAGAGCTCTCATCTCAGGAAGATATCGGCATCTCTAACAAGACTCGTTGTTCATTTTGTCACGACGGACGTCTGCACAACTTTTGTCAATCTGCTGTGCACATCAGGTCAGGATTTTCCTTGAAGAATACATCAAGATAAAGATCATCGACTAGTAATATTAGCTTCGAGCGCGCTTTTCATGTGTCTAGCTTCAAAGATTTGACATGTTGTGGCTGGACCATATATGTCTGCCTCAGTCGGTGCTTCATACAAACCGCAGTCCTCAACATAGCTGCCAACTGCTCAGAGGGTTGCCATTACCGTATGCATTTCATCGAGTCTGAGCATCCATTTACCCAAGCAATCATCTCGGCCCATGTCCAACTTCTTGGCGCACTTATACAAAGCCACATCCTCAGTGAGTACTGTCTTCCGGTCAGCACCAGTGACTACGCCATTGATGTGCTGTGCATGTTTCAAAACTGTCAGGGTTTGCTATTCGTGAGCAGGTGCTGCTACCAAAGGCAGAGCAGCAACTTCAGTCAACGGTTTTGTTGATGCTAGAGAAGAATTGTAGGCTATCCATGTTGGGATATTGTACTTTTCAGATTTGCTAGTTTTGCTGTGAGATGCATTTCATCTTCGACTGCTTTCGGTAGATCTTCGTCAGCTCGCTCGTTGGAGATGTTATCCATGTATTCGGACTCACAAACCTCGCTTGTGCGCATAATAATACGTGCATGTAATCAGACTGTGTCATGTGGTGTTGTAAGGCTTGATGGTACTTTTACCAGAGCCAGGCATGAAACTTTGAAATGTAGATTTGTTGCTAGTTTGCACACTAGGTGCATAGCAAGGGACCAGATCGGTAACAGTTGAAGACTTCAGGGAACGCTCTCTGGCCAGACCAGGTGCAAAATAGGGAATCGTAAACGATTCATGAATCCAATCGTCATGTTTACCCTTCACATTGCTCCCAACCAAAGCAAGTTGAAGTTGGTAATAAAATAATTACCTTTACGTGAACCACGGGTCAACATTTCAACAAATCTGAAAGAGCATCAGTGGTCGATCAATTTTGTAGTTTCGTTCAGATCGTCTTTTGGGATGGCGGCCATCTTGGATTGCGTGGCGCCGCCATTTTTTTTTACATTTGAAAAGGCTTCAGCAAAAAATAATCCTGTAACATTTGACCAACATCCGCCAAGCTGTTCCCGAGATATAGCATATAGAAGTTGGTAACTGAAGAATGATCATTTTACCTTTCAGCGGCCATCTTGGATGACCTAATTGTACGTAATAATGACATTAGCTTGGTACTTGACCATCCTATTTGATCAATTACACGCTCCATAAATGCGCTCGCCATGTATTACAATTACCGTTGCAGGGGTACCGGTCCTGGTTGGTACCGGTACCGGCTTATAGAGGTCGCCCAAAAATGGCGACCGACAGCCGTAGTTAATGCTTCTAAAATAGATAAAAACTTGTCGATAACATATATCGGACGTTGACATAACTGTATCTGATGATACAGTAAAAACGAAACAGAATGTAGCATTTTAAACGTCACAATGTCGCCATCGCATGTAAACTGAAGATTTACTGCGGAAATTGACCTTTGACCTTTGGCACAAGATCAAGGTCATTGAAAGTCATCAGAAAAAATGGCAACATCGATTTTCTTGTTGTTTAGACTTTACAGAATACATTTATAATTGTTGCCAAAATTTATCAGAGCATGTGAACGGGAATGTAGAATGGTCGCACTGGCGCCTGCACTAGTAGTTCAGGCACTGACCAATATGAACTCACGAGACGTCAATATGGAAAAATATTGACGTCTTGCGTTGCATTGTGTTTCAATGGAAAACGAAAGTAGGTAAATAATAACACCTACTTATTGGAGTGTCGATGTAAATGTTTCTTGTAGCCGCCATCGTTGAGGATGATGTCCGGGTCGAGCTTCATGCCCGCCTTCTGGATCTCCTCGGCAGCATTGAAGCTCTCCACCTTCGCTTTCTTGCCCTTCCGGCCGCGCGGCACCGGCGCCGACAGACCTGTCATTGCACGCGACTAATGGTGACTACATGTGGCGGAGACTGCAGAAATGGGCTTATCGCGTTTGTGACCAGTGTACCTCCTGGTCAAATAGAACACTCCTGTAGCCGGATAACAGTATATATTCCTTGCTAAAAGCAATGACGGGCGTTTCATTGATGGAATGGCGAACAGTGCAGTTCCTGATCAGACTGCGATGCACAGGCTGATCTGGATCAGCACTGGTCGCAAAACCCGTAAATTCCATTTCTCCAGTCATAGCCACAATTGGATTGTATGATTAAATGGCATTTCAGATCTACAACTCGGTCTAACACAGACAATAGCTACAACTATGACATCAGCGTGATCAGGAATTTTGCTTGTTGCATATAGGCTAAAGTACCAATCTCGGACAGCTGGAAATCTTAATATCCAAAATCCACATTTAGTCCTTTACCACACCCAAGATTAGTAGAAATTGTGAACTGCGATGGCAGTACGGGTGGCAGTGGCTGTGTACTTGACCCCTGTATCGGTTACTCCGTATGGACGAGTGTTGTCTATTCCGAGTGTGCTCGTCTTCTTTCTCAGCTGGTCCGGCGGGAGGGAAGCTTTAGATTACACAAGATTACCTGGTGGCCAGGTAGTCTTGTGTAATCTAAAGCCTGGCCTATAACAGAGCTGCCAACCCCATGTCGGTCACATGAGGAACATGGAGAGAAAAAGGGGCTATTTTCAGGAACACCACATATGTTTTCCGAACACAAATCGGTACTCACTTATATGCATAAAGTAAATTTTTTAGAGCCTTGTCTCGGCCACCATGACCAACCGAAAAATCACAATTACACTGCAAGACGCAAATTCATCACCGCGCTTTGACAGGACCAAATGGGGCCATGTCTCGCTGTAATCAGTGATGAACATCTGTGTTCTCTTAACTTCTTTCGATAAAAAAGACCCAAATTCGTTGGCAGCGCACTTTGGACATTTTATGAATGTACGTGATGAAGAAATCAATATCACTGAGCGCTTGAAACTACTATTACTACACAGCAAGAATCGAAATGGTAAGCGCCTAGGCGAGTATGATTACGGGTAAATAAAAAAATAGGATTTATTGGCAGAATTGTGAAACAAAATTATTACTTCCAGATATTCCCGCGCTGATTTTTTTTAAAAATCGTACTTTTTAATTGTTGTCCGTACTTCCGTATTTATATATAATGTATTTTCCGGAACAAATACGGAAAAATGGGAACAGTTGGCAGCTCTGCTATAATACCAGGACTATAATAACATTCTGAGATTACACAACAAAAGTGAAAAAGCAACTTTGAGACAACATGTACCTGAATGGTTTTTCAAACTTCCATCATTAGAGGGGCAGACGAGATCCCAGATAAATTCTTTTATCCTCTCGTCACCCTTATAATACTGTAGTGAGTAGATCAACTGCAATGAAAATGGGCAGAATTTAGTTACTATGGAACACAGTACATGCGCCATCATTGAGACATGCCATGTGATTTTGTACCTTCGTACATCTGCTTAATTTCATAAAATACGTTTAAAAACTTTACAATATTCTTCATAAATAAAGTAAAAAGTTGACTGCTGTCAAAACATGTTTTTATTGAGAAAGAAGACAAAATATAAAATAACAGCATTCGACAATTTATGTTTCCCGCATGCTAAGGGTTAATACATGTGTGGGTGTTTTGCAATCATGAACATCCATTATCTTTGACTTAAATTACAGTGAAAGCATGAAAATTATGCAGAGGTTTCATTGGTGTCCAATTAGGTGTCCAATTTAGAAATGTTCCACTTTACTACAAAGGCACCGGGAGAAACGACTTACAATAGCCCTGGCGACTTTCTCCACATCAGCGATCTCCATATGCCGCTTGAAGCAAGCGTGTTTGATGATCTCCGTCCAGCGGCCCCACCTGAAAAACATGTCTCATAGTGAGATTCATTGCTAGTGTAACCTATACCAAAACCACAGGCCATAATACTCATAATACTCATAAATTGAAGTCATTCTTTTGATTAACTACATGTATATAGATAAAGACCTGTGCTCAAAAAGTTAATGGAGGGACTACTATTAACCCTCAAACCGTTATCTTAATTTTTTTGTCGTCTGCTGTTTATTTTCTATTTTTATCTGACATCAAAAACATGCTTTTATAGCATTTTAGAATAATTTACAACATGCTTTGACAGCATTTCAGAATCATTTCCATTGGAAATGATTCTGAAGTGCTGTCAAAACATGTTTTTATTGAGAAATAAGGCAAGATATAAAAGTAACGGCAGACGACTATTGTTGGGAGTAGCGGTCTAAGGGTTAAAATAATATGTATTATATGTGCTTCCCGTCGGAGGTTATTGGAATTTACATAATGCTAAGTTTGTAAACAGTATAGATCGAGTCAGGTCATCACTGGTTGTGAATATTTATGGATAGATTTAGGGGATAACCATGCTTTGTTTTTTTATTTGGAATGGAATGGTGCTTAACGGCCAATCAACACAAAAGAGTATCATATCATTTAGGGCCAAGCAATGTAGATGTAGAATAAAAATAACAGTAAAATAGTATGTTATATGTGGTATTTTCGATTTGGAGCGGTATGTGGGAGTTTTTATGGTCTGTGAATCAGTTTTATGGCGACGCAAGGTTAAACAAAGCAAGGTTATCCCCATTTATTTTAACAATTGTATTGCTTTTCTATGTGTAGTTGCAACAGTTAATTGCTTTTATTCGTTTAAAGAAATGTCAACATTTCTGCAGTGCGTTCATGTTATTTTTATAAAGGAAAAGTAAACAAGTCAACAGGATTTCCCAGGATTAACGCCTAATTCAGGTGATTACCCATCTGCAATACAGTTTATTACGTATAGTCATGTATGTGCACATTGGAATTCGTAAAGTTATAGGCTGGTACTGGCATATTGAGTTTGCATTTGAGCATTTTGTTAAATTCTTCGGTATTTTGCCTTTTGGGCGGGCGGGTGGTGTAATATTTTTGGGAATTTGTTGAAGGGCCACCCTAAAGTCATGTTTGTCAGTCATTGGTTGATTCTCTTTTCCGCTTAGGGTTGTACAGGTCAATATGGCAGAATGATTAACATGTACCGAAAATGATTTGGGAAATATTTGGAATCCCCGCCGCTGGCAATTGTTTACAAAAGCGCGTAGTTACATAAACCTGTCAAGTTGTAAAACACAGACTGGTAAAACGGAGAATTTTATATGCTGTGATTTTTCATATTTTATAGGCTGTAATTACAATTGACCAATCAGATGCGTGCTTTCTATTTTCGTTGCATTAGAATAGAAAATGATCTGTTTAATATCTTAGACTTAATGTGTAGCTGCATCACTAATGTAATTGCGTTGTGTTGATATCTAGAAAGATGGATAGACAAACATAACAAGAGGGCCACGATGGCCCTAATTCGCTCACCTGACTCCATGAACACCAGAGGAGAATGTGACATTGAGTTCATATGTGTTTTAAAAAAATTGTGCTATTTTTAGATGGCGGTCATCTTGGATTAAGCGATGACTCTCATATTACCAAATCTGAAAATGCTTCACCCAAGGATCTTAACTTACTATGAAGTTTGGCCAGCATCAGCCATGTGGTTCCTGAGAAAAAGACGTTCAAAATCTTGAATAAATGGACCTTTTGGCGGCCATCATGGATGACATAATCATCCGATTCCAACAAATATTGCACCAGAGCAATCGCCTCATTGATACCTTCAATTTGATATATGACATGAGCATATTCAGTCAAAAATAATAGCCCATTTTTGACCTCGGGGTCACCATTTTAATAGCTTTGAAAGAGCATTCTACATCGATCAAAGATTTTTTTTTTTTTAATTTGTGCTATTTTTAGATGGTGGCCATCTTGGATTAGCGACGACCTCCGTTTTAACAAATCTGAAAAGTCTTCACCCATGGACCATAACTGAAGTTTGGCCACAATGGGCCAAGCGGTTCGTGTGAGGGCTGTTCCATTAAAACATACCCGCACCCCAAGACGGCAGTTTAAAGAAAATATATGCCAGGGTGTCTGTTTCTTTAAATTGCATACATGGGTGGGTGTGCTTGTCCGAAAATCACTTCTATGCGTGGTTGGCTGTCAGACTGGTGAGTGTCTGTTTTTCAGGTCAACATGGAGTGGTTCGTATAGCGGGATATATGTATAAGCGGCGTATATTAAAGAGAATTGATGTCTAACGTATATAACGCGGCCATTCGCGGCGAATTGTATTCGTAGTGCGGAGTTCCTCAGGAATATAACGTCCCAAAATATGCACAACATAATTAAATGCGTGCTGGTATCGCGACGATTTGTATTCATAACGCGGCATTCCTCAGGAATATCACGTCCCAGAATATGGACAACGTAATTAAATGCACGCTGGTGGTTTCGTCTATTAATCACAAGTACACAAACCAAAGATCGCTCAAATGTATTATTATCGCACCTTCACCAATTATAGAGTAGACGCTCGTGTATGGACTATTGGCCATCACCTGGGGCACATACAGACTGTATCGTTACACCCGCATAATGAAACCGCCAATTGACATATTGACACTTTCGCCATGCGTTAAGGGTATCCCGTGATAATTGTCACGTACACACAATGTCATAAACTGTCGTCTGCACATCACATTTTTCTTATGAAAAAATAAAAACATGTTTTGACAGCAAACGAGACGCGCCGCGACATATTAACATACAGTGCGACCCCGTTAGTACACGGAAATCCGGCGACATACAACCTTCCGTGTTGCTTATCCGAATCGTGCTATATCCGTTCTCGCCCAAGACGCATCATAATGTCAACAAAAAATACATGTACACTGTACACTGTGACTGCGAATGAACGACGTCGCCAATGCCTATAATATGCCATAAGTTTTCACTGTTATCTTCGCATGTAATAAATATATTGAATCCAAGAATTGTTAACGTCATGTTTTATTTATTCATCATGTTCATGTAGAATGTAGATCTACGCAGGTCCGTGCAATCCATTATTGTAAACGCGTGTAGAAACACGTGTAGCCATCATCATTCGATGACGCAATGACCCAATGACCGATATCCTGTTCCATCAGCTGCAACGTCACGTGACAAGCTCGTGCGTTGCAATCTGTGTTTACTCATATGGTGAGCACAGGTGGAAGACTCGGACCTATGACACCAAAATAAATGCCAATTAAAACAAGAGGGCCATGATGGCCCTAATTCGCTCACCTGACTCCATGAACACCAGAGGAGAATGTGACATTGAGTTCATGTGTTTTAAAAAATTGTGCTATTTTTAGATGGCGGTCATCTTGGATTAAGCGATGACTCTCATTTTACAAAATCTGAAAATGCTTAACCCAGCATCGGCCATGTGGTTCCTGAGAAAAAGACGTTAAAAATCTTGAATAAATGGACCTTTTGGTGGCCATCATGGATGACATAATCATCCGATTCCGACAAATATTGCACCAGAGTGATCGCCTCATTGATACCTTCAATTTGATATATGACATGACCATATTCAGTCAAAAATAAAATTTGACCCCAATTTGACCCCATGGGCCACGCCCATTTTTGACCCCGGGGTCACCATTTTAACAACTTTGAAAGAGCAATGTACATCGATCATTCCTACCAAGTTTCATCGAAATCCGGCTAGCGGTTTCATGAGAAGAAGATAAATTTTTTAAGAATTTATGCTATTTTTAGACGGTGGCCATCATGGATTAGCGATGACCTCCATTTTAACAAATCTGAAAAGGCTTCACCCATGGACCATAACTTTTAAGTTTGGCTACCATGGGCCAAGCGGTTCATGTGAAGAAGGATTTTGAAATCTCTAATAAAAGAACGACCTTTTGACCTTTCGGCGGCCATCTTGGATGACAACAATCCGATTTCGACAGAAAATGCACCAGAGTGATCGCCTCATTGATACCTTCAATTTGATATATGACATAACCATATTCGGTCAAAAATAAAATTTGACCCCACGGGCCACGCCCATTTTTGACCCCGGGGTCACCATTTTAACAACTTTGAAAGAGCAATGTACATCAATCATTCCTACCAAGTTTCGTCGAAATCCGGCAATTAGTAATTATTACGCATTTGCTCTGAAAATGTTATCAACTTTCCGATATATTTGCAGAAAAAAGTCAAATCATTCTCGGCGAAAATCTCAGTTATATAATAAAGTTGATTATCTCATGCACTGGCTCAATTATGACGTAGCGAAACAAGGTCAGTTGTCACGTACACATTTGTGTACATGCGCCGGGGGCGTGGGCAGTGCTGTAACAATTTAGTTGTAACAATCTGGGTTGAGTTAATCTGCGCCACTGATAACCGATCTCCGATTGGTCAGCCTTTACACCTAATTAATATTCCACCAATGGTGAGCGCGAACGCATGCCGGAAAAATGAAATCGAACACATAACAATTAGCACTGCTTTGTTACTGGGACCAATAATTGATGTTTTTGTTACAAACACACAAATTACGTGTCCCGGAGAATTACATTGATAAAATCAAAGTACTGCAAGTACTGACTGGCGGGAGACAAGTAGCCACTTGTGAATTTGCATACTCAGAAATTCCTTGTTAGAAATATATTCGATGTTGATTATTGGATGTACAATCTGCAAATTTGGAGAACTTGATGAGTTACTGGTGTTTGTAAAATACAGCCTGCTCTAAACACAAATAGGTTGATGAAGCAAAGGTGCTTTATGTCCGACTAATAAACCGTTTTACGAGGTATATTGCAGACGTATTATGTGAAATCTTTTCAAAATTATGACTGGGCGTAGGCCTATATACGTGTATGCTGCATGAACGGCAAAATGTTTTCATGAATTTTGTTTCGCTCACCCAGAGAAAATCGCCCGTAAACCACAATATGAAAAAGAAATGGCCTTCGACGTCGCATTGCGACTGCGTGGTACACGATACGGGGGGCGTCTCAATAACAGCAATTTGTTCTCTTCAAAAGTAAAGTTGGGCATGCCAACTATTTTACACATAATGTTGAGCATTGCCGTTGCTATTAATAACTTGCTTTCAGTTCACTCGCTGACTTTAAATGTCACCTGACTGTTGTTAATTGCGAACGCAAATTGAGCCTATTGAGACGTCCCCCGATGAACAGAGAGCCACTTCCGAAAGTAGACCCGTGCAAACGGCCAGAATCACGATCCCAATAGCGTGGAGACAGTATGTCTTCCGCCAATAATGTGTTAATTTAAATTGCATATATGGGTGGGTGGTTTCCCAGGGAAATCGCATCTATGGTCAAATACATTAATTTGCATCTATGGTAGGTTACCCAAATTCAAAAGTGGCGTCTTCCCCCCCCCCCCATGTATGTTTTACTGGAACAGCCCTGAAGAAGAGTTTTGAAATCTCTAATAAAAGAACGACCTTTTGAACTTTCGGCGGCCATCTTGGATGACATGAGCATCCAATTTCGACAAAAATTGTACCAGAGCGATCGCCTCTTTGATACCTTCGATTTGATATAGACATGACCATATTCGGTCAAAAATAAAATTTGACCCCAATTTGACAACACGGGCCATGCCCATTTTTGACCCCGGGGTCAACATTTTAACAACTTTGAAAGAGCATTGTACATTGATCATTCCTACCAAGTTTAGTCGAAATCCGGACAGCGGTTCATGAGAAGAAGATTTTTTAAGAATTTATGCTATTTTTAGACGGCGGCCATCTTGGATTAGCGATGACCTCCATTTTAACAAATCTGAAAAGGCTTCACCCATGGACCATAACTTTTAAGTTTGGCTACCATGAGCCAAGCGGTTCATGTGAAGAAGAATTTTGAAATCTCTGATAAAAGAACAACCTTTTGACCTTTCGGCGGCCATCTTGGATGACATAACAATCCAATTTCTACAATAAAATTTGACCCCAATTTGATCCCACGGGCCACGCCTATTTTTGACCCCGGGGGTCACCATTTTAACAACTTTGAAAGAGCATTGTACATCAATCATTCCTACCAAGTTTTGTCGAAATCCGGTTGGCGGTTCTTTGAAGAATTTTTGAAGAATTTGTGCTATTTTTAGACGGCGGCCATCTTGGATTACGTAATGACGTAATTTTAACAATTTTGTAATCCCCCTACCTAAGGACCATAACCATGAAGTTTGGTGACTATAGGCCCAATTGTTACCGAGGAGAAGAATGTGGTAACAATAGCTCACATGAGCTTCGCTCAGGTGAGCTAAAACAGTGGTATTTCGGGGGAGGGGAACTGAAACATTGATATCCATTTAACGACGTATTCTACAGTCGGAAGCCTTACCCATAGACAAGGAGTCCTTTCTCGACCTTGAACAGCTCCGACCTGCCATAGCCGGTGTTGCGTGACCGTGACGACCTATGACCTACACCGCCCTCCGTCTCGAAGTCTTCATCGTCTGCCATGGGTTTACGTCGCCGACGGTCAAGCTTCTTCTCCCCTGGAATATTTATACATACATATCGGGCCAACGAACCAAATATGAAACAGCCATGTGATTTTGTACAGAAAGTTGTGTGATTTTTTGACGAAAAATATTTACAGAAACTGTGATGTCTTTTGTAAATGACGGTCGAAAGTGGACGAAAATATCTATTCTGCATTTGCTCTGAACAATTTCATTTTTTTATGTAAATGACTGTCGGAAGTTGACAAAATTTTCATAGCAAATGCGGAATTCTATTCCGCATTTGCTCTGAATATTTTGTCAAGTTTCTACATCAATTACTGAAAATTTTGTAAATATTTTTCAGGAGATGTCATACAAAACACATGGCTTGTCTCATAATTATGCACCAAACGATAAATATGAAAGCAAGACATTTGTAATGACTTAACATGATATTTATTCAAATTGTTGATCAAGGCATAGGATTGTTTCTTATGGAACTAGAGCAAGTGATCAGAGGCTCACGGATAGCCCCAGTCGTTGCCTAGACCGACAAACAACAACTTTAATGCAAATCTTACGGACGGACGGAAATACTTATGCCGGGGGTATAATCAGTTAACTCATTTAATAAATATTATATTATATCATTATATAATATTATATCACCCCTCATGTTAGATCCTCAATATACTAACCGTCGCCCTTTTTATCTTCGTCACTGTCACTGGACGTGTCGAGCTCGGACATGTTCATGACACTGTCGTTGTTACCATAGCGACTCGTCTTCTTGCGCATACGGGGTTCCTCCATAATCAACTCTCGCGCCTACAAATACAGATAATTATGTTACAACATTTGCCAAGTGTGAACACATAGTCAAATGTTCTAGTTGGTACAGACCGCTGCATACAAGCCCATTAACCTTTCTCACCCCTAAGTAACTCACATGGACTATTTTTTCATGTTAAGTTTGAGACTGGTCCATTGTGCAGAAAAATAGGTAATTTTCGACATACTTCGTATGCCAGGTGTATAATAAACAGTATGATTGTTTGGTTGTTTATTGGTGTTTAATGGCCTTTCAACAGCTAAGGTCATTTAAGGCCGGGTCAACGGGTTTGATCCCGTATTTAACCTGCTGCATTGGGGGGAAAATCCCAAAATCAGAACGGAATATTTACATTGAAAAAACTATATATTCAGCCCTGAAATTAGAATAACCTGACCTGGTGCCAGGTCCATACCACACCAAAGTCACTTGGCCCCTTCCCCTAAAAGCAATAGGATTACAAATAATCGTATAACTCACATAAGGGGTATAACCAGATTCAACTGTCACATACAAGAATGCCAACGACGCACGTTAGGGCCTAACCAGGTCTCGGCGATTCCGGTAAGGATGAACCCCGATCTTTAAATTACCCATCGGGGCTATAATAAACAGCATGTAATAACATGTTTCAAGTACAACCTACCCTGGGGTTGTCTGTGCTCACGTCCGCTTTCTTGGCCCACTTCTGCCAGAACTCTGGGTCATTGACGTCTATGTCGTTCTGGGTCCCGGTCACCGAGAAACTCGCCTGATGGATACACACAATACAGGCTTGAAATGTTGAAAGCCTCACCTCATGACAAATACCCATTTACAGTTATCTAAAATTACAAAGATGTTTTTTCCATTTTCTTCATTTCTCGATAAAAGTATATGTTGTCACCACTCATTTAAACCGTCTCGCCGAGACGGTTCAAATGAGTGGTAACAACATATACTTTTGTTGAGAAACAAAGAATATGGAGAAAAAATTGTCGATAAATTTTGATGCTTGTGAAACATTATCCCGGTCACCGAGAAACTCGCCTGATGGATACAGACACACAAGACAATGAAATGTTTAAGTGAGTGAGTGAGTGAATAGGGTTTAACGTCCGCTTTTCTGACATAGAGGTACAAGCCTCAGGGAGTCTACACGCAGACGGGTCAACGGGGTCGAGTCCCATATCCACCTGTCCAAGGGGGGTAAATCCCAACTTCAGAACTCAATATTTACAATCAAAATATATATTCAGTCCTGAAATTAGAACAACCTGATCTGGTGCCAGGCCCTCGCCACACCAGCATCATTTATCCCATCCCCTAAAAGTAATAGGATTAGCGCTAATCTTACTTTTATATATGGGGCATAGCCCGACTCAACTCTCACATACAAGAAAGCCAAAAATGTACATGAGGGCCAAATCCGGTATAGTGGGTTCCGGAAAGTATGAACCCAATCGTTAAGCCAGTTTAGTCGCCTTTTACGACAAGCAATGGCTACTGCAGCACTATTCTCAGGATCAGTTGATCCCGCCCCGGTGCCTGCACGGGGCATGAAATGTTTAAAGCTGATGAATTAACCAAGTTTATCCTAAATACCCATTCACATATATCTAAATCACATTTTTTCTAATTTTCTTCATTTCTCAATGAAAGTATAAGTTGTTACCACTCATTTAAACCGTCTCAGTGAGACGGTTCAAATGAGTGGAAACAACATATACTTTTTTTGAGAAATAAAGAAAAAAAATATGTTGCTTGTGAAACAGTATCCCGCTGAACTCGCCTGATGGATATATACATTACGAAATGTTGAAAGTTGATCAACTATTAAACCAAATTCATGACGAATACCCACTCATTCACAGGTATCTAAATTTACAATGATTTTGATCTACTTTCTTAATTTCTCAATGAAAATATATATGTTGTTACCATCTAAATTTACAAGAAGGTCGAGGTCACCCGAATGACACCCAATGGATAGCCATCAATGTCAGGAAGCTATTGACAAAGTTTTATAATGATCAAGAGATATTCAACAGTTGGAGGCCTACAACATTGATGCCTGCAACACATCAGTATTGTGCCGCAATGTCGGACTTCCCACTACTGTCTGTTTCACAAAACTTTCCCAAATTTTACGACTATATAAACAATATTTTTTTGGATAATATTAAATTTTATTAAAATTTAAGAACGTGCTTTCTTTTTTATTTTATGAAATTTGGTCAAATATTGATTTTATTACAAAAAAATTATTTGTCTATGGGAATTTAACATGGGGGAAAGGAGGTTGAGGAGCTAGTAGAGGAGCTAGTAGAGGAGCTGGGAGAGGCGCAAAAAAAAACACACAAAAAAATTGAGAAATGATCCAAGAAAACAAAAGTTAAATTTAGAAAATGGGTCCACTATTTCTGAAATTAGAAAGAAAATCAATATTGGACCAAATTTCACGAAATAAAAAGAAGGTTCAGTCTTAAATATTATCAAAAAATATTGTTTTTGCATTGTTTATCAGGCCTCGACAAATTTTTATTTTCTGACGAGAGAACCTAAAAATCTACTCGTCCAGACTGGACTTCTACTCGTCCAAACTTTTGGTCAAATAACAAAACATACATTTTTGTATGTACAGTTTGTGATAATATTTTGTGATAACAATAATATTTCCACAGTCAATGTGCCCGTGTAGATCTATATTTCCAGCTTTCGGTGCGCGGCTTCAACAAATAAATTATGTAATTTATGTAATTTGTGTAACTGTTGCTACACAGCGTGAAACAATGGTGCCGTGGTGGGAGGGGTACACTGCAGTTTGCATCTTATTGTAAACGGCTTAGCGTAGCGTTGTGTATTGCAGGAATAATAAGATTGCCAAGTTTTAGATATAATTCGCCAGATAACCGTGATTAATTTCGCCTTTTCGAGTTGTTCATTGGATCTATCAATATCTCCGCCGCCCTGCAAAAACGGCGTATGTCTGACATCTTGTTTTGTTTGTAAACACAGAGCAGACGACAGTTAAAACAGGATGCTAAGTCACGGTGACTGGTTGTAGAATGCACGTATTAAATTCAGTAGTTGCAGCATGAATGGGAAATAAGTCGGACACAGTCTACATTGTATATGTGTATCTTGGCAACGCAGAAAGGCGAGTGTAGTAGGTAGTCTCCCTTTACCACGCTCGGTAATCAGTTGAATATTTTATTGGAATTTAGTATTTCGCTTCGCAAAACTTCGCATTTGCATTTTCTCAGTGGTGATCTTCAAATTTCCACTCGCCCGACTGGACGAGCGGCTTTCAATTTTCACTCGCCCAGGCTGAAAAGTTACTCGTAAATACGAGCGGACGAGTGGATTTGTCGAGGCCTGTTTATATACACCTGGACAAAAGTTAAGCATCGCCTCTATATTTGCACAGAGTTGTGAAACTGATCTACATAATTTCATTTATTAGGCTTTCATCAAAGGGCAAACAAATAAACTACAAATTTTACGATCACGTTAGCGTGAATGACGTCACTAAAAGAAACGCATGTAATTTGGTACATATGGGCTAAGTTTGTCCTTCAACTTCGGCTGTGTAAGTTGTTAGAAGTCACCAGCCCAAACATTCACTATAAACCTCGAGTCACACAACTTGTGAATCAGAAAAATGCGTAAGAGGTTCAGTAAGTCGTATATCCACCGCGTTTCCGGTACAGTTCTTGCACACGACGTCGCATGCCCTTCACAAGCTTTTTCAGTTTCTCCTGTGGGAATAAACGCCATTCTTCCTGCAATACTGCGCGCAATTCATTAAGATTTCGACATGGTGGTTCACGTTCTGTAAGTTTTGATTGGTTTTCTCGACCTCATACCGACGTCATTTAATCGCCGCGTTATAGTTCGCGTAGATACCCTATATGGCAAACGCCATTCTTCACGTAAGCGACGCGCTGTATACACTGGCGTGCGTCTGACGTTGACGTTCACTGACGACTCCATCTGCCCGATATCGTTGCAACAGACGTACGATAACTGACCGATTCACTTCAAAATGTGTGGCTATGTTTCTGGTGCTGCTACCGGCGTTAGACATTCCTATAGCCTGCTATTTTTGTGCATCTGAAAGTTTACGTCTCGCCATCTTGGTGTAATAACAAAACGATGCCAGGTGTCGACGAGTTGCACCCCGTGCAAGACGATACAATGCATTGCAATTGAACATGTGTTTTCTACTGTGTGACGCTGGTGTTACCAAACCTGTCTGCTTACATGTAATGTAAAGATAAACTCAAACGTGTATAGCATAACGTGTATTGTATGTATTGGTCATTTCAAGAGTACAACAGTTTTCGGGAAATGAAACAAAACTTTTTTAATATGGGCAATAACTTTGGTGATGCTTAACTTTTGTCCAGGTGTATATATCCGTAAATTTTGGGCCGGTTTTGTGACACAGACAGTAATGTGAGTGAGACAAAAACACGGTCAACCACCATACCTTGGCAAATGTTGATCCTTTCTCAGCAGCCTCTATCTGTATGACCTGTGTACGTCGCTGTAGGATCTGGTCAATGTCCTCCTCACAGAATTCGTCGCCGATATTGTCGTCGTCCATCAACGCCCCGTACGCCCCCTTACGTAGCAGGTCCTCTATCTCTCGTCGCGATAGCTGTGGTGCCTGAAACATTGTGTATACAGTAGCCAAATATTCAAATTCCCAACAGGTGAAAATGTATTTTATGTTAACCTACGACCTCTAAGTGTGACCTTGAAATTGGAAATGGGTATGTGGATATTGAATGCAACACATTGTTTCGTTATGGAAAGCATTTGTGACATATCATTAGAAAATCCATTCATCGGTTTTGAAGACATACAACGGAAACAAAGGCTCATGCACAGTTTTGATCTTTGACCGCCAAGTAGGTACCTTGACC
Organism: Conchocele bisecta; assembly: GCA_029237695.1. Lineage (NCBI taxonomy): Eukaryota > Metazoa > Mollusca > Bivalvia > Lucinida > Thyasiridae > Conchocele > Conchocele bisecta. The sequence continues at coordinate 86,512,969 of CM055265.1, read as the reverse complement.
TTTGGACGTAGGTACACAGGTATTGAATGTAACACATCATCTCATTATGGCAAACATTTGTGGCAAATCATTTAAATCTATTCATCGGTTTTGAAGAGATACGGCGGAAACGAAAGCTCTTGCACATTATTGACCTGTGACCTCTAAGTGTGACCTTGGACGTAACAAGTAGGTATTGAATGCGACACATCGTCTCATCATGGCAAACATTTGTAGCAAATCACTTGAAAATCCATTCATCAGTTTGGAAGATATACGGCGGAAATAAAATCTCATGCATATTTGACCTTTGACCTCTAAATGTGACCTTGCCCTTAGACATAGACACGGGGGTATTGAAAGCGACACATCGTCTCGTCCTGACAAACATTTGTGGCAAAAAATTTGAAATTGGAAGATATAGAGCGGAAACAAAATTTCCAAGCGGCAGGCTAACTCCTATATGATCCCCCTAAACTGTGTGGGGGCATGCATAATCACTGTTCCTTAACTCTGCATGCTAGACACGAAAATATCCGCCAAACAAATTAAGAGTATATGTTTTATTTCTCTCTGTAAATATGTCTTGAAATTTCATTAGAAGTGTGTCCTCCGGACACAATTCTAATGAAATTCCAAGACTTATTCATGACATTTATAAGGAGAAATAAAAGAAAATATAATGAATTGTCATCTGCTATTTTTGAACTATTTATAGCCCACAAATTTCCCAGCATGCAAAGAGTTAATATACAATATGATCCAAAATTGAAGTGGTCAGTGGCCTCTTCAATTGCCTCCTATATATTGTTCATCGGGGACCCGTTTTACTATTAAGCCTCAAGAAGTTTGTAAGTGCAAAATTTAATTTTGGAATAACATTTACACTGACAGCCGATGTTGTGGACGTGTTCACACATGTAAATTAATAACAATATTTGCACAAACATTTTTATTGTAAGCAGTTTGGTGAATTACCTCGTTGAGTTTATCGCCGCCCATCGACTGCAGCACAGCCTTGTCGAGTCCGAGTTTCTTGGATGCGCGGTCAAACATCTCACGCTCGTACGAGTTGCGCGTGATCAGGCGGTACACCTTCACCATCTTCTGCTGGCCGATACGGTGACATCGCGCCTGGGCCTGTGGCAGGATTGAGTGAATTAGGGGTTTACGTCCATTCAGCAGTATTATACAGTCGAGAACTTACCTCTATGGGGGTCTGCTGAGGGATTGACTAGGGTTTTACGTCCATTCAACAACAAGGAGACAAACACTAGGTTTCTGGTGACATCATGCCTCCCTCGGATTGAGATTATAGATACTTATAATGCTGAATTAAATTTTGCCGTCTACTAAAAAACAGCAGGCGACAATATTTGTTTCCCGCATTTTTCGGTACACATTCACAGGGCTCCAGATAAGGAATTTGTAATTGAGCATTGTCACTTCATCATTTCTGAAGCAATTGGGTATTTCAAAATGTTAATTGGGTAAAATAAAAGCACACTACTGTTTATACATCAATAGACAGCAATTATTGAATAGTTTGCTTCGAAATGAAAACATGTCTCGGCATTTCATTAGAATTGTCTCCTTGGAGACAATTCTAATGAAATACCAAGATGAGTTTTCATGGAAAATAAGAAAAATATGCTACATTTGTTGTCTGTTTATTCTTTTCTGCAGATAAAGGTACCACAAAATTGTTATTGCTTTTTGATACTCGCTATTTCTGATTTTAATTGGGTTTTTGGCAATCGAGTCCATAATGAAATTCCAAGACATATTCATGATATTTACAGGAGAAATAAAAGAAAATATGATGATTTGTGTGTGCTATTTTTGAACTATTTACAGCCCACAAGTTTCCCAGCATGCAAAGAGTTAAGGTATGCAAACCATACCCAACGTCACAAAGGGAATTCATTGAACATTCACCTGGGTCACCAGTTGAGAAAAGGAACATTACGATATTTGCAATAATTCTAGGTGATTATAAAACTAATCCATTCTCATCTTCGAAAGGAAATCAGATTGGCTAGAAAACGGATAGGTATTCCGAGGCTTGCCAAGGAATTCCTACCGTTTTCGAGCCGAGTCTGACACTCTCGGTTTAAAAACACACTAGTCTGGTATTCTCTGCATATAATACCTGCAGGTCGTTCTGTGGGTTCCAGTCGGAGTCGTAGATGATGACGGTATCAGCTGCGGTGAGGTTGATGCCCAGCCCACCCGCGCGTGTACACAGCAAGAAAGCAAATCTGTCGGAGTCGGGCTTCGAGAAGCGGTCAATAGCCTCCTGTCGCAGGTTACCCCTGATACGGCCGTCCAAACGTTCATACAGGTACCTGCAATGGAAGAGAATGTATGCAGTTTATAAGAATTGCTTAATAGTGAAATTGAATGAGTTTAACATCCCAGCAACAGCTAAGGTTATTTTGAGACTGGAACACAGTTTAAAGTTTCATCCGACAGACCAGTGGGATGGAAATACTATGAAAGTATTTGCTCTGTCACTATCCAGCCATCGTTACCTGCAATTGAACCTATTCCGTGTGCCTAGGGTGAAGATTGAACTCACAACCTCTGGTAAGGACATAACATCTCAGAAACAGATGGAACGTCGGTTTCAAGTCGCATCCAAGTGGGATGGAAATATTATGAAAGTGTACTCCAGTCCAGTGTTCTACACCTACTCTATCAAGCCATCCCTCATTGCTTTGAGAAACCTTGGCCCATGCTTATAAAACTTTTTGAGCATATTCTCCATTCATATTATGGAAATCATAAAATTTGATTAACGTAACATTATATCCTGCTCTATCGGGTGCTACTGAGAGCATACAAATATTGTGAGTGCAATCCATTCATACGACTCGTGGGAATTGGCTCGAACACCTTCCATACCCCGAGGTGCAATCTCACCGCAAACAGGTTTAATCTGTAGCCGATTTCACCAACATTGAAAGTATACTTATCTAGCAAAGTATACTTTGCGGGACAAATTTTCAATTTAAAGATAAATTTATTAATTTTTATTATGCTGAATTTATTACATTATCACAGCCATTTTGGCTGTGATAATGTAATAAATTCAGTATAATAATTCTGCATACTTTTAATCATCAAATATATGCAGTGGTTAGTTGTATATGAAATAATGCATTTTGGGAAAAATAAATGATTACTCCCTCAAAGTATACTTTGCTAGATAAGTATACTTTGCAATGTTGGTGAAATGGGCTACAGGTCTGTACTGGTGAGATACACCGACATCTATTAAGCATGGCTGACAGAGTACAAAGTGCTTGTTAGTGCTATACATAGAAAAGGGCAGATTAGAGGATCAGATCCACGCTGGGTCGCCATGTGGGCGCTGTCCAATAGTCTAGGCACGTGTGCCGACCCGGGACTCCGAGATGTAGGCTACTTTCGGACAAATCCACAACATAATTGATTGATAATAAAGTTTGTTTGTGGAACCATCTGTTCTCCTCAGAGGTTCCAGGGACCAAGCGGGACTGGGTGATCACAAGAACGTTACAATCATCCGATTGTTTTGGTTACCGTGACTAGCATTCGTCCTTCAAGGAGAGGGAGTAAGCTTACCTCTTGTTGAGTAGGTAATCCTCTATAATGTCGAGGACGCGGATCATCTGGGAGAAGATGAGCACCTTGTGGCCGTTCTGCTGGAGCTTGGGCAGCAGTTTATCGAGCAGCACCATCTTGCCGGAGGCCTGGATCATCGCGCGCATCACCTGCTCCACACCGTCTCCGTTCTTGTGGCGCCAGTCTCCCAGGATATTCTCCTCCGCACCTGTAGCCGATTTCAACAAAAATTGCTAAGCATACAGTCGAACCTGTGAACAACGACCGGCAAAGGGAAGTGGCCAAAGTGGTCGTTGTTGACAGGTGGTCGTTGTTGACAGGTGGTCGTTGTTGACAGGTGGTCGTTGTTCCAAGGGTTGAACATTTTCCCAGTTTCACAACAAAGTCGGCCATGTATTTAGCATTCTATTGTAATCTATATGCATGCATAGAAAACATCTTGGCTGTATACACTTCCACCTGACGACTCGCAATGTTGCACCAGGGCTCCAGATAAGGAATTTGACATTGGGTACTGTTACTCCATACTTTTGAAATCAATTGGGTATTCTCAATTTTCAATTGGGTATTTTAAAAACGTTACCCCATCAATTTTTTTCAATTGGGTATTTCCATATTTTGATTACAAAAACCGAATCGGAAGCAAATCGTACTAATTTATGTATTTATGGTACTGTTTTGTTGTTCATATAATTAATTGAAGCAGTGTTATACTAACATGTGTATGGTAACACTGCTTCACATACTTATAAGAGCACCACAATTAGTTCAAGTTTTCAATGATTCCAAGTACATATAAGTAACTGTTACTAGAGTAATTGGGCTTATGGCATTTGTGACCAGTGTAGTTCCGGATCCGCTAGCACACTTATAGTTATAAGTTATGTAACAAGCAGTATCATGTATTCAAAAAATCATGCGAGATGTTTCATTATCTGAATGACAAACAGTGCAGACGCTGATCAAGAATGCTTTGATTGGCAGATTGATCTTTGCAACACGCGATCGCTGACCACGTTTGACAGCAATTCATCAATGATGTCAATCACGATTAATTTGGGGTCTCCACATACCGAGCTCAACAAAATGACTGTATGATGCCTTGTGAAATGGATTGAGATTCCACCTTTGCATCGGTCGTAAAATAAATCGAAATAAGGTTAACATTGGTGCTGGACTTTTGCAATTTGTTTCTTCCAAGTTTGTTTGTTGTAGCCGCCATTTTGTTGCGCCATGTGTCACCAATTTTCTACGAAAAAATCTGACATGATCCGATTGTGTTATTTATAGGGTCTATCGCTACTACGATTATATTAATTGGTGAATTCGGGCGCCGTTCAACTCGTCCTATTTTAACTTAGTTAGTTCGACCGCCATTTTATTCAACGTCCGCGTTGGTCGAAATAGTAATAATGTTACCATATTTTCATTTATTACTTATGATACTGTCCCACATGTAAAATATAAACCTGACACATTCAAAATAATAAAATGTCTGCTGTGCCCCGCCTTCCCCCCAGGACCAATTTCACTGTACCATTTATTTTATCCGTGCGGATAGTCGTTTACTAATGTCTACAGACGTTTTTCGTTGCATCTCCTGGAGTAGACTCGGGGTCGCCGAAACAAGCAGTTTCACATCGATTTGAATTTAAGAAAATAGACTAGTAATGAGCCTGGATCTCGGGTTCACAATTTTATCGCCGTTTTTTTTCCACAATTATTGATTTGAAAATCAGTAATATTTTCCGTAAATGACGTTGATTGTGACAACAAATTCAGAGGTAAGGGGAATTCAATTCCGGCTCGCGTGAGCTCTGAAGTTTGTGTCAACTTTCGCCATAATTGATAGGCCCCGTCATATACGATTTTTTTCTCAAAATCAATATGGGCAAAAACGGCCGATGCGATAAGGGTGGAAATTCTAGATTTGGGATCAATAACTTGAACGGTACTCAAAACAACTGCCGTGTGGTGGGTTACTAGAGTATCGAGTTGGACCCATTTTTTTCCCCGCTGAGAGTCGGAATCGCTCCCGCTAAATCCTGGAGTTCAAATCGAATACACCCGAAGACTGGTTTCCAGCCGTTATCGGTGAAATACAGCGAGACATTGTCCGCAGCTAGAGCCGGGACCAGACTTTGTAAACATTGAATGGCCGACCGCACAGTGAGTGAGTGAGTGAGTGAATAGGGTTTAACGTCCGCTTTTCTGACATAGAGGTACAAGCCTCAGGGAGTCTACACGCAGACGGGTCAACGGGGTCGAGTCCCGTATCCACCTGTCCAAGGGGGGTAAATCCCAACTTCAGAACTCAAATATTTACAATCAAAATATATATTCAGTCCTGAAATTAGAACAACCTGATCTGGTGCCAGGCCCTCGCCACACCAGCATCATTTATCCCATCCCCTAAAAGTAATAGGATTAGCGCTACTCTTACTTTTATATATGGGGTATAGCCCGACTCAACTCTCACATACAAGAAAGCCAAAAATGTACATGAGGGCCAAATCCGGTATAGTGGGTTCCGGAAAGTATGAACCCAATCGTTAAGCCAGTTTAGTCGCCTTTTACGACAAGCAATGGCTACTGCAGCCGACCGCACAGATCATCGGTGATGATTTTGTAGGATTGTATACATGAATATATCTAGCAGTACGCGACAGACTGAAAATACATTTGAGGAGTACGCTACAGGATAACAAGAAACGAGGCAAAGCCACGAAGGCCAGGTTTTTTCCAAGCATGGACACTTGGATAACATAATTATACCCACTTTTTGTAGACTAGATGGTTGTGGCCTGCATGTCGCGCCTTGGGGCGAGGCATGGACACTAAAAAAATAGATATAGTAGATGGAAAAACTTTAACGAAAAAACTTTAACCGGACACACGGACGTACGGACGTACGGACGTACGGACGTACGGACGTACGGACGTACGGACGGACGTATGCCAAAATGCCGACGATATCGGGCTTTCCGCAAGCGGGTACGACAATGATGATAAACACCCATGTGAAGTATCAAGGTAATGGGTGAAGCAGTTGCAGAGATATAGTACACGAAAAAACTTTAACAAATAAATTCAAAGTAATTTGACCTTGACATTGCGCACAGGGGCCGCACGGTTGGGGGTGAGAATGAAAATATGGACGATGATAAACACCCATGTTTCAAGGTAATGGGCGAAGCAGTTGCAGAGATATAGTATAACGAAAAAGTTTTAACCAAAAAATTTAACCAGACGTACGTTAAAAAGTTAACGTTGAAAATGGCTAAGTCAATTACGTAGAAATAATAGGTGAAGGTAAAAAAATGGTCACATGTTGGATAGTTGTATGTGGTAGGCACCCCTTGGTTATGAAGCTGTGAAAATTTGGTGGTCCTAGGTGGTACAGTACCAAAGAAATGGACTTAAACACGAAAACTTAACATTGTAAACGCGAAAACTTAACATTGAAAATGGCTAAGTCGACTGCGCGGAAAAAATGGGTCAAGTTAAAAAAAAAAGTAACATGTTGGATAGTGATATGTGGTGGGCACCCCTTGATTATGAAGCTGTGAAAGTTTGGTGGTCCTAGGTGGTACAGTAACAAAGAAATGGACTCAAACACGAAAACTTAACATTGATTGTGGACGCCGCCCGCCCGCCCGCCCGCCGCCCGCCCGGCTTTCTCCAATCCAATAGCCTGGATTTTTCTTCAAAAAACCTGGCTAAAAAAGGTAACATGTTGGATAGTGATATGTGGTGGGCACCCCTTGATTATGAAGCTGTGAAAGTTTGGTGGTCCTAGGTGGTACAGTACCAAAGAAATGGACTTAAACACGAAAACTTAACATTGTAAACGCGAAAACTTAACATTGAAAATGGCTAAGTCGACTGCGTGGAAAAAATGGGTCAAGTTAAAAAACAAGAGGGCCATGATGGCCCTAATTCGCTCACCTGACTCCATGAACACCAGAGGAGAATGTGACATTGAGTTCATGTGTTTTAAAAAAATTGTGCTATTTTTAGATGGCGGTCATCTTGGATTAAGCGATGACTCTCATTTTACAAAATCTGAAAATGCTTCACCCAGCATCGGCCATGTGGTTCCTGAGAAAAAGTTGTTAAAAATCTTGAATAAATGGACCTTTTGGTGGCCATCATGGAAGACATAATCATCCGATTCCGACAAATATTGCACCAGAGTGATCGCCTCATTGATACCTTCAATTTGATATATGACATGACCATATTCAGTCAAAAATAAAATTTGACCCCAATTTGACCCCACGGGCCACGCCCATTTTTGACCCCGGGGTCACCATTTTAACAACTTTGAAAGAGCATTGTACCAATGTACCAGAGTGATCGCCTCATTGATACCTTCGATTTGATATATAACATGACCATATTCGGCCACGCCCATTTTTGACCCCGGGGTCACCATTTTAACAACTGTGAAAGAGCATTGTACATCGATCATTCCTACCAAGTTTCGTCGAAATCCGGCTAGCGGTTCATGAGAAGAAGATTTTTTAAGAATTTATGCTATTTTTAGACGGCGGCCATCTTGGATTAGCGATGACCTCCATTTTAACAAATCTAAAAAGGCTTCACACATGGACCATAACGTTTAAGTTTGGCTACCATGGGCCAAGCGGTTCATGTGAAGAAGAATTTTGAAATCTCTAATAAAAGAACGACCTTTTGACCTTTCGGCGGCCATCTTGGATGACATAACAATCCGATTTCGACAGAAAATGCACCAGAGTGATCGCCTCATTGATACCTTCAATTTGATATATGACATGACCATATTCGGTCAAAAATAAAATTTGACCCAAATTTGACCCCACGGGCCACGCCCATTTTTGACCCCGGGGTCACCATTTTAACAACTTTGAAAGAGCAATGTACATCGATCATTCCTACCAAGTTTCGTCGAAATCCGGCCAGCGGTTCATGAGAAGAAGATTTTTTAAGAATTTATGCAATTTTTAGACGGCGGCCATCTTGGATTAGCGATGACCTCCATTTTAACAAATCTGAAAAGGCTTCAACACCCATGGACCATAACTTTTAAGTTTGGCTACCATGGGCCAAGCGGTTCATGTGAAGAAGAATTTTGAAATCTCTAATAAAAGAACAGCCTTTTGACCTTTCGGCGGCCATCTTGGATGACATAACAATCCGATTTCGACAGAAAATGCACCAGAGTGATCGCCACATTGATACCTTCAATTTGATATATGACATGACCATATTCGGTCAAAAATAAAATTTGACCCCAATTTGACCCCATGGGCCACGCCCATTTTTGACCCCGGGGTCACCATTTTAACAACTTTGAAAGAGCAATGTACATCGATCATTTCCTACCAAGTTTCGTCGAAATCGGCAAGTGGTTCATGAGAAGAAGATTTATTTTTTTAAGAATGTATGCTATTTTTAGACGGCGGCCATCTTGGATTAGCGATGACCTCCATTTTAACAAATCTGAAAAGGCTTCACCCATGGACCATAAATTTTAAGTTTGGCTACCATGGGCCAAGCGGTTCATGTGAAGAAGAATTTTGAAATCTCTAATACAAGAACGACCTTTTGACCTTTCGGCGGCCATCTTGGATGACATAACAATCCGATTTCGAAAAAAAATGCACCAGAGTGATCGCCTCATTGATAACTTCAATTTGATATATGAAATGACCATATTCAGTCAAAAATAAAATTTGACCCCACGGGCCACGCCCATTTTTGACCCCAGGGTCACCATTTTAACAACTTTGAAAGAGCAATGTACATCGATCATTCCTACCAAGTTTTGTCGAATATAGACCCAATGGTTACCGAGGAGAAGACGTTTGAAAATGTTCACGGACGACGACGGACGCCGGACGCCGGACGCCGGACGCCGGACGACGGACACATTGCGGCAACAATAGCTCACATGAGGTTCGCTCAGGTGAGCTAAAAAAGTAACATGTTGGATAGTGATATGTGGTGGGCACCCCTTGATTATGAAGCTGTGACAGTTTGGTGATCCTAGGTGGTACAGTACCAAAGAAATGGACTTGAACACGAAAACTTAACATTGTAAATGCGAAAACTTAACATTGAAAATGGCTAAGTCGACTGCGCGGAAAAAATGGGTCAAGTTAAAAAAAAAGTAACATGTTGGATAGTGATATGTGGTGGGCACCCCTTGATTATGAAGCTGTGAAAGTTTGGTGGTCCTAGGTGGTACAGTAACAAAGAAATGGACTCAAACACGAAAACTTAACATTGATTGTGGACGCCGCCCGCCCGGCCGCCCGCCCACCCGCCCGGCTTTCGCCAATCCAATAGCCTGGATTTTTTTTCAAAAAACCTGGCTAAAAAAGTATTGCGTACCGGACATTTTAATTGCTTTTTGGTACGCATTGGCTCTGATTTTAATTGGGTTTTTGCATTTTTTAATTGCGTATTTACACAAATACGCACCTTATCTGGACCTCTGTTGCACGATCGTGGAGTGTATCTGCTTTCCATCAATTAACAAGAGGGCCATGATGGCCCTAATTCGCTCACCTGACTCCATGAACACCAGACATTGAGTTCATGTGTTATTAAAACAATTGTGCTATTTTTAGATGTCAGTCATCTGGGATTAAGCGATGTGCTATTTTTAGATGGCAGTCATCTGGGATTAAGCGACGACTCATTTTACCAAATCTGAAAATGCTTCACCCAAGGATCTTAACTTACTATGAAGTTTGGCCAGCATAGGCCATGTGGTTCCTGAGAAAAAGACGTTCAAAATCTTGAATAAATGGACCTTTTGGACGCCTTTATGGATGACATAATCATCCGATTCCAACAAATATTGCACCAGAGCAATCGCCTCATCGATACCTTCAATTTGATATATGACTTGAGCATATTTGGTCAAAAATAAAATTTAACCCCACGGGCCACGCCCATTTTTGACCCCGGGGTCACCATTTTAATACCTTTGAAAGCGCATTCTACGTCGATCATTACTACCAAGTTTCGTCGAAATCTGGCTGGCAGTTCATGAGAAGATTGTTTAAGAATTTGTGCTATTTTTAGATGGCGGCCATCTTGGATTAGCGACGACCTCTGTTTTAACAAATCTGAAAAGGTTTCACCCATGGACCATAACTGTGAAGTTTGGCCACCATGGGCCAAGCGGTTCGTGTGAAGAAGAATTTTGAAATTTCTAATAAAAGAACGACCTTTTGACCTTTCGTCGGCCATCTTGGATGACATGACCATCCAATTTCGACAAAAAATGCACCAGAGCGATCGCCTCTTTGATACCTTTGATTTGATAGACATGACCATATTCGGGCAAAAATAAAATTTGACCTCAATTTGACCCCACGGGCCACACTAATTTTTGACCCCGGGGTCACCATTTTAACAACTTTGAAAGAGCAGTGTACATCGATCATTCGTACCAAGTTTCGTCGAAATCTGGCCAGCGGTTCATGAGAAGAAGATTTTTTAAGAATTTATGCCATTTTTAGACGGCGGCCATCTTGGATTAGCGATGACCTCCATTTTAACAAATCTGAAAAGGCTTCACCCATGGACCATAACTTTTAAGTTTGGCTACCATGGGCCAAGCGGTTCATGTGAAGAAGAAATTTGAAATCTCTAATAAAAGAACGACCTTTTGACCTTTTGGTGGCCATCTTGGATGACATAACCATCCGATTTCGAAAATGCACCAGAGTGATCGCCTCATTGATACCTTCGATTTGATAGATGACATGACCATATTCGGTCAAAAATAAAATTTGACCCCACGGTCACCATTTTAACAACTTTGAAAGAGCATTGTCCATCGATCATTCCTACCAAGTTTTGTCGAAATCCGGTTGGCGGTTCTTGAGAAGAAGATTTTTGAAGATTTTGTGCTATTTTTAGACGGCGGCCATCTTGGATTACGTGAGGACGTCATTTTAACAATTTTGTAATCCCCCTACCTAAGGACCATGACCATGAAGTTTGGTGACTATAGGCCCAATGGTTACCGAGGAGAAGATGTTTGAAAATGTTCACGGACGCCGGACGACAACGGACGACGGACACATTGCGGTAACAATAGCTCACATGAGCTTCGCTCAGGTGAGCTAAAAATTGCATAAAAATGGCAAACATAGTCAATTTATTTTGTTTTGTCATCTTGTTGTTAGTGTTCTGAACCCAGCCTCGCTTTGGAAATTATATACAAAGGGGAGTAATTATCTTTATGATAAGTATATCCCGCGGCTTGCTTTGGTGCACCATTTAATAGCTTGTCGTAATTACATGTAAGTGGTTTAATTAGGATGACCATTACTGATTAGTATTTTGTTTTCTTATTCTCAATTTCATACCATCAGTTGAAATTAATAACGGTCATATAGTCTTTATTAAAACGATAGCCTATGTGGCGCAACTTGTGAAAACCGCTAGTTTTTACATGTGATAGGTGTCCAAATCAGGAGAGACCACCAGGCTTATTTGCTTTCTGTCCAATGTATACTATCCTGGTCAAGCCTGAATATTTAAGCAGCCTATGACGAATTGGCAATGTCCGCTGACGTAATTACTGATGTTTTTAATTAGAGATTTGCGAACATTGTAAACCATGGGCAGACTACGCGAATCCACTGCCTGGTCTGGCCGCAAATGCAATAAGCCGGGATTTGTCGGAGATTGAGACCCAATTCATATAAACAGGTTTGTCGTGTCACTGACTGGTTCCCGGTAGTATTGTTTCGCTAGGCTGCGCATCCGACAGGGTACCAGTCTAGTGTGGACTACGTGACTGTCGTCAGCAATCGCGTGTATTGATCTTTGATATGGCCTTGTACCCGGTGTGTGAAATTTACACTTGACAAGCGCGGTGTGTTTGAAGTCTTAGTCTTGTCACTGTAGACGAATCAGCATCGTGTATGGAGTTTTATGACTTACACGGAATTGCATTATGCCTATTGGAATACACGACACGGAATACATATCGGGAATTACCGTTAATGGAGTTATGCAATATTGTTCATAGAAAATGTTTAATGTCGCCAAAATGACACCGACCATATCGGGCAAGGTAAATGCTTTCAAAAGAATGCTAATGTAATGGAGGACTAATTGGTTACGACCAGTTGCAATTCAGATGATAGCGACCAGATTGTGATGAAAGGAAAACAGATTGTGGTGCTATTTTTTTTTGCCGACAAAAACATGACATGGTCGCTGTTCACATACAAAAATGCTGGTCGCAGTTCGGGGGTGGTCGTTATTCCAAGGTCTTATAAAGAACAAAATTGGACGGGGTGGTCGTTAACACAGGTTCGACTGTACTTTTCTAGCAAAGTATCAGGGCTGTACAAATTGGAACGCCCGACGCCCGGGACAAGTCGGTTTTAATCTCAGGCAAGTGCCTCTATGCTGGAATTTAGTCCCGGGCAAGTCACTATTTTCTGTTAGAACGTCCCGCCACAAGCCCGTTTTTTGGAACCGGACTGTCATAAACTTAATCCCAAAACTGACCACTTTATCGATCGATAACGCCGCGGGGTCCTGGCGATTCGCAGCTACTGTGTTACACAGTACCTGTGTATCGCAAGAAAGTGATATAGCAATCTACCCTGATTATATTACTTTAATCGAATTTGAAAGTAATTAGCGAATTAGCGAAAATATTCTGCGGCGATCGATGGTTATTGATTTATTTTATGTATGTTTTCGTCTCACTGCGTCGACAGGCCAAGACACCTAACTTTAGAGAAATAAATGCATGTTCCTTCACGAGGTGGAAATGGAATTTAAGGTTCTTAATTATCGTTTCTACGCGGCATATAAAAGTGAAATTGAATGGGATGGACATACTATGAAGGTATGTTCGATTCCCAAGGCGATGTTTGAACCCACAACCTCCAGATTGGAAGTTGATGTTCTAAGCCCTAGGCCACAACCCATACCTTATAAACGAAGGAAAGAAATGCTCCTAACGAGCGACCATACGTACTTAGAATAACAGCTGACATAACGCGCGGTAAACTGAAATGGCATACGTGACAATTGACATTTACGTTCCAACAAGTTGTGGATTTCTGAATTTGTCAATTGTTTGTACAGTCTAAGAAATCAAACAAATGTGACAATTCTTTTTACAAAATATTAGAATCGTCTAAGGAGACAATTCTCATGTGTTGCCAAAACATGTTTTATTAAGACATCGGACAAATGTGAAAAGAAAACCCGAATACATTGATTTCTTTACAAAAACATATTTTGACAAAATTTGAGAATCGTCTTAGGAAACGATTCTCATGTGCTGCCAAATCTTGGTTTTATCAAGAAATCAAACAAATGTGAAAATGCACAAGCTAATGCGTAATTATCAATACATCGGCGATGCGATGACGTGAGCGACTACATAGCGTGGTTTTGGTATGTTTGTTTGCAGCGAATTCTAAAGGTCAGTCACACTTTGCACGTGAAACTGGATTACCGACTGATGATTGTAAACACCATCAGGTGTGCAGATAGACCGAAAATGATATGTCGCAAATGTGCTAATTGGGGATGGGTGGGTACGGCCATATTTTTTTATATGTTACAATCTCGCGTTTTTGCGATCTCGATCTCGCCTTCCGCTTTTGGAAATACGATTTGCCCATGCATGTGTAGACAGACAGCATGCATGTTGGATTTGCGTTCTACGTACGTACATGCATATAAAGCATGCTAGTTCGAATTGCATTCTACGTACGTACATGTAATGTATGCGCAAAACTCAATTTCAACACGCATGCATTCTACACACACATAATGACATGAACAAACGTATTTCCAAAAGCGGAAGGCGACATCGTGAAAAGGCCGAGGCGAAAACGCGACATTGCGGTCTCGAAAATGCGAGATAGCCAGGCAAAAACGCGAAAATGAATACAATAGAATCCCACGTTTTCGCCTCGAGATTTGGTCTCGCGTTTTCATGATCTTGTGTATAGGTCGACGATGCGAAAGTAGCCTAACCAATAACACGTATCAAAATATGTTTTTTTGCTCAATAAACGTGTATTGGCAGCACATTAGAATCGTCTCTTAAGACGAGTATCATTTTTTGTCAAATTATGTTTCTGTTGTCAAGAAATATAGATGTTTGTCCACATTTGTTCCATTTCTTAATAAAAACGTTAAAATGTTTTTGCAGCACATGAGAATCGTCTCCTAAGACAATGTTTACGTGTCCTATTAGGGACATGCGGCAACCTCGCGTTTTCAAGTTTTCGAGACGAAAATGCGAAATTCTATCATATTCAATCTCGCGTTTTACAAACACGCCGCACATGCATGAGCAAAACTAATCGGAATTTTTCAAAAGCGGAAGGCGAGATCGCGAAAACGCGAGACGATTCTAATTATTTAGGAAACAATTTTTATGTTTTATTATTGTCGATAAATGTGTTTTGAGTATGCACTCATCGCAACGTTATGTCCGCGGTGGCACAGCGACAAAAGAATAAATATTTACTATACATTGTTTATTATTATAGATATTTAATATAATATGTATATGTGCCAAGTGCTCAATTGTATTATATTTAACAACTATGATAATAGTTTTTGTTTTGGGACAGTTTCGTATAAGAAATCTAACGAGGACAAGTCAATTTTTAAAAATTACTTGCCCTGAAAATTATATTTTCCAGGACAAGTCAGGGCAAGTCACTTTTTTCAAGTCACTTGTCCGGGACAAGTGGCTAAAAAATCAATTTGTACAGCCCTGAGTATACTTCGAGGGAGTAATCATTTATTTTTCCTGAAATGCATTATTTCATATAGAACTAACAACTGCATATATTTGATGATTAAAAGTATGAATAATTATTATACTGAATTTATTACAATTGGCTATGATAATGTAATAAATTCAGTATAATAACAAGAAACGAGGCAAAGCCACAAAGGCCAGGTTTTTTCCAAGCATAGACACTTGGATAACATAATTATACCCACTTTTTGTAGACTAGATGGCCGTGGCCTGCATGTCGCGCCTTGGGGCGAGGCATGGACACTAAATAAATAGATATAGTAGATGGAAAAACTTTAACCGGACACACGGACGTATGGACGGACGGATGGACGGACATATGCCAAAATGCCGACGATATCGCGATTTCCGCAAGCGGGTGCGACAATGATGATAAACACCCATGTGAAGTATCAAGGTGATGGGTGAAGCAGTTGCAGAGATATAGTACAGGAAAAAACTTTAACAAAAAAATTCAAAGTAATTTGACCTTGACATTGGGTACAGGGGCCGCACGGTTGGGGGTTAGAATGAAAATATGGATGATGATAAACACCCATGTGAAGTTTCAAGGTAATGGGCGAAGCAGTTTCAGAGATATAGTATAACGAAAAACTTTTAACCAAAAAACTTTAACCAGGCGTACGTTAAAAAGTTAACGTTGAAAATGGCTAAGTCAATTACGTAGAAATAATAGGTGAAGGTAAAAACAAGAAACGAGGCAAAGCCACGAAGGCCAGGTTTTTTCCAAGCATGGACACTTGGATAACATAATTATACCCACTTTTTGTAGACTAGATGGCCGTGGCCTGCATGTCGCGCCTTGGGGCGAGGCATGGACACTAAAAAAATAGATATAGTAGATGGAAAAACTTTAACGAAAAAACTTTAACCGGACACACGGACGTACAAATTCAAAGTAATTTGACCTTGACATTGGGCACAGGATCGCGCTTTCCGCAAGCAGGTGCGACAATGATGATAAACACCCATGTGAAGTATCAAGGTATTGGGTGAAGCAGTTGCAGAGATATAGTACACGAAAAAACTTTAACAAAAAAAATTCAAAGTAATTTGACCTTGACATTGGGCACAGGATCGCGCTTTCCGCAAGCAGGTGCGACAATGATGATAAACACCCATGTGAAGTATCAAGGTATTGGATGAAGCAGTTGCAGAGATATAGTACACGAAAAAAATTTAACAAAAAAATTCAAAGTAATTTGACCTTGACATTGGGCACAGGATCGCGCTTTCCGCAAGCAGGTGCGACAATGATGATAAACACCCATGTGAAGTATCAAGGTATTGGGTGAAGCAGTTGCAGAGATATAGTACACGAAAAAACTTTAACAAAAAAATTCAAAGTGATTTGACCTTGACATTGGGCATAGGGGCCGCACGGTTGGGGGTTAGAATGAAAATATGGATGATGATAAACACCCATGTGAAGTTTCAAGGTAATGGGCGAAGCAGTTGCAGAGATATAGTATAACGAAAAAGTTTTAACCAAAAAACTCTAACGAGACGTACGTTAAAAAGTTAACCTTGAAAATGACTAAGTCAATTACGTAGAAATAATAGGTGAAGGTAAAAAAATGGTCACATGTTGGATAGTTGTATGTGGTAGGCACCCCTTGGTTATGAAGCTGTGAATGTTTGGTGGTCCTAGGTGGTACAGTACCAAAGAAATGGACTTAAACACGAAAACTTAACATTGTAAACGCGAAAACTTAACATTGAAAATGGCTAAGTCGACTGCGCGGAAAAAATGGGTGAAGTTAAAAAAAAAAAAGTAACATGTTGGATAGTGATATGTGGTGGGTACCCCTTGATTATGAAGCTGTGAAAGTTTGGTGGTCCTAGGTGGTACAGTACCAAAGAAATGGACTTAAACACGAAAACTTAACATTGTAAACGCGAAAACTTAACATTGAAAATGGCTAAGTCGACTACGCGGAAAAAATGGGTCAAGTTTGGGTCAAGTTAAAAAAAAAGTAACATGTTGGATAGTGATATGTGGTGGGCACCCCATGATTATGAAGCTGTGAAAGTTTGGTGGTCCTAGGTGGTACAGTAACAAAGAAATGGACTCAAACACGAAAACTTAACATTGATTGTGGACGCCGCCCGCCGCCCGCCGCCCGCCGCCCGACCGCCCGCCCGCCCGCCCGCTCACCCGCCCGGCTTTCACCAATCCAATAGCCTGGATTTTTTTAAAAAAAAACGTGGCTAAAAATTAATAAATTTATGTTAAAAGTTAAAATTGAAAAGTTCTCCCTCAAAGTATACTTTGCTAGAAAAGTATACTTTGCAATGTTGGTGAAATCGGCTACTCCCTTGGAGGGAGAAATTTTCAATTTAAGGATACATTTATTAATTTTTATTGTACTAAGTATACTTTAATAGCTAGATAAGTATGCTTTGCAATTTTGGTGAAATCGGCTACTGGAATGGTCGGTTGGTGAACAGTGACAGGCCTTTCCCCAGAAATAATTTAAGACGCTGGGGTATTTCACCGTGAACATCATATTTTGACGAGTCATTTTTATTAAATTGGGCATATACCTGGTGTAATACACGTTTAAACCTTATAATACACTTTTATAGTGCTTTCGAGGGTCAAATGGAACTGAAATAAATGAAGAAAACAAATATCGAAATTGTAACCCTTTTATATTCTATCTGAAATTTATAGCGCTAGAGTACCCTGTTTTTGAAATTAAGGCGCTGGGGCGCCGATGGACAACTAACCATTACTGCTTACTTACTAAGTTATCTAACTATGTATTTGCGGAGTGAATATTTAACAATGAACTTGTCGGGCAGTTGTTTGAAATTGTCCCACTGGGTAGCCTGCAATTCATCTTGGCTGATTGGTCGATTTGATTAACCTATTAGTCTTCAATTTAAGCCATCAAGTTTATCAGTCTCGCTTGGAAATGGTGTCCTTGTCTCATCTGTTCCACTGTAAATCAGACACACTAGCCACCAAGTTTCTGTATTGTGATCATAAAATGTGCAAGGGTTGAACGAACAGGGTGTCCAGTAGCCAATTTCATGAAAATTGCAAAGTATACTTATCTAGCAAAGTATACTTTGAGGGAGTAATTATTTAGTTTTTCCGAAATGTATTATTTCATATAGAACTAACGACTGCATATATATGATGATTAAAAGTATGCAGAATTATTATACTTAATTTATTACATTATCACAGCAAAAAATGGCTGTGATAATGTAAAAAATTCAGTATAATAAAAATTAATAAATTTATCCTTAAATTGAAAATTTCTCCCTCAAAGTATACTTCGCTAGTTAAGAATATTTTGCAATGTTGGTGAAATAGGCTACAGGTTAGAGACACATAAATGATGAGTACTGTACACTGACCATTGATGAGGTAGGGGTGGTTACAGCACTTCCGCAGCTCCATCATCGTGTTCATCAGGTTGGGCACGTTGCCGGCCGCCGCCGTGCCCTTGTACAGGAACGAGAAGTTCTTCTCGAGGATCGCGCGGTAGAACTTCTTCTGGGTGTTGGTGAGCTCGACCTCGATGATCGTCTCCTCCTTGGCCGCGATGTTCTTCTCCACGTCCTCCTTCAGGCGGCGCAGCATCATCGGCTTCAGGATCTACAATGGACGCGACATACATTGGGCGAAGGGAAATTTGCTTAATCATTTCTGATATTGGATGTTGACCGATACCGTATTAACCCTAAATATTCGGACACAATTTGCTTTGGGAAACCCCTATTATTAAGGGTTTCCCAAAACAAATTGAATCTGAATACATTGTTATTATGATTAGACCACTACTGCCATACTAACCCTAAATATTGAATAGAATAAGGGGCCACACTGAATAAATCAAAGGATTCTTTTGTATTAGGCTCCTCCCAATGGCCCCTTCCTCCCGTTTGGTTGCCCGGACGGACGGATGGACGGACGGACGTAGGCACGGAACTTCAAGAGAAATGCAATATCCCACTGTGTGAGTTATTAAAAGAGTGGAATTGAAAATGTGAACGGTGTGAGACCAGTGAGATCAAGAAGGGAGTGTGCTGGTGAGACAAGCATGAAAATGCACATGTAAGTAGGACTGCAGTGATATGAAGATATTAGTGGATGGACATGCTTACCGCTTTCAGCTTCTCCACCTGTTCCTTCGTCTGTAGTGTACCGAACTCTGTGAGGAAGGCCGTGGCTGAGTGGAACTGGCCTGGCTCGAGGAAGTTGAGGAGACTGAACAGTTCCTCCATGTTGTTCTGTAGCGGCGTGCCCGACAATAACACCTTGTGCTCCTGAAACAACATAAATAAATATGTTTGCGAACCGGGAAAATCACAAATAAGTCGTCTTGGAACAACTGTCAGGATATCCTTGACATTACAATTGGCGATTTTGTCGGTTCGACGTCACATTTGTCTAGTTTAAACTAAAAATGTGACGTCAAACAGCTCAGCCCACACTTAACATTGCTGATGCCCTAGAAATTATTTGTGAGTTAGTTTGGTAACCCATTATAACACAGATTAACTTTGTACGACTAAAATGTTCACAAGTCCAAAATTATGATAGTCTGTAAATTTCACATTAACAATGTTTTCTTGTAAACAATTATCGGATTTACATTTATTGAGCATAGGCTGCATATGCAGCCTATGCTCAGCAAATGTAAATCCATCAATTGAAATTTCCAGACGACTCTAAATTTGCACTTACAAACATTTTAGTCGTAAGAAGTTTCGTGAAACGGCCCCCAGTGTTTTACTGGTGACCATTACGTATGTATGGAAAGTAGTTTTTGGGCTTTCACTCTCTATCCTTCAGTGTATCATCAATTTGTTAAATATTATTGTTATTTTGATATATAATAATAGAAGATTCATTCCACCAGGATGTTATATATAACAGTGTTTTATAAATATCGAGTGTCAGTCAATTTGTTAACCCATTAAATAATTTGAGTTACTGCATAACGTAGACTTCCGCAGTGTATAAACACAGTGCAATAACAATCATAATACACTCGTGTAATAAATATGCAAATGAGCTCTCTACAGAAAACAAGCTCGATCAGTAGTTTCAATGTATGGTGTTTGCTTATGCCATAAATAGAATCTAACATTTGCGATGATTTAATATGAGATTTATCAAACCCGTTGACTGATTTCATAAGAAACTCGGCACAGCCTCGTTTCTTATGAAATCAGTAAACTCGTTTAATATATATCATTTTAAATCGTCACTCATGAAAGATCCTCTATATACGCTAAACAGAAACCAACATCGTATGAACTTACGAAGTCGAGGCAGCTGAGCCCCTCGTGTAGGCGGCAGTTCTTGTTCTTGAGTCTGTGTGCCTCGTCAATGACGATACAGCGCCATTCGATAGCGCGCAGCACCTCCAGGTCCGAGATCACCAGCTCGTACGTCGTGATCAGCGCGCTGAACTTGTACAGGCGCAGTTTCTGGCCGCCCGACCCACGGTAGTACATCTCGTACTCCTGTAGCATGTAGCGACTCGGGGACCTACGACACACACGGTAGTGGAGACATTCACTGGCATATCTACACAGCGTAAGGCAGTGACATAGGAAATAAAATATAATGTACTCCTGCAGCTTGACTTTGTAATAATGATACAAGAAATGTGGCCTACTCGTACCACAAATTTGTGTGGTGGTAGCCAAGGAAATTGTGTATTTTACTTTTACAAATGGATTATTGATTTTCTTCATTACTACATAGGGAACAGAGGATAAACAAAAATATAAAAAAATTATACATTCACTTAGTTCAGCCGCAAACAGTTTGCTTTTTGCAGCTCAACAAAGCGAATTTTCAACTTTATGACAGTATTTTCACTACTCAATTCGAAAATCAACGCGTATTTACACATTGTTGTGCGTATTTTGTACTCCCACTTTTGATAATCAATGCGTATTCAGCTAAAATAATTGCGTAAAATACGCCAATACGCACCTTATCTGGAGCGTTGGTTACAGTGCTTGGTTGTTAGAATTCGCATCGAGTGTGCCAGTCTGACGTTTTAACTAAGCAAAGCGACGTCAAACTGACAAATTCCACCAATTCTAATGCTGATGATGTCCCGGTCATATTTAGGTCAAGATACTTGTGATTTTCCAAGTTAGGTAACTGATAAAACCTGTCTATACTTATGTGCGATGGTACACAATGACGTTCATGTCCGTCAATGTCTCAAACTGGCTTTGCTAGTATATAAGAATGGTTTATATGTATGTCCCATCATAGACCCATGTCCCATCTAGCAAAGTATACTTTGAGGGAGTAATCATTTATTTTTCCTGAAATGAATTATTTCATATAGAACTAACGACTGAATATATTTGATGATTACAAGTATGCAAAATTATTATACTGAATTTATTACATTATCACAGCCATTTTGGCTGTGATGTAATAAATTCAGTATAATAAAAATTAATAAATTTATCCTTAAATTGAAAATTTCTCCCTCAAAGTATACTTTGCTAGATAAGTATACTTTGCAATTTTGATGAAATCGGGCCCAGCTATGCTAGAACGATGATACTTACAGTCAACAATGACATTCATATCCTACTTACGTTCCATGATAGACGATGACGTTCATGTCGGTCCAGGTCTCAAACTCGCGCTGCCAGTTGGCGATGGTGGACAGAGGGACGACGACGAGGAACGGCCCGCGGATGCCGTACAAGGACATCTGGTGCAGGAAGGCGATGCTCTGTATCGTTTTGCCAAGCCCCATCTCGTCCGCCAGGATGCAGTTTTGTCTGCGAGAGGTAATACAAGATGTTCACTCATTCATTGTGCTTTTACATACACTTGTTCAGCAACATATACAGATGGGGGATGCACCTGTATATGTAAAGGAGGCAATATTGCAAAAATTCCAAGATGGGCAGATACGCCATGACGTGGGAATGGACGATGGGACGGACAAGGGTAAAACTAAATGCCCCCTGATGCCAGTCATCCTCACTACACCGAATCACTTGGCCCAGTAGCTGATTTCAAAATTACAAAGCAAAGTGTACTTTGAGGGAGTAATCATTTATTTTCCCCCGAAATGCATTTCATATAGAACTAACTATAGAACTAACAATAGCATATATTTCATGATTAAAAGTATGCAGAATTATTATACTGAATTATACCATTATTACAGTCAAAATGGCGATGATAATGTAATAAATACAATATAATAACAAGAGTGCCGAAGGTCACAATATACACCCGTCGAGGCAAGGCCAGTCAACAAGGGGAGATAACTCATCTTGACGTGATAAACATGTAAACCAAATTTGGTTACGATCCGTCAAGTAGAGACTTATTGCGTGGACAAAATCAATAGGCTTCTTCGTCTTGCCATGATAAACATGTATACTGAATTTGGTTATGATCGGTCAAGTAGAACTTTAGTTATTGCGTGGACAAGGATACAGAGTGCGAAAATTAAAAATGGCTGCCAAGGGGAGATAAGTATTGAACAAATTTCAAAATCAATAAGCTTCTTTGTCTTGCCATTATAAACATGTATACCGAATTTGGTTTTGATCGGTGAAGTAGAACTCGAGTTATTGCGTGGACAAAGATATAGTGCGAAAATTAAAAATGGCCGCCAAGGGGAGATAAGTCTAGTTAAGAACTCTAAGTTATTGCGTGGACAAGCTGTGCCCGCCCGCCTGCCCGCCCAAGATGAATACATAATACGTCCCGTTTTTTCAAACGGGCGTATAAAAATTTATAAATTTATCCTTAAATTGAAAATTTCTCCCTCAAAGTGTACTTTGAGATAAGGCGTGAATTCCAGTAACAGTCACTGTTAAGATAGGAATGTTGTCATTGCCATGGCTGCTGACTAGTGACACTTACTGTTTGTACCAGCTGAACGTGAGCCAGTTGACGCCCTCCAGCTGGTATTCCCGCAGCTCGTTACCTCCCTTGTAGATCGGCGACTCCAGTAGAGCCTCCCACTCATCCGCGTCCGGCCGCTCCACAAACTGAAACATGTGCCATAGTACTGTTGATTCAGTGACCAAAGGTCAATGGTCATGTTATTGGTGTCAACAGTGTGTTGCATATGTTCAATGTATCATGTGTCCAAATATGAAAGTAATATTTCAAGTCATCAATGTTACAACATTACGTAAACAAATTTTATGTAAACAACTAGCGACGAACGAACGGACAAACCTGTAAGAGCGCAGCAAATATGCCTCATTATTATTACATAGGGGGCTTGTGAAACAGTAGGGGTCATCTACCAAGAGTTGCCTACCGTGCGTTCGTCGACAGGTGGCAGCACCTTGAGCTTTTTGAAGAGGCGGACTTTCTCGGGGTCGACGTCCTGCTGCAGCTCCCAGGTGCTGTCCTCGTACGGCAGGCCGCGCCACTTCACCAGGTAGTGGGTCACCTGTATGGACATAGGTGACATAACTGATTACAAGGACATCGCTATCACGAAGAGAATCCCCTGTGAATCCCCGTCCTCCCTAGTATGAAATAGTAGCTGGGGATATATGTGGTTGTGACTGGACAAATGGGGCTTATGGGTCTTACAACCAGTGTAGATCAGCCTGATCAGAGTAGGATCAAGATCTGCACTGTTCGCCATATCATCAATGCAACACCCGTCGTGATTTAAACAAGCAATATAGATCATTATCAGGCTACGGGAGTGTGCTATTTGATCAGGAGCTACACTGGCCAAAACTTGCATAGGCCCCATTCCTCCAGTCACAGCCACAAGTCAGTTTTAACTTTTAAGGCTCTCCCTCTACCTGTGGCTATAAATGGCACAAAAATATACTAGAATATACACAGCGAAATAATTGTTCATAATGTGGGGCACTCTACTGGGGCTTTTAACAACAAAACTGCACCCGCTCCTCCACACTGCGTGGAGATTAGCTCTTTGCATGCTAGCGGTGAAAATAACATCCCAACAAATTACGAGAATGTTTCTTATATCTCTCTGTAAATCTGTCTGTAAATTTCATTAGAATTGCGTCCTCCGGACTCAATTCTAATGAAATTCCAAGACATATTCACGATATTTATAGGGAGAAATAATAGAAAATATAATGAACTGTCGTCTGTTATTTTTTAACTATTTATAGCCCATAAATTTCCCAGCATGCAAAGAGTTAGTAGTAGGTTAACCTTACACTGGATATGCTAATTTTTTAACCAGTTCATTAAACATGTGACAAATATGTTTCAAAATCTTAAAAATACTAACATAACAAAATACGGTAGATCTTGAGGAGACGGCTCATTATGATCTACAGTGTTTGTACAAGCTGATTTTATGGTCTGTAAGGCTGAAAGCGTTACTGCTGATTACATTGACTGGTGCATAAACGACTGATCACAGTATAGTCTGAATATTTTCATCGACGTGTCGTGAGATTTGGAAGACAGGGAAAAATTGAGCGTCACCTGTTCGTCGGTGCTAGGGTCCTCAGTCACGGACTCCTCGAGTACCCGGTCTACCTCCACATACTCCGGATTGAAGAGATCATCGTCAAGCTGAAAATGACACAGACTGTCACGCTTGTTGCTCCAGTACAACTTCATGTTTTATGTTTTAAAACATGATGCTAAACTGCAGCAAGTGCAAGATATTTACAGCATCTGCGATCCAGGGGCCTCATTTCACAAAACTGTTTGTACAAAGATTTTTATAAACTTTTGATACGATATGGTCCAGGCCAACATTAAAAATATATTTGTTTCCTCTCCCACTATCCGGTCATATAGGGGTGGGTAGGTGGTAGGGAATTTTTTTTTTTTATCCTAAATAATGTTCTATTTTGTGTTATTATTTTTTTGTGATAGATAATTACACCTTATAATATTATACCATTTCTATTTGCCCAAATCTGTATTATTATTTTCCCTACCCAACGACCCAAAATTTATTTTATTTCTGAACATTTTGGCAGGTAGGTAGCAGGAGGGGAAACAATTCAAATATTATGTTTGGCCCCATTAATACTGTCCATTTACTACCTACAGGTAGATGATATTAAACCTGAACAATCCCTAAAGATCCACCAAATATTTCCCAATATTGGCTCCTAATGCCAACTTCCTGTAAACTTTAGATTTGTACTTCTTAACCCTTAGACCGCTACTCACAACAATTGTCATCTGCTGTTGCTTTTATATCTTGCCTTATTTCTCAATAAAAACATGGTTTGACAGCACTTCAGAATCATTTCCATCGGAAATGATTCTGAAGTGCTGTCAAAGCATGTTGTAAATTATTCTAAAGCGCTGTCAAAGCATGTTTTTGATGAGAAAAATGGAAAATAGAAAAACATACAGCAGACTACAAAAAAATTAGAGGTCTAAGGGTTAATTGTACGAATTTGAGTGAAACACGGCCCTTTTTAATTAATGATCTAAGGGAAATAACTTGCTACAATTTCATTTTACATCCATTCAAAACAAAGAAAAGATTTATTTTCTCAACTCACGGCAAAGCAGTTGAACTGCATCTCCTTTTTGCGTTTATATCGCCGGATCTTGCCGGCAATCCTCTTGTCTTTGTTCAGCTCATTCTCTGTCTTCCACTCGCAGTGCAGGTATGAGCTGTAACATACAACGTGGTGGACATGTCCATGAAATATATGTGGCGGTGACTGGAGAAATGAGACCAGTGTAGCTCATGATCAAATGGCACACTCCCGTAGCCGGATAATGATCCATGTTGCTTGTTACTAGCACGACAGGGGCCCGTTTGACTACTAGCACGACAGGGGCCCGTTTGACTACTAGCACGACAGGGGCCCGTTTGACTAAACTTTGTACGACTAAAATGTTTGTAAGTGCAAATTTAGGATCGTCTGTAAATTTTAATTGATGGATTTACATTTATTGAGCATGTTCAATAAATGTAAATCCAACAATCATTTAGAAGAAAACATTGTTAATTTACATAATTTTGCACTAACAAACATTTTAGTCATAGGAAGTTTAGTAAAACGGCCCCCAGGTGTTTCATGGATGGAATGGCGAGCAGTGCAGATCCTGATCAGACTGCGGATGCACAGGCTGATCTGGATCTACACTGGTCGCAAAACTCATAAATCCCATTTCTCCAGTTACAGCCACGTATACAATGTGGAGATATCAATGAAATATATGGGTCTAGATAACGATTTATCACACTTGTTGTATTGCGGTATTTGGCAATATTGATTTTAGTTGCAGTAGACGACGTCGAAAACTTACAAAACCTTCAGAGCTCATGCGGATTTCAATTTCGCACGAGCTCAGAAGTTTGTGTCAACTTCCGATGTTTTTTTCAAATTAATTAATAAATGGTAATGCAATAAGGGAGTCGTACACGAGCCAGAGCCAGGCACATTATACCCAGCAAATAACACTACTTTCTAAAAAGCGAAGATATGAAACTGGCACAAGCGGTCTTTCTTACATTGTTACCAAACGAAGCCATACACTATAAGTATATACATAGCACTAGTCTACATGCCATTGTGCGAGTGGCCGGATTAGCTCAGCAGGTAGAGTGTTGGACTGTGGATCGGGAGACCCCAGGTTCGATTCCCACCTCGACCTGCTGCGAATGGTGATTCGGAGTGTCTTTGGGCAAGACGTACTTCGTAGCCTAGTCCTATCGGATGGCGACTTAAATAGTCGGTCCCGACATGCAAGGTCATCGAGCCAGTGCAGTCGTTAAATCAAAGCATTTACATTTATTTACATGCGATTGTAGTGAAATGGAAGTACAATAAAGTTCCGCTATTAAGACCACTTGTGGGACTGAAGAAAAGTGGTCTTATTAGTAAGTCGGCTTTTGATTGGCTAGCTTGCCTGGTCATATATATTATATGACCTGCCAAGGCCGTCGGACATACAGGAATTGCGATTCCTCTCCGGCGCCTCGCGTCCAATGAAGACACATTTTGCAAGCGTCTAACGATTGCGAATTGTATTCCTCACTAAACACAATAAAACCCCGAATTGATCAATAAAAGTAACAAATTGTACACTCAAAACCAGTCTTTATTGTTTATTTTTCCATAAATATTCTTCGCTCATCAAAATATGAGTGAAAAATGCCACAAACTGTCCTGTTTAGTGTTTTGAAATCTCAACACAATTGGCTTCGTGACACGGCTATATTTAGGTCATAAACTATGGGTTCCACGCACGAAACGCGGCGTAGCAATGACAGCAATATTTGGAAACCAGTCGCATTCTTCTAGAGGCGCCAAAGGGAGAGCAGATCGTTAGAGCAGTGGAATATAAATTAAATTACACGATATAAAACAAGAAATGCGTCTGTCGAACGCGGATGCCACCTGCAGCATATTTGAGAAACTGTGACAAAGTGGTTAACCGAAAAGTGTGACGGACGGACGGACGGACGGACGGACGGGACGGACGTTCATTTACGCCTTTATATTAAGACTGACGGTAGAAAATCGAATCTCGGATTATTTTTCTTCCTGAAACAACGCAAAGATCAAAAGAAGAGATGTTTATACGGCCAAATAACGGATCTGCGGTATGAGAAATACGTTATTGTGATTCTACACAGGCTATATGGTGTAATATTGCCCGTCTGAAGGTATGTTCACCCTTGGCTTGGCTATCGCCTCGGGTGAACATACCTCCAGACAGGCAATATTACACCATATAGCCTGTGTAGAATCACAATAACTTATAATATGTATTAAGAAAATTCATAATTGATATATGTTTATTCATATATTTATCATGTTATACTGTACACTATATGGGCCGCCAGATGAGAAATTTGCAACCAGTGTGGACCAATATCAGCTTGGACATAATTATGTGCCATATAATCCATATAATCAGGGGTTGTGTGCTGGTCGCTGATCAGTTATGTGGTTGTTATGTTTCTCACAAAAAAATGTACATTTTCAATGGTATGCAGTATGCAGATCGGTTTGCATTAGCAGATCCCTTGAAGACCGCTCACAGATGTCAGTAACCCTGTTTTCCCCATGACCGTCGCAAATTAATTGACAATTTTCATATTGTCCGAGTACTTACCCACGCGAATAACCCGATAATTGGCGAAGAATAATTGACACCGGTCGACTTCAATCGCATGCTAATCAATTGGACTAATTTCAATCACCAACATCAAACACTTATTAATCATAATTAGCCAGTGCAATATCGTCACACGCTTCTTTAAAATACCAATTAAATGCACTAATCTGTCGAAATTGTCACGTTTTGCGTTTGTTTATTGGGTGTCATAAATCGGTCTGTGTATTGTCGTAAAACTTTCACACTAATTTTAAACAACAAACAAATTTTGACAGGACCGCCAAAGGCGGTCGTTATGACGGGCCTAAAAACAACATATTTTGACACCAAAGGTGGTCATATTACAGAATAGCGGGGTGGTCGTAGAATCGGAACCTGCGACCATGTAATTATATAGTAAAAAGAACGGTTCTTTGAAAAAGTGGTCGTAATAGCAGGGCGGTCTCATTAGCGGGGTGGTCGTAACATGGAACTTTACTGTATTACACGAGCGGAGTTAACTTACAAGTTTTTGTATTTTACATAATACTCCTCGACGTCATCTTCCTCATCATCATCATCCTCCACCTGAAAATGCAGACAATACCAGACTAGAGTCTTAGATAACATATTGTTGTATCAGGCATTGACCCGATTCAAACATCCGAGTTACGACGAAGTGTAAACTGACTTTCCCTTGGTCAGATTACGTCAAGTGGCGTTACCGAATGTCGTCAGTGTAATGACGCAGCATCAACAAGTCTGTCCATAGATAACAACGTCATCTGTGGTCAATTTCGAACATACAACGTTACCTGATAAATAGACTACTTGACTTTCTGTCTTCTGATATCAAGTTTTTGGCTCGGCTCAGAAATGGTAGGAATTCCTACGCATTTCCTAGCCTTGCCTGATAAACTTGATATCAAAGACACTAGCCTGGTATTCTCTATTTATCAGGCGAGGTTAGGAAACATATAGGAATTCAAGTGTGTATAGTGTATAGCAAACTATAAAGTCGAGAAGAATATATGCATCAACAGCCACAGATAACAAGTACTCACATCGACATCCTTGCGTCGTATGCGAGAGCCGAGTATTTTCTCCACAATAACAGCATCCTCCTCTGCTGGTGTGTCCTGAAATCAGAGGATATAGTTGTAGAATAGAAACTCTCTCAGCGAAACAACCATGTGTTTTACTTCGATTTATTGGTATTTAACGGCCTATCAACAGCTACGGTCATTTAAGGCCGGGCCAACGGGTTCGATCCCATATTTAACCAGCTGCATTGGGCGGAAAATCCCTAAATCAGAACGGAATATTTACATCGAGAAAATATATATTCAGCCCTGAAATTAGAATAACTGGACATGGTGCCAGGTCTTCGACGTGTTTCAATGTCAAGTATATCTGGACCTACGTAGATGAAATATTATGAATGCAGAGTCCCATGCTTGAACTCACAATGTTCAAGTGGTCAAAGCTGCAAACAAGGATCTAAACCAACAAGGTGAACATTGTGTCAAAGGGAGACAACTCCAGGGGCCCGTTTCACTAAACTTTGTGCGACTAAAATGTTCGTAAGTGCAAATTTACGATTGTCTGAAAATTTCACTTGATAGATTTACATTTATTGAGCATATGCTGCAGCCTATTCAAGGCTGCTCAATAAATGTAAATCCAATAATTGTTTGCAAGAAAACATTGTTAATATGAAATTTAGAGACTATAGTCAAACTTGCATTAAGCGACCACCCAAGGGGGAGTTGTCGGAAGACAACGAAGCTCGCCTATTGGCAGCCTTCACTCAAACTTGGCACAGTTGCATAAAAATACATGTATATCATATATAATTGACCTTGGGTTAAGGGGCGTGCGGTGGACCTTGACATTGGGGTCAGTGGTGCAAGGTGGGTCATGGGTTTGCTATAGCATAATATAGCATATTAAGATGAATGCATGTATGAAATATCAATGCGCTCCCTGAAAACACAAGTAAAACAAAAGTTAACCCAAAGTTAAGTTTATGAACGCACTAAGTTGGTGATTTTCTACAGCATGATAGCTATTTACATGAGGAATGCATGTATGAATGAGCTAAGTTTGTGACCTTGGGGAAAGGGGTGGAGTGGGTCATGGATTTGCTGTAGCACAATAGAGGATCATCAGATGAATGCATGTATGAAATATCAAAGCGTTCCCTGTAAATAAACAGAAGTTAAACAACCTTTACCCCAACTTTAAGTTTATGAATGTGCTAAGTTTGTGACCTTGACCTTGGGGTAAGGGTTGGGTGGTGGGTTTGCTACAGCATGATAGAGGGTCATCTGAGGAATGCATGTATGAAATATCAAGGTGTTCCATGAAAGGAAACAGATGTTATAAGACATTTGGGGTGGGCGGTGGGTCATGGATTCGCTATAGCACGATAGAGTTTCATCAGATGAATGCATGTATGTACCGAAACAGAATTTACACAACATTTACCCCAACGTTAAGTTTATGAACATGCTTAAGTTTGTGACCTTGACCTTGGGGTAAGGGCTGGGTGGTGGGTTGTGGATTTGCTACAGCATGATGGAGGGTCATCTGATGAATGCATGTATGAAATATCAAGGCGTTCCATGAAATAAAACAGATGCTATAAGACATTTACCCCAACGTTAAGTTTATGAATGTGCTAAGTTTGTGACCTTGACCCTGGGGTAAGGGGTGGGCGGTGGGTCATGAATTTGCTATAGCACGATAGAGTATCATCAGATGAATGCACGTATGAAATATCAAGGTGTTCCCTGTAAAGAAACAGAAATTATAAGACATTTACCCCAACGTTAAGTTTATGAATGTGCTATGTTTACGACCTTGACCTTGGGGAAAGGGGTGGGGGGGGGGGGGGGGTCATGGATATGCTATAGCACGATAGCGGAACATCAGATGAATGCATGTATAAAATATCAAAGCGTTCCCTGTAAAGAAACAGAAGTTACACAACATTTACCCCAACGTTAAGTTTATGAACATGCTAAGTTTGTGACCTTGACCTTGGAGCAAGGGTTGGGTGGTGGATTGTGGATTTGCTACAGCATGATAGAGGGTCATCTGAGGAAAGCATGTATGAAATATCAAGGCGTTCCATGAAAGGAAACATGTTACAAGACATTTACCCCAACGTTAAGTTTATGAATGAGCTAAGTTTGTGACCTTGACCTTGGTGTAAGGGGTGGGTCATGGATTTGCTATAGCACAATAGAGGATCATCAGATGAATGCATGTATGAAATATCAAAGCGTTCCCTGTAAAGAAACAGAAGTTACACAACATTTACCCCAACGTTAAGTTTATGAATGAGCTAAGTTTGTGACCTTGACCTTGGTGTAAGGGGTGGGTCATGGATTTGCTATAGCACAATAGCGGATCATCAGATGAATGCATATATGAAATATCAAAGCGTTCCCTGTAAAGAAACAGAAGTTACACAACATTTACCCCAACGTTAAGTTTATGAATGTGCTAGGTTTGTGACCTTGACCTTGGGGTAAGGGTTGGGTGGTGAGTCGTGGATTTGCTACAGCATGATAGAGGATCGTCTGAGGAATGCATGCATGAAATAGCAAGGCGTTCCATGAAAGAAAACAGATGTTATAAGACATTTACCCCAACGTTAAGTTTATGAATGTGATAAGTTAGTGACCTTGACCTTGACCTTGGGGTAAGGGATGGGCGGTGAGTCATGGATTTGCAATAGCACGATAGAGTATCATCAGATGAATCCATGTATGAAACATGAAGGCTTTCCATGTAAATAAACAGAAGTCACACAACTTTTACCCCAACGTTAAGTTTATGAACATGCTAAGTTTGTGAACTTGACCTTGGGGTAAGGGTTGGGTGGTGGATCGTGGATTTGCTCCAGCATGATAGAGGGTCAGCAGATGAATGCATGTATGAAATATGAAGGCATTCCTTGTAAATAAACAGAAGTTACACAACATTTACCCCAACATTAAGTTTATGAACATGCTAAGTTTATGAACTTGACCTTGGGGTAAGGGTTGGGTCATGGATGTGCTACAGCATGATAGAGGGTCATCTGAGGAATGCATGTATGAAATATCAAGGCGTTCCATGAAAGGAAACAGATGTTATAAGAAATTTACCCCAACGTTAAGTTTATGAATGTGCTAAGTTTGTGACCTTGACCTTGGGGTAAGGGTTGGGTGGTGGGTCATGGATTTGCTACAGCATGCTAGAGGGTCATCTGAGGAATGCATGTATGAAATAACAAGATGTTCCATGAACGGAAACGTTATAAGACATTTACCCAACGTTAAGTTTATGAATGTGCTAAGTTTGCAAAATAAAATCGCCCAGTCGCAAATAAGCAGTAGTGACTGCGATACGAGTGCAGGGTTGTGCCTAGGTCTCACATTCAGAGGGACAATTTCAGATTTTGGGCCCTTTTTGTATTAAAATAATAGGGAGATTTTTAAATTTGAAGGGACATGGACAATTTTAGGTGGGAAAATGTCCCCCAGGCTCGCTCTAGGCACAACACTGAGTGCGATCACTTCGGACCAGACGTGTTTCGTTCCGGTGATTTTTACGAGTCGTTGACTGACAACCAAACAAGCTGATAGAATAATGATTTATTAACGCAGTGTTCGGTATATACCAGTATCGTTACGCGTCAAAAAAATTGAAATGGGTAAAATAAAAATGCGTGCATATTCTGTACACAACAAAATAAAAATTGTTTTGAAATACGCAGATGTTTTCCCATGTGCTAAACGACCAGTCCTGTTGTTCCCTTGTGCTAAGCGAAGATGAGTTAATTCCCTTTGTAATCACTAAGGAAACAGCGAATTACAAGGAGGTTTCAGGTCAATAATCATAAAGAATGCACCATTCACACTTTGACAGTGACAGGGGATTTGTTTCCTTTGTTTTTCATACGCTTGAGGCTAATTTAACCTGGAGAAAGTGACATCCTGTCAATTAATGGTCGTTTAATACAAACAAACTTTGCTGTCAGTTACAAAATATTTGACCGCTGGTCGCGTTGAGGAAAAGTCGTTTAATACACCGTCATTATATAGGCCAAATGGTCGGGGGGGAATTGAAAGTGGTCGCATAAGACAAAAGTAGCTTAATGCACGTGGTCACTTGTGCAAGTTTGACAGTA
This sequence comes from Conchocele bisecta, assembly GCA_029237695.1. Lineage (NCBI taxonomy): Eukaryota > Metazoa > Mollusca > Bivalvia > Lucinida > Thyasiridae > Conchocele > Conchocele bisecta. The sequence goes on along the minus strand of CM055265.1, from coordinate 86,479,324 downwards.
TCATAATTTTGCAATTACAAATATTTTAGTCGCAAAAAGTTTAGTGAAACGGCCCCCAGAACTACACAATCCAGTGGTCTTAAATGCAGCTGACCTTTTAACCCTTACAATGGTGAATTAAGTTGTGTTGCTTTACATTTCCAGCATCCTTAACAAAAACATGATTTTGCAGCAATTTATAATCTTTTCCAATGGAAATGATTCTAAAGTACTGCAAAACCATGTTTTTTATTGAGAAAAATCGAAAGAAAATATGAAACAACAGCAGACAACCATTTTTGGTTCCCGCCTTTTAAGTTTGAATTGTGATATGCACATATATGAAGCATTATGAAACTATTCTCAGTGTTTTACGATGCAAGTTATAACCTTAAAACAACAAAGTGAACATTTATATGTGATGGAAGCACACACGAACTGGCAAGGATAAAACACAATTTCCACCACCCCTGCCAGTAACCCAATAAACTGGTGGGGGCATAAAAACAGCAACATAAATGAACAGGGCTTCTAAAATTTTAGAAAGCCAATCGGTCCACAGTCCAGACGTAACACTGTCGGCCATTGTCGGATGCTATTATCACTGTTCACACCGACTTCAAAATTAATTGTCGGCCTGTACAATTGTTTCTTTAACCCTCAGATCGAGTTCAAAGTACATCGGCGGTGTGATTTAGCACTTCAATTGATCCCTAATCCCTGATCCCTAATGAGTCACGCTTTTTTAACACGACAGACATACCTTGTCGTTTATCAAAATTTTTGCTAATTGTAGATCACGTGAGCCGGCTCATCAGGATCTGCGGCATTCCTACGATCATGTACATTTTATATACACAACAAGAGCTGTAGGAGAACAGCATAGCTCGACTACGAGGGTTGTCGATGTACACACAGCTTCACAAACAAGGTGGCCGCGGCCTGCTTAAAAACCTTAACCAAGGTTGACTAAAAACCTTAACCAAGGTAAATTAAGTAAGTAATTCAAGGTTAAATGTAGGTCAATGTCAGATATAGGTCAGGGGTTATTGATGTACATGACTAGGAGATGAAGTTTTCCAAGTATGGTTGCTGTAGGCCCATGAGTATTCCATATACAAGCTTGACTAAAAATCTTAATGTAGGTCAAGGTCAAATATAGATGAGGGGTTATTGATGTACATCCCTATGAGAAAAGGTTGTCCAAGTATGGTGTCTGTATACAAGCTTGACTAAAAACCTTAACCAAGGTTGACTAAAAACCTTAACCAAGGGGAATTAACTAAGTAATTCAAGGTTAAATGTAGGTCAATGTCAAATATAGGTCAGGGGTTATTGATGTACATCACTAGGAGATGAAGTTGTCCAAGCATGGTTGGTGTAGGGCCAGGAGTATTCCATATACAAGCTTGACTAAAAACCTTAACCAAGGGGAATTAACTAAGTAATTCAAGAGGAAATGTAGGTCAATGTCAAATATAGATCAGGAGTTACTGATGTACATCCCTATGAGAAAAGGTTGTCCAAGTATGGTGTCGGTATGCACAATAGTGTACAAGCTTGACTAAAAACCTACCAAGGTTGACTAAAAACCTTAAACAAGGGGAATTAACAAAGTAATTCAAAAGGAAATGTAGGTCAAGGTCAAATATAGATCAGGGGTTATTGATGTACATCACTAGGAGATGAAGTTGTCCAAGTATGGTGGGTGTAGGGCCAGGAGTATTCCATATACAAGCTTAACTAAAAACCTTAACCAAGGCGTGACGGTGACGCCGATGCCGGGGTGACTACATAAGCTCTAACTATTCTCTAACTATTCTTCGAATAGTCGAGCTAAAAACTTAACCAAGGTTGACTAAAAACCTTAACCAAGCGGAATTAACTAAGTAATTCAAGGTTAAATGTAGGTCAAGGTCAAATATACGTCAGGGGTTGTTGATGTACATCACAAGGAGATGAAGTTGTCCAAGTATGGTGGGTGTAGGGCCAGGAGTATTCCATATACAAGCTTGACTAAAAACCTTAACCAAGGGGAATTAACTAAGTAATTCAAGGTTAAATGTAGGTCAAGGTCAAATATAGGTCAGGGGTTGTTGATGTACATCACTAGGAAATGAAGTTGTCCAAGTATGGTGGGTGTATGGCCAGGAGTATTCCATATACAAGCTTGACTAAAAATCTTAACCAAGGGGAATTAACTAAGTAATTCAAGAGGAAATGTAGGTCAAGGTCAAATATAGATCAGGGGTTATTGATGTAAATCCCTATGAGAAAAGGTTGTCCAAGTATGGTGTCTGTATGCACAATAGTATTCCATGTACAAGCTTGACTAAAAACCTCAACCAAGGTCGAGTAAAAACCGTAACCAAGGGGAATTAACAAAGTAATTCAGGAGGAAATGTAGGTCAAGGTCAAATATAGATCAGGGGTTATTGATGTACATCACTAGGAGATGAAGTTGTCCAAGTATGGTGGGTGTAGGGCCAGTAGTATTCCATATGCAAGCTTGACTAAAAACCTTAACCAAGGCGTGACGGTGACGCCGACACCGGGGTGACAACATAAGCTCGAACTATTCGAAATAGTCGAGCTAAAAATGACCCCTAATACAGCGTAATGTAACAGTTAATATTGAATAGCCCGGGCTGATAGTCCGTGTCAGTTACTTGAGGTTAAATATTACGAACACAGATAATATTATTTATTTATTTTTTTTTTTTTTTTTTTTGGTTTAACGTCCGCTTTTCTGACGCTAAACAAAAAAAAAAAAAAAAAAAAAAAAAAAAAAAAAAAAAAAAAAAAAAAAAAAAAAAGCAAGAAACACAGTGCATGGTTTCTTTAACATCATCAGAAATGGTGAGTCTAGGAACTCTCGTAGCTTTACGCTGAAGCCAGTCCATTTAAGTAACTCAACTGCTATACACCTGTCCCAATTACCACGCGTGTGTTAAGAAAAACTGATACTAGGAGAAACTGAATACACAACGAGTTGTTGGACACTGGTTTAACACGGATATGGCCCGCGGATACGTGTCATAAAATGGACATTACTTGGTGGTCAAAAACGGTAAATTTACAAGGTTTATAGCGAAATAGCAGCCGACTGGCAATTTTTCTCGGACCGATTTTTAAGACTAGTTTTCAAATCTCAATCGGTCTGAGAGTTCAAAAATCGGTCCAGAACTGGTAAACTGAACATTTTAGAAGCCCTGTAAATGAATATAATTTATATATCTTTAGTTCTCCTAGCCACCAGAGTACCCATTTGTACAGACAGATGAACACTTTTTTGCAATGCAAAGCGGGTGTATAAGAAGTGAAAGCGGGCCTGCCTATAGGTCCGCCACTTTGGGTTGGCATGTTGTTGTGCAGGTTCTATTTTAAAAGCTTAATATGGATCATAGGTCACATGACATTTGTTATTGTTACATTACAGTGCTGATAAGTGTACAAAAGTACTATCAAAACAAGCAATGGGTATGCATGCTATATGAGCTATACAGGGCCCGATTGCTCAAAACCTCTGTTAGCTTAACATTGTTAAGGATTTAACAGTCTGTTAAGCCAACAGAGGCTTTGAGCAACTGGGCCCAGATTCCCACATTTGCTTGTTTTTATTGCAAATAAATAATACAAAATAAAATAAAATGTCCTTATCAACGCTATGCAATGATCTTACAAATTTTATCGATAAGAAATAGATAATGAGTTATGAACAGATATGGAAAATCCCGAAAAAAAGTCCATTTACGATTTATAACAAAGCATGTGACCAACGACATGGGAGCCTGACACTACCGCGTATACCTGTGCGGGCTTGGCGACGGCCCCAGGTGCCCCACCCACCACGTCCACCGGCCCGTCCTGGTCATTGTCGTCCTCAGACAGATTAAGGTCAAGGTCGTCGTTGTACTTCTTACGCTCCGTGTGGCGCCCCGACCGCCGCATCAACTACAATCACAGAAAAATCACAGGTGTTTTTGTCTCCATTCGATCACATGGACACAATCATGAAATGTACTGTAAAAACCCTAAATATTCAGACACATTTTATTCTATGAGACCCATTAATATGTAGTTTCTCATAGCAAGGAATGTCCAAATATACACGGTTATTTTATACGGGTTTCCCAAAACAATTTGTGTACAAATATTTATAAAGACGTGAAGCTTATAATGACAGAATCCAGCGTTACGGGCACAATCTAAAAGCTAGCGCTTGCAAATATTGAATTTGCATGCCTAAGATTTGCTCAAAATCTGTGCCACTGTAAAATCATGGTAAATATCATGATTTATGAGTGTAACTGGAGAAATGGGACTTATGGGTTTTTGCAACCAGTGTAGATCGAGATCAGCCTGTGCATCCGCAGTCTGATCAGGATCTGCACAGTTCACCATTCCCTCAATGAAACACATGCAGAGCTGCCAACCCCATGTCGGTCACATGGAGAGAAAAAGGGGCTATTTTCAGGAACACAACATATGTTTTCCGGAACACAAATCAGTACTCACTGACACTTCAATCTTCAATCTTAAAGTCATTTTTTAGAGCCTCGGCCACATTACCAACCAAAAATTCACAATTACAATGCTTGCAAGACGCAAATTCATCACGCACTTTGACAGGACCAAATGGGGCCATGTCTCGCTGTAATCAGTGATGAACGTCTGTGTTCTCCTAACTTCTTTCGATAAAAAAGACCCAGATTCGTTAGCTGCGCGCTTTGGAGCAGACATTTTAAGAATTTACGCAATGAAGAAATCAATATCACTGAGCGCTTGAAACTACTATTCCTACACAACAAGAATCAAAATGGTAAGCGCCTAGACGAGTATGATTAAGGGTAAATAAAACAAGAGGGCCATGATGGCCCTAATTCGCTCACCTGACTCCATGAACACCAGAGGAGAATGTGACATTGAGTTAGATGGCGGTCATCTTGGATTAAGCGACGACTCATTTTACCAAATCTGAAAATGCTTCACCCAAGGATCTTAACTTACTATGAAGTTTGGCCAGCATCGGCCATGTGGTTCCTGAGAAAAAGACGTTCAAAATCTCGAATAAAATGGAACTTTTGGAGGCCATCATGGACGACATAATCATCCGATTCCAACAAATATTGCACCATAGCAATCGCCTCATCGATACCTTCAATTTGATATATGACACGAGCATATTTGGTAAAAAATAAAATGTGACTCCACGGGCGACATCATTTTTGACCCCGGGGTCACCATGTTAACACCTTTGAAAGAGCATTCTACGTTGATCATTCCTACCAAGTTTTGTCGAAATCCGGCTGGTGGTTCATGAGAAGAAGATTTTTTAAGAATTTGTGCTATTTTAGACGGCGGCCATGTTGGATTAGCGATGACCTCCGTTTTAACAAACCTGAAAATGCTTCACCCATGGACCATAACTGTGAAGTTTGTCCACCATGGGCCAAGCGGTTCGTGTGAAGAAGAATTTTGAAATCTCTAATAAAAGAACGAACTTTTGACCTTTCGGTGGCCATCTTGGATGACATGACCATCCAATGCACCAGAGCGATCGCCTCTTTGATACCTTCGATTTGATATAGACATGACCATATTCGGTTACAAACAAAATTTGACCCCATTTGACCCCACGGCCACTCCCATTTTTGACCCCGGGGTCACCATTTTAATAAATTTTAAAGAGCATTGTACATCGATCATTCCTACCAAGTTTCGTCGAAATCCGTCTGGCGGTTCATGAGAAGATTTTTTAAGAATTTGTGTTATTTTTAGACGGCGGCCATCTTGGATTAGTGACGACCTCCGTTTTAACAAATCTGAAAAGGCTTCACCCATGGACCATAACTGTGAAGTTTGGCCACCATGGGCCAAGCGGTTCGTGTGAAGAAGAATTTTGAAATCTCTAAAAGAACGACCTTTTTACCTTTTGGCGGCCATCTTGGATGACATGACCATCCGATTTCGACATAAAATGCACCAGAGTGATCGCCTCGTTGATACCTTCAATTTGATATATGACATGACCATATTCGGTCAAAAATAAATTTGACCCCACTGGCCACGCCCATTTTTTACCCCTGTGTCACCATTTTAACAACTGTGAAAGAGCATTGTACATCGATCATTCCTAGCAAGTTTCGTCGAAATCCGGCTAGCGGTTCATGAGAAGAAGATTTTTTAAGAATTTATGCTATTTTTAGACGGTGGCCATCTTGGATTACGTAATGATGTAATTTTAACAATTTTGTAATCCCCCTACCTAAGGACCATGACCATGAAGTTTGGTGACTATAGGCCCAATGGTTACGGAGGAGAAGACGTTTGAAAATGTTCACGGACGACGACGACGACGGACGACGGACACATTGCGGTAACATAGCTCACCTGAGCTTATTTGATCAAGGACTTATTTGAAGAATTTGGAAACGAAATTATTATTTCCCGATAATCCCGCGTTTGAGTTGTTTTTTTAAATCGTACTTTTTAATTGTTGTCCGTACTTCCGTATTTCTAACGTATTTTCCGGAACAAATACGGAAAAATCGGAACAGTTGGCAGCTCATGCTTCTAACAATCAATATAGATTGTTAACATGCTATGCTGTTTGATCCGGAGCTACACTGGTCACTCACAAATCCCATAAGCCCCATTTCTCAAGTCACAACCACATTTATATTGGTCAATTTAGCCTGTCAGTAGTTCATACTTCATCCGGTATCTCCGGTGCGGGGGCTGGTGTAAATTTCATCTCAGAGTCCGACTCGGAAGATCGGTTTTTCTTCTTCCGTTTCTTCAGCAGTGTGGCAGGGGGTCTGAAAAACACAAGGAAGGTCAAGATGGTAATGCTGGTGATACAGCCGACAGGTGTGTGACAGTATAACTTCTATATATTTGAAATTTGATGTCAGCCTTACAAGAAATGTCATTGCTACAAAGGGTCAAATAATTGTTTTGTATCACCCCTTTTACAAACAGAAGCCCATTACAGTAAATTACATCTATACATGTGGCTGTGACCAGATAAATGTGGCTTATGGGATTTGTGACCAGTGCAGCTCCTGATCAAATAGCACACTCCTGTAGCCTGACAATGATCTATATTGCTCGTTAGAAGCATGACAGGTGTTTCATTGACGGAATGGTGAACAGTGCATATCCTAATCAGACTGTGTGCAGATGCACAGGCTTATCTGGATCTGCCCTGGTAGCAAAACCCATAAGCCCAATTTCTCCAATCACAGCCACATACGACGCCATAGATATTGAGTCCCACTTACTTGTTCTTTTGAGGTTTGAACCCCTTCTCCGCCTTTGATTTCTTTTCTGACGACTCTGTCTTCTTCGTTTTGACCTCCAGATCGTCTAATCCGATAACCTCCACGTCGACAACGTCCACCTTCGCTTTTTTCTTCTTCTTCTTCGGTGGTGCCCCGTCCTCCTCGCCAGCCTTCTTCCTCCTCACGGCCTTCTTCTTCTTCTTCTTACTCGCTTCACCTGGGTCACAGATATGTTTCGACCATGTTCAGCCGTGGGTAAATGTTTGCCGCGGCATGAGGGAACTGTTTGAACCCCAAGGCTGTAGGCCGCGGGTTCAAACAGTTCCCGAGTGCCACAGCAAACGTTTACCCATGGCTGGACATAATCGAACATTATTGTTACATTTCCCTCGGAAATATAGTACATTATTTGAGCATATATGCAGTAATTTCGGTACTTTGATGACCTGTTCCATTCAAACAGCTGATTCACATATACATGTTCTGGGGCCAGTACACGTTGCGTGATGCAGCCGCATCAATTTCAAAATTGCAGTGCGACCGTTGTGAACTGGTCTGGTGAAGTAATGGTCATCTGCTGTTGTTGAATATTTTGTCTTTATTCTCAATAAAAACATGGTTTAACAGCACTTGTCATTGGAAATGATTTTAAAGTGCTGTAAAACCATGTCTTTGTTAATTTAAATGGATAATAAAACACAATTAGTAGATGAAAACATTTAATTGAGCAGTGTAAGGGTTAATACAGCTTACATAAGCAAATGTTTTTACAGCATTGTTACTCCACATTTTGAAAGTCAATGAGCATTATCAAGTTGTGCATATTTTGTACTGAAAAATCAATGCATATATAGTTAAAAACAAAATAAAGTAAAAGTAAAGTATATCACTATGCACCTCACCGGGAGCTGTTGTAATTACAACGCCATGTGTCAACTCACCACCAGCATCCTCATTGATCACGAGGTTGTTTGTCGAGTCGGGGTCGTCATGGGGCGACAACACACGCGGCAGGTTGCCGGTCCCCGACTTCTGTGCCTTCGCTATGGCCTCCGCAATGATCTTGTTGGCCTTCTCCTGTTGCTGGTTGGGAGCCGGTTCCTGCTGCCCAGCACCCACGAGGCTGGGAACCAGAGTGGCCACGGCTGGCTGGGGGTCGCCACCTGACAGTCGGGGCACAAGGAAATACATCACAGATGTGTCTCTGATTCTGTTCACAGCTCCAGATAAGTTTTGTATCTAAGGAGTATCATACGGCCAGATTTCAAATTCAATGCGTATTTTACTTTTACAAATGTATTATTGATTTTTTTCCTTATTAAATAGGGAACAAATAATACAAAATAAAACAAATTAAAAAATTCACTTAATTGAGCTGCAATTGCTTTTTGCAGCTCAACTAAGTAAATTTTCAACTTTATTACAGTATTTTCACTACACAATTTGAAAATCAATGCGTATGTTCACATTCTATGAGTATTTTGTACTCCCACTTATGAAAATCAATGCATATTCTGCTAAGATAAGTGCGTACAATACGCCAATATGCACCTTATCTGGAGCTGTCTGATATTGATTAACAATCAGAATAATCACAGACAGGAAGGAATCAACCCGAATGCAGATACCTATTTTGAATATGTGAACAGTAAAAACCCATTCCTTTCAGAATACACCTTTACGGGTATGAAATTTATTAACTATTTATTTTTATTTTTGTTATTTCTCAATGAAAGTAAATGTTGTGACCACTCATTGAACCGTCGCAATGAGACGATTCAAATGGTGGTCGTGACATACATTTCAGAACAGGTTTGAATAGTCAGAAATTGGTGTGTGTTGTCAAAACTGTTCGAAGTGTTTAGGAAAATGGCTGAAAATGGCCAGCAGTCACAGATTATAAATAATATTCCACCTTCTGTGTGCTTTATCCATCAAAATCAATGGATTAATAAGACAGTTATAACAGAGGTTAAAATTGCCTGGTTTGACTTAACATGAGGCTGTGATGGGAGAAATAGGGCTTATGGGATTTGTGATCAGTGTAGCTCCTGATCAAATAACACACTCCTGTAACCTGATAACGGTCTACATTGCTTGTTAGAAGCATGACAGGTGTTTCATTGATGGAATGGCGAACAGAATCGATCCTGATCAGACTGTGCAGATGCACAGTGATCTGGATCTACACTGGTTGCAAAACCCATAAGCCCCATTTATCCAGTCACAGCCACAATTATCCATAAAGCCCACGTGCAATCAAGTAAATTCCCAACCGTGATAATGGATTGACCAAAATTGAAAATTAACTACAGGATCTTACATTTGTGATGCTTTAGCATGGCATTTATTAACCAAGTATATTGATTTCATAAAGGAAACGAGACAGCTGAGCTTCTAAGAAATGAATAAATAAATTACCACTAATGTTAGATTATACTTATTGCATAAGCATAGATTATAGGACATACACTGAAGATTATAGGACATACACTGAAGATTATAGGACATACACTGAAGATTATAGGACATACACTGAAGATATGCTGCTCATGTAATGCATTTTCTGTAGCCATTTCATTATACGGTTCGACCATGTCCAGCACGAGGGAACTGTTTGAACCCCATGGCTGTAGGCCACAGGTTCAAACAGTTCCCGAGTGCCAACGCAAATGTTTACACACAGCTGGACCTGGTAAAACGTTATTGTTACATTTCCGTCGGAACATATATATTGTGTAATTTGAGCATTTATGCAGTACTTTCGGTACTTTGATAACCCGTTCCATCAAACAGCTGATCTACACATGCATATTCTGTGGCCGCAGTGCACGGCGTGTGATGCATGTGCCCCATCATACGCATCAATTTCAAACTTTCAGTGCGACTGTTGAGAACTGGTCTGGTGACGTAATGGCGCGTTCTAGTAACATCATGAGACACGTACATGACATAGGTGTTGGCTTGGCCCCGAAATGAGCATTGTCTACAGCCATGGTCAAACAGCATTCGCTGTGCGTTTGAACACGGCTGTGAGCAGTGTCAAACAACGGTAGTCATGTAACAACATATTTATCACACAAGAATTCCGCCACGGAAGCGGTATCGCGCCTGCCGAGGCATTTGACCGTGTTATGAAAAAACAATAACTTTAACGCATTTGCCTTACAAAAAAAACGGACGACGACAAAAAAAGCGACGACTATAGTCGCGCCTCTGCTAAAGCAGGCGCGACAAAAATGATCCAACAACATTGATAGACAGCCAAAATCGCCCTGGTGTCTGCCTCCTATTGGGTATATAATATTGCAAGGTATTATTTGATAAAGAGACGTTTTTTATTAAAGAAAATATTTTAACCCTTAGACCGCTATCTTAATTTTGTCGTTGTCTGCTGTTTATTTTCTATTTTCCATTTGTATCATCAAAAACACGCTTTGACAACATTTTAGAATAATTTTCAACATGCTTTGACAGCACTTCATTAGAAATGATTCTGAAGTGCTGTCAAACCATGTTTTTATTGAGAAATAAGGCAAGATATAAAAGCAACAGCAGACGACAATTGTTGTGAGTAGCGGTCTAAGGGTGAAGCATATGTCTATTCAACTATGGTCTACGACTTATTTCAGGATGTTAGTGCTCACTTGACTCCATGAACACCAGAGGAGAATGTGACATTGAGTTCATGTGTTTTAAAAAAATTGTGCTATTTTTAGATGGCGGTCATCTTGGATTAAGCGATGACTCATTTTATCAAATCTGAAAATGCTTCACCCAAAGCAATCGTCTCATCGATACCTTCAATTTGATATATGACATGAGCATATTTGGTGAAAAATAAAATTTGGCCCCACGGGCCACGCCCATTTATGACGCCGGGGTCACCATTTTAACACCTTTGAAAGAGCATTCTACGTCGATCATTCCTACCAAATTTCGTCGAAATACGGCTGGCGGTTCATGAGAAGAACATTTTTTAAGAATTTATGCTATTTTTAGATGGCGGCCATCTTGGATTAGCCACGACCTCAGTTTTAACAAATATGAAAAGGCTTCACCCATGGACCATAACTTTTAAGTTTGGCTACCATGGGCCAAGCGGTTCATGTGAAGAAGAATTTTGAAATCTCTAATAAAAGAACGACCTGGATGACATAACCATCCGATTTCGACAAAAAAATGCACCAGAGTGATCGCCTCGTCGATACCTTCGATTTGATATATGACATGACCATATTCGGTCAAAAATAAAAATTTTACCCCAAATTGACCTCACGGGCCACGCCCATTTTTGACCCCGCGGTCACCATTTTAACAACTCTTAAAGAGCATTGTACAAGTTTTGTCGAAATCCGGTTGGTGGTTCTTGAGAAGAAGATTTTTGAAGAATTTGTGCTATTTTTAGACGGCAGCCATCTTGGATTACGTAATGACGTCATTTTAACAATTTTGTAATCCCCCTACCTAAGGACCATGACCATGAAGTTTGGTGACTATAGGCCCAATGGTTACCGAGAAGACGTTTTAAAATGTTCACGGACGACGGACACATTGCGGTAACAATAGCTCACATGAGCTTCGCTCAGGTGAGCTAAAAAGAGGGGCCAAGTCCCCTTTTTCTGCTGACCCCATCAATTGTATTATCGACTACTGTCCGTTTCATGAAACCTGCCCAAATTTTACGGCTACATAAACAATGCAAAATAAATATTTATTTTTATATTAAATTTATTTTATCCAAATTTAAGAATGAGCCTTCTTTTTATTTCGTGAAATTTGGACCAATATTGATTTTCTTGCAAATATTTTTTTTCCCCCATGTTAAATCCCGAGTGAAGATGTGTATGGGGGGATTCAACATGGGGAAATTTTTCTAACTTCAGAAATATTAGACCGATTTTCTTAGATCATTTCCAAGCTATCTAGCCAGGTTTCAGAGTAAATTTCGAAACTTTCTCTTTTTTGACTCGTCCCACAGCTCATCCACCTCACTTCCCCCCATGATAAATTCCCATCGACAAATCAATTTTCCGTAATAAAATCAATATTTGACCACGAAATAAAAAAGAAAGCTCATTCTTAAATTTTGATAAAATTTAATATTATCAAAAAAAAAATTGTTTTTGCATTGTTTACAAGGCCGTAAAATTTGGGCAGATTTCGTAAAACAGACAGTAGATGATAATTCCCAATCCGACATCCATCACTGAAAGGGTCAGCAGACTTTGCCCACTTTTTCCAACGACCCCATCGATTTTATTATCAATATTCAACCAAAATTCCAATCCAATATCCATAACTGACTGAAGGGGTCAGTCCACTTTTTCCACTGACCAATCGTTTGCAAAATTTGTTGCTAGTGAATACGTACCGGCGATGGTGGCCGCTACGAGACTTGGTGCACTTTGTGGTACGGTCGTGACGATAGTGGACACGGCCGTGACCTGCTGAGACAACGACACAGGCACCGGGATCTGTGTCAACACCGGCTGTTGTTGTTGTTGGCTTACAGGCACCTGGCAACTCGTATTCGCAGGTTGCTGCTGTTGCTGAAAGTAGATTGATTGGTAGAATAAACAGATGGCCGCAGCGACCATGTCAAGTCTGCCGAGGAAATTTATAGTTTCAGGGTGAATTGACACCCACACAAGATGTAGTGAAAACTGGGCCACAGTTGCATATTTTAAGTCCAGAGCAGTCTATGCCTGGGATAATATTTTTAATACAAGAATTTCACCACGGAAGCGGTGTCGGACCTGCCACGGCATTTGATCGCATGATCATGGGCATGGTCAAAGTAAGCATCACAAAAACCATCGGAGAAGTGCATGTTTTTAAATATGAATTAGACATTATGTTTGTAAAACATGGATATGCCCCCATGGCATACTGGAGTCTAACTAGAGATTGTGTGTAAAAAAGAAAATTATAAATTTATATATTATAAAATGGCTAAGTGTTTCAGAACCATTTTGAAGGTCACAAAGGTGAAGGTCATGCCATTGGTGGTGTGATTGTGTCACACATATTCAGATGAATGAACTGTCCAAATATTAAAGCAATCATTCAAGTAATATTGAAAATATTACATGATGGAGAAACTCTTACAAACTTTTCGACGTAATAAAATGACTAAGTGTTTCAGCGATATTTTGAAGGTGACAAAGGTCCAAGTTGTGTTAATGGTGGCGTGAGTGTGTGACAACTGTTCTGGTGATTCAAGTATCCAAGTATTGAAGCAATCCTTCAAGTAATATTGAAGATGTTACATGATGGAGAAACTCTTACAAACTTTTTGATGTAACAAATGACTAAGTGTTTCAGCGACATTTCGAAGGTGACAAAGATCAAGTGCGTGTTAATGGTGACGCGAGTTTGTGAGAAATGTTCAGGTGATTCAGGTGTCCAAGTATTGAAGCAATCCTTCGCGTAATATTGAAGATATTACAGGTTAGAGAAACTCTTACAAACTTTTTGACACAACAAAATGGCTAAGTGTTTCAGCAACATTTCAAAGGTGACCAAGGTCAAGGTCATGTTAATGATGGAGCGAGTGTGTGACAGATGTTCAGGTGATTCAAGTGTCCAAGTGTCGAAGCAATCCATCGCATCATATTGAAAATATTACATGTTGGAGAAACTCTTACAAACTTTTTGACGTTAATGTACACGAACGGACATACGTACGGACGGACATACAGAACCTCAAGAGCAACACAATATGCCCCCCTTGCTATCGCATAGTGCTGCATAAAAATGTCATGGGTATGTTGATGGCAGCATGAGAATGTTCAAATGATCACATGTATCAAGTGTCAAAATATTGAAGCAATCCACGAAGTAATATTAATGTTATATCATGATGAAGAAGAAACTTGTACAAACTTTTTGACGCAAAAAAAAATGGCTATGTGTTTCTGCAAAAATGTAAAGGTAAAATAGGTCAAGGTCTTGTTAATGGCAGCATGAGTGTGTTCCAAATGCTCACATGTATCAAGTGTCCAAACATTGAAACAATCCATGAAGTAATATTAATGTTATATCATGAAGAAACTTGTACAAACTTTTTGATGCAAAAATAAATGGCTAAGTGTTTCCGCAAAAATGTAAAGGTAAAAAAGGTCAAGGTCATGTTAATGGCAGCATGAGTGTGTTCCAAATGCTCACATATATCAAGTGTCCAAATACTGAAGCAATATGTAAAGTAATAGTATTGAAGTTATATCATGATGAAGAAACTTGTACAAACTTTTTTACATTTGTTGACGCGGATGTCGACAACGACGGAAAAAGCGGCGACAAAAATCCAAGTCACCAAGGTGAAGGTCAAGGTCATCGGAATGACAATGGATGGATAGCTATCAAAATGAGGATGCTATTTATGAAATTCGGTAATGATATGACTAACGGATCAAGAGATATTCAACATTTGGACATACGCCCAAAATTGTTGACACCAAGGTGAACGTCACCAAAGTAAAGGTCAGCCAAATTACACTGGTAGATATCCATCAACGTGAAGAAGCTATTGATAAAGTTTGGAGATGATCTGACTAACAGATCAAGAGATATTCAACGTTTGGATGTACGTCCAAAATTGTTGACATGAAGGTCAATGTCTCCATGGTCAGGGTCACCCGATTGAGACACTGGGTGGATAGCCACCAATGTGAGGAAGCTATTGAAGAAGTTTGGTAAAGGATCCGACTAACGGATCAGGAGGTATTCAATGTTTGGACGTATGAACAAAATTATTGACACAAAGGTTAAGGTCATCAAGGTCAAGGTCACCCAAATGACTGGGTGGATAGCCATCAATGTGAGAAAGCAATTGATGAAATTTGGAAATGATCCGACTAACTGACCAAGAGATATGGACAATTTGGCTACATTTGTTGGGGTTTAACGGCCTATCAATGACTAAGGTCATTAAAGGCCAGGTCAATGGGTTTAGTACTAAATCCCATATATTACCTGCACAAGTACATGTACAAATGGGGGGAAAATACCAAAATCAGAACTGAATATTTACAATAACAAAACTATATATTCAGCCCTGAAATCAGAATAATCCTGATCTGATGCCAGGTCCTCGCCACACCAGAATCACTTGGCCCCTCCCAAAAGCAGCAGGATCAGTAATAATCTTACTACTTTTATAATGGGCAATAACCTAATTCAACTCTCAGGTAACTGAAGAGCCAAAGATAAAAACGTACCTGAGGGCCAAACCAGGCAAATTGTGATTCCTATAAGGAGGAACCCATACCGTTAATTTACGCCGTCTTTTGGCTACGTCCAATATTTACGTCCCACAAATGTTAAGGTTATCAAGGTGAAGGTCACCCAAATGACATTGGATGGATAGCCATCAGTGTGAGAAAGCTATTGATGAAATTTGGTAATGATCAGACGAACGGATCAAGAGATAATTTGGCTACGTTCAAAATTTATGTCCCACAAAGGTTAAGGTCACGAAGGTGAAAGTCATGGCCACCCGAATGACATTGGCTGGATAGCTATCAATGTGAGGAACAATTTTCTCACTCTTCCTGCAGGACGGACGAGTACCCAAGAATTTCCACTCGTCCTGCTCAAAGTATCACTCGTCCGGAAATTTTCTACAAATTTTGCAGTAAAGTTCTCCATTTTCTACTTTGGCCCACTTGTAAGCGGTTAGCCATTCTTCCGTCACAAGTTGTTTTCTTTTTGTTTGATCATAGAGTTTCTAAGTTTTCGTTTTTCACGAAACGAGGTATCCTCTTTCGTTTTTCGATCTACCCCGCCTTGGAAAACATTTCTTATGTCCAACATGCTTGTTTATCTTGCAGACGACGAAACACATTAACATTCGGCAATTTCGGAATATTTTATACTCATATTGTCTATCATACGGAAACATACAAACATTATCAAATACATTTACTACGACATGACAACTCAAAATATCTAACTCGCCTTGATGGGTCACCGACCTATATATGAAGCGATTTTCGGACAATAATCAGTATTTTTTACTAAATCAAAATAAAATTCAGAACTATAATAATAACCAGATGGCCGCGGCCCGCATGTCGAGCCCACCGAGGCATTTGATGGTCTCGGAGTGTATTTATTTGAAGTTTGAATTAAGGGTTGTGGAGATATAAGGTATGTAAAAGCTTTAACGCAAAGTTATTTGACCTTGATCTTAGGCATGTGGGCCGCATGGGTGGGCTATAGAATGAAAATATGGATGATAATAAAGAATTATTTGAAGTTTGAAGTAAATCAGAGTAAGTGTTGTGGAGATATAACGTATGTAAAAACTTTAACACAAATTTCAAAGTCATTTGACCTTGACCTTCGGCATATGGACCACATGGGCAGGCTATGGAATGAAAATATGGATGATGAAAAGTATTGGAAGTTGGAAGTAAATTGGAGTCACAATTGTGGATATACAGTACAGCCAGCGCGAAACCCGCACATTGTTTGCTTTGCGGAGTTTTTCGTCAGCGCGGAATTTCCAACCTATTGCGGCAAATCGCTGGTTTGCCGCGAAATGCCGCAAAGCGTAGCAAAGTTCTCGCGGTATTGCCGCAATTGTTAAAATAAATTGCCGCAATCGTGACCCAAGTCAATTGCGGCAAAACACGGCGAAATCATAAAACGGATCACCGGCACATTTGCCACAATTTCCGGCGTTTTGATGGACAGAAAATGCGGCGTTTTGCGATGTTTTGCTTTATTATTGTATGCTTTATCAATTGCAAATCTAGGTTCCAATGATGTTTGTTAAATGCCCTAACAGGACACTGTAGTATCATAATCGCCTTAGGAAACGATAATCATGTGCTGTAAAACATTATTTTAATTAAGAAATAGAAGAAATGTGGATATTGGGGAATATGTCAAGATACATATGAAAGGGTTTTCGCGATCTCGTGTAGAGGTCGAAATCGAGTAAATGCGAGTTACACGACACTAACAGAACATCATTATAATTCTCGTGTTTTAGGAGGCAATTCTCATGTTTTGTCAAAAAAATAATATTATTTTTTCTAATAAATATATTTTGGCAGCATATGAGAATCGTCTCCTAAAACGATTTACATGTCCTGTTACAATCTATTGAGGCCATAATAAAGAAGGTGTTTGTTTGCCCAAACGCGACCGACCCGAATAAAACCCGCCGACTCAAAATCTTTTATCGCCGTGAAAGTACTAAGTATTCTTCTTTTTTTTTGCCGATTTTGCCCCTTTACAAAACTATTTTGTACAGGAATAATCAAGTTCGGTATATCCAAATCAAGTACGACCTTATAGACTGTGTAATCCAAACGCTTTACTCTTCCGCGCACCTGCTATTCAACAAAGAGCGTTGTTATTGATGACGTATTATTTAAGCGTTTCAGTGATGGTGACGAAAAAAAACATGGCAGCGCCCTGCAGTGGAAATTTCACGCGGTGTTCAACAATTAAATTAAACTTTAAAAACACAAATAAAGTTAGACAAATCACAAATAACAGATTGTGTAGGTTTGAGAACTCTAACACCTGGTGGACCGTATTAACGGAAATAAATACGAAGTTTTCTAACATTTGACATACCGATGTTTGGTGAACCTCATGTTGACCCTTCAATTCATTCATGGACCATGATTCTAAAACTTCCTGAGCACATTCTCCATTCTCGTACACGAAATCAGCAAATTTGATTGGCCTGTGCTCAGTCCTCAACCCATCAAATTTCCCGATTTCAAGCATGAGAATAGAGAATGTGCTCAAAAAGTTTTATAATCTGACACGGCACCATGTTTTATGCTACTAGTGTTTTAATTTGCTGTGACAATGAACACTTTCAACACCAAATACCAGAATGTCAATGTTTAACAGCATCTGGACTGGCCCATTGACGGCTTGAATATCGATTGACGTCCATCCAAATTCGAATCTCATATACATACAGAAGGATGATATTAAATGAGGTATTTCATCAGGATCAACACTGTTTGTCAACAGAGTATATTTAGTAAAGAAATATATTCATATATATCCATCTAGTCAACATTCCTAGTCAGTATTGTGATTTAGACGTTCTTTGCAATTGTATGTTCATCTGACATTATATACAAGTATTGTTGTTTTAACAGCATTAAAGTTACTGTGTTGTTATTAATCGCTTTTTTTTTGTGTCGTACAGCTACCTTAAAAAAAATAAAAAAATTTTGCCTACCTACCTACCAATTTTTTGAAAGTAGGGTCGGGTTTGGGCAAACTTAAAATCTTTTAATTGTGGCCTGATGGTGAACACGTGTTGGTCTTCGCTAGTCAAATATGCAATAAGCCTGGTTTTGTCCGATCACGACATACATCATCATATGCACGTGCGGTGACCTACTGGGACGTGTGTCGGCATTGGAAAGTGGGACATGAAAGGTTACAAAATGACATCTAAAGGTTAAGTTGTGTGGATCGGATCTTTGAAACACGCCGACAAAAGAGCACAGGTTGAAGTAACGGACCGAGGTCTATAAATACATTAAATATGCCTAAAAGCATCAATAAATGAAGAAAAAAATATTTGTTTTACCCCCTCCATCTAATCATTATAAGGGGGTAAAAAAAATAAAAAATTATTGTATTTATAAACCTCGGTCCGTTACTTCAACCTGTGAACAAGAGCAGCACATTTACGATCAATTACATATTTATTAATGGAATGGAACTCTTATAGCATAGCGGTTTTCACCGTGTTTGATAAAAATATTTCTTCCATTTTATTGGTCGGAGAGAAGGTGTGGAATCTCAAAACAAGAGGGCCATGATGGCCCTAATTCGCTCACCTGACTCCATGAACACCAGTGGAGAACGTGACATTGAGTTCATATGTGTTTTAAAAAAAGTGTGCTATTTTTAGATGGCGGTCATCTTGGATTAAGCGATGACTCTCATTTTACAAAATATGAAAATGCTTCACCCAAGGATCTTAACTTACTATGAAGTTTAGCCAGCATCGGCCATGAGGTTCCTGAGAAAAAGACGTTCAAAATCTCGAATAAATGGACCTTTTGGAGGCCATCATGGACGACATAATCATCCGATTCAGACAAATATTGCACCAGAACAATCGCCTCATTGATACCTTCAATTTGATATATGACATGACCATATTTGGTCAAAAATGAAATTTGACCACACGGGCCACGCCCATTTTTGACCCCGGGGTCACCATTTTAACACCTTTGAAAGAGCATTCTACGTCGATCATTCCTACCAAGTTTCGTCGAAATCTGGTTGGCGGTTCATGAGAAAAATATTTTTTAAGAATTTGTGCTATTTTTAGATGGTAGCCATCTTGGATTAGCGACGACCTCCGTTTTAACAAATCTGAAAAGGCTTCACCCATGGACCATAACTGTGAAGTTTGGCCACCATGGGCCAAGCGGTTCGTGTGAAGAAGAATTTTGAAATCTCTAATAAAAGAACGACCTTTTGACCTTTCGGTGGCCATCTTGGATGACATGACCATCCAATTTCGACAAAAAATATACCAGAGCGATCGCCTCTTTGATACCTTCGATTTGATATAGACATGACCATATTCGGTCAAAAATAAAATTTGACACCACACATGACCATCCAATTTCGACAAAAAATATACCAGAGCGATCGCCTCTTTGATACCTTCGATTTGATATAGACATGACCATATTCGGTCAAAAATAAAATTTGACACCAATTTGACCCCATGGGCCACGCCCATTTTTGACCCCGGGGTCATCATTTTAACAACTTTGAAAGACAATTGTACATCGATCATTCCTACCAAGTTTCATCGAAATCCGGCTGGCGGTTCATGAGAAGAAGATTTTTTAAGAATTTGTGCTATTTTTAGACGGCGGCCATCTTGGATTAGCGACGACCTCCATTTTAACAAATCTGAAAAGGCTTCACCCATGGACCATAACTGTGAAGTTTGACCACCATTGGCCAAGTAGTTTGTGTGAAGAAGAATTTTGAAATCTCTAATAAAAGAACGACCTTTTGACCTTTCGGCGGCCATCTTGGATGACATAACCATCCAATTTCGACAAAAAATGCACCAGAGTGATCGCCTCGTTGATACCTTCGATTTGATATATGATATGACCATATTCAGTCAAACATAAAATTTGACCCCAATTTGACCCCACGGGCCACTCATGTTTGACCCCGGGGTCACCATTTTAACAACTTTGAAAGAGCATTGTACATCGATCATTCCTACCAAGATTTGTCGAAATCCGGTTGGCGGTTCTTGCGAAGAAGATTTTTGAAGAATTTGTGCTATTTTTAGACGGCGGCCATCTTGGATTACGTAATGACGTAATTTTAACAATTTTGTAATCCCCCTACCTAAGGACCTTCACCATGAAGTTTGGTGACTATAGGCCTAATGGTTATTGAGGAGAAGACGTTTTAAAATGTTCACGGACGACGACGGACGACGGACACATTGCTCAGGTGAGCTAATAAAAAAGGTAACGGAATCCTTATTTACTCAATAAATATGTACTGGCAGCACATCAGAATCGTCTCATGTTTTGTCAAACCATGTTTTTATTGTCAGAAATATTGATGTTTGTCCACATTTGTTCCATTTCTTAATAAAAACATGTTTTGGCATGTCTCCTAAGACGATTTGTACATGTTACAATTTCGCGAAACGAAAATGAAACATATTCTCAACAAAACATGTTTCGCGTTTTCGCGATCTTGCGCATAGGCCGAGATCGCGAAAACGCGAAGCGTGATGGATCGCGAAACGAAAATTTAACATATTCACAACAAAACATGTTTTGACAGTACTGTGCATATGAGAAACGTCTCCTTT
Organism: Conchocele bisecta; assembly: GCA_029237695.1. Classification (NCBI taxonomy): domain Eukaryota; kingdom Metazoa; phylum Mollusca; class Bivalvia; order Lucinida; family Thyasiridae; genus Conchocele; species Conchocele bisecta. The sequence goes on along the minus strand of CM055265.1, from coordinate 86,458,198 downwards.
CGCGATCTTGCGCGTAGATCGAGATCGCGAAAACGCGAAGCGTGATCACGAGAGCTGAAACGAAAATGTACCGTATTCTCAACAAAACTGATTGCCTGGGTTAATCATGCCCCTATGCGATAGCCAGGGTGGGGGGCATATTGCCTTGCTGTTGAGGTTCCGTAAGTCCGTCCGTCTGTGTACATTTACATCAACAAGTTTGTAAGAGTTTCTCCAGTTAGAGTCCAGTATTACAGAGGGGCACATCCATGTTTTACAAACATAATGTCTAGTATTAATGTTGGTACAAAAGCTAATTTATTAGAGATTAGAGGTATTAATACATATACATGTACTTACATTTAAAAAAAACTAGAAATGTGGCCTGTCGACACACGAATGCCCCCGCTGGCAGCCAAAGAAAACGAGGCATATTTGATTATAAGCCATTTACCCGAGCGTTAAGGTTTTGAACGCACCAAGTCTGTGACCTTGACCCTGGGCTTAGCGGGGGAAGGACGAATGTGGATTTGTCACAGGGTGGTAGAGGACCATTGGAGCAATGTGTGTGTGAAATGTGAAGCAGATCCGAGCAAGGAAACAGAAATTATAAGCCATTTACCCAGCGTTAAGGTTTCGAAAGTACCAAGTCTGTGACCTTGACCCTGGGCTTAGCGGGGGCGGGACGAATGTGGATTTGTCACAGGGCGGTAGAGGACCATTGGAGCAATGTGTGTGTGAAATGTGAAGCAGATCCGAGCAAGGAAACAGAAATTATAAGCAATTTACCCAGCGTTAAGGTTTCGAAAGCACCAAGTCTGTGACCTTGACCCTGGGCTTAGCGGGGGCGGGACGAATGTGGATTTGTCACAGGGCGGTAGAGACATTGAGCAATGCGTGTGTGAAATGTGAAGCAGATCCGAGCAAGGAAACAGAAATTATAAGCCATTTACCCAGCGTTAAGGTTTCGGGACGTACGTACGTACGTACGGACGTACGGACGCCGGTAACACTATATGCCCCCCTCACCATTTGGTGGCGGGGGCATAAATATACCGCCGTACCCACCCATCCACAACTACAGTGCATAATGTCTAGTATTAATATTGGTACAAAAGCTAATTTATTAAAGGTATTAATACATATACATGTACTTACATTAAAAAAAAATATACCGCCGTACCCACCCATCCACAACTACAGTGCAACCTCTCTAAACCGGACACCCTGGGGCACATCCCAGGGCGTCCGGTTTAGAGAGGCTCCACTGTGAACCATGTATATAACTACTTCAAGACACGAACTATGTCAAAATTAAGCACAACTAACTTGTCTCTGTGTTCGGTTTAGAGAGGTTCGACTGTAGCACATTTGCGACATATCATTTTCGGTCTAGCTGCACACCTGATGGTGTTTACAATCATCAGTCGGTAATCCATTTTCACGTGCAAAGTGTAACTGACCTTTAGAACTCGGCGGAAACGAACATACTAAAACCACGCTATGTAGTCGCTCACGTCATCGAATTGACGCATGCAGCTTGTGCAGTTTCACATTTGTTTGATTTCTTGATAAAAGCAAGATTTGGCAGCACTAAGTAAGACGATTCTCATATTTTGTCAAAATATGTTTTTGTAAAGAAATACCAATATATTCAGGTTTTCTTTTCACATTTGTCCGATGACTTAATAAAACATGTTTTGGCAACACATAAGAATCGTCTCCTTAGACGAGTCTAATATTTTGTAAAAACAAAATTGTTTTCACATTTGTTTGATTTCTTAGACCATGCAAACGATTGACAAATTCAGAAATAACAACTTAATTTGTGTTTCTCGAGTCGGGTTTTATATGGTGGCGAGGAAATACGATCGATTACACACCGTGAAAATCTGAATATGCCTGTTTGATATCTACATCCTACATGATCAATATTCTGAATATGCCTGTTTGATATCTACATCTTACATGATCAATATCGGTATGGCTATGGATGTTCGAACATGATTTATTGACAGATATACCAAATCGATCCATGCGAAATGCATGTCTACAAGGGTAAAACTGACTTCATTCAATCAAACAATGTACATGTTTTCAGAGTGAATTGCCGAGTTTTGCCGCATTTTACCGTGTCCATTTTGCCGCAAAACGCGGCGGTAAAGGTGCGATAACATGTACATGTACGCTGTACACACTGGAAAGTTTTGCCGAGGATCGCCGCGAAACGACCGCGTAAAATTTGCGGAGTTTCGCGTTATGCCGCAAATGGCCACGGAACGTTTTGCGAGAGATTGCGGCAATATTCCGCGCTAAAGCTAAATTGGTTGCCGCAATTACAAAAAATGTGCGGGTTTTGCGGTGGCTGTACTGTACGATATGTAAAAACGCATATTTTATAATAACGCAAACTTCTAAGTCATTTGGCCTTGACCTTGGGGCACAGGGGCCGCATGAGTGCGACACAGAATGATTATATGGACGATGCCCAATAAGCATACAAAGTTTCAAGAAAATCTGACTTACGGTTACAGAGATAGTAGGTATGTGAAAACTTCAACGCAAATTTTTACAGAAACTTTAACGCAAACTTCTAAGTCAATTGACCTTGACATAGGGGCACAGGGGCTGCATGAGTGTGACACAGAATGAATATACGGATGATGACCATAATGTCAATGTGACTTAGGACTGCAGAGATATAAGGTATTTAACAAGAGTGCTGCAAGTCACAAAATACGCCCGTCGAATATGGGCCAGACAGCGAAGATGCAGAAATGTGAAGCTGTCACCAAGGCAAGAAACATTAATGAGAATTTGAAAGTCTATAGCATTATTTCTTCATCTCGTTGTGCTAAACAAGTATACTAATTTAGGCAGAGATAGAAAAGTAGAGTGTATTAAGTAGAAACTAGCAATGTGGCCTGTCGGCACACGAATGCCCCCGCTGGCAGCCAAAGAAAACGAGGCATATTTGATTATAAGCCATTTACCCGAGCGTTAAGGTTTTGAACGCAACAAGTCTGTGACCTTGACCCTGGGCTTAGAGGGGGCGGAACGAATGTGGATTTGTCACAGGGCGGTAGAGGACCATTGTAGCAATGCGTGTGTGAAATGTGAAGCAGATCCGAGCAAGGAAACACAAATTAAAAGCCATTTAACTGAATGTTAAGGTTTCAAACACACGAATGAATTCGCACGAATGTGGATTTGTCACAGGGCGGTAGAGGACCATTGGAGCAATGCGTGTGTGAAATGTGAAGCAGATCCGAGAAAAGACACAGAAATTACAAGCCATTTACCCGAGCGTTAAGGTTTGAAACGCACCAAGTCTGTGACCTTGACCCTGGGCTTAGCGGGGGCGGGACGAATGTGGATTTGTCACAGGGCGGTAGAGGACCATTGGAGCAATGCGAGCGTTAAGGTTTTGAACGCAACAAGTCTGTGACCTTGACCCTGGGCTTAGAGGGGGCGGGACGAATGTGGATTTGTTACAGGGCGGTAGAGGACCATTGTAGCAATGCGTGTGTGAAATGTGAAGCAGATCCGAGCAAGGAAACAGAAATTATAAGCCATTTACCCAGGTTTAGGGTTTCGAATGCACCAAGTCTGTGACCTTGACCCTGGGCTTAGCGGGAGCGGGATGAATGTGGATTTGTCACAGGGCGGTAGAGGACCATTGGAGCAATGCGTGTGTGAAATGTGAAGCAGATCCGAGCAAGGAAACAGAAATTATAAGCCATTTACCCAGCGTTAAGGTTACGAACGCACCAGGAGCAATGCGTGTGTGAAATGTGAAGCAGATCAGAGCAAGGAAACACAAATTATAAGCCATTTACCCAGCGTTAAGGTTTCGAACGCACCAAGTCTGTGATCTTGATCCTGGGCTTAACGGGGGCGGGACAAATGTGGATTTGTCACAGGGCGGTAGAGGACCATTGGAGCAATGGGTGTGTGAAATGTGAAGCAGATCCGAGCAAAGACACAGAAATTACAAGCCATTTACCCGAGCGTTAAGGTTTCAAACACACCAAGTCTGTGACCTTGACCCTGGGCTTAGCGGGGGCGGGACGAATGTGGATTTGTCACAGGGCGGTAGAGGACCATTGGAGCAATGCGAGCGTTAAGGTTTTGAACGCAACAAGTCTGTGACCTTGACCCTGGGCTTAGAGGGGGCGGGACGAATGTGGATTTGTCACAGGGCGGTAGAGGACCATTGGAGCAATGCGTGTGTGAAATGTGAAGCAGATCCGAGCAAGGAAACAGAAATTATAAGCCATTTACCCAGCGTTAAGGTTTCAAACGCACCAAATCTGTGACCTTGACCCTGGGCTTAGCGGCGGCGGGACGAATGTGGATTTGTCACAGGGCGGTAGAGGACCATTGGAGCAATGCGTGTGTGAAATGTGAAGCAGATCCGAGCAAGGAAACAGAAATTATAAGCCATTTACCCAAGCGTTGTTTCGTACGTACGTACTTTACGTACGTACGGACACCGGTAACACTATATGCCCCCCTCACCATTCGGTGAAGGGGGGCATAAAAATGTAGAAAAAATGGCCAAGTTAAAAAGGTGATATTGTTGTTAAACAATATTTTTTCGGCATAAAAACACCAAGGTGCACATCTTCAATATGTGTAGAAGACGTGTGTATACTTTCAGATCGATCGACTGAACGGTTTCGGAGGAGTCGTGTACACGAACTATGCGCTTCAGCCGCCCGCCCGCCCGCCCGCCGTGCGGTAAAACACAATACGTACCGTTTTTTTAAAAACGGTCGTATAAAAACTTTAACACAGAATTCGGACGGACAGACGGACGCACACACGGACGGACGCACGGACGTCATTGTGATCAATATGTCTCGCTTTCTGCAAGCGGGCTCGACAAAAATAGATGCGTTATAGTATTTATCATTGTCTCCGCACGCATTTATAATAAATGTAAACACGTTGTCGGCTATTTCAGCCAAAGACCAAATCGGTCCGTTAGAATAGACAGAGGGCTAGTACTGTTAATTATCTCCCTTAGAATAAGGACATATTTTTGTTCGCAAAAGCTGTAAATTGTCACTCGTCCGGTCGGACGACTTAAATGGATATTTTACTCGCCCGACCGGAAATGTCACTCGTCAATACGAGCGGACGAGTGGAATTTTCGTTCCCCGAGGAAGCTATTGATGAAGTTTGGTAATGATCCAACTAACGGATCAAGAGATATGGAAAATTTGACTACGTCTAAAATTTACGTCCCAAATTGTTGACGACACCGACGCCGGAATCAGGACCGCTATGTCTCACTTTCCACAATCGTGGGTGAGACAAAAATAGCAAGGCTGATACAAGTACCTGAATAATGAATATTTTCTGTGGTCCACCATTGGCGGGTGCGGGCCCCCGTATGAGCTGTATACGCTGACCAGGCTGGGCGTTGATCTGGAACCTGACGGAGCCCCCGCCCGCTGTTGCTGCCTGCCCTGGGGCTGCCCCACGCACCACGACCCGCTGCTCCGGCTGTCCCGCCGCCATCACGAGCTGGCTCTGCTGGGTCATCACTACTGCCGGCTTCTCCACTTGTACAGCCTGCTGGGTCACCAAGGACGGTGCCAACGTATTCTGGCCATGTGACTGTAGGTTAGAGATAGGTTGCGAGGCTGGTGCCATACCCGACACAAGCACGGTCCTGCCTGGAAGTCTTGAGCCGCCTGTATTGTTCACATTAGCAGTTAATGTATTTACACTAGCGGTGATGGTTTGTCCAGCAGCATGATTTAGAGGGACTTGGTTCATTGTGATTGTTGGCGGACCAAACTGCTGATGTTGCAACGTGGCAGACGCGCTCGTCTGTTGCAGATGGGCGCTACTGTTGGTGCCAGGACTGGGACTCACTTTCACATCATCCATGGAGAAGCTACCTTGCTGTGATGCGGCAGAGTTTTTTGGAGAGAGAAGGCGCGGTGTAACAGATTGAGACATCGGGGTTACTTGTCGCTGTGTGACAATACCGGGTAGTGGCATTCTCTGCTGCACAGATGTTTGGGCAGGGCCACCCTGCTGGAACCGAATGATGGTCTGCTGGGGGCTATTGGCCACGTTTTGTTGTGGCAGCTGGTGTCGGTACTGCTGGAACTGCCGGGTACCCTGGGGCTGACCCACAAACTGCTGTTGTTGCTGCTGCTGCTGCTGAGGCTGTTGTTGAATCACCACTGGGTTGGCTACCAATTGTTGCTGAATCTGCATACTGGACTGTGACACACTGACATTGGCGAAGGTCTGACCAGTCGGTACACTTTGAAATCTGTGCTGGGCAGCCTCTTGGTTATTGGTGAAGTGCATCGACATTGATTGTTGTGTGGCCAGCGATTGCTGTGTGCCCATTTGTTGTGTGCCGATTTGTTGTATAGGCATTTGCTGAGTGCTCATTTGTTGTGTGGGCAATTGCTGGGTGCCAATTGGATGGGTGCCCATTTGTTGTGCAGGCATTTGCTGAGAAGCCATTTGCTGTGCAGGGATTTGCTGAGAAGACATTTGCTGTGCAGGCATTTGCTGAGAGGCCATTTGTTGTGTGCCTATTTGCTGAGAAGCCATTTGTTGTGGGCGAGCTGTGGGCATGGCATAGTCGTGATGTGAAAGATAAGCTGTCCCGGTGCCCTGAGCCTGCTGGCTATCATACACCTGACCACCAGGATTCCAACCCTGCATCTGTGCTACACCCATTGGCTGTTGGTTTGTGAGCTGTTGCCTGGACGTTGAAGCTGGTGACATTTGTGCCACAACCATTGGTTGCTGATTTTGGAGGTGTGGTCTAGCTGTGGAGGCGGGTGATATTTGTGCGACAACCATTGGCTGCTGACTTTGGAGGTGTGTTCTAGCTGTGGAGGCGGGCGAAGCTGTGCCAACATTGTACTGGAACTGACTCGACCCCTGTTGCTGTTGCTGCACAAGGGCCGAAGGTGGGCTGGTGAACTGGCCCCTGTTGGGCGAGACCATCATGTGGGTGGCCTGGCCCACTGACGGTGGGCTCCCCATTATGGCCATTCCATCGGACGGTGGGCTCAATACATTCTGCTGCTGTTGCCCGCTGCTGAACTGGTAGTTCGGCTTATTACTGAACTGCGTTTGCTGTTGTTGAACATTCTGGTATTGTATGTTTGTGTTTGCAAATGTGTTGGCCCTCGCATTGCCATACTGTGCAGGCGTGTAGCACTGTGGCTGCTGTTGCTGCGGTATTTGATTCTGTATCTGTGTAACTGAGGACTGATCCTGCATAGCTGGCACAGCACCTGACTGGCTGGCCAACTCCTCCAGAAATCCTGGATCAGAATCAAACAATCCACCAAGATCATCGGCCATAATCAAGAAGTGCACCAGTAATGCATATCATTAAGTTGGGTTGACATTTGTACATGACGGGTCCAATATAAAACCTGAAAATATAAAAGAACCAAATTTAGGCTCAGAGCTGACAACAGATCGTAGAACCATCTCAACAGATGTCATCATGATCATAACTGTTATGTAATGCAATGTAATGGAATTAGAGTCAAGTACTAGAGGGCCACGATGGCCCTAATTCGCTCACCTGACTCCATGAACACCAGAGGAGAATGTGACATTGAGTTCATATGTTTTAAACAAGAGTGCTGCAAGTCACAAAATACGCCCGTCGAATATGGGCCAGACAGCGAAGATGCAGAAATGTGAAGCTGTCACCAAGGCAAGAAACCTTAATGAGAATTTGAAAGTCTATAGAATTACTTCTCGTTGTGCTAAACATGTATACTAATTTAGGCAGAGATAGAAAAGTAGAGTGTACAGTAGAAATGATAGGGAATTGGATACAATAATGTAGAAAAAATGGCTAAGTTAAAAAGGTGATATTTTTGTTAAAAAATATTTTTTCGGCATAAAAACACCAAGGTGCACATCTTCAATATGTGTAGAAGACGTATGTATAGTTTCAGAACGATCAACTGAATGGTTTCGGAGGAGTTGTGTACACAAACTCTGTACCCTATATAGAATTGTATAGAAAAATGTAGAAAAAATGGCTAAGTTAAAAAGGTGATATTTTGTTAAAAAATATTTTTTCGGCATAAAAACACCAAGGTGCACATCTTCAATATGTGTAGAAGATGTGTGTATAGTTTCAGAACGATCGCCAGAACAGTTTCGGAGGAGTTGTGTACACAAACTCTGTACCGTATATAGAATTGTATAGAAAAATGAAGAAAAAATGGCTAAGTTAAAAAGGTGATATTTTTGTTAAAAAATATTTTTTCGGCATAAAAAAACCAAGGTGCACATCTTCAATATGTGTAGAAGACGTGTGTATAGTTTCAGATCGATCGACTTAACGGTTTCGGAGGAGTTGTGTACACGAACTATGCGCTTTTTCTTCAGCCGCCCGCCCGCCATGCGGTAAAACATAATACGTACCGCTTTGGTCGTATAAAAAATTGTGCTATTTTTAGATGGCGGTCATCTTGGATTAAGCGATGACTCATTTTACCAAATCTGAAAATGCTTCACCCAAGGATCTTAACTTACTTTGAAGTTTGGCCAGCATCGGCCATGTGGTTCCTGAGAAAGACGTTCAAAATCTATCATGGATGACATAATTATCCGATTCCGACAAATATTGCACCAGAGCAATAGCCTCATTGATACCTTCAATTGAGCATTCTACATCGATCATTCCTACCAAGTTTCGTCGAAATCCGGCTGGCGGTTCATGAGAAGATTTTTTAAGAATTTGTGCTATTTTTAGACGGCGGTCATCTTGGATTAGCGACGACCTCCATTTTAACAAACCTGAAAAGGCTTCACCCATGGACCATAACTGTGAAGTTTGGCCACCATGGGCCAAGTTGTTCGTGTGAAGAAGAATTTTGAAATCTCTAATAAAAAAACTACCTTTTGACCTTTTGGTGGCCATCTTGGATGGCATGACCATCCATTTCGACAAAAAATGTACCAGAGCGATCGCCTCTTTGATACCTTCGATTTGATATAGACATGACCATATTCGGTCCAAAATAAAATTTGACCTCACGTGGCCACGCCCATTTTTGACCCAGGGGTCACCATTTTAACAACTTTGAATGAGCGTTGTACATCGATCATTCCTACCAAGTTTCGTCGAAATCCGGCTGGCAGTTCATGAGAAGAAGATTTTTTAAGAATTTGTGCTATTCTTAGACGGCGGCCATCTTGGATTAGCGACGACCTCCATTTTAACAAATCTGAAAAGGCTTCCCCCATGGACCATAACTGTGAAGTTTGGCCACCATGGGCCAAGCGGTTCGTGTGAAGAAGAATTTTGAAATCTCTAATAAAAGAACGACCATTTGACCTTTCGGCGGCCATCTTGGATGACATGACCATCCAATTTCGACAAATAATGTACCAGAGTGATCGCCTCTTTGATACCTTCGATTTGATGTAGACATGACCATATTCGGTCCAAAATAAAATTTGACCCCAATTTGACCCCACGGGCCACGCCCATTTTTGACCCCAGGGTCACCATTTTAACAACTTTGAAAGAGCATTGTACATCGATCATTTCTACCAAGTTTTGTCGAAATCCGGTTGGCGGTTCTTGAGAAGATTTTTGAAGAATTTGTGCTATTTTTAGACGGCGGCCATCTTGGATTACGTAATGACGTCATTAAAAAAAAATTGTAATCCCCCTACCTAAGGCATCACGGGATGGTTGAAAATAGCCAAAATTGACTGCTTTTCTGAGGGCAGAGGGTGACTTATAAAAATCACCGCCTCTCACAATCAGTTAAGGAGGCTCTTGCGACAAGTATTGAAAAATACTCGCAAATGAAGTACAAATCGCGCGCCACAATACAAATTCATTAACCGCATCAGATGTGGTGACTATAGATACAATGGTTACCGAGGAGAAAATGTTCACGGACGGACGACGACGGACACATTGCGGTAACAATAGCTCACATGAGCTTCGCTCAGGTGAGCTAAAAACAAGTCAAGGTGAGCAAGCATCATGCTCAATAACATGCTATTTCATGTCATTCAATGGCACAAGAGCCAACCTGTTCATTGATGTAATGAAAATGATCGTGGCATGTGGAGTCCTACTAAACATCCCAGGACACCCCAAGACACCACAGGAATCTATTAATACAGTGGAACTTCTCTAAACGGACACCAAGAAACCACATGATTATGTGATCTTATTTTTGAGGAGTTTCTTGGTTATTAATCGTGATATAATGACTGTTCATGATCGCATATCACACAACAATGGCTCAGAATGATCAATTGTCCGATTTACAGTGAAACCTCTCTTAAGCCGGACACCCTGGGGACCTCCCAGGACCTCCCAGGACCTCCCAGGGTATCCGGTTTAAGAGAGGTTTCACTGTATAACTATGACATTAACTTGTTTAAATTTTGTTTTAACGATTATCATACCATTAGTATGCATATAAAACCGTCATATGTATTTTTCTGCATTAGATAACACCAAAAAATAACAGTAAGGAACATAAGTAACAATATGCATATTCAGTTTGCAGGCTGTATTCACAGGTGGAATACTCAAGACATGTGACACAAAGAAAATGACCATTACAAAAAAATCCATTACCCCACCCACTTGGTCTCATGCAGTACCATCTTCTATTATAGCAGAAAGTGGGTGGGGTAATGGATTTTTTGTAATGGGCATTTTCTTTGTGTCACAGGTCCGAGTATTCCACCTGTGGCTGTATTCCACATACATGTAACTATGCTCAACCTCTAAAATATATCAATGTGTCTAAAACATACATTTATCAGAGCACATGTTCTAAAATGTCTGGCTATATCGCATTTAACTTGTATTTAATTGTCACAGTTAGTTGAGGGTACATTGTACATGTATCTTGGTGTAATTTATAAGTGTCCTGGGATGTTTATACAGAGCCCCACAGGGGACATGGATTTTTTTTTATTAATTCGTTCCCTCGAAATAACAATTTGTTCCCACAAAATGACAATTCGTTCCCTCATTCATTCCCACGAATTGTTAAATTGAGGGAACAAATTGTTATTGGAACAAATTGTTATTTCGTGTGAACAAATTGTTAAATTGAGGGAACAAATTGTTATTTCGTGGGAACGAATTAATAAAAAAGAAAGAATTATACGTCCCCTGCAGGCTCTGTATGGTTATATAAAATACTGGAAATTTAGTTTTATGTATGTAATATTGTAACAAAAGGAATTCCGGAGCTCCAGATAAGGTGCGTATTGGCGTATTTTATGCACTTATTTCAGTCAAATATGCATTGATTATCAAAAGTGGGAGTACAAAATACTCACAGCAATGTGAAAATACGCATCGATTTTCAAATTGAGTAGTGAAAATACTGTAATAAAGTTGAACATTTACTTAGTTGAGCTAAGTAAATGTTTAAATTTGTTTTATGTTTGATCATGTGTTCCTATTTATTAATGAAGAAAACAAATAATGCATTTGTAAAAAATAAAATACGATTTACTCTTTAGACACAAAGCTTATCTGGAGCTTTGGAATTCTTATAATTTTATTTACTAATTATCTTCTAATTATTATTAGATTATTATGGTACATGTAGGTCTAACCTATTATTTTGCAGTAATTTGCAAGTACAGTACATTACGCAAACACGTCTTATTTGGAATTAATAAATCACTTTCGGCAAGGGAGATAATCAATATCATGCAAACTATTTTCACACGAGCCAAGTGGATTGTTCTGTTTATGATTAGTATACATGTATATAGTCTTAAGCTATCTCCTGTGATATATAATGATACATTTTGTTATGTTATGGGTACTAATACATGTTGTGTCAATAGCGTATCTCTGTAACGGTATTGTTGTAGATGGAGTTGCAAATAATTTTAATAATTTATTACGTTTCAAAAGGTGGCGTAATACTGATAGCACTCCTGTATAACTGTGATTGTCGTAAATGGCGCAACAGTCGTGAGGTTAAGGTCGCCGACTTCAATGATTTAATTACCGATTCCCGGAAGGGTCGGTGGTTCAAACCTCGACGTGGTATAAACAAAAATTCTCCATATATATTATTTTTGTGATTTTAATATTTTTTAATATTTTCACAATTTTATGATTTTAATAAAAATACCTATAAATTGATAGAAACTTACCAACAATTAAAGTGTCTGTCTTTAAGTATAATATATACAACAGACAGTTTGTTACTGATAAAGATTTTTTAAGTTTAATAATATATACACAGACAGTTTGTTACTGTTTTTTTAAGTTTGAGGTACTGTCTATACCATATAATGTTTTAATGTCCCAAAATCTTTTTTTTTTGGCTGTCATAATTAATTAATTTTCGGACAGCAAACATTTTTTTATGAATTTGAAATAATTATTGTCCTCCATCTGCTCACAACACTGTTCGAACTGCGCCTGTGGCTACCACGACCAGAATTCACTGGCCGCAAACACAGTAGCCATCGGCGTCTATTTATTAAATTATTATTTTGTATTTTATTTGAATTCCGCGTGAACGCTGCATTTTGTGTCAACACAATTTACAGAAAATATTGGTGATTTTCTAAACGAATATCGGAAAAATGCGGCTATATATTTTGTCAATTTTCAACACCATTTACGGAAAAAAATTACTGATTTTTTAAAACAATATCATCACAACTAAATACGGTGATAGAATTTTTGTCAACTTTTCAACACCATTTCCGGAAAATATTACTGATTTTCTAAAAACAATATCGGCGAAGGTGTACTGAACTACTCTTTATTTTAAATAACCAGCCGTCTAATAGATCTGTGTATAATCGAGAGTATATCGTTAATTGTCATGTTGTCTCCGACAGTGAGGTGTTGCGGCACACATCAAAACGACACGTCAATTTCAAAACATTGCCTAAGGGTCACAGCTGTGTGGTGTCATCAGATCAACACCTCGTCACACACAAACTACGCATTATCGATTTTTTTCCCCACACAAAGCGACGTGTATTTACAACTAGATCTGTGTAATGTGTCAGGTGTAGCCAAAGACCATACATAAATTCGTAATTATTCACAGATGTAGCCTTAAAATATAATCGATTTCCTTAAATTACGTCCGCATGTTGACAGATATTTCAGAGCAGACGTCATTGTAATTTGCCGTTATTTATTTCCAAAATTAGCCATATATTCTGTAAATGGCGTTGAAAGTTGACAATAAATTAAGACCAGATCAGTACGTTAAATCGCTATCGACGACAACTGACGATCCGATGAGAGAGTAATACCGTTTAAGCGTATCCAATGTTAAATACAGTCGAACTTCGATGGGTCGAACCATGGTAAACTCGTCAGCCATGCTTGCCTCGAACTAGCCTTTAGGTCCCGGCAGAATTCCTATATAAATACGTTAAAACTACCCGGTATAGGTCGAACTTGTGAAAGTCGAACAACCCTCAATGCCTCGAATCGCTGTCACGCCCGGTCGTGTATAAATCCACTATAAACACCACACAAACTCGAACATGTCAGACGATTGTCTCCAGACTAGTTGATTGACTTTCACACCTATTGTTAACCGGTTGTCAAACAAATCTCAAGTGGTCATTTGAGCGTATACAATAACGGCAGTCGTGACCAGCATACGTGGTAATTATGCATTGACCAATGTCGGCGAAGTTGTTAGTTAATTAAAGTGGAATAATTTATGGGACATGTCGCTCAGTTTTAATTAATGACCCAAGCATCTGGCCTTTTAAGTTGTAAAATGCAACATGAACTGGTTTTACTATGATCAGTAATGAGTGTGATGTGTCATCCGATTTATTCGCCATATAAGCAGGTGAAGCGGAAGACTACGAAGCAAGGCGAGATAACAGACTTCTTCAATACCGGACGTGTATAATTTTCATGTATAACTTGTACTGGGTTCCATGTGATAGTCAATTATGATATGCAGTGAATGTGGTTCCGGGTCCGAAGTAGTGATGGGGCGACTGGGCATGATCGTATCGGACGGGGGCAATCAAGTCCGCCAATTGTATTTCGTAATCATTTTCGGTTGTTTTTTCTCATGTTCTATTGCTGTATAATGGCTATGTAAAATAAAAACACACATGAGTTTGCCGCTTTCTTTATTTATTTTATTAAAGCCTGTTTCTGTTAATAAACGACTGTGACAATCAACCGTAAATGCAAATGTAAGCGCATTTATATGAAACAACGTGTCGTAATGACGACTTGTTTCACTTAGTACACTGACCAACTCGTCGATCTGTAATGGTTACAGTAGAAAATCCCGATGGGTCGAACAACGGATGGGTCGAACTAAAACTTAACCCCGCAGCTGTTCGACCCATCGAAGTTCGACTGTATACATCGTTATTTTTTTATGACTTTCATAGTTTTTACCGAGAAATTCAAACCGTTTCCAATTATTGGGGAACATAATATCATGATTAGCACATCGTTTCACTAAGCGGGGGCTACTCAGGAAATGGGATCACACGGTCTATTGTTTACACTGGATTAATGGCGGCCTCCATGAGGTCTCAGGTAAATCTTATTTTTCAATAATACGACTGTGGTTTCTTCCTTTTAGTGATAACCATGTTCCAGCCGTTAACACTTATTTAGCAACATTACTTAATATGTAGTTAGTCTGAACATTCTGCAGAGAAATCTGAATTGGACGGAATCGAGCGTTGTTTAAACTTAGTCCGGTTCATATGCACAGGTCAAAATATGAACTGAAAATGGCGCTTTGTGTGACAGAAATCCGTACGTCCGTACGCGGACGAATAAAGAAAATATTTTGTTATAAATATCACATACAGCGAAACAGCGGTAGCATCTACTGTTTTAATAATATGCATACATATTGTAATTAATGTTTAATAGTGATATACTTATGAATCAAAGGACTGAAAGTCCTGAAATCCTTCGCAGTTGCGACAAAAAGTATTCTCTCAAAGAGTCGTCACAGACTGGAATGCACTCCCTAGTGATTGTGTAAATTCGAACACACTAAATAGTTTCAAAAGTTCACTCAACTCCGCCTGGAAGAAGAGACCCAGCAAATTCAACACGTGAAAATATTGTACAGACATTTTAACCATGATTTAGTTGCACTCTCCCCCCAGTTTCAAAGACAATTATCCAATTTGACGTCGCTAAAATAGGCCAGTACAAGCCTAGCTTACAAGAAACGGCCTTCAACCAAGGTTGAACCAAGGTAGGTAGAAAATAAAAAAAAAGTACTTGCCCAGGTCAAAAAGTTACTCGCCCAGTTTTTTTTAAAAATAAATTGCTATTTCCAGTTTTTGTAATGTTGCATCTTATTTATAAAAAAAAAGCTTTTACATATGATCATTACCAAAACGTACGAGACATATTCACTATTATTGTTATTTATATTTTAAGTATTAAATTAACATAAACAAACAAATAGCAGCGAATTTGCTCAGAGGCTTGCACACTTCTTATTTTCTATAAGCGTTGAGTGACATAGATTTAGTTTAATTTATAGTGGCTATGTTTGCATGCGCTGCGTGCTGCCTTAATTACTAAATTCAATGGTTTCGGACTCGGCGCCGACCGTTTCGTCCCAAGCCGTTATGTTCGGCGTCTGAAATGCGCGTTAACCCAACTGTATACGAGACGATATAGTGGCCGCGTATACACTAGTCTATACTCTGCAAATCCTATTATTAGTTTGTTAGCCCTGGCCGCGTTAAAGCCGAACAAATAATCCGTGAATTAAACTTGCCCGATATGGACCGTGTTCAAAATCGCTAGAGATCTACCCGTAACCGTGTACATAGACACTGCTTGAATCTTACTTCCCGCAAATTGACGTAAACTGTAAACAACAAATGGTCGCTGAATTAATACCATTTGTTGGCCGTTATCGATGGAATTAATTGGCAATTTCTTCCAAAAAAAAAAATCCTGACCTAATCTTTCACTCGCCAAACTGGGCGAGTGCCTGTAGAAAGTACTCAACCGCCACAAAAAGCACTCGCCATGGCGAGCTGGGCGAGTGAAATTTCAACCCCTGATTATTGTATCGATTCTGGTGTGCGAAATGACCTTGTCAATTTGCATAAACTGAAGCCATCACAGGCGCTCGGATTGTTCAACAAAAATAATAGTCGCATTTCATCACACTATCGGATTATTTAATGATTAGGATGCATGTTTTGTTGAACGGGTATATAATACATAGGTTTTTGGATTTATACGGAAATATATTTCGGCGTACTCATTCATTCGGCGGAACCTAAAATTATTCAAACTCTAAGACAATGTTTCCTTTGTGAAGTGTATAGTACTGCATTTTCTGTGTAACGTCATTATAGATTAGTTGATGTTTTAAGTAAAATGGACACTGATTAATAATATCGATGGCTCAAGATGATTATTTAAAGCATGCGGTATGTAACTGTCAAAAAACAATGTTTTTTCTGTTTTAAATCATCATCATTTCGCTGTCCAATTGTTTGGATTTTATCAAGCCATTGACCTATGACTATGTAAACGATTCTGTAATTTGTCGGCATAAAATGGCGGAAACTACTTTTCATGAGACACGAGGTTAATTGTATCAGTGCGAGTGAAAAAAATAATATACTCAAATTAATACATGTCATTTATATTATATTAAATCAGATAAACATTTTGTAATATAAATGTCGTACAGAAAAATGAACAACACATTATTACACGTACTACAACCATATAATGTTAGCTCACTATCAGAACTATTTTTCATGGCGTATAACTACGTATAAATTACATGTGGAGCGGTCGATCATTGCGCTAAAAATATAACCTTCCTAACAAAATATTTATTATGAAACACGACAGTTAATATTTTATAAAATCACAAACTGTTTTTAAAAATATAACTGCTGTAGCTGAAAAAAAATGTAGCTGGCCAAAAATGTGAGTGACACGTTCATAATGCACCGCTCGCTTTGGAACTCTCTCACGTGGCGTAGCTAGAATCATGAAGCATGAAGTACGTTCGTTGGTCGACAATTACTCATTTGCATAAATCATGTGAGGTCTCAAAAACCGTATAAGGACTATATCCAAGCAAATATGCTTGGATAATAATATACGATACTATGGTTTATACTCCAGCACTATGTTTTTAGGCTGTGTGATTTGCCTCAATATAAACTGGATTAATTAGGTTTGAGGAATTTGATTCCTCAAACCTTTTGTTTTCGTTGGTTTTTTTTTTTATTCAGCCGTTCAGTCTACAGCCCAAACCGCTGGTCGGATCGACTTCAAATTTTGTATACCGATTCGCATCAACAGTGGGACGAGAATAACGCAATTTTCAGAATTCTCATGACGTCACTTTCTACGAAACCGGAAGTGACGTCATATATCATATAATTTCCAACCGATTTCAAAAATTCTTTTTGAATTGTAAAGCTGCGAGAATTCTCTATCTTCGCTTCGCTGACAATGTTTGGCTATCTGCTCAAATGAGAGAGCTATAGACATGTGAAATTGAGAAAAATGAAAAAAATCAACAATTTCAGATTTTTATTTTATTTTAACGGGTGGTCTTTGAAAACAGTTTCCAATTTGTACATTAATCTCAGCAACATAATTTTTTGACAGCGTCACGCGGGACATTCATCCGCACAGAAGATGATATTTTTCAGAGCAATGGCTTGAATAGTTCTGATTCTATTGTCTTTCAAATTTGGACGTTTTTTTTCAATTTTTCAAATTTGAAATGGTCATAACTTTTTTATTATCTAACCGATTTCAAATATTTTTTTTGCATTAAAAAGCCAACAAAATTCTCTATCTCCGTTTCGCTGGTAGTTTTTGGCTATCTGCCCAAATGAGAGAGTTGTAGGCATTTGAAGTTTTTTAAAAAAATTGAAATGGTCATAACTTCCTTATTATTCAACCGATTTCAAATATTTTATTTGCATTAAAAAGCCAATAAAATTCTCTATCTCCGGTTCGCTGGTAGTTTTTATCTATCTGCTCAAATGCGCGAGCTACATGCATTTGAAGTTGTTTTTTTCAATTTTTCAAATTTGAAATGTTCATAACTTTGTTATTATCTAACCGATTTCAAATATTTTTTTTCCATTAAAAAGCCAACACAATTCTCTATCTCCGCTTCGCTGGTAGTTTTTGGCTATCTGCCCAAATGAGAGAGTTGTAGGCATTTGAAGTTTGGTTCTTTCATTTTTTTATTTTCTTTGTTGTTCAACATCATGATAATTATACCGATGAAAGCCGAAACAGGCCGAATGCATTTTTCAAATTTGAAATGGTCATAACTTTGTTATTATCTAACCGATTTCAAATATAGCCATTAAAAAGCCAACCAACAAAATTCTCTATCTCCGCTTCGCTGGTAGTTTTTGGCTATCTGCCCAAATGAGAGAGTTGTAGGCATTTGAAGTTTTTAAAAAAAATTGAAATGGTCATAACTTCCTTATTATTCAACCGATTTCAAATATTTTTTTTGCATTAAAAAGCCAATAAAATTCTCTAATGCGCGAGCTACATGCATTTGAAGTTTGAGAACGAGCATATAAACTTAGCCGCCTAGAACAGTGTGTACAGCTGACAAACTTCGAGGTGGAGGCCAGACAGGTATGGTGGGCTGTATCAGACACTGGTTTTATATACGAACTGACATGCTGTGAGTGCTTTAGAATCGTCTTAACTTCAATGTCAGACTAGGGGGTTAACGGTACACATTTCGTAGAACGTTATATAATGAAAAATGCTTAGAATAGTCAAGCGATTCTGAAAATACAAAACTTTATTTTTTCAATTTCATTGGAATTGCATCAAAAAGAGTTTCATATGTTTTCGTCATTGGCAATGTCTTCTAATCACTTTGCCAGTGTACGTTTGTCAGTACATCAAGCCTCAAACCGTTGATGCAGCTTCAGCTGCTCTAGTTCTTTTTCTTTTTTTTCTTTTTCTTTTTATTCAGCCGTCGAGACTACAGCCCAAACCGCTGGTCGGATCGACTTCAAATTTTGTATACCGATTCGCATCAACAGTGAGACGAGAATAACTCAATTTTCAATTCTCATGACGTCACTTTTTACGAAACCGGAAGTGACGTCATATATCATATAATTCCCTATAACTTCCTTATTTTCCAACCGATTTCAAAAATTCTTTTTGAATTGTAAAGCTGCGAGAATTCTCTATCTTCGCTTCGCTGACAATGTTTGGCTATCTGCTCAAATGAGAGAGCTATAGACATGTGAAATTGAGAAAAATGAAAAAAATCAACAATTTCAGATTTTTATTTTATTTTAACGGGTGGGGTGGTCTTTGAAAACAGTTTCCAATTTGTACAGTAATCTCAGCAACATAATTTTTGACAGCGTCACGCGGGACATTCATCCGCACAGAAGATGATATTTTTCAGAGCAATGGCTTGAAAATAGTTCTGATTCTATTGTCTTTCAAACTTGGACGTTTTTTTCAATTTTTCAAATTTGAAATGGTCATTAACTTTTTTTATTATCTAACCGATTTCAAATATTTTTTTTCGCATTAAAAAGCCAACAAAATTCTCTATCTCCGTTTCGCTGGTAGTTTTTGGCTATCTGCCCAAATAGAGAGTTGTAGGCATTTGAAGTTTTTAAAAAAAATTAAAAAAAATTGAAATGGTCATAACTTCCATTATTATTCAACCGATTTCAAATAGTTTTTTTTGCATTAAAAAGCCAATAAAATTCTCTATCTCCGGTTCGCTGGTAAGTTTTTAGCTATCTGCTCAAATGCGCGAGCTACATGCATTTGAAGTTTGAGAACGAGCATATAAACTTAGCCGCCTAGAACAGTGTGTACAGCTGACAAACTTCGAGGTGGAGGCCAGACAGGTATGGTGGGCTGTATCAGACACTGGTTTTATATACGAACTGACATGCTGTGAGTGCTTTAGAATCGTCACTTCAATGTCAGACTAGGGGGTTAACGGTACACATTTCGTAGAACGTTATATAATGAAAAATGCTTAGGATAGTCAAGCGATTCTGAAAATACAAAACTTTATTTTTTCAATTTCATTGGAATTGCATCAATTTTTTTTGAGTTTCATATGTCATTGGCAATGTCTTCTAATCACTTTGCCAGTGTACGTTTGTCAGTACATCAAGCCTCAAACCGTTGATGCAGCTTCAGCTGCTCTAGTTAATACTTATATTCATGCGCTTCATGACAACATCATTACATTTAAAATATACAAATATTACTTAAAGGGGTACCGATATGATACATTTTAATAATATAAATATTGAAAATACACATTACAATCGCTTACAACATAAGTTATTGATTGAAAATAGTCACTGCAACGTGACCTATTTGACCGCATTACCTATTGCGCGGCAACATCATCAAATCCCCTGTTTACATAGGTAACCGGGGGTATGGTGAGGTTGGCTCGCTAATACAATGTTTGCGTAATGAGAAGATCGATTTCTCGAACCGGTCTGTCGAACACTCCGGAAAATTCGAACTCGTCCTGTGGTCCCGACAAATTTCCCTATATAAATCATATATTTTTCTACCTAAAACTCGAACTACGACAAAGTCGAACTCTCGAACCAAAGTCACGGTCCCTTGGTCAGTCAATCGACGTAAAGTGCTATTGATAGCTCGTACAGGTAAGTCTGTCGCCAGCTAATGTGTTTGCCTAACGAGGTGTGAATATCACGATTGACGATTGTTCTACCTAAAACTCGAACCATGACAAAGTCGAACTCTCGAAACGAAGTCACGGTCCCTTGGTCAGTCAATCAATGTAAAGTGCTATTGATAGCTAGTACAGGTCGCCAGCTGATCTGTTTGCCTAACGAGGTGTGAATATCACGATTGGCAGTCTGTTTGATTTGTTTTGCTTTTAGAAATATTCATGGACGTTTTAATATGAAGGGACATGTTCGTATTTGTATTACGGAGTGACGAATGTTTAGAAAATAATATTCCGCCTTTAACATTTTATTTGTACAGTTGGTATATTTAATAAACCAGTGTTCTATTTATAGACACATTCTTGGGATATGATGTTTCGCACCGGTCTACTTTCGTATATTGAATGTTATTTTACGCCGATCTTTTGCAAACAATTTACTGCTTGTGTATGCAAATGATCCGTGACAAAAAAACATTCACTAGCAATAACCAGATGGCCGCGGCCCGCATGTAGCAGTCTGCGAAATTAGCCGGGTGCCCGAGACGTGTAGAAATCGCAACGGACGTGTAAATTTTCCAATCTCACATGCCCGACGGGCACCTGTTTTAAAAACGTTTTTCTAAATTCTTTAAAATTACGAATTGTTTACACCGGAATTGAAAGTCGTCAAGAAGCGGACAGGTGCAAATTCGCGTTTTCGCTTACTGACATCTTGGCCCTATCACGAGTCAGCCGATCGATACCTCGGGTGCGGATCGAAACGTACCCAATATCTCGCCCTAGAAACCGGAGAGGACCGGAAAGGAGATTTCTGTTTCCTCGCCCCGGGTCGTTTCATCCTAATTTGTTTTGTTTATGTGTTTATACTACAAGCCTATGACGAATTGGCAATGTCCGCTGACGTAATTACTGATGTTTTAATTATACGGGGGGGGGTGGGGCGCCGCGGGGCCTAGGCCTAGCACCCCCAATAATTCTGTAAATTTTGGATTTTTTATTCTAATATATTTGTGTAATCATGAGTACTGGGAACTTTGCTGAGAACTTTGCTGAGAACTTTGCTGAGAATGCAGGAGATGGCGTTTCACACCAATTGGATTTCAAAAAATCCGCCGCCTATGTTAGAGATTGGCGAGCATTGTAAACCATGGTCAGACTACTCGAATCCACTGCCTGGTCTGGCCGCTAATGCAATAAGCCGGGATTTGTCGGAGATCGAGACCCAATTCACATAAACACGTTTGTTGTGTCACTTTAGACTGGTTCCCGGTAGTATTGTTTCGCTAGGCTGCGCATCGGACAGGGTGCCAGTCTAGTGTGGACTACGTGACTGACGTCAGCAACCGCGTGTATTGATCTTTGATATGGCCTTGTGTCCCGCGGTGTGAAATTTACAAGTAGTAATACACAATGTACTTGACAAGCGCGGTGTGTTTGAAGTCTTAGTCTTGTCACTGTAGACGAATCAGCATCGTGTAAACACAGTTTGCCAACTAATGATGGAGTTTTATGACTTACGCCGAATTGCATTTTGCCTATTGGAATACACGACACGGAATACATATCGGGAACTAGATTGGTCAGTAAGCGAGGCTTATGGAATATCCCCCGCGTGGGCCCAGGTACCCCTAAAATATGTAAAAATGTCCAAGTGTGTGGGCTTGTGACCTTGACTCTGGGATTAGCGGGAGCGGCATGAACGTGAATTTGTCACAGGGTGGTAGAGGTCCATTGGAGCAATGCGTGTGTGAAATGTAAAGCAGATCCGAGCAAGGAAATAGAAGTTATAACCGATTTCTCTGATGCTAAGTTTTGTAAAGAGACTAAGTATGTGACCTTGACCTCGAGATCAGCGGGGATTTGTCACAGCATATGAAATATTAAGAATTTTCAATGAAAGAAATAGAAGTTATAACAATATTTCTCTGATGTTAAGTTTTGTAAAGAGACTAAGTATTTTACCTTGACCTTGGGATCAGCGGGGGTTGGACAGTCGTAGATTTGTCACAGCATGATTGTACAACCTTAGAGGAATGCACAAGTGAAATAATAAGAATTTTCAATGAAGGAAATAGAAGTGTTATTTTGTACTAATTATTTACCTCCTGATAGTGTTTTATAGGACAGACTAGTGATTGACCTTCAACTGGTGGGATCAGTGTTGGAGGACGTATGCCTTGATTGGATCTGGCACAGCCGAATGGTAGTAGAGCCTTACAGGAATGCATGTGTGAAATATTAAGCATTTTAGATGAAGGAAGTAGAAGTTATAACAATATTTCTCTGATGTTAAGTTTACGGATGCACGGACAGATGGACGGACGGACGGACGGACCCGACTCCAGTATACCCCCCCACAACTTGTTGCGGGGGGTATAATTACCGCTAATGGCGTTATGCAATATTTTTCATGGAAAATGTTTAATGTCGCCAAAATGACAACGACCATATCGGGCAAGGTAAATGTTTTGAAAAGAGCGTTGTATCAATGTATGCGAATGTAATCGATGACTAATTGGATACGAGCAGTTTCAATTCAAATGATAGCGGCCAGATTGAAATGAAAGGAAATATGGCCGCTGTTCACATACAAAAATGCCGTGTGGGAATGAAAATAGCTGGCCGCTGGTCGCAGTTCGGGTTGGTCGTTATTCCAAGGTCTTGTAAACAACAAAATTGGACGGGGGGATTTTTAACTGGCCATTGTGGACAGGTGGCCACTATTCCCAGGTGGTCGTTAGCACAGGTTTGACTGTATATCTATTTATTGTAATTATTTAAATTAATTAATTTAAAACATTGTACTCAATTTATTTTAATGTTAGTACTACAGGGATAATTTTACAGGGCGAAGTTCTCTCACTAAATTGTCTGACCTATTTTGATTTGAGGGAGAAGTAGTTTTTCACTATATAAAACAAAAATTATTGTTTACTTATATGGCCATATTATAAGTACATGTATTACTAATAAATGCATGATATGCCACTTTATGTTAATTACATATACTACTATACATTTGACCGCCAATAAGAGGGTAAAATTCTGCAAATATATGGGCACCTAGAAGTTCATTCGGGCAAATAAATTTTTCAAGCCCACTTGCCCCAAGTGTCTCAAAAAATTTTTTGTGAAGACTGATGTAAAGCCCGCCGAGGCATTTGACCTTGGGCACAGGGGCCGCATGAGTGGGACACAGCATGAATATATGGATGATGACTAATAAGCATATGAAGTTTCAAGTGAAAGCGACTTAGTACTGCAGAGATAGAAGGTATTTAAAAACTTTAACGCAGATTTCGGACAAGCGGGCTCGACAAAAATGGTCCATGGTTGTGAAGTTGTGGTTGTCAAGCTTAATTATAGCATAGTAAAATAAAAATGTTTACATATTAGTAGGGTCATATTCCAGGATTCTGTGACCATTTTGTTCCTACCTTTTTTTTATCACTGACTTGACTATCCGAACCATTTTAGAAAAAAATGAGCTCCTATGCCCCTCCCAAAAATGGAGGCATAATCCGCTAGAGCGCAAAATCCAAGATGGCCGCCGTCCGCCATCTTGAAAATCGTGAGATGCAATATCTCAGGAGTCAGATGAGCTACAAGTACGAATGAGGTGTCTTTTTTCACTAATTATATCATGGTAAGCCCAATGGAATAATTGCTTTTCATCTGATCTCAAAATCCAAGATGGCCGCCATCTGCCATCTTGAAAATTATAAGATGCAATATCTCAGTAGTCAGATAAGCTACAAATAGTAAGTAGGCTTCTTTTATGACTGATTTCGGCTTTTATGACTGATTACACTGGAATTGTGTATTGTTTAGTTTGGATGTCATCCCGACTTCTTAATCCAAGATGGCCGCCAACCGCAATCTCGAATAATTAAGTCTCGCAAATAAAAGCAAATGGCGTGAATTAGAAAACTTATGTGGTTGCGCAGTATATGCAATTCAGCTGATTAATGCCATTCAACTGCACCACTTTATTCGGTAAAACTTCATTGAGTTTAGCTATTATTCCGAAAACTTCAATTTGTTAAGCAAATTGAGTACATATGAAAGCAAATGGCGAAAAGTCATAACATTGCGATTTTGATGGGTTTATTTGAAAAAATGCTGTTATGAAATAGGCATATGCACCATAGAAATGAAACACAAGTGTTAACTGCATAAACAATCACAACTGACAAGAAAACACTGTTCAAATGACCAAAAGATGATTGTGCTAATGCAAATGGCGCAACTGTGGGACCTCAAATGGGTCTGATGAGGAGTATACCCAATGAGAATGATTTGTCACATGCATCACACGTGTAGAGCCTTTCGTCAGTATGTGCAAGATGAGATCAGATGTGTGTGAGAATTACTATCACAAACATGACATGTAAGCGGTGCCTCTCCAGTATGGATATGCATGTGGGCTGCTAGATTACACTTAACTAAGATGGACACACATCACATGTAAATTACTTTGTAACGACGATGTAAGTGCATAATCAACATTCCCGGTAGCTGCATGAGTCACTGTCCGAGTCGGAGCTGGCAGAGTCGCCGTCATCGGTTGCACTTCCAGCATCAGTGCCGCTATCCTCTTCTGGCTGAGGGTTTTGTGCAAGGAGATAGATGAAGGGAGTGGGGGCTTGGTGAAACGGATAGGCAGACATTTGCCGTCTACAAGATGCCATCCGTGGCCAATCGGCGAAGGGTGCCTTTGGACGTCGAAGTGTGTGTGCAGATAAGTCAGATAGTTTGTACGCTCCAAGTGAGGGCAGAGGCTGTCGGCATCGGGTGCGAGTCTGATGGTGCTTTTCCTCTTCTGCGCCCTCCACTTGGCAGCCCGCACTGCCCCCAGTGTCCTGTTTTTTGTGTCACCGTATACACACCGAATTACAAATTGCTCCAAATCGTTGATGACCGCTTGTGAAGCCGGGAGCTCATTGCCACAACCTGCTAACAGATCACGCGCCTCCTTCGAATTCTGGAGACGATCAGCGATAAGTTTCTTCCTTGATCCATAGAAGCCAGAGTTATGGTCGCATCCAGTGAGCACATGTAGCGGTATGATGTATGCGGCCATTTCCACATCGCACAGGCATCGGGCAGTGATCAATTGGCGTTTTCGTTTCACGCACAAGGTCCCAGATGTCTGCTGCGCAACATACACAGCTTGTACATAGTTGCCTGTGTCCTCAGTGTCGAGAACGACAGCATCTGTGTAGCCGTCTGACCGAAGCAAGCTGTACACGGTGAACATAGCTGTGTCAGCCTCGGCCTGGTAGCATGTGAATTCTGGTACAAGCTTGCCTGTAGTGAAATTTCTTGCACAGCTACCTACTACAAAGTAGATGAGCTCAATACCTGTTGCAGATGCAGTGTTCTCGAATGCTGTTTGAAGACATGCCTGCAGGCGTATCTTGTGGCCGGGATTACCCAGGAGAGCATGGAAGTCTTTAATCGGAGGGAATTTATCTTCTGACTTCATGTAGACATTGCTGATTTGTGTGCCTTTCTGGCGCAGCATCTGGAGCACCTGGCAGCTCCAACCACAGAAGACAGAGAGAAGGGTGACGGTACCAAGTACACCTGGGGGGATTATGCAGAAAAGGTAGTGCACTCAGTTCTGACTAGACACAGGCATGCAGAGCGGATCAATTGCATCAACAATCCATATGATCAGAAATTCACCATCAAAGACAGTGAACGGATGCTGCGTCAGAAAGGCACACAAATCAGCAATGTCTACATAAAGTCAGAAGATAAATTCCCTCCGATTAAAGACTTCCATGCTCTCCTGGGTAATCCTGGCCACAAGATACGCCTGCAGGAATTTCTGCAAACAGCATTCGAGAACACTGCATCTGCAACAGGTATTGAGCTCATCTACTTTGTAGCAGGTAGCTGTGCAAAAGATCTCACTACAGGCAAGCTTGTACCAGAATTCACATGCTACCAAGCCGAGGCGGACACAGCTATGTTCACCGTGTACAGTTTGCTTCGGTCAGACGGCTACACAGATGATGTCGTTCTCGACACTGAGGACACAGACAACTATGTACAAGCTGAATATGTTGAGCAGCAGACATCTGGAACCTTGTGTGTGAAACGAAAACGCCAATTGATCACTGCCCGATGCCTGTGCGATGAGGAAATGGCCGCATACATCATACCGCTACATGTGCTCACTGGATGCGACCATAACTCTGGTTCTATGGAGCAAGTAAGAAGCTTATCGCTGATCGTCTCCAGAATTCGAAGGAGGCGCGTGATCTGTTAGCAGGATGTGGCCATGAGCTCCCGGCTTCACAAGCGGTCATCAACGATTTGGAGCAATTTGTAATTCGGTGTGTATACGGTGACACAAAAATATGACACTGGGAGCAGTGCGGGCTGCCAAGTGGAGGGCGCAGAAGAGGAAAAGCACCATCAGACTCGCACCCGATGCCGACAGCCTCTGCCCTCACTTGGAGCGTACAAACTATCTGACTTATCTGCAAACACATTTCGACGTCCAAAGGCACCCTTCGCCGATTGGCCACAGATGGCATCTTGTAGACGGCAAATGTCTGCCTATCCGTTTCACCAAGCCCCCACCCCCTTCATCTATCCCCTTGCCACCAAACCCTCAGCCAGAAGAGGATAGCAGCACTGATGCTGGAAGTGCAACCGATGACGGCGACTCTGCCAGCTCCGACTCAGACAGTGACTCGTGCAACTACCGGGAATGTTGATTATGCATTTACATCGTCATTACAAAGTCATTTACATGTGATGTGTGTTCATCTTAGTTAAGTGTAATCTAGCAGCCCACATGCATATCCATACTGGAGAGGCACCGCTTACATGTCATGTTTGTGATAGTAATTCTCACACACATCTGATCTCATCTTGCACATACTGACGAAAGGCTCTACACGTGTGATGACAAATCATTCTCATTTGGTATACTCCTCATCAGACCCATTCGAGGTACCACAGTTGCGCCATTTGCATTAGCACAATCATCCTTTGGTCATTTGAACAGTGTTTTCTTGTCAGTTGTGATTGTTTACGCAGCTAACACTTGTGTTTCATTTCTATGGTGCATAATGCCTATTTCATAACATCATTTTTTCAAATAAACCCATCAAAATCGCAATGTTATGACTTTTCGCCATTTGCTTTCAAATGTACACAATTTGCTTAACCAATTGAAGTTTTCAGAATAATAGCTAAACTCAATGGAGTTTTACGGAATAGAAAGTGGTGCAGTTGAATGGCATTAAATCAGCTGAATTGCATATACTGCGCAACCACATAAGTTTTCTAATTCACCCCATTTGCTTTTCTTTGCGATACTTAATTATTCGAGATTGCGGATGGCGGCCATCTTGGATTAAGAAGTCAGTATGACATCCAAGCTAAACAATAAACAATTCCAGTGTGTATATCAGGCTGAAATCAGTCGTAAAAGACGTCTACTTACTATTTGTAGCTTATCTGACTACTGAGATATTGCATCTTATAATTTTCAAGATAGCAGATGGCGGCCATCTTGGATTTTGAGATCAGATGAAAAGCAATTATTCCATTGGGCTTACCATGATATAATTAGTGAAAAAAGACACCTCATTCGTACTTGTAGCTCATCTGACTCCTGAGATATTGCATCTCACGATTTTCAAGATGGCGGACGGCGGCCATCTTGGTTTTTGCGCTCTAGCGGATTATGCCTCCATTTTTGGGAGGGGCATAGAGCTCATTTTTTTTTTTAAAATGGTTCGGGTAGTCAAATCAGTGATAAAAACAAGAGGGCCATGATGGCCCTAATTCGCTCACCTGACTCCATGAACACCAGAGGAGAAGGCGACATTGAGTTCATGTGTTTTAAAAAAATTGTGCTATTTTTAGATGGCGGTCATCTTGGATTAAGCGATGACTCTCATTTTACAAAATCTGAAAATGCTTCACCCAGCATCGGCCATGTGGTTCCTGAGAAAAAGACGTTAAAAATCTTGAATAAATGGACCTTTTGGTGGCCATCATGGATGACATAATCATCCGATTCCGACAAATATTGCACCAGAGTGATCGCCTCATTGATACCTTCAATTTGATATATGACATGACCATATTCAGTCAAAATTAAAATTTGACCCCACGGGCCATGCCCATTTTTGACACCGGGGTCAACATTTTAACAACTTTGAAAGAGCATTGTACATCGATCATTCCTACCAAGTTTCGTCGAAATCCGGCTAGCGGTTCATGAGAAGAAGATTTTTTAAGAATTTATGCTATTTTTAGACGGCGGCCATCTTGGATTAGCGATGACCTCCATTTTAACAAATCTGAAAAGGCTTCACACTTGGACCATAACTTTTAAGTTTGGCTACCATGGGCCAAGCGGTTCATGTGAAGAAGAATTTTGAAATCTCTAATAAAAGAACGACATTTTGACCTTTCGGCGGCCATCTTGGATGACATAACAATCCGATTTTGACAGAAAATGCACCAGAGTGATCGCCTCATTGATACCTTCAATTTGATATATGACATGACCATATTCGGTCAAAAATA
The DNA here is from genome assembly GCA_029237695.1 of Conchocele bisecta. Lineage (NCBI taxonomy): Eukaryota > Metazoa > Mollusca > Bivalvia > Lucinida > Thyasiridae > Conchocele > Conchocele bisecta. The sequence continues at coordinate 86,428,940 of CM055265.1, read as the reverse complement.
AAATTTGACCCCAATTTGACCCCACGGGCCACGCCCATTTTTGACCACGGGGTCAACATTTTAACAACTTTCAAAGAGCAATGTACATCGATCATTCCTACCAAGTTTCGTCGAAATCCGGCAAGCGGTTCATGAGAAGAAGATGTTTTAAGAATTTATGCTATTTTTAGATGGCGGCCATCTTGGATTAGTGATGACCTCTATTTTAACAAATCTGAAAAGGCTTCACCCATGGACCATAACTTTTAAGTTTGGCTACCATGGGCCAAGCGGTTCATGTGAAGAAGAATTTTGAAATCTCTAATAAAAGAACGACCTTTTGACCTTTCGGCGGCCATCTTGGATGACATAACAATCCGATTTCGACAGAAAATGCACCAGAGTGATCCCTCATTGATACCTTCAATTTGATATATGACATGACCATATTCAGTCAAAAATAAAAAAATTTGACCCCAATTTGACCCCACGCCACGCCCATTTTTGACCCCGGGGTCACCATTTTTAACAACTTTCAAAGAGCAATGTACATCGATCATTCCCGTTTTCGCGAAATCCGGCTAGCGGTTCATGAGAATAGATAAGATTAGTGATTTTTTAAAAATGCTATTTTCAGACGGCGGCCATCTTGGATTAGCGATGACCTCCATTTTAACAAATCTGAAAAGGCTTCACCCATGGACCTAACTTTTAAGTTTGGCTACCATGGGCCAAGCGGTTCATGTGAAGAAGAATTTTGAAATCTCTAATAAAAGAACGACCTTTTGACATTTCTACGGCCATCTTGGATGAAATAACAATCCGATTTGGACAACAAATGTACCAGAGTGATCGCCTCATTGATACCTTCGATTTGATATATAACATGACCATATTCGGTCAAAAATAAAATTTGACCCCACGGGCCACGCCCATTTTTGACCCCGGGGTCACCATTTTAACAACTTTGAAAGAGCATTGTACATCGATCATTCCTACGAAGTTTCGTCGAAATCCGGCTAGCGGTTCATGAGAAGAAGATTTTTTAAGAATTTATGCTATTTTTAGACGGCGGCCATCTTGGATTAGCGATGACCTCCATTTTAACAAATCTGAAAAGGCTTCACACTTGGACCATAAATTTTAAGTTTGGCTACCATGGGCCAGCGGTTTCATGTGAAGAAGAATTTTGAAATCTCTAATAAAAGAACGACCTTTTGACCTTTCGGCGGCCATCTTGGATGACATAACAATCCGATTTCGACAGAAAATGTACCAGAGTGATCGCCTCATTGATACCTTCAATTTGATATATGACATGACCATATTCGGTCAAAAATAAAATTTGACCCCAATTTGACCCCATGGGCCACGCCCATTTTTAACCCCAGGGTCACCATTTTAACAACTTTGAAAGAGCAATGTACATCGATCATTCCTACCAAGTTTTGTCGAAATCCGGTTGGCGGTTCTTGAGAAGAAGTTTTTTTAAGAATTTGTGCTATTTTTAGACTGCGGCCATCTTGGATTACGTAATGACGTCATTTTAACAATTTTGTAATCCCCCTACCTAAGAACCATGACCCTGAAGTTTGGTGACCATAGGCCCAATGGTTACCGAGGAGAAGACGTTTGAAAATGTTCACGGACGACGACAACAACGACGACGACGGACACATTGCGGTAACAATAGCTCACATGAGCTTCGCTCAGGTGAGCTAAAAAGGTAGGAACAAAATGGTCACAGAGTCCTAGAATATGACCCTACTACAATGGGAATGTTGCTCACAACCAGTTTCGATATGAAATCAAAGTGCTGAAAGTACTGAACATAGGGTACTACAAGATTAAACTAGATCGATTGATTGATTGTTGGTGTTGCAGTTAACCCTTAAAGGTACATGCCCACTCAGTAGGTACACAATGTTCTTTACATCAGAGACATCATCTGAGACATTTCCTGGCAAAATAAACATTCATGCGCCATTATCCCACGTACTGATTGGCATTATTATACATTTTATATCAGACGTAAATTTACACACTGATATCCGGGGCGATAACCGCTAGAGGTGGACCGATAGTATCGATGCATCGATAGATCGAGGTACATATCTTCACGATACATGTATCGCGATACACTGCCAACTATCGATAGTTGACGATAGCTACATTGTAATTATTAACACATTTTCAATGATCGTGTTTTTGGTGCTAGAAAGAGGTAAATATTTGAAGTGATTTTTATAGGAACCTCTGGATTCGACATCCTAGGACATCGACAGTTTCTTTAACAATCATTAATGTGCACAACAAACACTTTATTGAACCGTTTGGCTTGTGCGCAGTTGATGGCATTTTTTTTATTAACCTCATATCAAACCGGAAGTTCGGAACAAAGTGCACAATTGTTGTTTAATGATGCCTCTGTGTGTTTCTGGGTCCTTGTAGATTCATTTTGAATATATGTTCAACAATTCAATAAAAATAATAATGATAAAAAAAAATTCAACTCCAAATCACAATATTATTATTAATCAAATTGAGCTGCATCATTATTATTGAGTATTGTGTATTTAGCGATCTTTTTTTGAGACACTAGACTTTCAATCCTCCCTACCCAAGCACCCTCCACCCCCTCACCACAGCCCCACCTCTTTCTGTCTACGGGCATTTTTTTTATTATTTGAAAACCGTCTGGAGGCCAATTAATTATGCAATATAACTAATTGATCTATTTTGTATTAAAGAAAAACGAGTAGAACATGCATACAACAAGTGTTAAACACCACACAACAACTATGTATGGTACACAACTTTGGCTGCAGTACAGTACAAAAGCAGTGTAACTGGTTATCAGAGTAATCCGCGATACTATCGAGATACGCATCGTGATACGTCCCGACTATCACGATACGTATCGCGATACGTTTTTTCCGGCGATACCCACCTCTAATAACTGTGTTTGCTTAAAATGTTAACGGACATTACTATTTAATCTCTGTATTTATTTTATGATGTGCAATGATCATACTTTAAAATCTGTCGAAAATATTATTTTTTCAGGTGACGCATTTCTTTAGTATAAATAATTAAATGAAAAGTCATGCAGAGCATGATGTTATTAGCGGATCAAATCAGGGTTCAATATATGTCCACATTTTAGTAGTTACGGAATCTCAGGGAAAAGTGAGAGAAGTGTTGATTTCCTCCCAAACCAAATTCTCAAGAAAAAAAATTGATTTCTATTAGAACTAGATGGCCGCGGCCTGCATGTCGCGCCTTGTGGCGAGGCATGGACACTAAAAAAAAAGATATAGTATAACAAAAAACTTTAACCAAAAAACTTCAAAGTAATTTGACATTGGGCACAGGGGCCGCACGGGAGGGGGGTAGAATGAAAATATAGATGATGATAAACACCCATGTGAAGTTTCAAGGTAATGGGCAAAGCAGTTGCAGAGATATAGTATAACGAAAAACTTTAACCAAAAAACTTACCCAAAAAATTTAACAAAAAACTTTAACCATAAAACTTAACCAAAAAAGTAATTTGACCTTGACATTGGGCACAGGGGCCGCACGGAAGGGGGGTAGAATGAAAATATAGATGATGATAAACACCCATGTGAAGTGTCAAGGTAATGGGCAAAGCAGTTGCAGAGATATAGTATAACGAAAAATTTTAACCAAAAAACTTAACCAAAAACTTTAACCAAAAAGCTTAACCAAAAAACTTCAAAGTAATTTGACCTTGACATTGCACACGGGGCAGCACGGGAGGTGGGGGTAGAATGAAAATATAGATGATGATAAACACCCATGTGAAGTTTCAAGGTAATGGGCAAAGCAGTTGCAGAGATATAGTATAACGAAAATCTTTAACCAAAAAACTTAACCAAAAACCTTAACCAAAAAGTTTAACCAAAAAACTTAACCAAAAAACTTAACCAAAAACTTTAACCAAAGAACTTAACCAAAAACTTCAAAGTAATTTGACCTTGACATTGGGCACAGGGGCCGCACAGGAGGGGGTAGAATGAAAATATAGATGATGATAAACACCCATATGAAGTTTCAAGGTCCAAGTTTCAATGGGCAAAGCAGTTGCAGAGATGTAGTATAACGAATAACTTTAACCAAAAAACTTAACCAAAAAACTTAACAAAAAACTTTACAAAAAAATTTACCAAAAAACTTAACCAAAAACTTCAAAGTAATTTGACCTTGACATTGGGCACAGGGGCCGCACGGGAGGGGGTAGAATGAAAATATAGATGATGATAAACACCCATGTGAAGTTTCAAGGTAATGGGCAAAGCAGTTGCAGAGATATAGTATAACAAAAAACTTTAACGAAAAACTTTAACCAAAAAACTTAACCAAAAAACTTAACCAAAAACTTTAACCAAAGAACTTAACCAAAAACTTTAACCAAAAAACTTAACCAAAAAACTTAACCAAAAACTTTAACCAAAGAACTTAACCAAAAACTTTAACCAAAAAACTTAACCAAACAACTTAACCAAAAACTTTAACCGGACACACGTACGTACGTACGCTTTCCGCAAGCGGGCGCGACAAAAATTGGGGCCCCGAAAACAATATTAATAGGAAATAAAATTTGAGGTAGAACAAAAATTGATCAATTTTTAAAAAAAAATTAAGAACAAAAAATAAACATTTGGAAAAAAAATTGAAAAAAAAAATGAAAAATAATGCTCGCTACCGGAGCCCGGATTTTTTTTTAATAGTCCTATATTCATCTACATATATCTGCACAGGTCCACATATTGTCAACACAGTTGGAAATGTAATATAATAATAACACGGAGCTACGGTCATGATATTAGTTAGGCATGCAGAAACATATTTTTAGCAAAGGGATATCCCATTCACCAGTCCAGTCGAATACAAATCTTACTTAACAAAGTGACCATTAATTAACGTACTCGACAAAATGTACCAGTTGAATTGACGTCATGCGTATTCAGGCACATGCCCAGATTGGCCTTGATAATGTTGTCACTTGTTTATCGATTTAAATGGTTTAAATCGACTCGAAGCTTACGTTCAACGGCCGCACAAACTCGATTGAACTGCACGCCTTCCAATGATTTAAATACGCAGCGCGTTTAAATAGTCAATTACGTTTTTTTAATGTGCGCACTGTCATTTAAAAAGGGGCCCATCCGTGATTTTTTGCGCGATGTCAGGCGCAAGACAATCAATAATTTGCGACATTGACAATAATTAAGGGGGATTGCCGCAATCGCGCGTGCTGGATGCATCCCTGCCATCCCTGCATGATACGTAAACAAATCAAAGTTCGCGATGAAGGGCAATTCTTCGTTTTGATTGGTGGAAAATTTTGTGAATATTAACTAGCATCAAATGACGTGCATACGCAATCCAATGGGATAAACCCGAGATGCTGGGGTTGCTAGTCGGAGGAGATTTTGAGCAGAGGTCGATTATAAATTAGCCGAATAAACACATTTTACGCGATTATACGTGGCTGAAACTTGTTCTGTTTAATAAATAAAAGCTTTAAATTAGCCCAATAATCGACGTATGTTGGCGTATATGGCCATTAGAGCCAACTATGGACTTTAACAACAACAACTTCCAGGTTCAATCTCTTCCGGCGTTCAGCTCATTACGTATTCAAAATTGTGTTATTTGGCTACACAGGCCACACTCACTTACTCGAATTCGAAGGGAGATAAAAAAATACTTTTGAGTTAACCGTAGTTTGATGTATCCGTATTACGCAACCTGTCGACAGTTAGAACCAAATGATTACTTGCTGATGTAGCCTTGAGTAGTAAATATGATTTATTTTAGCAATTAAATGTACATGGATACATGTTAAATGCTGTTTCCAAGACAAATCATATTTAAACACTTTCGGTTTGTTTACAAATACACATATGCATGTCTGTGTGTAATTAATAGATAACCCGGATGTGGCACACGTGACATGTGCATGTAGCGATATGTACATATTCAGTTCACCAATGAAATAAATAATAACAAGAACATAATATTTTATGAATTATTTTAATAAATTATACACGGAAACAACACAAAACAAAAATACTGATTTGTAACACTATCATAAATGATTATTTCTGACCAGACTTGATTGTACAAACTAATAATGTTTAGAACATAAAACTCGCCCATTCAATGTTTCGTCCCTATACTGTATAATCTGAATCCACACCAGTTTCGATTGTTGCACTGTATGTAATTAGTTTTAAATTAAACACAAAACGTCACATACATGTACACAGTAAATACAGTTAGAATAATATCACAATCGAGGTTGGGTACCGGGTCCTTCACTAGAATCAGCACTTTGATGTGTAGTAGACATGATTGTGAATTGTGACTGATGCTGTCACATTCGGGAGATATATACACACGATCGAGTGTGAAATATTTCACTCATTTCTAATCGCGCAACTTGTGTTCACTTTAATTAACGTTCGAGTAAAAGCATTTAATGCCAGTCCAATTAAAATAGTTGCCATTTATTGCTCACCACTTAATGATCACCGACGGTCATTTCGGGAGTCCTGTTTAATCAGTGTCAACGCAAACACCTTTAACTACGGTCTGAATACCCGACTTTGATCAGGTAAACTGCAGGTGACAAACTTCTACTTACCTCCGCAAATTGACATTTCGACTTAACGAGTGTGAAATACAGTAGATTTACGTTTTCGGGACCTAAAAATACCTTCGAATAAACGGAAAATTTGAGTTATCGAAATTTGACTTAACCGAACCTAGTTATATGGAAAATAATAGGATTTTAAACGGGACCGTGCTAGTAATTCGACGTAACCGGTGATTTTGACGTAAGCGACTTTGAGTAAACGAGCGTAGCCTGTATTTAAAGTTTTAAATGGAGATAATTGCCAAAAATGCAAACTTTATCGGTTGATGCAATTTGGAAGTGATACAGCAAAATTCGCGTTCGTAGATTACCGAATAGCGGAGAAAAGGGTTGCTACAAACTTTTTCAGAATTCGATGGATGACCAATATATTAGCCGATCTATAAATAGATCGGCTAATAAAAATATCATACCTCATTTGCATATGAAAATAGCCTGATACCACCACGCATCACTATCAGTAAAATAAATATTACTAAATGATTATATCTGTATAGCGGGCACTTGTAACGTTTAGAACTGGTGGAATAGTGACACAGTTATACACTTAATTAATTCCTATAAATGACATTTTGGGCTTACTGAGTGGGCATGTACCTTTAAAGCGCTGGAAATGACAATTGTCGTCTGCTGTTTTAAATATTTTTATATTTTCTCCTCAAAAACATACTGAAATGATTCTACTGCACTGCCAAAACAGGTTTTTAAAGAGATTAAAATATACAAAATGAGCAGACGGCAATTTTCTTTTTCAGCGTTTTAATGGTTAAGGGGTAAACTATTGATATGGCACAAGTACAGTATGCACTGCTACAGTATGTATCAAAACATTCAACAACATTACAGATTATGCATAGCAATATCAGCAGGCCCGTAGCGGTGTGTAAAATAATGCCACAGCAGCCTTTTCAGCGGGAAAAATTCCACTTAAACCATCAAAATCGCATTTCCTACATTCTAAAGTCACCGTCGGAACATAGATTATGCTTACATTTAAATACATAATTTCTGTTATACCGAAAAAAAAAGTTATTGCGTTGAAAATCCAATAACAACGCAATAACGATTTTTTTTCTGTATAACAGAAGCGGACGAAAAAAAAAAGAGAAAAAACAGGCCAAAATAATGCCACGGCAGCACAGCTGGTGGCCGCTACGGCCCTGAATTCAGACAGATACGGTAACACATATACAAGACATCATAAATTCAAGTATAAATACAGATTCCAGATATCTATGATCATTATAGATATATTGAAAACTGACTGAAGGGCAATAGTTACAAGAATTCCGCCACGGAAGCGGTGTCGCGCCTGAAAATGCCTTGTCGGTACATCGCCATGTTTACTTGTTTTGTGAATGAAATAGTTGGCCCCGGATCGAGTATATTAAAACATACAAATGACGTCATTGGGGAAACCGCTGACATTTTCAATGCATGGAAGCCCAAACTTGTTAGAATTTTTTGTTGTTGTATTTTCAGTACTTGCATTAATATGGGTTTTAATCTACGCTGTATGCGTTACCCCTGTAACAGGAAATCTCCCCCCCTGGAAATATTCCCCCCAAAAAACTTTTAATGTATTTTCATATACATTGTTGATATTGTGCTCAGGACCATACAAAATGCACATGCTAGAACCAGTCTGTTGGTAACAGAGGATGTAATGTCCCTACATGTATACCCAACTAACATAGTCATAATGTATGTCTGCATGTGGAGAAGTATGTGAATAGGCGAGGCAGCATTTTCTATAAAAGAGCTATCCAATTTAGTATAATATCTATACATAGACAATATAGTGGTGGTGGGGAGGTAGAGATTCTATATACCAGTATATGCAATAATTCCCCATTACCGTACCATAACTATTATGTATGTTGGTTGGTAGAGAGTTCTCTAGGTTAAATCTCTACCATAGCTGCATACGATTGGTATAAATGTATAGCACATGGTGGGGGTGGGTCTAGAAAATAACAAGAAACGAGGCAAAGCCACGAAGGCCAGGTTTTTTCCAAGCATAGACACTTGGATAACATAATTATACCCATTTTTTGTAGACTAGATGGCCGTGGCCTGCATGTCGCGCCTTGGGGCGAGGCATGGACACTAAAAAAAGAGAGATAGTAGATGGAAAAACTTTAACCGGACACACGGACGGATGTATGCCAAAATGCCGACAATATCGCGCTTTCCGCAAGCGGGTGCGACAATGATAATAAACACCCATGTGAAGTATCAAGGTAATGGGTGAAGCAGTTGCAGAGATATAGTACACAAACAAGAAACGAGGCAAAGCCACGAAGGCCAGGTTTTTTTCAAGCATAGACACTTGGATAACATAATTATACGCACTTTTTGTAGACTAGATGGCCGTGGCCTGTCGCGCCTTGGGGCGAGGCATGGACACTAAAAAAATAGATATAGTAGATGGAAAAACTTTAACGAAAAAACTTTAACCGGACACACGGACGTACGGACGGACGTATGCCAAAATGCCCACGATATCGCGCTTTCCGCAAGCGGGTGCGACAATGATGATAAACACCCATGTGAAGTATCAAGGTATTGGGTGAAGCAGTTGCAGAGATATAGTACACAAAAAAACTTTAACAAAAGAATTCAAAGTAATTTGACCTTGACATTGGGCACAGGGGCAGCACGGTTGGTGGGTAGAATGAAAATATGGATGATGATAAACACCCATGTGAAGTTTCAAGGTAATGGGTGAAGCAGTTGCAGAGATATAGTATAACGAAAAAGTTTTAAGCAAAAAAAATTTAACCAGACGTACGTTAAAAAGTTAACGTTGAAAATGAAGTCAATTACGTAGAAATAATAGGTGAAGGTAAAAAAATTGGTCAACATGTGGATAGGTGTATGTGGGTGAGGCACCCCTTGATTATGAAGCTGTGAAAGGTGGTGGTCTAAAGGTTGTTAACGGAGGTGGTTGTACTAGTGAGTATGTCAAAGGCCGTGGTACAGTACAAATGGACTTAAACACGAAAACTTAACATTGTTAAACGAAAACTTAATTGAAAAGGCAAGTCGACTAAAACGCGGTAGGGTGAAGTTAAAAAAAAAATTAACATGTGGATAGTGATAGTGTGGGACCCCTTTTAGAATCTGTGAAAGTTTGGTGTCCTAGGTGGTACAGTACGAAATGGACTTAAAAACAAAATTAACATGGGAAAACTCGAAAACTTAACAATTGAAAATGGCAGGAGTGATGGGCCCCCGACAATGGTCAGGTAAAGGAAGTTAACATTGTTGGATAGTGATATGTGGTGCACCCCTTGATTATGAAGCTGTGAAAGTTTGGTGGTCCTAGGTGGTACAGTACCAAAGAAATGGACTTAAAAACGAAAACTTAACATTGAAAACGCGAAAACTTAACATTGAAAATGGCTGAGTCGATTGCGCGGAAAAAATGGGTCAAGTTAAAAAAGAAGTAACATGTTGGATAGTGATATGTGGTGGGCACCCCTTGATTATGAAGCTGTGAAAGTTTGGTGGTCCTAGGTGGTACAGTAACAAAGAAATGGACTCAAACACGAAAACTTAACATTGAAAATGGCTAAGTAGACTGAGCGGAAAAAATGGGTCAAGTTAAAAAAATAGTAACATGTTGGATAGTGATATGTGGTGGGCACCCCTTGATTATGAAGCTGTGAAAGTTTGGTGGTCCTAGGTGGTACAGTAACAAAGAAATGGACTCAAACACGAAAACTTAACATTGATTGCGGACGCCGCCCGCCCGCCCGGCTTTCGCCAATCCACTAGCCTGGAATTTTTTTCAAAAAACCTGGCTAAAAACAGTATTGGTGGGAGGAGATTTTCCTAGGAAATATCCCCCCCCCCCCCCCCGCCACCATCTACCATATGCATAGTGGATATGGACGTCTCTTTTCTCTTTGTAGACAAGAACAGCCCACGATTGGGGGGAGTATTTCTGATGAAATTAAATAATGTATGTAGAACAGATAGCATGTGGCATGTATTGGTGGGGTGGGGGGGGGGGGAGATTTTCCTCTTTGTCTTTGTAGAGAAGGAGAAGAATAGCAGGTGATTGGGGGAGTATTTCTGATGAAATGAAATGAAAGTTGGTGAAGCATGTGGGGGGGGGATTTTCCTAGGAAATATTCCCCCCACCATCTACCATCTACCATATACAAAGTGGATGTGAATGTCTCTTTGTAGACAAGAATAACCCACGATTGGGGGAGTATTTAATTGACACTTAGCAAATACTTCCTAGAAAATCTCCCCCCCCCCGCCCCCCCCCCCCTCCCTCAATACATGCCAAATGCTATCTGTTCTACACCAACATACATTATTTCATCAGAAAATACTCCCCCAATCGTGGGTTATTCTTGCTACAAGAGACATTCACATCCGCTATGCATATGGTAATAGGTGGGGGGGGAGGGGGGGGGGGAATATTTCCTAGGAAAATCTCCCCCCCCCCCTCCCTCAATACATGCCAAAATGCTATCTGTTCTACCAACAAAATACTTATTTCATCATGAGGGAGGGGGGTTATTCTTGTCTACAAAGAGACATTCACATCCGCAATGCATATGGTAGATGGTTGGGGGGTGGGGAATATTTCCTAGAAATCTCCCCCCCCCCCCTCCCTCAATACATGCCAAATGCTATCTGTTCTACACCAACATACATTATTTCATCAGAAATACTACCCCAATCGTGTGGGTTATTCTTGTCTACAAAGAGACATTAATATCCGCTATGCATATGGTAGATGGTTGGTTTGGGGGGGGATATTCCTAGGAAAATCTCTCTCTCCCCCCCCCCCCCCCCGCCAATATGTGTCACATGCTAACTGTTCTACACAAACATTTTCAGTTGATCAGAAATCTTCCCCCAATCTTGTGATATTCTTGTCTATCAAGGGACTTACACTATGCATATGGTAGATTGGGGTGGGGTGTGAGGGAGGTGATTTTTTATGTCCCCTTTCTTATACTACCAAATGACATACATTGTGCCTATGTGCACATGTGTGGTGGAAAATAATTCTGCTTTGTAGCATTCAAACACAAAATTTTGGGTGGGGGGTGGGGGGTGGGAATTTCCAGGGTGGGGGGGGGGGAGAATTTTCTAGGGTCGAGCCTGGAAATATTCCCCCCCCCTAGGAAATTCTTCCCGGGGGGGGGGGGGGGGGGGGGGGGGGGGGGGGGGGGGGAATGAATTTCCTGTGACACCGGTATACTGTCATTAATTTGTCTCTGACTGTAATTTATCACTTATTGACCCCTTTCCCTGAACATAGAATTGACACTCATGTTGGCGTGTATTGGCCACCATAGACAAATGTCAATCAGGCCGAATTCGGGAATGTCACTAAAATCCGCAGTAAATCCATCGATAGAATGAGGATTAACATCAGTTAGACCCACACGTGCGAGTTTTGTTTCGCACAGGTGTCGGGCGAGTTTAAAAATAGACTGTTGGAAGGTAAAACTTGATATCGTTTGTGTGTTAAATGCGTCGCGTGTTTCGGAGAGTATTCGGAGGGGGGTTAACTCTGCCTGTTACTAAATTTAGCGATGACCGCACGATTTGTGCCGCAAATGGGGGCAATTTCAAAACATAGCCGAAAGGTCACACAGTTTACAGCCTGTGTGCTGAATGATGTCATACAATGTTATTGATTTTTTTCCACAAAGCAACAAATCTTGACACGCGGTGTGTTTGGCCAGCTGACTTAGGCTTGCCACTTTGGACAAATCAGCATCATGTAAACACACAGTTTCGAAACTAATGATGGAGTTTTATAACTTGCGTGGAATTGCATTATGCATATTGGGATTTACAGTTAATGGCGTCATGCAATGTTTTTCATGGCAAAATGACACCGACTGATATGGGCCAGGTAAATGTTTTCCAAAGAGAATTCACATGATAGAGGCCAGATCGTGATTCAGCAGAGAAAATGTCGACCGGCTGTGACCAGCGTCGAAACCACAGGCATTCGGCGTGTTTCGGCTTTCGTCGGTATAGCTCTATATATATATGCAGTTATACCGATGAAAGCCGAAACACGCCGAATGCCTGTGGTCGCAACGAGTAAGGCGCAAACTGTTTAGAATACGAATCTGAGGATATTTTCCAATTTCAAGCGGATGTTACCGCAAAGACTAACAACAACAACAAATATCGAAACAAATCTTTATTTTATGAATTTTGGTCATTTTTGCTCTCGTATCCAAACGTATGTATAAGACGCAGGGGCTTAGTGGGTTGAAAATCTGGGTTGAAAATCTGGGTAAAAAAAGTGCATCTAATACTCGGCAAAATACGGTAATAGATCTGAACACTGACAGTTATCCATATTCCAGAAGTTGACAAACAGCTGACATTCCCTTTGAAGTTTGCAATCAGCCGCGTGTACGCAGAATCTACCATATTGATCAGCCAATGAAACGCTCTTGCTTAATCACGTGTTATCGCCGTCAAATCAGTGTATCTACACGTATAACAAACAGTTTACCGTAAGGGACAAACTAGTTTGTGGATACTTATGATGCAACAGGATATAATAAATTCAGGGTAGACAGGCGCGTAACCAGGATCTTGCTGAGGGGAGTGCGCATTGAGCGGCGATAGCCGCAAAATTGTCTAGGGGGGTCCGGGGACATGCCCACCATGAATTTTTTTGGATCCTGGCTTCTAGAGCCCTCCAGACATTGATATATTATGCAAAATTTTATTTATTTTAGCAGAGAAATTTTCATTTTACGAAATGTAGTTCTTATTTTATCTATGTGTACACACCTAGCCAAATATTAGGAGGTGCGTTCGCACCCGTCGCACCCCCCCCCCTGATTACGCGCCTGGTAGATCAATGCTGTTACATTTTTAAGTAGTTTATTAGTAAAATTTAATTATTTATACATTGCTTTTCGTTGTTAAAATCGTGACCCCATACCGCCAGAGTAAAGTTTGGTCCATTTTCAGTCGGGCCAGAACGTCCCCAGTTTCATTAATAGAACAATTGCTACAAATTTGCGATCTGGCTATATCGCGATCATGATTTCTGGCTCCCAATGACCGCGTAGAAACAGGACTCCTGTGTACTATTTACATGCATATTGAAATAACCCACAAGTTATTTAATTTAAAAATATGCAAATTTGATACTTTATCACTGTTTTGGAAAATTCCACTTTACAAGAATAAGCCATCATGACTGTATATCAAGACAGTCATGAAGTCAAGACTATGCGGTACAAGCCGGTTTTTATAGCGACGTGGTAGTGTTAGTCTCTCACGCAAGCGGCCTGGGTTCGATCCCAGCCGCCGACAAGATATTTTTCACTTTATGACACATTCCTCTCCTACTACACTGTAGTCTACAGTGGTGCCAATGAACCAGGATGGATGTATACCCTTCGAGCCAATAGGCGAAGTCGGATTATGTATGATGTCTTCCATACAGAACGAACTAGGGAGTCTATAAAAGAACCTGGAGGGAGAAACAAATGTCTATTTGTAGGAAGGAGGAATGTAGTAGTACGGCCATAATAGGATAATCGATCATTAGCCGGCTTTGAAAGCGACGTGGTAAGAGTGTTAATCTCTCACGCAGGCGGCCTGGGTTCGATCCCAGCCGTCGACAGATATTTTTCACTTTATGATACATTCCCCTACTACTACAATTGAATCATCTCACAGATGGACTTCCTTGGAAGAAATATGGAGAAGGAACAAATAAATGTTTTTCAATAATCATTATCTTTCGTACGTTCCAAAATCAAAGTGATTTTTTGTCATGTCTCGTGAAAGTTTTCGGTTGAATCGTAGTTCAACAGCTATTAAATCGTTAGCATTAGTTTTGTAGTGCCGTTTTGTATGTAACAATTTGGATGAAACTAATTGAATGCACGTGTATGGCGACATAAGGACCGTTGCCCGACCTACTTCAAGACCCCCCGCGTCGTTAGTTCCAGAAATGGCCCAATCACGGCCCAGAAACAAACCGGGATATTTGTTTATTTCTGTCAAGAACACGTGTTTTACAGTGTATAAACATATCTAGAGACTCAATTACAAATAATGTTTAAGTTTTCCGCCCATAAATGTTCAAGAATTTCGATTAATAAGAGGCGTTAAAATGGGACAATGCAAAATGTGTTCTTTGATCGCCATTTCGGTCGATTTTTGTGGAAACACACGAACAGAAGCACTCCGAAACAGGATGAAAATCGTAGTGGGACATGCCAACAAATGCTATAAATGAGTAAAAGTCGGTACCCAAAATCATTTAATATATATAACATACCGTACATTTCATTCTCACCTGCCTAATTTGACGATTAATTCAACAAATTTTCAAAGAATGACTTTGTAGTCCACACCGCTATCCTTCTATCATGTACATAGTCTCATATCTAGAGGTAGTTTATGAAAGCTGCAATTTCATTGGCTAACGGCACTAGCCGATACACAAACTATGATGAAGGCATTCAAAATGTTTGAGGTTTTCTGTTCAGTAGATGTTGAAATTTCTTTACTTTAAGTAAAAGATGAGGTTACTAAGAAACACATTGAGTGATAAAATATCACTGACATTTCTAGAAGTATCTTTTCAACGGGGAATCAAACAACCATGTAGTGACTCCGAACCAGACATGACAACCAATCAAATTCATGGTTACATTCGTTCATTGACCTAAGCTAATTAAACAAATAACCAATCAACGCCGAGGTCAGGCGTAGTGCCCGTATGAAATTATAGCTTTATCAATCTTCTAAAAATAGAACAAAGGACAGCTGATCAAGCTGTACCATGCAAAACACTATTTTATATGTCAGTTATATGATACAGTATGATATGCATGTTTTAGTGACAATGAGTAGCGTACTGTAGTCTATACAACAAAACATATGCGTGTTGTGCCACCACTAGAGGGACAACTAGCCTATAGTGCAGTGAAGAAGGGATATCCTAGGAATATCCCACCGGGGTTTCCCATCCCGACCCCTTGAACCTCTCCCGCACAGTCGCAGTCACAGCGAAATATGATTTGTTTACATTAAGTTAGTGCCGGATTTGTTGACATGACGTTTTAACATCGACCATATTTGTTAAACCTTTTCAAGTAAAACTACTGTTTGAAGTCTAAACACAATCTACATTTATTCCATTACAGGAACTGTCCAAAAGTTATCATGGGAAAGCATACGTTGGATATTTACTGTCTGTCCCACGTTTTTCTGCTGACGAGCTTTTGGCTATTAAACATATTAAATCTAAAAGATATTTAAATGTAAATACTTTTTCGTCAATAATAAAGTCATCTTCCTCCAAAAAAGTTTGTTTATGAAATTCCATCAAATATTTATTTTATTGCGAACAAAAACCGAGTTATATATATGGGAAAATACATAAATATAGCATGCGGCAAATGCTGCTTGATGAGCTGCAGGAGGAGTCGAAAAACGAACAAAATTGTAAATTGACTTCGAAACCTATCCAGATAGTTTGGAAATTATGTAACTAAGAAAAAAAAATTGACATTTTGAAAATCGGTCCACAAATTACAAAATGCTTTAAAAATATATATATATATATATTTAGCCCCCATGTTAAATTCCCATAGGAATTATTTTTCGAATTAAAATCAATATTTGATGGAATTTCATCAAATAAAAAAAATGGGGATGGTGACTTTTGTTGTTATTGATGAAAAAGGACTTAATTAAAAAAAATGGGTTTAATTATATGTTTATATATATAATGACCAAAAGTTCGTCGGCAGCAAAACGTGGAACAGACAGTAGGCGTGAATGGGTCAATATGGTTTTCCGAATTACATCGTCGGCCACATGTCTTGTGGTTGAACACACACTGTCGACTTTCTGTTAAACACCGATTCGTAATTGTGTGCGTGCGCGAATTGTGTTGTTGACACCATATGCAGTTGGTGGGTTAGGATATGGGTGGAGGATGGTGGTAGACATGGAGCTATGGACAAACTGCGCCCCGCGAAGCACAATGACCTGAATGCGGTTGGCATCTGATTTGCTTTTAAAATATCAGACGATTAACTAAATCTACAAGTATATAAACAATGGTCGTCATAAATATTATAAATACGACATCCATTATTAATGTATAAGACATACAGTGGGGTCAGCGTGTAAGTGCACACACGAACGAACACGACAGGTTGGTTCGTGTGTGCACTTACACGCTGACCCCACTGTATACAAAATCATTGGTTTTGAAGACCCGATAAGCTTGCGGCGTAGTTGAACCTGTTGACCAGGGCAATCTATCATCAAATAGTACTTCTGAATTCCATAAGAAGGGGGTGGGGGGGGGGGGGGTAACATATGTATCGTGCATGAATTGTAAGCGAACATGAATTGTTCCAACACACACATTAAACTGGAGTAGAGCGGAGCAATATTCACATTTGCATTTCAATAGTAAGTAAACGAGTTTGCCATTACGAGAGCTAACACTTGTTAAAATGATAATTCTTAATTAGAACTAGATTGCATATCACACCCGTCGATGTATTTGATGGACCCAGTATGTACGTATCTGGTTAGAGCAGTTATATAGGGAGATATTGGGTACTTAACAACTTTAACTCAAATTTCAGAGTAATGTTACCTTCACCTTGGGCATGGGGCTGCACCAGAGTGTGCTATAGAATAAGCATATTGATGATGAAAAAGAAGTATATGAAGGTTCAAGTAAATTGGACTTAGGGTTGTGGAGATATTTGGTATGTAAAGGTTTAAAACAGATTTTAAAAAAACCAGATGGCCGCGGCCTGCATGCCGAGCCCGCCTAGTCATCGGGTGATCTCAGGGTAATGTAGCAACAGATACATTGAACAACAAGAACTGGCATCGCTAAATGAAGCTAATCCCCTCCCTGTCAGCCTTGATAATAATTAAAACATGAGTTGTCAGAAGACAACGAAGCTCGCCTGTTGGCAGCCTTCACTCAAACTTGGCATAGTTGCATAAAAAACATGAATATTATATGACTTGACCTTGGGTTAAGGGGCGTGTGGTGGACCTTGACATTGAGGTCAGTGGTGCAAGGTGGGTCGTGGGTTTGATATAGCATAACATAGCATATTAAGATGAATGCATGTATGAAATATCAATGCGCTCCCTGAAAACAGAAGTAAAACAAAATTTAACCCAACGTTAAGTTTATGAACGCACTAAGTTGGTGATTGTCTACAGCATGATTCACATGAGGAATGTATGTATGAATGTGCTAAGTTTGGGACCTTGGCCTTGAGGAAATGGGTTCGGGGGGGGGGGGGGGGGGTCATGGATTTGCTGTAGCACAATAGAGGATCATCAGATGAATGCATGTATGAAATATCAAAGCGTTCACTGTAAAGAAACAGAAGTTACACAACATTTACCCCAACGTTAAGTTTATGAACATGCTAAGTTTGTGACCTTGACCTTGGGGTGAGGGTTGGGTGGTGGGTTGTGGATTTGCTACAGCATGATAGAGGGTCATCTGAGGAATGCATGTATGAAATATCAAGTTGTTCCATGAAAGGAAACAGATGTTATAAGACATTTACCCCAACGTTAAGTTTATGAATGTGCTAAGTTTGTGACCTTGCCGCTGGGTAAGGGGTGGGCGGTGGGTCATGGATTTGCTATAGCACGATAGAGTATCATCAGATGAATGCATGTATGAAATATCAAGGCGTTCCATGAAAGGAAACAGATGTTATAACTAGAAATGTGGCCTATCGGCACACGAATGCCCCCGGTGGCAGTCCAAAGAAAACGAGACACATTTGAAAACAAGGAAACAGAAATTATAAGCCCATTTACCCGAGCGTTAAGGTTTCAAACGCACCAAGTATGTAACCTTGACCATGTGCTTAGCGGGGGCGGGACGAATGTGAATTTGTCACAGGGCGGTAGAGGAGCATTGGAGCAATGCGTGTGTGAAATGTCAAGCAGATCCGAGCAAGGAAACAGAAATTCGAGCGTTAAGGTTTCAAACGCACCAAGTCTGTGAGCTTGACCCTGAGCTTAGCGGGGGCTGCACGAATGTGGATTTGTCACAGGGCGGTAGAGGAGCATTGGAGCAATGCGTGTGTGAAATGTGATGCAGATCCGAGCAAGGAAACATAAATTACAAGCCATTTACCCGAGCGTTAAGGTTTCAAACGCACCAAGTCTGTGACATTGACCCTGGGATTAGCGGGGACGGGAAGAATGTGGATTTGTTACAGGACGGTAGAGGACCATTGGAGCAATGCGTGTGTGAAATGTGAAGCAGATCCGAGCAAGGAAACATAAATTATAAGCCATTTACCCGAGCGTTAAGGTTTCAAACGCACCAAGTCTGTGACCTTGACCCTGGACTTAGTGGGAGCGGGACGAATGTGGATTTATCACAGGGCGATAGAGGACCATTGGAGCAATGCGTGTGTGAAATGTCAAGCAGATCCGAGCAAGGAAAAAGAAATTCGAGCGTTTAGGTTTCAAACGCACCAAGTCTGTGAGCTTGACCCTGAGCTTAGCGGGGGCTGCACGAATGTGGATTTGTCACAGGGCGGTAGAGGAGCATTGGAGCAATGTGTGTGTGAAATGTGATGCAGATCCGAGCAAGGAAACATAAATTACAAGCCATTTACCCGAGCGTTAAGGTTTCAAACGCACCAAGTCTGTGACCTTGACCCTGGGATTAGCGGGGACGGGACGAATGTGGATTTGTTACAGGACGGTAGAGGACCATTGGAGCAATGCGTGTGTGAAATGTCAAGCAGATCCGAGCAAGGAAACATAAATTATAAGCCATTTACCCGAGCGTTAAGGTTTCAAACGCACCAAGTCTGTGACCTTGACCCTGGACTTAGTGGGAGCGGGACGAATGTGGATTTATCACAGGGCGGTAGAGGACCATTGGAGCAATGCGTGTGTGAAATGTCAAGCAGATCCGAGCAAGGAAACATAAATTATAAGCCATTTACCCGAGCATTAAAGTTTCGAACGCACCAAGTCTGTGACCTTGACCCTGGGCTTAGTGGGGGTGGGACGAATGTGGATTTTTCACAGGGCGGTAGAGGACCATTGGAGCAATGCGTGTGTGAAATGTCAAGCAGATTCGAGCAAGGAAACATAAATTATAAGCCATTTACCCGAGCGTTAATGTTTCGAACGCACCAAGTATGTGACCTTGACCCTGGGCTGAATGTGGAGTTGTCACAGGGCGGTAGAGGACCATTGGAGCAGCAGATCCGAGCAAGGAAACATAAATTATAAGCCATTTACCCGAGCGTTAAGGTTTCAAACGCACCAAGTATGTAACCTTGACCATGGGCTTAGGTGGGGGGGGGGGGACGAATGTGGATTTGTCGCAGAGCAGTAGAGGAGCATTGGAGCAATGCATGTGTGAAATGTGAAGCAGATCTGAGCAAGGAAACAGAAATTATAAGCCATTTACCCGAGCGTTAAGGTTTCAAACACACCAAGTCTGTGAACTTGACCCTGGGCTTAGCGGGGGTAGGACGAATGTGGATTTATCACAGGACGGTAGAGGACCATTGGAGCACTGTGTGTGTGAAATGTCAAGCAGATACGAGCAAGGAAACAGAACTTATAATCCATTTACGCGAGCGTTAAGGTTTCAAATGCACCAAGTATGTGACCTTGACCCTGGGCTTAGCGGGGGCGGGACGAATGTGGATTTGTCACAGGGCGGTAGAGGAGCATTGGAGCAATGCGTGTGTGAAATGTCAAGCAGATCCGAGCAAGGAAACAGAAATTATAAGCCATTTACCATAGCGTTAAGATTTCGGGACGACGTACGTACGTACGGACGCCGGTAACACTAAAGAAACAGAAGTTACACAACATTTACCCCAACGTTAAGTTTATGAACATGCTAAGTTTGTGACCTTGACCTTGGGGTAAGGGTTGGGTTGTGGGTTGTGGATTTGCTACAGCATGATAGAGGGTCATCTGAGGAATGCATGTATGAAATATCAAGGCGTTCCATGAAAGGAAACAGATGTTATAAGACATTTACCCCAACGTTAAGTTTATGAATGTGCTAAGTTGTGACCTTGACCTTGGGGTAAGGGGTGGGTCATGGATTTGCTATATCACAATAGAGTATCATCAGGTGAATGCATGTATGTAATATCAAGGCGTTCCATGAAAGGAAACAGATGTTTAAAGACATTTACGCCAACGTTAAGTTTATGAATGTGCTAAGTTTGTGACCTTGACCTTCGGGAAATAGGTGGAAGGTGGGTCATGGATTTGCTATTGTACATAGAGTATCATCAGATGAATGCATGTATGAAATATGAAGGTATTCCCTGTAAATAAACAGAAGTTACACAACATTTACCCAAATGTTAAGTTTATGAATGTGCTAGGTTTGTGACCTTGACCTTGGGGTAAGGGTTGGGTGGTGAGTCGTGAATTTGCTACAGCATGATGGAGGGTCATCTGAGGAATGCATGTATGAAATATCAAGGCGTTCCATGAAAGAAAACAGATGTTATAAGACATTTACCCCCAACATTAAGTTTATGAATGTGCTAAGTTTGTGACCTTCACCTTGGGGTAAGGGATGGGCGGTGGGTCATGGATTTGCTATAGCACAATAGAGTATCATCAGATGAATTCATGTATGAAATATGAAGGCGTTCCCTGTAAATAAACAGAAGTTACACAACATTTACCCCAACGTTAAGTTTATGAACATGCTAAGTTTTCGACCTTGACCTTGGGGTAAGGGTTGGGTGGTGGATCGTGGATTTGCTACAGGGCATGAAAATAAGAGTCATCAAGATGCATGATTCGAAGGTCAGTCGATGGGAATGTATGTATGATGAAGGCATTCCCTGTAAATAAACAGAAATTACACAACATTTACCCCAACGTTAAGTTTATGAATATGCTAAGTTTGTGACCTTGACTTTTGGATAAGGGTTGGGTGGTGGGTTGTGGATTTGCTACAGCATGATAGAGGGTCATCTGAGGAATGCATGTATGAAATAAGAAGGTGTTCCATGAAAGGAAACAGAAGTTATAAGACATTTACCCCAACGTTAAGTTTGTCGACGCCGACGACACTGACGACGCCGGGGGTATGCCATTAGCTCTTCGGCACTTCGTGCAGGTGAGCTAAAAACAGATGGCCGCGGCCCGCATGTCGAGCCCGCCAAGGCATTTGACCTTGACCTTTGGCACAGGGGCTGCATGAGTGGGACACAGCATGAATATATGGATGATGACTAATAGGCATATGAAGTTTCAAGTCAATGTGACTTAGTACTGCAGAGATATAAGATATTTAAAAACCTTAACGCAGATTTCGGACACACGGACAGACGCACGCACGGACACCCGGACGTCATTGTGATAACTATGTCTCGCTTTCGGCAAGTGGGCTTGACAAAAAGTACTCAAGCAGTGACCTTCACATTGGACGGTCGGACGTGGGTTGTATGCAAAACAAAGCACCATTCCTAGACACACATTGTGGCCAAATATAATCAAAATTGGTGAAGCAGTTGGTGACTTATTGAAACAAGAGGGTCATGATGGCCCTAATTCATTCACCTGACTCAATTATGAACACAAATTTGACCCCAATTTGACCCTACTTGCCACGCCCATTTTTTACCCCGGGGTCACCTTTTAACAACTTTGAAAGAGCATTCTACATCGATCATTCTTACCAAGTTTCGTCGAAATCCTGCTGGCGGTTCATGAGAAAAAGATCTTTTAAGAATTTGTGCTATTTTTAGACGGCGACCATGTTGGATTTCAGGCCAACTTAATTTCAACAACTTTGGAAAGGCTTCACCAGGTAGAGTTTGCTACCATGGGCCAATCGGTTCATGAGACGACGATGTTTAAAATCTCTCATAAAAGAATAACCTTTTGACCTTTCGTCTGCCATCATGGATGACATAATCATCCGATTTCGACAAATATTGCATCAGAGCAATCGCCCCATCGATACCTTCAATTTGATATATGACATGAGCATATTTGGTCAAAAATAAAATTTGACCCCAATTTGACCCCACGGGCCACGCCCATTTTTAACCCCGGGGTAACCACTTTAACACCTTTGAAACAGCATTCTACATCGATCATTCCTACCAAGTTTCGTCGAAATCCGGCTGGCGGTTCATGAGAAGAAGATTTTTTAAGAATTTGTGCTATTTTTAGACGGCGGCCATGTTGGATTAGCGACGACCTCCATTTTAACAAATCTGAAAAGGCTTCACCCATGGACCATAACTTTTAAGTTTGGCTACCATGGGCCATGCGGTTCATGTGAAGAAGAATTTTGAAATCTCTAATAAAAGAACGACCTTTTGACCTTTCGGCGGCCATCTTGGATGGACCAGAGTGATCGCCTCGTTGATACCTTCGATTTGATATATGACATGACCATATTTGGTCAAAAATAAAATTTGAGCCCAATTTGACCCCACGGGCAACGCCCATTTTTGACCCCGGGGTCACCATTTTAACAACTTTGAAACAGCACTGTACATCGATCATTCCTACCAAGTTTTGTCGAAATCCGGTTGGCGGTTCTTGAGAAGATTTTTGAAGAATTTGTGATATTTTTAGACGGCGGCCATCTTGGATTACGTAATGACGTCATATTAACAATTTTGTAATCCCCCTACCTAAGAACCATGACCATGAAGTTTGGTGACTATAGGTCCAATGGTTACCGAGGAGAAGACGTTGAAAATGTTCACAGACGGATGATTTTCCTTTGTTCATCCCTATTTTTCTGCAGCCACATAAACCCATTTTTAGCCACATAAAATCACAGAAAAATAGAATATTACATAACCTATTGTTCTCCTATCCACATTATGTATCCATTTGTAAGCTCGGACGGACGGATGGACGGACACATTGCGGTAACAATAGCTCACATGAGCTTCGCTCAGGTGAGCTAAAAATAAAATAAAAACATTTTTGCCTTACAAACAAGGTGAACTTCTAAGTCAGTTGACCTTGACCTTGGGCACAGTGGCTGCATGCATGGGAAATAGGATGAATATAAGGATGGTGATTAAATATATAAAGTTTCAAGCCAATCCAAGAAAGTAGGTATACCTGAAAACTTTAATGCAAATTTTGACAAAAACTTTAATGCAAACTTCCTTTATCCTTGACCTTGGGCACAGGGACCGCATGAGTGGGACACATAATTAATATATGGATGATCGATGACCAATACTCATACGAAGTTTCAAGCAAATCCGACTTACGGTTACAGACATAGTAGGTATGTGGAAAGTTTAACGCAAATTTGGACAAAAACTTTAACGCAAACTTCAGTCATTTGACCTCGACCTTGGGGCACAGAGGCGGCATGAGTGGGACACATAATTAATATGTGAATGATGACCAATAAGCATACACAGTGTCAAGCAAATCTGACTTACGGTTACAGAGATAGTAGTTATCTGAAAACTTTAACGCAAATTTGGACAAAAAACCTTAGCACAAACTTCTAAGTCATTTGACCTTGACCTTGGGGCACATATGCACAGGAGTACATAGAATGAATATATGGATGATGACCAATAAGCATACAAAGTTTCAAGCAACTCTGACTTACGTTACAGATATAGTAGGTACTGAAAACTTTAACGCAAATTTGGACAAAAACCGTAACGCAATCATTTGACCTTGACCTGGGGGCACATGGGCCGCATGAGTGGGACGCAGAATGAATATATGGATGGTGACCAATAAGCATACGAAGTTTCAAGCAAATCCGACTTATGGTTACAGAGATATAAGGTATTTCGGACAAACGGACGCAAGGACACCTGGAAGTCATTGTGGTCACTATGTCTTGCTTTCCGTAAGTAGGCTCGACAAAACTAACGCACATTTCCAAGTAATTTGACATTGACCTTGGGCATGGGGGCCGCATTGGTGGCCTATAGAATGATAGAGTTTTGAAGATATTGGGTACTTGACAACTTTAACGCAGATTTAACAAAACATCTTTAACGCAAATTTCAAAGTAATGTGACCTTGACCTTGGGCAAGGGTGATATAGAATGAAAATATGAATGATGTCAATTGGACTTAAGGTTGTGCATATATTGGGTACTTAAATACTTTAACGCAGATTAAACAAGAAATGTGGATTGTTGGCAAACGAATGCCCCCTCGGGGGCAGAAACTGTAGCAAAATTAATTAAGCAAAAGTGATAAGTATTCATTCATACGCACAGTTATGAAGGTACAAAGGTCAAGGTCATATTAAGGGCAGCATGGCTGTGTGGTATTTGTCCACAAGTATGATGTATTGAAGTATTAAAGTAATCCATCAAGGAATATAGAAGTTATGACAGAATTGAGAAACTCCAGCAAACTTCTTAATGTGAGAAAATGTTCAAAGTTGTGAAGGTCAAGGTCATATTAAGGTTGTCCACAGGTATACTGTGTTTAAGCAAGGGATATAGAAGTTATGACATAATTGAGAGACCCCGGCGAACTTCTTAATGTGCCGGACACACAGTCCAAAAACTATATGCCTCCGGCTGTACCGAGACCCTCCGGCTGTACCGAGACCCCCCGTCGGTAATAAAAACGTTTCACAAAAATAAACAAGAGCTGTAGAAGAACAGCATAGCTCGACTACGAGGGTTGTCGATGTACACATAGCTTGACAAAGAAGGTGGCTGCGGCCTGAATAAAAACCTTAACCAAGGTTGACTAAAAACATTAACCAAGGGAAATTAAGTAAGTAATTCAAGGTTAAATGTAGGTCAATGTCAGATATAGGTCAGGGGTTATTGATGTACATCACTAGGAGATAAAAGTTTTCCAAGTATGGTTGCTGTAGGCCCAGGAGTATTCCATATACAAGCTTGAGTAAAAACCGTAACCAAGGGGAGATAACCAAGTAATCCAAGGATAAAAGTAGGTCAAGGTCAAATATAGGTCAAGGTCAAATATAGGTCAGGGATTATTGATGTACATCACTAGGAGATGAAGTTGTCCAAGTATGGTTGATGTAGGCCCAGAAGTATTCCATATACAAGCTTGACTATAAACATTAACCAAGTAATTCAAGGTTAAATGTAGGTGAAGGTAAAATAAAGGCCAGGGGTTATTGATGTACATCCCTATGAGAGAAAGTTATCCAAGTATGGTGTCTGTATGCACAATAGTATTCCATCTACAAGCTTGACTAAAAACCTTAACCATGGTTGAGTAAAAACCTTAACCAAGGGGAATTAAGTAAGTAATTTAAGGTTAAATGTAGGTCAAGGTTAACTATATGTCAGGGGTTGTTGATGTACATCACTAGGAGATGAAGTTGTCCAAGTATGGTTGGTGTAGGGCCATGAGTATTCCATCTACAAGCTTGACTAAAAACCTTAACCAAAGAGAATTAAGTAAGTAATTCAAGATGAAATGTAGGTCAAGGTCAAATATAGATCAGGGGTTATTGATGTACATCACTATGAGAAAATGTTGTCCAAGTATGGTGTCTGTATGCACAATAGTATTCCATGTACAAGCTTGAGTAAAAAGCTTAACCAAGGTCGAGTAAAAACCTTAACCAAGGGGAATTAAGTAAGTAATTGAAGGTTAAATGTAGGTCAAGGTCAAATATAGGTCAGGGGTTGTTGATGTACATCACTAGGAGATGAAGTTGTCCAAGTATGGTTGGT
The DNA here is from genome assembly GCA_029237695.1 of Conchocele bisecta. Classification (NCBI taxonomy): domain Eukaryota; kingdom Metazoa; phylum Mollusca; class Bivalvia; order Lucinida; family Thyasiridae; genus Conchocele; species Conchocele bisecta. The sequence goes on along the minus strand of CM055265.1, from coordinate 86,402,555 downwards.
GTAGGGCCAGGAGTATTCCATCTACAAGCTTGACTAAAAACGTTAACCAAGGGGAATTAAGTAATTCAAGAGGAAATGTAGGTCAAGGTCAAATATAGATCAGGGGTTGTTGATGTACATCACTATGAGATGAAGTTGTCCAAGTATGATGGGTGTAGGGCCAGTAGTATTCCATATAGAAGGTTGACTAAAAACCTTAACCAAAAGGAATTAAGTAAGTAATTGAAGAGGAAATGTAGGTCAAGGTGAAATATAGATCAGGGGTTATTGATGTACATACCTATGAGAAAAGGTTGTCGAAGTATGGTGTCTGGATGCACAATAGAATTCAATGTACAAGCTTGAAAAAAAACCTTAACCAAGGTTGACTAAAAACCTTCACCAAGGGGAATTAAGTAAGTAATTCAAGAGGAAATGTAGGTCAAGGTAAAATATAGATGAGGGGTTATTGATATGCATCACTAGGAGATGAAGTTGTCCAAGTATGGTGGGTGTAGGGCCAGTAGTATTGCATATACAAGCTTGACTAAAAACCTTAACCAAGGCGTGACGGTGACGCCGACGCCGACGCCGGGGTGACAACATAAGCTCTACTTATTCTTCGAATAGTCGAGCTAAAAACACAAATTTCAAAGTAATTTGACAATGACCTTGGGCATGGGAGCCACATGGGTGGGCTATAGAATGATAGGATTGTGAAGGTATTTGGTACTGAAAAAACTTAAAAGCATATTTCAAAGTAATTTGACCTTGACCTTGGGAGCGGCATGTGTGGGTTATAGAATGAAAATATGGATGATGATAAAGAGGTATATGAAGTTTCACGTCAACCAGACTTAGGGTTGTGGAGAGATTCGGAACTGAAAAAATATAACACATATTTAAAAAAAAAATTCTAAAGTAATTTGACCTTGACCTTGGACATGGGGCCACATGGGTGGGCTATTGAATGAAAATATAGATGATGATAAAGAGGTATGTGAAGTCTCAAGTCAATGAGACTTAGGGTTGTGGAGATATTTGGTACTGAAAACCTTTAAGTAATGTTACCTTGGACTTGGGCATGGGGGCCACATGGGTGGGCTATAGAATGAAAATATAGATGACACAGAGGTATATTAAGTTTCAAGTCAATCAGACTTAGGTTTGTGGCGATATTTGGTTTTGTTTGTTTGTTTATTGATGTTTAACGGCCTATCAACAGCTAAGGTCATGTAAGGCCGGGCCAACGAGTTTGACCCCGTGTTTAACCTGCTGCAGTGGGGGAAAATCCCAAAATCAGAACGGAATAATTACATCGAGAAACAAGAAATGTGGCCCGTCAGCACGGTGGCAGATTGGAAACTCGACAAACTTCTTATTGTGTGAAAAAGTTCAAAGTTGTGAAGGTCAAGGTCATGTTAAGGGCAGCATGGATGTGTGGCATTTGTCCACAAGCATGATGTATTAAAATATTAAAATAATCCATCAAGAGATGTAGAAGTAATAACAGAATTGAGAAACTCCGGCGAACTTCTTCATGTGTGAAAAAGTTCAAAGTTCAAAGTTGGCAAGGTCAAAAGGTCAAGGTCATACATGCCCACTCAGTAGGCACAAACTGTTCTTTATAGGAATTCAATAAGTGTATAAATGTGTCAATATTCCACTAGTTCTAAAAATTACGAGTGCCCGCTATACAGATATAAACATTTAGTAATGTTTATATTACTGATAGTGACGCGCGGTGGTATCAGGCTATTTTCATATGCAAATGAGGCATGACAATTTTTAATTATTTATACTAATTAAATGTGTAAAATTTTCAACAGATTATAAAGTATGATCATCGCACATCAAAAAATAAATACAGAGAATAAATAGTAATGTCCGTTAACATTTTAAGGAAACACGGTTATCGCCCCTGATACCAGTGTGGAAATTTATGTCTGATATAAAATGTATAATAATGTCAATCAATATGTGGGGTAATGGTAAATGAATGTTTATTTTGCCAGAAAATGTCTCAGATGATGTTTCTGATATAAATAACATTTGTTTGTCTACTGAGTGGGCATGTACCTTTAAGGCCAAAAGAAACTTTACAGTATATAAATGGTTCGAACAAGTATGTTTAAAAACCTGATGTAAAATGTTTGCCGATTCTAATCTGCAACTAGATTGGTCAGTAAGCGAGGATTACGGAATACCCCCCGCATGGGCCCATGTACCCCTAAATCTGGGCACGAACGTGAATTTGTCACACGGTGGTAGAGGTCCATTGGAGCAATGCGTATGTGAAATGTGAAGCAGATCTGAGCAAGGTAATAGAAGTTATAACCAATTTCTCTCATGTTAAGTTTTGTAAAGAGACAAAGTATGTGACCTTGACCTCGAGATCAGCGGGGATTTGTCACAGCATGATAGTAGAGCCTTAGAGGAATGCATGCATGAAATATTAAGAATTTTTGATGAAAGAAAACATATTTCTCTGATGTTAAGTTTTGTAAAGAGACTAAGTATGTGACCTTGACCATGGGATCAGCGGGGGTTGGACGGTCGTAGGTTTGTCACAGCATAATACTACAACCTTAGAGCAATGCACAAGTGAAGGAAGGAAATAGCAGTTATAACTTATTTCTCTGATGTTAAGTTTTGTAAAGAGACCAAGTATTTGACCTTGACCTTGGTATCAGCGGGGGTTGTAAGGTCGTGGATTTGGCACAGCATGGTAGTAGAACCTTACAGGAATGCATGTGTGAAATATTAAGCATTTTAGATGAAGGAAATAGAAGTTATAACATATTTCTCTGATGTTAAGTTTTGTAAAGAGACTAAGTATTTGACCTTGACCTTGGTATCAGCGGGGGTTGGACGGTCGTGGATTTGGCAGAGCATGGTAGTAGAGCCTTACAGGAATGCATGTGTGAAATATTAAGCATTTTAGATGAAGGAAATAGAAGTTATAACAATATTTTCTGATGTTAAGTTTAGTGATGGACGGACGGACGGACGGACAACCGGACTCCAGTATAGCCCCCACAACTCGTTGCGGGGGGTATAATTACGTACTGCACCAAAACATTAGATGCATGTGTTTAAAGAGATTGTGTAAACAATGAAAAGACAACAAAACTCTTTCTTTCAAAAACTGCACAAAAGTGAAATGGTTAATCCTTGCAACATCACAGGCCTGTGTAGTGGTATTGGCAAATAGTGTAGATTCAGATGAGCCGTCCATTCCAGTTACTTACGGGTGAAATCGTTAATATCCCAGCAACAGCTAGGAGACAAGACACTGATTCAAGTCAATGGGCTGGACATTCATATTTCTATTAAATCATTTTTTCTTGACTGGCGTAGAAATTGGACCCACAAACTCCAGTAATGAATTTCAATGTTCTACCAATCAACACATCGTGTATCATTTACTAATTATTGTATCATTTACTACAATTAATACAAGAATTCTGCGGAATCAAATGTTCGGCCTTTACCTTGACCCTGGGGCCTTGACCTTGACCCTGGGGCCTGAGAATAGTCCTATATTCATGTACATATCATAGTAAAGGTATGTATAAAGTTTGATGAATGTAACTGATAAGGTGTTGAAGTAATGACTGTAACACAAAAACTTAACATTGAATGATGACGACACCGCCGCCGCCGCCGACTCCGGAAAAGCAAAACTGTAGTCTCGCTTTCCACTTTCGCGGGCGAGACAAAAATTGTACTTTTATGCAGATTTACATTTATACAAAATATACAAATAAATTCACTGTCAAAATGAATGATAAAATATATGTTGTATGTCTAAAGTTGATTATCAATAGTAGAATTAAAGCTGTGTCGATCAATTTTCAATCATATAATCAATCATAATTATAATGCTACTGAATTGATAGGCATGGAGCTGAAAATGAACAACACAGAATGAACTAGTATGTACATATCAGTTTTTATTTTACTACATTCAGTATGTAGCCTTAATAAAATGTGTGCAACACGTTTTCACCAAGTGCAACCAAGAAGTTATAATAACAAAATACATATACTGATACAACAAGTAATCTGCAGGCCTGTGCGCAGAGGGGGTGCAATGGGTGCGTTTGTTTTGTTTGTTTGTTTGTTGGGGTTTAATGGCCTATCAACAGCTAAGGTCATTTAAGGCCGGGTCAATGGGTTTAGTACGACCGGTGCGTACGCACCCCCCATTAACCCTTTCAACACCACAGGCCTGCATAGTGGTATTGGCAAAAAGTGTAGATCCAGGATCTGCACTTTTTGCAAGTAATTTTCATAATTTTGAGAACAAAAACACCCCATGTTCATAAATGGACTGGTCTGAAAATCATTTTGTGATGATTGGATTGGTTGCAAAATTAACATATCAAAATCCATTCCAGTTACTTAGGGGTGAAAAGGTTAATCTGCCGAGTAGAGGTATGTACGTGAATGTGTAAAAAAAATAATATTTAGCCCTTCGTGCCGTCGATAACGCACTCCCCTAAATTAATTCCTGCGTACGGGCCCGATCTGTGTGTCAGCTGCACATGTATATTGTATTTTCAGAATGGATTCAACAGCATCAATCTACCCATCTTGACCCTTAAAAGGCGGGAACCGAAAATTCTCATCTGCTGTTGTATCATATTTTCTTTTTTTCTCGCGAAAAACATGGTTTGACAGCACTTTAGAATCATTTCCAATGGAAATTATTCTATATTGCTGCCAAATTATGTTTTTCTTGAGAAAACTGGAAATTAAAAATAAACAGCTGACGACAAAATTTAATTCAGCCTTGTAAGGGTTAGAGTTACCATACATGTAAAAGCAGAAGAAACTTTGCTTAGAAGAACTTTCTAGGTATCTGTGACATACACATTTTTTTTTTATTTTACATTTTAATTTTACATTAATACATGTCGTTTTCAACCAAAAACAAGTCAACTGGAACATACAAACTAACACTATTCCAGCTAAGCCCATTCTATTAACACTTAGAATGCAGAAACAAAAACTGTCGTCTGCTGTTATTTTACATTTTGTCTTCTGTCTCAATGAAAACATGGTTTGACAGACTTTAGAAGCATTTCCAATTCAAAAGTTTTGTCAAATCACATTTTTCATGAGAAAAAATGTAAAATAGAACATAATCCGCAGACGACAAAATTTAATTCAGCAGTGCAACATGTTGCTGTATGCCACAGAAGGAAAGTACTTGTTATTTTACGTGCTTATTAACATATGTATAAGAACAGTATGTATATCAGCAGAGGTATGAAGACCTACATATTTGTTATCAGAGTGGATACTCGAACCTTCGACATTACAGTGGTGAGGCTTCGACATTACAGTGGTGAGGCAGAGGCAGATGCCTCAACACTTAGGCCAATGTGACTGGGATAGCAAACAAATTCTAATAAATGTTACCAATGACAGAACATTCCAAAAAACACAAGACCATACCAGTCCACATAGTAACATTGGATATACAGGTACAATTCTGAGAAAAAACAACAACACAATTTACCCTGGCTATGCTGAACCCTGACTACCCAGGAGACGAAAATTGTCGTCTGCTGTTTTTCATTTTTGACTAAATTCTTAACAAAACACATGTTTTGACAGCACATGAGAATCGTCTCGTCTCCAGTTGAGACGATTCTCATGTGCTGACAAAACAGGCTTTTATCGAGAAATAATGAACATAAAATATTTCCAGCAGACGACACAATTTAATTATTGGATTTACATTTATTGAGCATAGGATGCATATGCAGCCTATGCTCAATAAATGTAAAGCCATCAATTGAAATTTCCAGACGATCCTAAATTGACACTTACAAACATTTTAGTTGTACAAAGTTTATTAGTTTAGTGAAACGGCCCTGTGTTCTAAATGTGCCAACTGTAAAGAGGACTTATAAAGACACAATCTAAAACAACAGCAATTATTATTTTTTGTGTACCGGTAAGTTCCGGTAACAGAAACACATTTAATACACATTTAATATGTGTATTAAATTTTTGTTTCCCACATTCTAAGGGCTATGCCACTGGTTCAGAATAGGGACTTAGATTGTGTTCACATCATTAGATCATCATCTCATTCCTGTTACCAATCGAACAGTTCTTTCTGTGACTGATTATGCTGGTCACAACTGTTGCAACATCAATTTGTTGGCCAGTGGCCCAATTATCTGTACTAATCACTTTTTGGTATGGAATGATCAAGTATATATACAGACCAGTTCATGTTGTGACATCATATAACATTGTTCGAACTCTGAAACGCCAGTGAACATAGTTATTTTTAATAAAATCATGACGGACATGAATAAATGTATAAATGTCAATGCATGATCAACAATTTGTTATTGGTCAGCGTGTATTTAGTCGATGTACAGCAGGGGGCCGTTTCACTAAACTTATGAGCCTCTAAATTTCATATTAACAATTTTTCTTGTAAACAATTATGGGATTTACATTTATTGAGCATAGGCTGCATATGCAGCCTATGCTCAATAAATGTAAATCCATCAATTGAAATTTCCAGACGATCCTAAATGTGCACTCGCAAACATTTTAGTCGTACAAAGTTTAGTGAAACAAGCCCCAGGTTACCTGATATACTGACACACTACTCACACACACAATGCACTACAGGTACCAGAAAAAAATATCAACTCATTACCTAGTTTCTAACATAATGTAAAAGATCAGCAATGCGATGAATCACTCTAAAATGATAGAAATGTTTACCATAGCATTTGATGCTCAATATTTGTAAAGACATTGTTCAGCATCACAGTGCCGTTTAGCGGGTTAAACAGTAGTTGGTGTCGGTGATACAGTACTGTTTTGTTCACATAGACTTCCCCACAAAAAGCCGTCGAAATCGATGGTCCCCTAGAACTGCAAATCACGTTCCGATTGGCTCTGTCTGTAAATGATGTCATGTCACACAAGTTTTGTTGTAACAATAAAAACCAAATTGTTTTCGAAACTACAGATCAACTCGCAAATTTATTCGCAATTATTAGGCATAATGATGTTGGAGAGGTGCACATTTCATTCTAGATAGATTAATCTATGTTGATGTAGATAGTCTGGACAATGCTCTGGGAGACTGACAATACGGCAAAAAACTTGCCTATCTGTGTAGTGAGTGTGTACATTACAGGTATTAATATTTTCAGGGGCCGTCAATTTCGATGACTTTTTGTGGGGCGGGTGGGGTGACACAAGTAGCAGAATATCACATGCACAGTGTAATTTCTAACCCGGTAAACGGCAATGTGACACTAAATGATATATGTTTACACATATTCAAAGCTACTTGCTATAGTAAGATACCGATTCCTATCAATTTAATGGGTTTGAAACACATGTTTTACACGTTATTCATTGACCTTACGCTTATGCTATAAACAATACTGACATATACATTTTTTTGTGCAATACACCACCCATCAGTTGTTTTGTTAATATTTTCAATCTAATATACACAAGTTACGTAACCGTTATGACAAAAAATACAATCTTTGCTACAAGTCCCAACTTGTAGTTTGGTGATGGCATTATTAGATGAAACTCGTCAATTTACTCCTTCACTTTTGTGTAAGCCAATCAAAATGCTCAAGATAAGAGTTGGAATCAATTGATAAAACTGTATAATTGATTGATTTATTGGTAGTTAATGGCCTATCAACAGCTAAGGTCATTTAAGGCCGGGCCAGCGGGTTGGACTATCCCATATTTAACCTGTACAGAACTGAATATTTACAGAAAAATAAATATTCAGCCCTGAAATTAGAATATCCTAACTTGGTGCCAGGTCCATTCCACACCAGAGTAACTTAGCTGCAATCCCCGAAAGTAATCTGATCAGCACTAATATTATTACTTTTTAACGGGATATAACAGAATTTAGCTCTCAAGTATCAGAAGGCCGAAAATGTACATGAGGGCCAAAGCAGGTCAGTCAGCATTCCGGTAAGGATGAACCCCGATAGCTAAATTACCCTTCGCATGCTCCCGACCAACCACCCACGTTGGATGTATGAAGGGTGTCTTACTGACTGAGTGAGTGAGTGAATAGGGTTTAACGTCCGCTTTTCTGACATAGAGGTACAAGCCTCAGGGAGTCTACACGCAGACGGGTCAACGGGGTCGAGTCCCGTATCCACCTGTCCAAGGGGGTGTAAATCCCAACTTCAGAACTCAATATTTACAATCAAAATATATATTCAGTCCTGAAATTAGAACAACCTGATCTGGTGCCAGGCCCTCGCCACACCAGCATCATTTATCCCATCCCCTAAAAGTAATAGGATTAGCGCTAATCTTACTTTTATATATGGGGCATAGCCCGACTCAACTCTCACATACAAGAGTGAGTGAGTGAGTGAATAGGGTTTAACGTCCGCTTTTCTGACATAGAGGTACAAGCCTCAGGGAGTCTACACGCAGACGGGTCAACGGGGTCGAGTCCCATATCCACCTGTCCAAGGGGGGTAAATCCCAACTTCAGAACTCAATATTTACAATCAAAATATATATTCAGTCCTGAAATTAGAACAACCTGATCTGGTGCCAGGCCCTCGCCACACCAGAATCATTTATCCCATCCCCTAAAAGTAATAGGATTAGCGCTAATCTTACTTTTATATATGGGGCATAGCCCGACTCAACTCTCACATACAAGAAAGCCAAAAATGTACATGAGGGCCAAATCCGGTATAGTGGGTTCCGGAAAGTATGAACCCAATCGTTAAGCCAGTTTAGTCGCCTTTTACGACAAGCAATGGCTACTGCAGCACTATTCTCAGGATCAGTTGATCCCGCCCCGGTGCCTGCACGGGGCCTCACATACAAGAAAGCCAAAAATGCACATGAGGGCCAAATCCGGTATAGTGGGTTCCGGAAAGTATGATCCCAATCGCTAAGCCAGTTTAGTCGCCTTTTACGACAAGCAATGGCTACTGCAGCACTATTCTCAGGATCAGTTGATCCCGCCCCGGTGCCTGCACGGGGCTCTTACTGACTGAATGACGAACCGTGCAGGGCCCGTTTCACTAAACGTCGTACGACTAAAATGTTCGTAAGTGAAAATTTAAGATCGTCTGGAAATTTAAATTGATAGATTTACATTTATTGAGCATAGGTACCTTATACAATCACATGGTTTGTCTGAAATGAGATAATAGGTCTTCGAAATATGTGCAAAGGGAGATAATTCTTGAGTGAGGCCAATATCATGTAACATGCTATCATACACGACTCGCATACAGGCACTATGACAATACACAACTCACGGAAAAGCAATACAAAATCTTACAGCAACACAACAGAGATACAACGATAAAGTGTCTACGTTTCACCAGAACATGAGAAAACATGCGGATGTAAGCGACTAGTGTGATTGAATGCTGTTTTAAGTCCCTTCAATAAGATCATTTATTGCATAAAATGGGCTTAAAGTGTAATAAAGATCATAATACACTAGTGTAATACATATGCAAATGAACCCGCTACAGAAAACATGTTAGGTAATCAATACAGCTTCATATTATGATGATGTGCTTATGCAAAATCTAACATTTGTGTTGATTTAGCCAAGTTTCTTATGAAATCAGTAAACTCGTTTAATAAATGTCATATTAAATCATCACTCATGTAATATGCTCTATATAGAAATACACCTGTATGAGGGACCAATGCAAATTCAATACGGAAATTATAATTTTCTTTCCAGTACCAAACAATATCCTGATCTGCTGCCAGGTGTCCTTACCACATAACCTCAGATGTAAATCCTGGTAAGGATGGAATCACCATTGGGGTTTGATGGAGTACCTGAATGTTTGTTTTTTTGGGGTTTAACGGCCTATCAACAGCTACGGTCATTTAAGGCCGGGTCAATGGGTTTAGTACTAAATCCCATATATTACCTGTACATGTACATATTTAAGTACATGTACAAATGGGGGGGGGGGTGGAGTACCTGAATGGAGTATTACACCCGTTAAGCAAACAGTCATATATAGACACATTTGGGTTTAAATCCCGGTAATGATGGATTTACCAATCTGGTATGCCTACCCTCTAATCCTAATCAGAGACACGGAGCAATTTGGCTTGTGATCTTTGCTATGAGTGTATACCCATATCAGGTTTGAACTGTTTACTATATATTAAGTTAATAAATAAAATAACCATTATGTTCTAACAGGCAGTAGTCATGGTAACATATTGGTACAGTAACTCAAAGATCTTGAACTTGCCTCAAACTGCATGTTTTCTTGTGATCTAGAGCAGGTTAATTAGTAATATTAATATCATGTTATATACAGTTGTGTATATTTTTTACAAAGATTGCACTTGTACCTCTATAATATACAAATATGTTTACCATAACAGATATACGTGAAACATCTCACAACATTAATGCCATGTGGAACTGGGATGCCGGCTGACAAAAGCTATACTACAATATTTGCCCACATATCTGTGCTGATTGGGGTCTAGTACATAGGAATACTCGGCTAGAGTCATTTGATAGAATGTTTATTAAACAAGACTAGGAACAATGCTCGTCAACACACTAGACTAGGTTCTAGTTATCTGCTATGCTTCGGACTGAGCAAGTAAAATGTGGGTTTCAGTGATCTGATTTATTGGTGTTTAATGGCCTATCAACAGCTGAGGTTATTTAAGGCTGGGCCAACGGGTTCGATCCCAGAAATCAGAACAAAATATTTACATAAAAAAATATATTCAGCCCTGAAATTAGAATAAACTGACCTGGTGCCAGGTCCATACCACACTAAAGTCACATGGCCCCTTCCCCTACAAGCAAGAATACAAAACATGGAAAACGTTACTGTGCAAATGTTCCGGATGATCAAGATAATCGCAAAGTTGAAAAGCCGTCGTCACCAGGCAACCCAGTTTTGACTTGTATATTTTTCCTTACATCTCCATAGGGAAATCTTAACATAACCTGGCCATTCAAATACAGTCGTATTTCCCACAAAACTCACCCAGACTCATCCTTCTAATACGAGACATGTCATGTGATTTTGAACATGTGCAATATGTCAGCAAAAATATAAACAGAAACTGTGATATTTTCTTGAACATTAAAATTGACGAAAGTTTCATAGCAAATGCCAAATAGAATTCCGCATTTGCTATGAAACTTTCTTCAACTTTCGGGAATTATCAGAAATTTTGTAAATATTTTTACGAGATGTCACACATTTTCTTAGGTCTTCATCACATGGCGTGTCTCATATATATGTGGCCGTGACAGGTATAATGGGGTTTATGACATTTATGGACACTCCTAGGACACTCCTGCAGCCCGATAATGCCTGTTAGAAGAAGCATGCCAGGTGTTTCACTGACTGAATGATGAACAGTGCAGGCCTTGACCAGACTGTGCGGATGCACAGATCGTCCGGGTCTACGCTGGTTGATGCCATGAGCCACATTTCTCCAGTCACAGCCACATCCAAACATTTTTCAGTATATATAATAGAAATTGTACACATGCATACATACAGGATGGATGAATAAACTGGAAATTGTACAACCAAATACCACACTGTGGCATGCTTCTAGTCTACAATAAAAATAAATGCAATACAGTGTTAGGATTTACATAGGAAGTTATTTCTCGAAACAACGGAATATGAGTTACCATGCCAGAATCTCTTAGCCCCCTACCAAAAGCAGTAGGACCAGTAATAATCTTACTACTTTTATAAGGGGCAATAACCCTGACGAGAAAGGATCTTGCAATGTTTGTGACCAGAATAGTTCCAGATCAGTTGGCACATCAGCACAGTCTGATATGGTACTACACAGTTTGTCATTCACTGAAGCACCTTTGTTGGAAACAGAGAAAAGAGTAGCATAAAAACTGATGTGGTATATTAACATGAGCCAAGACCATATTTGTCTACCTATGACCCATGTATATTTGCATAAGCATACAGCCATCAGTAAAATGGCAATGTATGTCAAAGAGCAGGGGCACGTTGCACTAAACTTTGTACGACTAAAATGTTTGTAAGTGCAAATTTACGATCGTGTGGAAATTTCAATTGATGGATTTACATTTATTGAGCATAGGCTGCATATGCAGCCTATGCTCAAGAAATGTAAATCCAATAATTGTTTACAAGAAAACATTGTTAATGTGAAATATACAGACCATCATAATTTTGCACTTACAAACATTTTAGTTTGTACAAAGCCTAGTGAAACGGCCCCCTGAAGTTTGACAAACAAATGGCTTCTGTAAGTTTGTTTAGGTACTGAAAAATAGAGCTAAGCACAGTATATTTGTAACATTTACACGGACTAATAAATCAGAATAGGTTAGCACATACATGTACGTGTATATTCATTCAACACCAGTACAGATGGATCAAGAACAATTATATGTAATTATGTCATCAACACGTTCTAGCTGATGACTCAAGTTGGACTTAAAGGTAGTACATGCCCACTCAGTAGGCACATGTTCTTTATAGGAATTAAATAAGTGTATAATTGTGTCACTATTCCATCAGTTCTAAAACTTACAAGTGCCCGCTATACAGATATACTCATATAGTAATATTAATGTCTCTGATGATGTCTCTGATATAAAGAACATTTTGTGTCTACTGAGTGGGCATGTACCTTTAACAAGTATTCAAATAGACACAAATTCAGGAGAGGAATATGTATAAGCGTGTATATTTGTTTCCTAATCATGTACACTATGTTTAGTAATACATATTGTTCAAACAAAATAGACCCAAATTGGCAATAACCATGAATTAATTATAGATATGTAAAGTAAGTTCTTTATTAGAGAATCAAGAACATGCATTTTGTCATATAGGTACCAAGAAAATCATCTGCCTGCATCAGTCACTGGATCAGCACACAGGTTGAAGTAACGGACAGAAGTCTATAAATACTTTAAATATACCTAAAAACATAAGTGAGAAAAAAAAAAGCTAAAAATAATACTTTACTCCCTCCTATACACGGTACAGTGTATAGGAGGGAGTAAAGAATTTTGTTTAGCTTTTTCTTTCTCCTCTCACTTATTAATGCTTTTAGGTATATTTAATGTACATGTATTTATAGACCTCGGTCCATTACTTCAACCTGTGGGTCAGCATTGATAAAGATAGATGTAAAGATAGAGGCAAATAGATGTAATATTTACTTGGGTAGGAGCATGAACAAGAATTTGTCACAGAATGTGCAACTGAGATATAAATGTGTTATTGTTGAAATATCAAAGATCACCAAAGAAAACAGAAATTAAATGTCATTTATCCATTTTCTATTTCTGACAGCAATTTGTGAAACACACAATAATGAAAATAAATGTTTAAGTCGGAATTAATAGTATTGATAAAGACACCAAGGTTGCACTAAACTTCGTACGACTAAAATGTTCGTAAGTGCAAATTTAGAATCGTTTGGAAATTTCAATTGATGGATTTACATTTATTGAGCATAGGCTGCATATGCAGCCTATGCTCAAGAAAAGTAAATCCAATAATTGTTTACAAGAAAACATTGTTAATGTGAAATTTACAGACGGTCATAATTTTGCATTTACATTTTTGTCGTACAAAGTTTAGTGAAACGGCCCCCAAGAACCTAAATGTTCACATACAAAACAAAAACTCAACATGAACACTATATGCCAATGATAGAAAAAATGGACCTTAGGACAACTGCCACTGATGTAGATCATCACCAGGCTACACATTCACATAGCAAAAATTGACCTTTGGCCAGCAAGAATAGACTAGCTTGCCATCTCTAAATCATTATTCACTTTTTACTTTCCTAAATCATGGCCACACTTTGATTTTAATTTGCTGCGGCCAGTTGAAAACAGCAACAAATACATAAATGTGTAACACACATACTAACGCAGAAATGATAATTAATGGGTTAATACCATTAAATGCATGTTTGTTTGTTTTGTTTGTTTATTAGTGTTTAACGGCCTATCAACAGCTAAGGTCATGTAAGGCCGGGCAAACAGGTTCGATCATATTTTAACCTGCTGTATTGGGAAATCCCAAAATCAGTACGGAATATTTACATCGAGAACAAATATATTCAGCCCTGAAATTAGAATAACCGGACCTGGTGCCAGGTCCATACCACACCAAAGTCACTTGGCCCCTTCCCCTAAAATAGGATTACGAATATCGTAATACTCACATAAGGGGTAAACCAGATTCAACTGTCACATACAAAATGCCAAAGACGTATGTGAGGGCCAAACCAGGTCTCCAGTCGGGATTCCGGTAAGGATGAACCCCGATCGTTAAATTACCCATCGCATGCTCCCACCTGCCACCCACAAATGCATATGCAATTGTCATTTTAATTACAGATTCTGCATTTAGAGGCATGTGTTGTATTCACATGGGGGCCGTTTCACTAAAGTGAAAGTGAATGGGTATAACGTCCCACCAACAGCTAGGGTCATATAGGGACGGGACCACAGTTTAAAGTCTCATCCGACAGACCAGTGGAATGGAAATACTATGAAAGTATTTTTGATGCCTAAGGCGAGGTTTAAACCCACAACCTCCGGATTGGAAGTCAGGTGTTCTAACCCCTAGGTTCCATCCCTCCGTTTCACTAAACTTTGTACGACTAAAATGTTCGTAAATGCAAAATTATGATAGCCTGTAAATTTCACATTAACAATGTTTTCTTGTAAACAATTATTGGTTTAGTGAAACGGCTGCCTGATCTATGGTTTTAAAATTGAGAGCTTCATGTACCTGTGCATTCTGATCTGGGACTATGCCATCACAAATGTCATAAGACACATTCCATCCAACAGTTAACCGTATCGTTATAACTGGAGTAGGTGTAAAAAGAAACTACAATAACATGTGCACATTTATGCCATACATTGATGAACAAATAAAAGTATGTATTTAAAGTGAGATATACGTGGATACAGTTTGACAAGCACACGCTAGCATACTATATAATTTTAAACACTACATGGCATAGCTTACAGTTTATATTTTCTATTATCGTGTCGAAGTGAAATACACTAGAGGGTCAATATATTTGCAGGGCTCCAGATAAGCTGCATATCTGCTTAAATACCAAATTAAAATTGCCAAAAATCCTTTATCATGCTGCAGAAAACAATAAACAGACCACAAATATAGCATATTTTTCTTATTTTCCATGGAGACAAATCTTGGAATTTCATTAGAATTGTCTCCAAGGAGACAATTCTAATGAAATTTCAAGATCTGTTTTCATTTCGAAGCAAACTATTCAATAATTGCGGTCTGTTGATGCGTAAACAGTAGAGTGATTTTATTTTACCCAAATAAAATATTGAAATACCCAATTGCTTCAGAAATGATGGGAGTAACAATACTCAATTACTGATTCCTTATCTGGAGCCCTGTAATTGTATAAATTAAGTTCTACATATGCGACAAGCCATATGAAATTGTACCTGTGATACCTCAAGAAAACTACATTTGTATTTACAATATTTTCTGTAAATAGCGTTAAAGTTGACAAAATGTTCAGAGCAAATACGGAATTAAATTTTTAATATTTAATCAACTCTAATATCAGTTTCTGTAAATATTTTTTTTTTCAAGAAAAATCACACATCTCCGTAGGTACAAAATCGCATGGCTCGCCTCATATGTGGCCAGTGTGCAGAGGTCAGTTTCCAATGCCGACATGAACTGTCAGTCTGCGCACATGAGGCAACAAGCATTTGTCAATTTCATCTGCTCATTAACATATTGCACAGGGGTCCTAAAAAAAAAGGGCCCTAATCAAACTATGAAATGAAGCATTTAGCTTCTTTCATCATGCGGACATATTCAACTGGCTAGCTGTAGAGTGGGTGAAAATGGTATCTGGCTGAGAAAAGACCACATGACATTTAGATCGCTTGTTTGTTTGTTTATTGGTGTTTAACAGGTTCGATCCCGTATGTAACCTGCTATATTTGGGGGGGAAAATGCCAAAACAGAACGGAACATTTACATAAAAAAAATAATATATATATTCAGCCCTGAAACTTGACCTCGTGCCAGATCAATACCCTAAAACTAACAGGATTAGGAATAATCGTATTATTCTTATATAACCAGATTCAACTCTCAAGAAACAAGAATGCCAGAGGCGTACATGAGGGCCAAACCAGGTTTTCCGGTCGGGATTCCCGATGAATCCCGATTGTTAAATTACCAATCACATGCTCCCACGACACGACATTTAGAACAGCTGTAGATATTGGTCCACTTGCACATTCACTTAGTAGGATTTAAATAGAGTAATTTTCCTGATGGCAGGAAGTTTACTTGGTAAATAGCGTAGGCGCTGATCAGCCTGCGCAGAAGCGCAGGGTGATCTGGGACTACACTATTCGCAATCGTAGTTAGGTGCACTTTCTCAGTGAAGGGCTGAAATAAACCTCTGACAGTGAATATTACCATTTCAGAGAGTGTACACAGTGGAAACGACATCTAAAAATAAGCAAGTTACAGCGAAATGGATTAGGTCCCTGTTTTTTGGGAGGCACCCAGAATTTTTAAATAAAAAAAGAAATGAAATGCATGAGAAACGCCAGCTCCCGAGAAGTCAGGTTTGAGGTGTCAAAACACGACTTTAAAATCAATTTCATGGGTCCTGATTGTTACCCCTATATATCTGTTATATTCAAAACACAACTTTATAAAAGATTGAACGTTTAATTGCTCATTCAGCTTTTACATTGAGAATAACCATACAAGAGTGTACAGCACATGCATCTAACATCAGCATTGAGGCCATGTAGCAAGCAGGCATTTCTTTTAGGCATGTCATCCGAATTTCACTGTGTCTAAACAACATAGCAAAACACGCATTTACAATTCACAGGTCCTTCATCTATTGTATTCAGAATAATGTGACAAGTGTGTACATTACATGGATATAACTTCAACATCGAGGCCATATATACCTATGCAGGAATCTTTTTTCTAGGCATGGCATCCATATATATGATCATCATTATTTACTATATCTAAACAAGTGCATGCTCTTTCGAGTTCCGCTATTTTTACCTTATTTCGAAACAAGTATTCGTTGTAACAACTTGTTTCTCAATGTTTATTCGATACTTGTTTCTCAATGTTTATTCGATACATGTCATGGATAATTATCGAGCAGCAAAATGACACACCATCAACATGTAATGTGCTAGAAGTTGATCTTTGACTTCGAATATCACGGTCGTAAATCTCTTCGAAGTGATGTAACCTCAAGATGTAATGCGCTAGAAGGCGAACATGACCTTTGCTTCTGAAGACAAACGTTCTAAATTTGTCTTTAAATTTGTAATGTAACCTCAACATGTAATCTGAAGTATGTTAGTCATATAAGTCTTCACGTCATCATGTGTTAATTTGTTTGTTTATTAGTGTTTAACGGCCTACCAACAGCTAAGGTCATGTAAGGCCGGGCAAACAGGTTTGATCCAATTTTAACCTGCTGCATTGGGGGGAAGATTTTTGCCCCTGAATATAACGCTGATCATAAAGCAGGGCACGAAAATTCCACTCATCCGGACGAGTGGGAATGCATTCAGGACGAGTTAAAATTTCAAATGTTTGTATATGTAAATGACATATTTTTGCCATTTCCATCACAGTTAGGACGAGTGAAAATTTTAAGAATGTTCGTGCCCTGTAAAGATGTCATCTTCAAAGTGATGCAACCTCAACATGTAACAGATTAGAAGGGGATAGGACCATTGTCCACAAATACCATGTTATTCATAACTCTGTCTTAATGTGTTAGATGGGCGACACAATCTTTGCCTCCGAATATCATAGCTGGTGGTAAATCTGTCTTCTGGAAAGTTGGTTGGGATGAGTGGGGCTGTGTGAGAGTCTAGCAGCAGCCCCCGCCCTGCCCTGCAGCCCCGGACCCTGATGGCATGCTGGGATTGCTGGGCGAGTGCTGGGGTCCGATCTTGATCCCATTCGCCTGTGGAGATGAGGAAAAACGTGACAGTGAATGGGTTTAACGTCCCACCAACAGCTAAGGTCATATAGAGACGGGACCACACTTTAAAGTCTCATCCGACAGATAAACATTTTGGTAAAATTTGCTGAAAACATTCACCACGAACTCTGTTCAAAAGTTGTTTACAACGTCAAAAGTCGTGCGGGGGGGGGGGGGGGGGGGGCTCAATCGAGTGCGCCCATTACGTCATTGCAGAAGCGAAGGGTGATTGTTTTTTCTGCAGAACTACACTATGCTGTTTACTCTGGTTTACAGGCGATACAATTATGATTTCAATGCGCGAATAGAAGTTATAACGTCCGGATATTGTCTATGTTAATTTTGGGGCAATCTTACGGCTGATGATCTGACCCAATTTTAAGTGAGAAAGACAGCACATTTTGCTAAATAGTTTACATTCGTTGAGAAAGCGAGGATTGTTCTGTGAAAATGTTATGCCCGTAGCTGCTATTTTAAGAAAAATATCGTAAAAAAAAATGCCATTTTTGTCCGATAATCTGGAGGATCCCTGTAGTGTCTCAACAGCAAGGTCATGACAAACTGGAGAAACAAGAAAATAGTGACACGGTTTAACCCTTACTACGTTGAATTAAATGTTGTCGTCTGCTGGAAATGTTTTATTTTCAATATTTCTCGACAAAAACCTGGTTTTGACAGCACATGAGAATGGTCTCCAGTAGAGACGATTCTCATGTGCTGTCAAAACTAGTTTTTTGTTAAGAATTAAAGCAAAAATGAACTAGATTGGTCAGTAAGCGAGGCTTACGGAATACCACCAGCAAAGAGACCAAGTATTTGACCTTGACCTTGGGATCAGCGGGGGTTGGACGGTCGTGGATTTGGCACAGCATGGTAGTAGAACCTTACAGGAATGCATGTGTGAAACATTCATTTTAGATGAAGGAAATAGAAGTTATAACAATATTTCCCTGATGTTAAGTTTAGTGACGGACGGACAACCTGACTCCAGTATACCCCCCCCCCACAGGGGGGGGGTATAAAAACAGCAGACGGCAATTTCCGTCAACAGCGTAGTAAGGGTTAAAGGCACTGTATCTGATGATGAATGGGATATTCAATATGTAGAGGGATGGGCGGAAGCTCAGGGATAGAATACAGGACTTCAATACTGAAGGTTGCGATCAGTATTGATCAGAATGCGCGTATGCGCAGGCTGATCTGGGTCTACACTGGTCGCAAAGGCCATAAGAAAGTCACATTTGTGTTTAAATCAAATATAAACAAGACAAGAGCAGCTCACCTCATTATTGATATCAAACACGCCATCCTGGATTTTTTGGTAGATCTCTTTGGCTGTGTTGATAAATGCCTAGAAGGTAGATATAAAACATGAATAGGCTGTCGGCTAACATGCAGGATATTAAAATGTTCGTGGACACTTTTTATCATCCAAGGTTTAGTGAGTGAGTGAGTGAGTGAATAGGGTTTAACGTCCGCTTTTCTGACATAGAGGTACAAGCCTCAGGGAGTCTACACGCAGACGGGTCAACGGGGTCGAGTCCCATATCCACCTGTCCAAGGGGGGTAAATCCCAACTTCAGAACTCAATATTTACAATCAAAATATATATTCAGTCCTGAAATTAGAACAACCTGATCTGGTGCCAGGCCCTCGCCACACCAGCATCATTTATCCCATCCCCTAAAAGTAATAGGATTAGCGCTAATCTTACTTTTATATATGGGACATAGCCTGACTCAACTCTCACATACAAGAAAGCCAAAAATGTACATGAGGGCCAAATCCGGTATAGTGGGTTCCGGAAAGTATGAACCCAATCGTTAAGCCAGTTTAGTCGCCTTTTACGACAAGCAATGGCTACTGCAGCACTATTCTCAGGATCAGTTGATCCCGCCCCGGTGCCTGCACGGGGCTTCCAAGGTTTAGTGAAATGGGTCTCTATCTTCAATGAGGACACAACACAAGAGTTCCGCCACGGAAGTGGTGTCGCGTTTGCCGAATCATTTGACCATAACATGATCATCTGCTAAAGTAAGCATCACAAAAACCGTCAGAGAAGTGCATGCTTTAAATATGAATAAGGTCATGGTTGAGTGAGTGAGTGAGTGAATAGGGTTTAACGTCCGCTTTTCTGACATAGAGGTACAAGCCTCAGGGAGTCTACACGCAGACGGGTCAACGGGGTCGTGTCCCATATCCACCTGTCCAAGGGGGGTAAATCCCAACTTCAGAACTCAATATTTACAATCAAAATATATATTCAGTCCTGAAATTAGAACAACCTGATCTGGTGCCAGGCCCTCGCCACACCAGCATCATTTATCCCATCCCCTAAAAGTAATAGGATTAGCGCTAATCTTACTTTTATATATGGGGCATAGCCCGACTCAACTCTCACATACAAGAAAGCCAAAAATGTACATGAGGGCCAAATCCGGTATAGTGGGTTCCGGAAAGTATGAACCCAATCGTTAAGCCAGTTTAGTCGCCTTTTACGACAAGCAATGGCTACTGCAGCACTATTCTCAGGATCAGTTGATCCCGCCCCAGTGCCTGCACGGGGCAAGGTCATGGTTGAAGAAACTGTTTGACATAAAAAATAAATGGCTAAGTGTTTCCACAACAATGTGAAGGTCAACAAGGCCAAGGTCATGTTAATGGGGGCATGTGTGTGTTCCAAATGCTTACATGAATCAAGTGTCCAAATATTGAAGCAATTTATCAAGTAATATTAAAGTTATATCATGATGAAGAAACTTGTACAAACTTTTTGACGCCAAAAAATGGCTAAGTGTTTCCGCAAAAATGTGAAGGTAAAAAAGGTCATGTTAATTGTGGCACGAGTGTGTTCCAAATGCTTACAAGAGGGTGTTCCATATGATCACTGTATCAAGTGTCCAAATATTGAAGCAATCCATCAAATAATATTAAAGTTATATCATGATGAAGAAACTTGTACAAACTTTTTGATGCAAAAAAATGGCGAAGTGTTTCCGCAAGAATGTGAAGGTAAAAAAGGTCAAGGCCATGTCAATGGCATCAGGAGTGTGTTCCAAATGCTCACATGTATCAAGTGTCCAAATATTGAAGCAATCCGTCAAGTAATATTAAAGTTATACCATGATGACGTAGTTTGTACAAATATTTTGACATTTCGGACGACGACGAAGACGACAACAGAAAAAGCGGAGACTAAAGCAGGCGCGACAAAAATTACTAGTGACCTGGGTGAGAAATCGCACAATGAAATGTATGTACATTCCATGCTTTAATAAGCACGCTGATTTTGCATCAGTGATGCAATCAAGCGGGCTTCATGTATAAACTGGGGAAAATTCTGGGAGCCTAATCACTCGCGTACACATTATGTTTGTAAAACATGGAAATACAACCTTGTCATACTTGATTGTAAAAAAGTGTTTCAGCGACATTGTGAAGGTAAAAATGATCAAGGTCATCTTAATGCGGGCATGAATGTCACATACGTTCAGATGTATCTAGTGTCAAAATATTAAAGTTGTCCTTAAAGTTATATGAAGTTACGGCATGATGAAAAAACTCTTAACAGACATTTCAACGTAAATGTAAATTATCGCAGACGGCTGTACATATGGAATTTCATGAGCATGGCAATATGCCCCTTCGCTATCGCATAGGTGGCATAAAAAGCCAAGTTTGTTTTTTGTTTGTTGGGGTTTCTTTAAGGCGGGGTCAATGGGTTTAGTACTAAATCCCATATATTAACTGTACAAGTACATGTTCAACTAGAGCAGCTTGAGCTGCATCAATGGTTTGAGCCTCAAACATTGATTTCATGTGTAACTAAGCTTTAGCCCAAGGTGTAAACTATCGGTTGCAAAAAGAATTTCTGAAGTTTTAGAATGAACAGTCCAACATTATTGTGTTCGCATCATCACACCGATGTGGGGCCGGTGTGGACTCGGAGCGAGGGATACCGGGTTCGATCCTCAGCCTGGGCGGCTGTTTGTGTCCTTGAGCAAGACACTAAGCCCACATTGCTCAACAGCTGAAGTCTGCGACAGTACTGTACAAATTGGAAAACGTTTGTAAAGACCACCCGTTATCAGCCGAAATTCGGCAAAATCGTCGAAAAGTATGTACATTTTTCAACTTCAAATGCCTATAGCTCTCTTATTTGACCAGATAGCCGAGAACTGTCACCGAATCCGAGATAGATAATTTTGTCAGCTTTCCAATGCAAATAAGGAAGTTATAGAAAGTATGACGTAACTTCCGGTTTCGTGGAAAGTGGCATTAAGAGATTTCTGAAAATCTCTAAGTCTCGACTCACACTTGATCCAAATCGGCATGCAAAATTTGAAGTCGATCCGACCAGCGGTTTGGGCTGTAGACTGAACGGCTGAATAAAACCAAAAAAAACAACGAAAACAATAGGTTTTAGGCGCAGCTGAAAGCCGCCTCAAACCTAATAAAAAGCCAAGTTACGGTTGCTTGATAAAATGTGTCGAGAAACTGGATAGACAGATTTTGGACAAAGACACTGTTACCTGTCACTATGTCAAGCCCTCCACAAGCCAGCACATTATATGTGGCTGTGACTGAATAAATGGGGCTTATGGCATTTGTGATCAGTGTAGCTCCTGATCAAATTGCACACTTCTGTAACCTGATAATGATTTACATTGCCCCATTGCTTCTTAGAAGCAACACAAGTGTTTCATTGATCAAAAGGCGAACAGTGCAGATCCTGATCAGATAGTGCGGATGCACAAGCTGATCTGGATCTACACTGATCGCAGAATCCATTAGCCCCATTTCTCAGTCACAGGGACATATCACGGCCAATAGGTATTGGTGTTCACCTCCTCCACGTTAGCAGCTGTTTTTGCCGATGTTTCCATGAATATCAGCCCGTGTTCCCGTGCAAACGCCTCACCCTCCTCCCTCTTTACATCTCGACGGGCCTCAAGATCACTGGAAGTTGAAGGACAATTGTTTAAAGTCCCAGCAACAGACAATCACCATGTTAGAATTGCCATCTCAGTTTGGCCTCAAAATTCGAAGAGCGATGTTAGTGAATATTTTGCGACACTCCCTTTGGAATGATTGATTTGCATTTCTATAAATGGAAGGGCGTATGTTCTGTTGTGGCCATGTTAAGGCTTACCTCTTGTTGCCTATCAACATGGTGGCCATAGTAAGGATTACCTCTTGTTGTCTATCAACATGGTGGCCGTGTTAAGACTTACCTCTTGTTGCCTATCAAAATGATGGCCATATTAAGACATACCTCTTGTTGCATGGTGACCATGCACAGGCTTAATGGTGGCCATGCACAGGCTTACATATTGTTGCCTAGCAACATGGTGGCCATATTAAGGCTTACCTCTTGTTGCCTATCAACATGGTGGCCACATTAAGGATTACCTCTTGTTGCCTATCAACATGGTGGCCATGCTAAGGCTCACCTCTTGTTGCTTATCAACATGGTGGCCATATTAAGGCTTACCTCTTGTTGCCTATCAACATGGTGGCCATGCTAAAGCTTACCTCTTGTTGCCTATCAACATGGTGACCATGCACAGGCTTACATATTGTTGCCTATCAACATGGTGACCATGCACAGGCTTACATCTTGTTGCCTATCAACATGGTGGCCATGCTAAGGCTTACCTCTTGTTGCCTATCAACATGGTGACCATGCACAGGCTTACATCTAGTTGCCTATCAACATGGTGGCCATATTAAGGATTACCTCTTGTTGCCTATCAACATGATGACCATATTGGAGTTGGAATGTTGCCGCGCATCCTCCAGCCATGTGGTCAGGTGACTGAATGTGTCCCTCCTACAAAAACAAACATAGGTACACAAGGTCAAATATACACCATGCCCAGAAAACACATACAATTTTTATAACAGTTTTCACTGTAATTTATTTCAAACAATAATGTCTGTTCATGATTGCCACATACACAAAGATTTTTTGGAGTACTGACTTGACAGCATTACAGTGGAACCTCTTTAAAGGGTGTCCGGTTTAGAGAGTTTGTTTGTTTGTTTATTGGTGTTTAACGGCCTATCATGTAAGGCCGGGCAAACAGGTTCGATCCCGTTTTAACCTGCTGCATTGGGGGGGAAAATCCCAAAATCAGAATGGAATATTTACATCGAGATACAACATATTCAGCCCTGAAATTAGAATAACCTGACCTGGTGACAGGTCCATACCGCACCAAAGTCACTTGGCCCCTTCCCCTATTTAAAAGTAATACCGGTAAGATTACTCTTATAAGGGGTATAACCAGATTCAACTGTCACATACAAAATGCCAAAGACGTATGTGAGGGCCAAACCAGGTCTCCAGTCGGGATTCCGGTAAGGATGAACCCCAATCGTTAAATTACCCATCGCGTGCTCCCACCTGCCACCCACCCGGTTTAGAGAGGTTCCACTGTACACCGACCTGGTTTAGAGAGGATCTAGTGTATATTACAGATGACTGATGTTGACATGATCTAGCAGGTTCCATATAAAGGTTTGTAAAGCAAAACTGCAAATTGACATGTAAATCACCATAAACAAGCATTTTCCACTGGTAGCACTGACAATTAAAAGTACAAGCCCACTCAGTAGGCACAAAGTGTTCTTTATAGAAATAAAATAAGTGTATAATTGTGTCACTATTCCACCAGTTCTAAAAATTACGAGTGCCCACTATACAGGTTTATTACCCAACCTCCTATATAAATTGTAATTCGTTAGTTTTGACTGTGTTCCTCATTTGTTTACATTCGGCCGCTTGACTATGAAACAGTTTTACGCGCAGGCAATAGTACTTTAATTCCTTCACCCTACTATTGACTGGTCATGTGACTTGCTTTGCCTCGGATCGAATCACATGATAAATCGAGCCAATGAAAACGCGTTTGAGCACGCGAATCGTCATTTCCGTTTCATGGAACGCGGACAGATGTAAACATTGGTATTGCACAGAACTGTCAAACGTCAACAAAAAGGAGAAAATGTCGCGCTTTGCGAGTGTTAGTGTTGCGGAATTAAACAAATTAATTGAAAAGAAGGATGCGGTAAACACGAAACGTGATAAAGCACGCAGTCCGGGTGTTTGAGGCCTTTTGTGACGAGAAAAATATTTACAAATGAAGTGCTTGCAAGTTGTCTGCAAAAGTTTTACGCAGGTGCGAGAACAGAGAAGTGCGAGTTTTATTCGAAGAAATCTTTGCAATATCTCTCCGTTTGGGTAATAAATTTGTGCCCATATTTGGCAGTTGTGGCTTGTAGCGTTTTAGAACTTTGTTGGGTAATAAAACAACTATTTCATTGCCATTCGGGGAACAGTCAAAACTATTGCCCCTCGATGCCTGCGGCCTCGGGCAATAGTTCATCGGGTCGTCCACAGCATCGAGGGGCAATAGTTTTGACTGTTCCCCGAATGGCAATGAAATAGTTGTATAATAATCATTTAGTAATATATATTTTACTGATAGTGACTCGCGGTGGTATCAGGCTATTTTCATATGAAAATGAGGCATGCTATTTTTTAATTATTCTGTTTTTAAGTCTGTTTTTAAGGAAACACGGTTATCACCCCTGATATCAGTGTGGAAATTTACATCTGTATGATCTGATATATTATGTATAATAATGCCAATCAATGCGTGGGGTAATGGTGAATGAATGTTTATTTTGTCAGAAAATGTCTGAGATGATGTCTCTAATATAAAGAACATGTTGTGCCTACTGAGTGGGCATGTACCATTAACTGTGAATGTTTTGCAGTTTACCTTGTAATGTCATACACAAGCAATGCCCCGGCTGCGCCTCTGTAGTAGGACCTCGTTATAGAGCGGAATGATTCCTGGCCAGCCTGAAAGCATGTACATGCACAGTGGAACCTCTCTAAACAGGACACCAATGAAACACATGTGATCTTATTTTTTATGAGTTTCGTGGTCATTTATCTCGGGTGATAATGTCCGTTTGTGATCGCATAGCACACAACTATGGCTCAGAATGATCAAATGTCGGATTTACAGAGAAACCTCTCTAAGCCGGGTCCCTGACCTCCCAGGGTGTCGTTTAGAGAGGTTTCACTGTAATATTAGATATAAAATGTAACTGGAATGAAATTTAATATGTTAATTTTGCAACCAATGCAACCATCACAAAATGATTTTCAGAATAGTCCTTTAAAGAAAAGGGGGTATTTTTGTTCTCAAAAAATTGAAAAAAGTGCAGATCCTAGACAGCTCGTCACAAGCCGGCTCATCTGGATCTACACTGTTTGCCAATACCACTATACAGGCCTGTGGTGTTGAAAGGGTTAAATGAGGCCACATTAAAATTATTTGCAAAAAGTGCAGATCCTGATGAGCTGGCTCATCGGGATTTACACTGTTTGCCAATACCACTATACAAGCCTGTGATGTTGAAATGGTTAATAGTAGTATTGTCTTGTATAAACGTGTCTTCCAACTCTCAAGTCGGCTACACACAGGAATAAGAGGCAAGTATTTTCAGCAATGGACAAAATATGTCACATTACTGTCTGTTTCGCGAAACCTGCCCAAATTTTACGGCCATATAAATAATGTAAAAACAATAATTTTTTCGACAATATTAAATTTCATCAAAATTTAAGAATGAGCCTTCTTTTATTTCGTGAAAATTGGTCAAATATTGATTTTATTATGAACAATTTATTTGTCTATGGGAATTTAACATAGGGGAAAAGGAGATGGAGGAGCTGTGGGAGGAGTCGGAAAACAAAAACAAAAGTTAAATTTTGAAAATTGGTCCAGTATTTCTGAAATTCCAAAAAAATTCCCCCATGTTAAATCCCCATAGACATTTTCACTATTTAACATGGGTAAATGGTTATTTCGCAATAAAATCAAAATTTGACAAAATTTAGCGAAATAAAAAGAAAGATCATTGTTAAATTTTCCTTTGATTTAATATTATCAAAAAAAATATTGTTTTTCAATTATTTATATAGCCGTAAAATTTGGGCAGATTTCGTGAAACAGACAGTAGTAAATAAGTAGTCAAACCTGTGTTAACGACCACCTGGGAATAGCAACCACCTGTCCACAACGGCCAGTTAAAAATCCCCCCGTCCAATTTTCATTCCCACACGGCATTTTTGTATGTGAACAGCGGCCATGTCAAGTTTTTGTTGGCAAAAAAAAATAGCACCACAATCGCTATTTTCCTTTCATCACAACATGGCTGCTATCATTTGAATTGTAACCGGTCGTATCCAATTAGTCATCGATTACATTCGCATACATTGGCACAACTCTCTTTTGAAAACATTTACCTTGCCCGATATGGTCGGTGTCATTTTGGCTACATTAAACATTTTCCAAGAAAAATATTGCATAACTCCATTAACGGTAATTCCCGATATGTATTCTGTGTCGTGTATTCCAATAGGCATAATGCAATTAAGCGTAAATCATAACACTCCATCATTAGCTAGCAAACTCTGATTCGTCTACAGAGACAAGACTAAGACTTCAAACACACCGCGTTTGTGAAGTTTAAATTTCACACCGCGGGCAAAAGGCCATATCAAAGATCAATACACGCGGTTGCGGACGTCAGACACGTAATCCACATTAGACTGGTACCCTGTCGGATGCGCAGCCTAGCGAAACAATACTACCGGGAACCAAAAGTGACACGACAAACGTGTTTATATGAATTGGGTCTCGATCTCTGACAAATCCCGGCTTATTGCATTAGCGACAAGACCAGGCAGTGGATTCGCGTACATGTAGTCTGTCCATGGTTTACAATGCTCGCCAATCTCTATTAAAAACATCAGTAATTAAGTCAGCGGACATTGCCAATTCGCCATAGGCTGCTTAAATATTCGGGCTTGATCAGGATATTATACATTGGACAGAAAGCAAATAAGCCTGGTGTTCTCTGCTGATTTGGACACCTATCTCGCGTGGTTTTACTAGACTTGACACATTCAATAAAATATTTTTGATACAAAAAAAACTCGCGAATTTCACAGGCCGCGCCACATATCATATATGACCGTTATTAATTTCAACTGATAGTGTGAAATTTAGAATAAGAAAACAAAATACTAATGGTCATGCTAATTAAACGATAATGATAGCGTAAATGTAATTACGACAAGTTATTAAATGGTGCACCAAAGCAAGCCGCGGGATATACTTATCATGAAGATAATTACTCCCCTTTGTATATAATTTCCAAAGCGAGGCTGGGTTCAGAACAATAACAACAAGATGACATAACAAAATAAATTGACTATTTTGGCCATTTTCATGCAATTTTTAATTGATAAAAAGCAGATACACTCCACGATCATGCAATTGTGAATCGTCAGGTGGAAGTGTATACAGCCAAGACGTTTACAATAGAATGCTAAATACATGGCCGACTTTGTTGTGAAACTGGGAAAATGTTTGACCCTTGGAACAACAACCACCTGTCAACAATGGCCACTTCCCTTTGCCGGTCGTTGTTCACAGGTTCGACTGTACATCAACAAATTATCTACATCGGAGCCATCATGATACTGTGAATACCAGTACATGTAATTTGAAACATAAATACACATTTTCTGTCACCACATTCACATATATAAATTAAAACCAAGTTGACTACCAGGTATCAAGGAATTTGTGACCGAGACTGATGGTCAACGGTATTACTATATTAAACCACCACAATGCTGATGGGTTAAAAATACAATCACGTTGTGGCGTTGTCAGCCAGCAGAACTGTATCTCGACAAGGTTACTCACAGTGTCCCATATCTGTAGTTTGATCTGTTTGCCGTCTATTGAGATCATACGAGCACCAAATTCCACACCTGTAACACGACAATTGCATGAGTGATTGAACTCACAGGTGGAAGACTCGGACCTGTGGTACAAAAAAAACGCTCGTTAAAAGAATCCCATTACGCCAGCCACCTGGTCTCGTACTGTACATTACGTTTTTTTGTGTTACAGATCAGATTCTTCCATCTGTTTTGGTTTATTGGTGTTTAACGGCCTATCAACAGATAAGGTCATGTAAGACCGGACAAACAGGTT
Organism: Conchocele bisecta; assembly: GCA_029237695.1. Classification (NCBI taxonomy): domain Eukaryota; kingdom Metazoa; phylum Mollusca; class Bivalvia; order Lucinida; family Thyasiridae; genus Conchocele; species Conchocele bisecta. The sequence continues at coordinate 86,373,405 of CM055265.1, read as the reverse complement.
CATTCCCATTTTAACATGCTGCATTGGGGGGAAAATCCCAAAATCAGAACGGAATATTTACATCGAGAAAAAATATATTCAGCACTGAAATTAGAATAACCTGACCGGGTAACAACTCCATACCACACCAAAGTGGGTACTTGTATTAATGTGGAAGGATGTATTTTTTTACGTCAAAAGGTCAAGGTCATATTACACCTCCATGGTGCCCTTAATTAGACCTCGTTTTCCAATGAACCATTCAATTGTATCACGACTTAAATGATTTAAACTATGGTATCAGAAGCTATTACAATATTATAAAAACGGCATCTTTATCACTAAGCTAATCCCCTCGCTAGCAGCCTTGACAATAAAACAAGTTATTGAATAAACAAAAAAAACCTAATGCGTGTGCTTTACAAACAAGGCGAGTACAAGTACATGACATTGGGAAGCTGGACATGGGTCATATGCAAAGCAAAGCGCCATCCGTAAACACATATTGTGACCAAATATTATCAAAATCGGTGAAGCGGTTCGTAAGTTATTGAAAAATGTAAGGTATTACTAACTTACACACATACATGGACTAACACTTTATCCCCTCTTGCCTATCGACGAGGGGATAATGATGCACACAGGCATTCTACTACATATCTATTTGATTAGGATACACTGGCATGTTCAGTGGGCATGATGTACAAACCTATGGTGAGATCATGCACTGGCTGGAATCGTTTGTCAGTGAACTGGAGCAGCAAGCATGACTTGCCGACACCTGAAAACACGAAGACATATTTGCTTATATCAAGGTAAAACAAAACATACAAACATTGTGATTATTTTCATAGACAATGGATAGAGAAACAAGAAAATGTGACCCGTCGACACATAAATGTGGCTGTTACAGCAGAAATATAAAATATAAATATATCAGGGCTCCAGATGAAGAATTGAAGCAATTGGGTATTTCAAAATTTGAATTGGGTAAAATAAAATCACACTACTGTTTACACATCAGCAGACAGCAATTATTGAATAGATTGCTTCGAAATGAAAACATGTCTTGGCATTTCATTAGAATTGTCTCCTTGGAGACAATTCTAATGAAATACCAAGATGTGTTTTCACAGAAAATATGCAACATTTGTGGTCTCTTTATTGTTTTCTGCATGATAAAGGCACAACAACATTTTTATTGCTTTTTGATACTCACTACTTCTGATTTAAATTGAGTTTTTGGCAATTTCAATTGGGTATTTAAGCAAATACGCAGCTTATCTGGAGCTCTGATATATACATGTAGTTTTCGCCTTTCAGCACTGTCTTCCGAACGCCTGTCAGTGACACTAAAATATTTTGAAATTTGCGTTAAAGCTATTGTTTATCAGCCAAAATTTCTCTAGCTCATTATGGTTTATTCCATATGCAAAAGCAGGTAAACTAAGGAATATCTAATGGATCTCAGTGTTCTCTTCACCATGGTAGCCTTTAAACATATGTATCAATATTATACAAAATATTATTAAATTTGATTGTTCTGATATTGCACTTGTCTCACAATATCCCTCCAAAAAAATGGCCATTTTGTACCTCGGTTAGTAGCAACACTATTATAATCGTTTACTTTGAGATATCTGATTATGAGAGAGATAGTATTGAATTATTAACAAAGCATTCATCTTTGATACACCTAATTAATTGCATAATTGTTTTCAACTATCTAGCAATTTACAGATAATTAACATCAAAATATATTTATGTTATACCAGTCATTAAAACATGGAAATTTGGTAACCTGAAATTTCTGTCTGTACATAACCGGAAACGGCATGTTGTACATATCCTATATATGCATGGCTAAATAATTCAGCAAATGATCAACAATATTTGTCCATACGTCCATCACGTTTCTTGTAAGACGGTAACATTTTTTAACCCTAATAAGTAGGGACTTAAAACTATGTGTGTGCTTCCTGATGGTGTGTGTACTATGCCTTCCTTAAGGTGTGCAGATGCGCAAAGTGCATTTTCATTTTTGATTCCACCCCTGGTCATGGATTACCTCCCCCTTTCCGACTTAGAATTTTCCAATATTGGCTTGTAAGAAGTAAAACTGTTTAACCGTAATAGGTAGGGACTTGAAACTTGGTGTGCGCATTCCTTATGGTGTGTAGATGCGCAAAGTGAATTTCGATTTTTGATTCGACCGTCGGTCATGGATTATCTCCCCCTTTTTGACTTAGCATTTGGGAAAAGTTGGTACCTACATGTATATTGTGATGGCGCGCTATCGACTGTGCTCTATTTACAGTTGTAATCAGGTATAAAATATTGCTTAAGTAAACAAAATAAATATTATTCTTATGTGTCAAGTTCACTAATACTCCTAATTACTAATGATAATTACTAAAAAAGAAACAGTGAAATAAATGCGGAGTAATTACGTTAATTTCATAAAAATAGAAAATGTCATCGACATGGTATTGGAAAAATGTGAATAAATACGTTTTAAGACATTTATTTTTTCAGGTATGCGTTGTTTTGGAGAGATAAATGTTCCATTAACATGTCGTTTGAAGGAAATTGTGATATTTGAATGATTTTGAAATGCATAACACCCTGCGTGAACAGGCGCAGGAAGAATTGAAAGAAAGTTGATGCGTTTGTGTTCTGGCTGTAAGTCGCCCTGCGTTACAGACACCGGGATTTCCCTAGGATTTTTTAAATTTGCGTCCCAGGACTGCCAACTTTACTATTTTGGGCGTCCCTGGTGATTTTTGAGGGCCCCAACTTTCATACATACATGTCATTAAAAGTAATATCAAAATGGTATTGATAGTCCTGAATCATCTGAACTGTTTTCTATAAAGAACAGTCACACAGGTTCTCCCAAAAAGTGAAAAAATGCTTCATTTGCACCACCAAGTTTTGAGGGTCCACGGGATGCAGTGCCAATAGGAGGTTTTGAGCTGACGTCATGCAGGGTGTATTCCTGTTACTAAAAATAGCTGGCCGTCAGCTTCTTGCTTTGGCGAAGAGCGTATTTACATGATTTACATTGCTCGGTGTGTATCAATAATAATTATTATCGGTATTTACTGACAATATCTGATGGGGAAAGAATTTGTGGTATGTGGTTGTACTAACAGAGATACTGACAAACAAGTAGCCTTAAAGCGCTGGAAACCCACATTTTTGTCCACTGATTTGGTATTTTATTCTCGCTTCATCTCAAAATCGTGTTTTGGCAGCACAGTAGAATCGTCTCAAGCTGAGACGATTCTAATGTGTTTCGAAAACATGATTTTAAATAGGAAAATATTTAAAATCAGCAGATGACAATTTTCTTTTTCAGCGTTCTAAGGGTTAAAAGTCTTAGGGCTACGATACAACGTATTAAATATAAGAGTAGTGTAACACCAGGTGTTGACCAAGTGGGAAACACAGAGTATATAAAGTCATGTATAATGTTGATATGCATGTTTAATAAAGAATCGAAAACTGTGATGTCCACGGTGTCGGTGCAAGTAACTAAAGAGTCTGGTTTACTGTGTCGTTGACATTCTCAAGGTGTGTGACACAAGTAACTGACCTGGAATGGTCCAACTAATTTTCAGACCAATCAATTGTTAGAAACTAGATGGCCGCGGCCTGCATGTCGCGCCTTGTGGCGAGGCATGGACACTAAAAAAAAAGATATAGTATAACGAAAAACTTTAACCAAAAACTTTAACCGGACGTACGTACGTACGCCAAAGTGCCGACTATATCGCGCTTTCCGCAAGCAGGCGCGAAAATTTTTTTAACCAAAAACTTCAAAGTAATTTGACCTTGACATTGGGCAGAGGGGCCGAACGGGAGGGGGGTAGAATGAAAATATAGATGATGATAAACACCCATGTGAAGTTTCAAGGTAATGGGCAAAGCAGTTGCAGAGATATAGTATAACGAAAAACTTTAACCAAAAAACTTTAACCAAAAAACTTAACCAAAAACTTTAACCAAAGAACTTAACCAAAAAACATAACCAAACAACTTAACCAAAAACTTTAACCGGACACACATACGTACGCCAAAGTGCCGACTATATCGCGCTTTCCGCAAGCGGGCGCGACAAAAAGCATTTAGATCAGTTCATTCATAAACAAATGGGTGTTTCCTAATGATAAAAGAATCATTATGAAAAGTCATGCAGAGCATGATGTTATTAGCCGATCAAATCAGGGTAAAGTGCATCGAACATATGTAGGTGTCTCTGGTAACATTGTCAATGGTAAACTATTTTCGACCACAGTTCTGTACCCAGTGTTGACATTTTTCTCGATTTTGTGCAGGTTTTGGAAACCCGTTCCCAAATCCATCCAATAGCAGCAATGTTTTGTTGTCACCATTATGTTGCGAAATATTCCAGCGTAACACCTGTACTGTATGCTCTATTTATCTACAAATTACACTCCGCAATACACAAAGTTGTAGTCACTGTGTGTTTGTCCGAATTCTGTGGCAGCACGCGAGTGGGCGGAGCTACCGGAGCTATATATATCTAGCGGTTACAGTGTCATCTAAAAATAGACGCAAGCTCCTGTGTATTCAGGCACATGCCCAGATTGGCCTAATGTGCCCCATCCGTGATTTTTTGGCGCGATGTCGGGCGCAAGACAATCAATAATTTGCGGCATTGACAATAATTAAGGGGGATTGCCGCAATCGCGCGCGCTGGATGCATCCCTGCATGATACGTAAACAAATCAAAGTTGGCTATGAAGGGCAATTCTTCGTTTTGATTGGTGGAAAATTTTGTGAATATTAACTAGCGTCAAATGACGCGCATACGCGATCCAATGGGATAAACCCGAGATGCTGGGATAAACCCGAAAATGCTGGGGTTGCTAGTAAGGAGATTTTGAACAGAGGTCGATTATAAATTAGCCGAATAAACACATTTTACGCGATTATACGTGGCTGAAACTTGTTCTGTTTAATAAATAAAAGCTTTAAATTAGCCCAATAATCGGCGTATGTTGGCGTATATGGCCATTAGAGCCAACTATGGACTTCAACAACAATAACTTCCGGGTTAAATCTCTTTCGGCGTTCAGCTCATTACGTATTCAAAATTGTGTTATTTGGCTAAAAGTAAAGTTTTAAACGGAGATAATTGCCAAAAATGCAAACTTTATCGGTTGATGCAATTTGGAAGTGATACAGAAAAATTCGCATTCGTAGATTACCGAATAGCGGAGAAAAGGGTTGCTACAAACTTTTTCAGAATTCGATGGATAACAAATATATTAGCCGATCTATAAATAGATCGGCTAATAATGAGCCGGTTCATCTGGATCTACATTGTTTGCAAACACCAAGAAAGAGGTCTGTGGTATGGAAATGGTTAATAGTGGTGACCAGGTAGAACCATGTATTGGGAGAGGGTGGCGGGATCATAAACACAGCTCTACATTTTATTCCACTTACAATAGCCTAATTTGATACCAGATCCATTGTTAGCTAGATGTGCTATACGAAACAACAACTATTTCTGGTAATATACATGTGCTTATCATTGTATTTATGAGGTGGCAAGTTAAAATATATATATCAACAATCGGACCTGTTACATGTACCTGGATATGTTATAATGAACAGTAACTATTTCTGGTACCACAAGGGGTCCGTTTCACAAAGCTTTGTACGACTAAAATGATCGTAAGTGCAAATTTTGAATCATCTGGAATTTTCAATAGATGAATTTACATCAATAAATGCAAATCCAATAATTGTTTACAAGAAAACAGTGTTAATGTGAAATTTACAGACTATCGTAATTCTGCACTTACGAACATTTTAGTCATACGAAGTTTAGTGAAACGGGCGCCAGTGTATCATATTGAATTTATGATGTCACACATGTTCACCATTATATTTACGGCGTGTCAAGTCAATAAATATACTTTACAATCAGACCTGCAGCCTGGATGTGTAACAATAAACCATAACTATTTCTAGTATTACACTACAGTAGTGTAATACATAATCATATCGAAATCTAATTGATGCCATACGTATTCAATATATTTATGAGGTGGCAGGTCAATAAACATACTATACAATCAGACCACAGGCATTCGGCGTGTTTCGGCTTTCATCGGTATAACACTCTCTCTCTCTCTCTCTATATCTATATATATATAAGTTTGGTCGGACACGACCTCGATCATCGTATCAAAACAAAATAACATGTTTAAAATAGTAATTTTCTATGGAATCTGGAACGGGTCTGGTAGCGATCTAGAGTTTTTTTCATACATAATCGTTTAGAAATATCTGTCTCTCGCGTCCCTATGATCCAACTCTTTGACGTAGAGAGACACACTTGAAATATTCTGCTGAGTTGTCAAATCCATTGTAACGCTCCGTGAAGAAACACAATGGCCTGAATGGGCCACTGGCCAATCGATTGACGGCCAGCTATTTACGCATGCACGAAAATGACGTCATGATCGGAATTCCCAAAACCTCCTATTGTCAGTGTGGGTCCTCAGCAAATAAAATGCATCAGGGATGCAGAAAACAGGAGTCAGGGAAAACACTGCAGGCAGGAGATTCGGGTTAGGAAAACTGGCAGTTTTACCAAAATATACCATTATGTTATTTATTATTAATAATTTATTGATACAGCTTTGACAGTTTATATCACTAACATATGAAACACGCCGGATAACCGATTGCAAAAATCCCTCTTCCATGCGTTACATGAAAGAGATGGGGTTAAATTGCTACCCTCGAGAGAAGTATGGAGTTGGGTAGCAATTTTGTTTCTAGGTGAATTTGTACCCATAGATACGAAATGACAGAAAAACACGCACCTATGGGTACAAAATGACCAAACCGTGCAGTACGAATTGACCTGGAACGTATAAGGCTATATAAATTTACAAAATAAGTTTAAAGTTGTAATTTATTTATATATAATGGTAGTGATTTATGCCAATTGCTTGGGGTCCGTCTAATTACACCAGCACACATAGTTATCCTGTTAGCAAAAACCACAATCACCTCCTCATCACCTTCTGCATCTGCGACAAGCTAAAATTAACAAAACAAGTAGTGAAGACTAAAGTGATGACCGATGTAGCACGTATGTTTTCACAATTTGATGACAAAAGTTCAGTTCACACATTTGTACACAATTCAAGACTCCTCCAATAATTAGTCATCGTCCAACAACGCAAAAGTGTAGGTGTGAATAGTGAATAATTTGCGTATGCGTTCAGTCGCCATTTTGCAGATCGATCCAATCGATAATTGAAGTAAATGTTTCTGACAAAGGCAAGAGATAACCAGATATCATTATTGGGAAAAGTTTCAAATGAAACTTGAGTAATTAGTTACCAGTGTCTCCAATAATAATGTATTTAAATAAATAAGCATACGACATTATTAAATTGTTTAAAATAGCTTTTTCTGGATGTTGATAATAATGTCGATGTCACAGTTTGACCCGGAAGTATAACTGAGGTGACGTGTGAATAAAATACGAAAAGCCATTCGACTTCTTAAACGTATCTCTTGTCGATATAAATTTACTTTCAGACTGCGCATCTATTAAAAACAATATTTGCACATGTGTGACGGACAAAACCTACCAACCCACATTGTTTTTATAACAATTATCTGGCTCAACATTTATTTGGCTGTCTTTCCATGCAGTGTGTAGTCTGCTCTTTAAATGGTTTTACCGTTTCTGCACTAACAACATTATCTGGCTGACTGTTCAAAGAGTTCACTATACGTTGACTAAATGCATGTTTCCGTATACCGAGTCTTGAAGATCTTGTATTGGTGACCTCTTGTTCTTGATGGGACATGGGACGACAGCTAATTTTTATGATACTTTCTACGCCTGACTTACAATTTCATATACTTATAATTATTTAATGAGATACTATCAGATTTTTTCTCCATCACCTGTGGTCTTACCTGTATATAAATTGGTCGCACAATCATAAGCCATACTTCTCAGCCACATATTGAGATACAGTTGTGTTAAACAGGTTCAACTGATCATGATATGTAGGTGTTATGGGTATCTCATTGGGATGCTATTTCCATTGGTTCATTAGGTCATTAACATAAATGAGAGAGAGAGAGAGAGAGAGAGAGAGAGAGAGAGAGAGAGAGAGAGAGAGAGAGGGAGTGAGGGAGGTGGGGAGGGAGTAGAGTAAATATCAGGTATGGGATCACGTGGTCTATTTATTACACTGCATTAATGGCGGCGCCCATGAGGTCGAGTAAAGTATCAGGGTATGGGATCACGTGGTCTATTTATTACACTGCATTAATGGCGGCGCACATGAGGTCTCAGCTAAATCATATTGTTCATCAATATGACTGCGCTTTCTTTCTTTTATTGATGACCATGTTCCAAACTACGAGTCCATAAATACAAATTTAGCAGCAGTACTTGTGTAGTTTGTCTGAACATTCTGCAGAGAAATTTGAATCGGGCCAAGTTTAAACAACGTTTATTAAAACATACACTAAATGCTAACATTCTTAAGCCACCATCCTAGTACGCAGCTGGCGACCGACAAGGCCAGATTCTATTAACTCGGATCTGGCTAGGGTGTAGCGCTCTAAACTTCGACTTATTCCGAAAATCAATAGTCAATAGTGCAACATGCGCGTGTGGGTCAATCGAGGATGCAAACCACTACATTCTTTCATGTCCGTTTTACACCAACCAAAGACAACGATAATTATCATCGCTGCCTTGTCCCCCCATTCTCAATAATCTAATATACTGTAGCGATTTCCTAAGCGATAATGAAAACAGTCTTGTATTCCGAAGGGTTCAACAATTCATCATTGCCTCTAATCGCTTCACTGCATGATGACAGACGACTCAGACTGATCGGTTTGACATAGTCAGTAATAGTACTTAAAGTGTCTATTAGGTCAACGACTATCTACAGAAGATAACCCCAATGGTTTGAGATGCATGTCTGGGATCTTAACTTATTTCTTTCTTATTCAATAATTAACCAAACTTGCCTATGTATACACTGTATGTATTCCTGCCACATTACCATTTATTGATGTCTTACTTAAGGAGAAGAATTCACATAAGCTCACATTGAGCTTGTTTTCTAATCCTTATTCACAATATCTGTCCATGAATGTTGACGAAAATATGTATTCAATCTGAAATAAATATAGTTTAAACTAAACTAAACTAAACAACGTTCGATTCTGTCCGATTCAACTTTCTCTGCACAATGTTAAGATAGATTAACATCACAAGTACTACTGCTAAATTTGGTATTGGCGGACTCGTAGTGTGAACGGCTGAAACATGGTCATTATTAAAAGAAAGAAACCGCAGTCGTATTGATGACAAATAAGATTTACAAGAGACCTAATGGGTGCCGCCATTGTTGCAGTGTAAACAATAGACCACGTGATCACATACACTGAGTATTATAGTTTGCAATATTGAAGCTCCCACACCAGTGTTTAGTCAGCAGATACTTATGCTTCTGATAGGGTGCCTGTTAGACTGACAGGTAAAAAGAACAAAAAATGAAATTACAACAATGCGTGCTTATAAGTTGCTTTGACTGGAGAAATGGGGCTTATGAGATTTGTGACCAGTGTAGCTCCTGATCAAATAGCTCACCCCTGTAGCATAATAACGATATACATGTATATTGCTTGTTTGAAGCATGCTGTGTGTTCCATAGGTGGAATGGCGAACATCGCAGATCCTGATCAGACTGTGCACATGCAGATCTGGATCTGCACTGGGCGCAAAACCCATAAGCAAAATTTCTCCAGTCACAGCCACATAAAGGTTTACATATAAGCTGAATAAAACATGCGATTGGAGTGCGCTAGTTGTCAAAACAAGTTTTATGATCGAGGGCTCGGGTTCCATTCACATAGACACACTCCGGCTTTCCCATGATTAAGGTAAGCAGGGCAAGCATCGGCGACACATTTTACTTCCAACTATGCTACTGGCCCATAACTTAAAAGTATTGTTAACTTAGCATGCTTAGTGCATATGATATTTCGGTTGCCGACTGGCAGGTTGGATATTTCAGAATTGGACATAGCTATATAGATGTCTGCTCTGTTCAACATTCAAAATGGGGTTTATACTGTTAATGAAGGCACCATGACTACATTATTGACTGGATGACGTACGACATAGGATATGATCAGACATGGTCTGATGGATACGGTTGAAAGCGCTTTCTGCTTTCTCAGGCGGGACACACTCTTGTGATGCATACTAGTTTGTCCATTTCTGTGTAAAGATATAACTATTATCGTTAACTGTGTTGTTGTTTTGTATCCGCAATGCGTATGTTTTTTACATAATCACAGGGCAAACGAAGTCCGGTCGTGACATTCGGAGCATGTCAGTTCAGATGGAGTAATTAAATTCTAATTATGATGTATCGCTATTCACTTGTGTATCAATCCATGAGAAAATGGGCATTAAGTATGATACGGACGATATTTTCCTGCTCGCCTACCATACCCATTGAATAGCGGTCAAATCAATAATTATATACAAGGGGTACCAGCATGTTCGAGAACTCATTTCATACCATGACAAAAAAAACTACAGTTAAGCCTCACATGAAAACTAGTTTACACACACAACAGTTTATTGGGAACAAGTTGAATGGGGTATCACCACAATGACGTCGCTACATTTGAGACGTCACAACGGCAACGACGTCATGTTTAGCACATGTTGTCAGAAAGTTGTGTAACTGGCATTATTCGCAATACAAAAAAATACAATATTTCGAAAACTATACGTCCAAACACACTGAAATTTAACAGTAACATTAATTCGACAGTATCCAATAAATGCCATTGATGCTTTACGTTACGTATTGATTTTATGGAGCATTAAACTGCCGTATCGCTTTGTAATTGCAATTGGGTCCAAACAGCATGCACCATTCTTAACTAATTTTCCAAATCAGCAGAACCATATAATTGTCGAAAATGTATATTATACTCTAATGCACACAGGTCACCCGACAAATTACCTCCAAGAAATAACCATTTAATGCATGTTCAATATTTGTGTCAGTTTTTAATTTCGTGAATTTCGCTTTTCGCTTTTGTATTGAACATAATAATGTACAGCTAAAGCTAGCAAAATTACATGAACAGCTATACAATTATTAATAACCAACACATGCTCTACATTATGAAGAAAATAAGTTAAAAATCGCTTTACTAATAACGATGAAGTCAGCAAAATAGTAATTTGTACAAAACGTCTTGACATGACCACACGTGATGTCGCGCATGTCGCGATATCACGAACTTCGGCGTTCTCATATCACTACTACAATCAACATGACACACATATGTTATTCTATGTATATGCCCGTTTTGATGAGCAAATACACAGTAGTTATCTCTATATAAAATTAGTTTTCGAACTTTCTGAGATCCCCTCGTATACTTCATTATACATGTATATAACTATATATTCTTCCTGTTATTTGCCTATACTTTAGCCGATAATGTTTTTTCGCCGATAAAACAAATAAATCGCCGATAATGTATTCCGATAATTTAAGTGACCATTCCCGTAAATGATGGCAACAGTTCGCGAAGTAAATCATAGCGTATGTGCTCTATTTTTGTTACCAACTCTGGACTTACGCAAGATATCTTAGCAATCCGAAATCCATTTCGTCAATCGATATTGGATCTGTCGAAAAGCATGGTTACATTTTGACATTTTATACCTTATTGCATATGAAGAATTGGCGAAAGTTATTCCTAATATCTAGGATACCTTCTGTAAATGAAGTAAAGAGTATTATAACGTTTAGTACAGTCTACACTGGTTGCGAACGTCCCACGATCAATTTGTCCACTGTCAACCCAATACTATGAGACAACAGTTTCTTACACTCGTTGTTTCTGAACCTTGATATTTATGTCGCCTAATTAATAACAAAATATTTACAATTGCGGAATCGACCTATGTAGCTCCTGTTCACGATTACTTACCACACTCATGCAACCTCATACATGTACGCACAGTTGGTTAATAGTTTCCATAGTTGATTTACTGATAACATGGCAAGCAGTGTAAGTCCTGATCATATTGGCATGATGATCAGGCACGTACTACATGTAGGCATGTGCTGGTCATAAAGGTATTAGGACCAAATTACGCACAATGTGTCATATTTATTAATTGTCGTATTTGTGTTAGATAAGTGATGCAGTTCGTTAGCATGTACCTAGGTACAGTGCAGGCAAACTCGCTTGTCAGTGGTATAAACGGTTTACTACTGTACGTGTGTTCTATGTATATACACACATAACTGTATACATCGTAATATTATATCAGATTTCTCGCCACGAAAAAGAACATGCTGTATTTTAACTCAGATCAAGATCAGGGTCACTAAATAAGATAACACATTCATGTACCTGGTGATAAATGTGGTTGCGTAATGGAATATTAAAATACTAGCATTATTAGAAATAAATGAACAATGTCATGAGCATAAGTATTGCATTTGTATTGTACTTCTTTTTGACAGTAGTGATCGGAGATATCCAGGGATATCTGGGCTTGGTCTTATATACGTGTATTCAAATCGAAATGTATTTCCTTCAGATCATTTTGCATATCACTATTGTGTACATCATTCTATGACCATATGTAAGACACCTTTGCTTTTCTACTGTTTATAAATGTTGGTTTTCCATGCAATAGTACGTATCGATTAAATAGATTCTACCTTTTTACTTGACTGGGCTGACACGAATGCTCCACAGCATATTCCGCAAAAATAGGAAACAAATAAAGCAATAAGGCATGTCAACCATGCGCACTTTTTAGATACTTCTTTCGACAATATTGGGTTGGTCGAATCACAGAATAACACTTGCAAAACTGTTGCTGCAACGTAGACATATTACTACTGTAAAGCAAGTATATGCTCGGCATGTGCGTGTTACCAAGCAATGCATATGTCACGAAATATTAGGCCGTATTTAAATGTTATGTTTGGAGTTGCCACAATACCTTGAACTGCTTATACTGCCTTTAAATTGATGGCCAAACCATGTAGCCTCAGGCAAAGAAGAGACAGTTACGGCGACTTTGTGATGTACCAGTGTAATTGTTTCAAGCGTTGACGTCAGCTTGCTATTTTTTGTTATTTACTCTATCTTGGATGAGTTTAATGAATTTCAATTTGATACTGGTTCACGATCGTGATGGCAACATACTAGTACAACATTGATTTTGATTACTGGATATACATGTACTTGTGTTAGTGGCGCGATTTTACTGAGATTTTGTTTGTTAAATTTAGAACTTATCAATTCCGATTTCACCATTATATGAAACGACACGTGGAAGATTCACACTGAACATGGATGCTACACAATCTACGTTCTTGTTACTATGGTATTGTATCATTCATATACACATCACGAGTGGGGTTGCCGTTACAAACATACTCGCTACACGGCATGGTGAGAGAGACAATCTGACGACACTTGTTGATAGCGCTAAACCTGACAACAACACCGAAACTATTCACTTGAACAATCAGGACATAGAACCATCCGACGGAACGATTAGCGATTACCATTACACATTGCCTTCTGTATGGGCTGGCTTCTGTAAAATAGTTGGATTTACAATGTACGATTCAGAATATTCTGGAAGGATAAATATGACATCAATTCGGTGCAACGTCACATCGACATATTCCGGAATATGGAGACTGGATGATATGCGTAAAAGTGTCGCTATGATAAATGACACCAACATACACTTGGATGTGAATATACTGTGTTCAGACAACGCAAATATATCTTTACCAGAGCCTGTACAATTAGACTCGTTATCCCGACTGAGTGTTATAAATTGTGTAATCACGGACTTTTTGAGTGAGTATAATAAAACGAATACGAATAAATATACAGACAGTTTGAGGACGAAGGTGTTTATTGACAATATTGTAGCAATATCATTACGAAATTTTATTAGTCTGATGGAGAATATTGAACATATTTCAAAAGATTACTTATGTGGACATGAAGAGACGATTGAGACCATTATTATTCGTAACATAACTTACATATTTGTCTTTGATATTATGATGTTCGACCCATCAACACTTGGTAGCAAGTTTTCTCGGGGAGCTACACGAATTGAACACGTGTGCATATACAAACATTTGGCATACCTAGAAGAGACTCGTATTAACTCTATGTCGATATATCATGGGACGCTGCTCACTGAGCACTCGGTCTTTGACGAACTGCAGTATATTAACATGTCATATAACAACATTAAGGTGTTAAAAGACGAACAAATACAATGGTCGGCAACGTTTCCGAAGCTGAAAATATTCGATCTGTCGCACAATCAGATATCAATGCTATATCGGTTCGAAATGCCTATACATCCCTCTGAGAATCAGACGACTGTGATCAACATGCAGCATAACAACATCAGCATGGTCACTGTGAAGGACTTGGACCGCTACAGACACCTGCCGATGATGTATATAGATCTAAGGAACAATTTCATCAATTGTAGCTGTTCTGAAAATATGAAGGAACTTATTAGATATATTCAAGATAACAAACATCTAGATATCGTCGTGAATGATGTTTCAAAGAACTACAGCTATATTGGGGATCTTAAGTGCAATGCCCCTGAGGAAATAACGGGGAAAGCATTGCTGGAGCTCACAACGCGATCGGTATGCCCAGTGATAAACGAATCAACAAAGGAATATTTTGTTGTGCCACTTGTGATCATGAGTGTTGTGTTGTTGGTATTGGGTATCACAATAATTGTGCTAGTGAGATACAGACGCGAGGTGTTGATACTGATGTTCACGCGGTTTCATGTGATCATGCCGTGTCAGTCACGGTACCGAGGCGACGACAAACGGTACGACGCCTTCGTCAGCTACAGCAGCAAGGAGGACGACTGGGTGGAGAACTTCTTCGAGCAGCTGGAGCAGCCGACAGACAACGACGACCAGCAGTTCAAGTTCTGTCTCCACCATCGCGACTTCGTACCGGGGCAAACGATATTTGACAATGTCGTAAAGAGCGTGGAGCAGAGCAGACACACAATTATACTCCTGTCGCGGCACTACCTAGGGAGCGAGTTTTGTCTATATGAATTCCAGGAGGCGTTCCGGCAGAGTGTCATGGAGCAGCGGCGCCACCTGGTAATCGTCATGATGGAGGAGCTCAGGGAGGCAGAGCTTCCCTTGCAGCTGCGCCGCTGCATCAAGACATTCACATACATCCGCAAACATGACTACCTTTTTCGCGACAGACTCGTATATGCACTGTCAGTCAAGGAAAACACAAAACATCGTGTTAAGAAGCCAAAAATAGCGGCGGATGACAAGAACGTACCTAATGATTTAAATGCAAAAGATAAGACTGTTTGCTCAATTAAACCTCCGCCGCGTGAGAATAAGCGACACTTGTCGCAAATGACAAATAGAGACAAACTAACGCCATTAAGCATTAATGTACGTTATAACACACATGCAATAGAGCGTGATAGTATCAACGCAAACATGGACAAAAGTAACATTGCTGTAGATAACACTACAAAAATTACAACTGCTTGCGACAACACAGGTTTTGTCTCGGACACATGTCATGACTGTTTGACGAACATTAACTGCAACATTCCGACGGACGTCGCATCAGAATTACGGAAGGATAGCTACGACCGTAGCCTGTCCACGTTTTCACACGACACAGGGTACTTTAGTAGCACTCCCAGTTGCACGGACACTCCCTCACCAGCAGAGCTGAAAAACGGGATAATTCCAATGAACATAGGCGGTGTTACATGCGACTATTAAGCCTTAAAAGCAGGAAACGAATGTTGTCCTCTGGCGATTTTCATCTTTAACATGTTTTGTGGGCATATGACTTCACCATACTCTGCCAAAACACGTTTTCATTAAGTGAAAAGCGAATAGCAAACGTTCAAATTTTGCGGTACATGTATTTGTTTTTAATGTTTACCGTATTAATTAGCAATCTCCTGTCGCCAGATACTGGGCACCAATAGTCGCAAACGAACACGTGTACTATTTTGTATGTATGTTCATTTCCATGATAAAATGAACCTTATGTCATTACAACAATTGTAGATCTTAGTCATTTTGCACACTCATTCAGTATAAATAGAATAGTATCGCTTTATTAGTGGCAGTTAACATATTTCATGGACTGAATGGCGAACAGGACACGCACTTATCAGAGTGAGACTGCGCTGATGAACAGGGTGATCTAGGGCTATGCTGGTCGCATGTCTCGTAACACCCCTTTTCTCAGTTGGGTTCCAATATGGACTGTCCCGACTATTCTATGAATAGTTATGATGCATATGACAATTTGCCGCAATCATTTTTATTGAGTGGGAAAGACGTTGCAAAGTACATAAATCACGAGCGAACGATGTGAACGGTCAGGATTAGGAAGGTCCACCAGATACATATCTCACTATGACGTAATATTGGTGTGTGTATTAGTTTTTTAATGTAAATAATGTGACGGTGACTGGACAAATAGGCTTATGGGACTTGTGACCACTGTAGACCCAGATCAAAAAAGATACTCATGTAGCCTGATAACGATCTACATTGCTTATTAGATGCATGACGAGTGTTTCATTGATGGACTTCCGAACAGTCAAGATACTGATCAGACTGGGGGATGTACAAAAAAATGTACATGATGATCTGTATCTACACTGGTCGTAAAACCCATACGGGCCATTTCTCCTGTCACCGCTATAAATCTGCACGTTGGAAGCAAGTTAATGTAAGGTTGTCTCGCTGATACAATTGACACATAATAATTGTTTACAAAGATCCAGATAAGCTGCGCATATATTTGCTGAAATACTCAAGCTAAATGTCAAAAGCCCAATAAAAATCGGAAGCAGTTAGTACCAAAATGAAATTAAATTAGCCAGTACCTAATATCTAAAAAGAGACATATATATCTAAACCATATATATATATCTAAACCTAAATCCGTGATCCAAAACACCTTGTGAGTATTGTCCAATATTGTGTAGAAGCTTTTCAAGAACATTTTTAAATTTTGAGAGAAACGTGTGGCCATGGAATGCTGCATAAAAGTTGGATATTAATCAGATTCACGTATTAGCTTGATTCCTTAAACCATGGTTTGGAGCGTAAACCCTAGTTTAGGCTCCTCAAACCCTAGTTTGGGCTTAAACTGCCATTTGAGATTCCAAATGTTAGTTTTCTTAAACCCTGGTTTGGGAAATTATTGTGCAAACTAGGGTTTCCGATAACCTAAACCACGGTTTGAGCTTAAACCCTAGCGTAGACAGCCCAGACCATAGTTTAGGCTCGCCAAATGCACAATAATTCACTGAACCCCAGTCCAACTCTCAAACTGGGGTTTAGCGAATTATTGTGCATTTGGCTAGCCCAAACTAGGGTTTGAGGAGCCTAAACTAGGGTTTAAGCTCCAAACCCTGGTTTAGGAAATTATTGTGCATTTGGCTTGCCATAGTTAACTGGTAAACTATTTTGGCTAATTGTGCATGCGCTGGTGACTTTCGGTATGTTTGTGCATGGATTGGGTTACTATGCATTATGTCTCTGGTTTGTGATAGTGTTTATAGTAAAATTCTGAAATACCAAATTAACTTAGGACTCAATTGGTACAGAAAGGATGGAATAACAAATTCCCAAAAGTCCAATACCTTATTTGGAGCGCTGTACATGTAATTAATACATATAATCTATTATTGTAGTATCTATAATCAATTTGTAACTTAATGTATATGTTTTGTAGAATAATATATATGCGGTCTATATGGCACGCCGTTTTACTATTTATTCCAAAAACAAAGCATCCCACAAACTTTTTTTCAAACATATTTTCGTTGAATCAAGATGCAGTCTTCATGGCATCTCTGATATAAGATACCCACTGAATAAGTAAGATATTATAATTTAAAGATATTTATATAAGATATCTAAAAAACCTAAGTAGATATATTATATAATTTAGTACCGTATATAACTTATAAACTATAATACGAGATATATTATAAAGTTTAAAGTTTACTATATACTTTAGTACCGTATATATCTTATAAACAATAGTATGAGATATATTATCAAGTTTATGAAATATCTTATGTAGTATATAAGCTGGGTCCAAATAATACATGAGATACATATATGCTTAGGACCCATATATAAGATATCTACTAAAGTTTATGAGATATGTTGTTTTGGGAATAACTAGTAAAACAGTGTGCGCTGAGTCTATGATCTTATACATATCTATGTTCCACTAAAACATTTAGTGTACTACAGAGAGAATTATGTTATAAATGAAGTGGCAAAATAAGACAGCGTGGGAATATGAAATCACCATACTAACAACAACAAAAAAAAATTCCCGCGCTTATGTCATCGGCATCATTTCTTAATTTTGCCATTTTGCTGTTTTGGAGGCAGATAATTGAAAGAGAGGGAGGCAAACATGGTGCAAGCGGTAGGTAGCATCTTCCGTTGTAATAGAATAGTCGGTCATATTATGTTTGGTGCAATTTTGATTTTCACAAATCCAGCGAGTCTGACAGTGTCGATGTTGGAACACACTACAGTTCTTTAGGGTATAGCGGATTTTAGGGTATAGCGGATAGGTATATACTTTTTAACACAATATTTTTTTATATTGTACATTTATAATAAATAAAATATTACCGTTAGGAACAGTGATCCATCCCCCACACAATGACATGTTTACTTTGATATAGCAGTTTCCTTGCCGTGCGTAAAGCTTCAAGAAACACAATGACGTAACCGGAAGTTTACACCAGGTAAAGCGAAAGTAAGTCGCTCCAGAGTAATTTCACTGAAAATGTATAAACAGTTAGTTTGGAAGAAACAAACTCTGTGAATAATATGATGTATAATTATGTCCTCTATAACTGGAAAGAAGCTTGGTTCATAAATCACACCATGTCAATGAACACAGACGTCAATAATAACGCACGTGCTTCCGGCAGTAACGGATCATCCTAATTTGCGTACAAATCAGATTTGCGGGGATCGTCTCAAAATCAATATGACCTGCGAACAATATATCAAATGGGTTTGTTATGCCACCGGGGACGGGTGGCACACAGTGTTCGGACCGTCCGTCGATCCGTTCGTCCGTCTGTCCGTCCGTCCGTCCGTATGTCAGTCAGTCCGTCACACGTTTTGGTTAACCAGGTC
Organism: Conchocele bisecta; assembly: GCA_029237695.1. NCBI lineage: Eukaryota > Metazoa > Mollusca > Bivalvia > Lucinida > Thyasiridae > Conchocele > Conchocele bisecta. The sequence goes on along the minus strand of CM055265.1, from coordinate 86,354,092 downwards.
GTAACAGTTTCTCAAACTGGCCATAGCATCTACATACGTTGCTTTTATTATTATACATGTATGTAGCTTCATTCTATCTTCATGAAAGAGGGGGTGTTTCATTGTAGAGAGATCAACACCACAGGGATTCAAAATTCTAATTGACATTGACAACTACAATTTTAAAATTTGTGAATATTTATTTTAAAGGCATTCATTTTCTAAATAAAAATAATACTGGTCAGGCCCGTAGCCAGGATGAGGCAGACGAGGCAGCCGCCTTGTCTCAGATTTTGCCGTGTTTTTATGATTTTTACACTCGATCGTTTTGCGGTATGTTTGAATTTCTGTAAAAAGTTGAGGCGAACTGTCGGCGCATGCTGGGGTGTTGACTTTAGTGGGTTTTTTTTCACTCGACGCCAATATACATTGTTGCTGGAAAAAATAACAATAGCACATGTGTGCCCACCTCCCCTCGCCATTTTTTTCTGGGGTGTTGACTTTTTTCTCTTTTTTTTTTTTTTTTTTTTTTCACTTCCAACCCCGATGTTGCTGCAAAAAAGTAACAAAAGCACAGGTGTGCCAACCTCCCCTCGACATTTTTTTTCTGGGGTGACTGTTTTTTTGTTTACTTCCAACCCCAATGTTGCTGGAAAAAATAACAAAAGCTCATGTGTGCACATGCGCACCTCTCGCCAATTATTTTATGGGGTGTTGACTTTGTTTTTATTTCTCTTCAAGCCCGAATGTTGCTGGAAAAAATAACAAAAGCACAGGTGTTCCCACCTCCCTTCGCCAATTTTTTTTCTGGGGTGTTGACTTCGTGTGTTTTTTTCACTACGCCAATGCTGCTGGAAAAATAACAAAAGCACATGTGTGCCCACCTCGCCTCGCCAATTTTTTTTCTGGGGTGTTGACTTTGTTTTATTTTCACTACGCCAATGTTGCTGGAAAAAATATGCGATTTCAGGGCATTATATTTAATGCCGTATCCGGTGGTTCATGTTCATGATCAGTTTTTATCAGATTTTGGCGCTAAACAAAAAATATGTGGCAAACAGTGCAGATCCTGGTGAGCCAGCTCGTTACGAGCCGGCTCATCTGGATGTACACTGTTTGTCAATACCACTATACATGCATTTGAGGTTTAAATGGTTAATATTACATGTACATTCGTGAAGTTATAGTCTGATTTATTAATTACTAATTACAGGGTGATGGTGTATATTGATGGACCAGCCCGTCGGTGCCTCGCGGATTGACGGAATGATCGAGCCAATCTGATTGGTTCATTCCATCATTTTGCGGGGGTCCGACGGGCGGGTCCATCAATGGACACCATCACCAATCACAGTTAATACACTCAGTAACACTGTTTACGGCCACCACCTCGGCCCAACCCTTCACAGGACTCGAATCATTGCCGGGACTCATAGAAAATGTGTGGCAAACAGTGCAGATCCTGATGAGACGTTTTGATCATTAAGAGCCGCCTCATCTGCATGTACACTGTTTGCCACTACCACTATACATGACTGTGAGGTTAAAAGGGTAATGTTACATGTACATTTGTGAAGTTATTCTCTATGATTTATTAATTAATAATTACAGTTAATACACGGTTTACCACCATGTCTGTATTCAGTATGTCTCGCCGGGAATCGGCGCACCACTGCCCCTCCCCACCCCCATCCCCACTGCCCCCCCCCCTCCCCACCCGCATCACTCTATGTTTTAATTCAGTCTCATAACGACATTTATTTGTTTTTATGGCACCACCCATCACATTGCTTCAAGAAAATATTGGGATGAAAAAAAAGTTTAAGCAGTGTAAATATTTTTTTTTATTTTTCAGTTACACATGTACACATGTACACATTACATGATGAAACAGATTTAATCAGTGTTAATGTGATATGCATGTAAGCATGTTTCCTAGTCATTTACAAAACAAATACATGATTTGGAATGTTTTGAGACACCCCCTCAGCAACTGTCGCACACGTATCCGATAAACACCAAAGCTATCCGTTACTGACTAATTCAGTGCGTTAGGTAAACAAGGAATTATGCAAGGAAAACATTGGAATAAACTAAACAAGTAACCCAATTTGGAAAGAAGACACTTTTTCCTGTCTATTGGTACCAGGTACTTGTCCAAATGTTCTACTTTAAAGACGTATGCAGCAATAATCTTCTTAGCTATCCGCTAAACACTAAAGAACTGTAGTCCAATAATTAATATTAGACCTCTGGTTTTGCTATCTGATGGACCATATTCAATCAGAAATAACAGATGAAAAATAATTCAATATATGCGTTTTATGTTATAGATCGAGGAACACACCAAAGAGTTTTACTATGTAATTTAATTAACTGAATCCCATCAAATAAGGCCCTTCTCTCCTACTTTCACTATTTGTATGGATGCTGTCACAGGTGATTCTAGCATGTCTTGGATAGTCCATTATTGTTTGTATATACATAAAACACCTTTCTAATCAATGTGCAAAACAATTCAAATGTGCCCGGGTGTAAATATAATAGTACTTAGAAAGGTACAAAACTCCCATTCGCCACCATTGAAACAAAAAGCCACGCGATGTAGACATCTGGAACTTGCCTATACAATGCATTACAGTGTGTCGAAACCGCTGTTTGGGGTGGGTTTTCGGCATAGATTTCACAGTTGCTAATACAGTGCGACCCCGTTAGTACACGGAAGTCCGGCGACATACAACCTTCCGTGTTGCTTATCCGAACCGTGCTATATCAGTTCTCGCCCAAGACGCATCATAATGTCAACAAAAAATACATGTACACTGTGACTGCGAATGAACGACGTCGCCAATGCCTATAATATGCCATAAATTTTCACTGTTATCTTCGCATGTAATAAATATATTGAAGCCAAGAATTGTTAACGTCATGTTTTATTTATTCATCATGTTCATGTAGAATGTAGATCTACGCAGGTCCGTGCAATCCATTATTGTAAACGCGTGTAGAAAAAAGTGTAGTAATGATGACGCAATGACCCAATGACCGATATCCTGTTCCATCAGCTGCAACGTCACGGACAAGCTCGTGCGTTGCAATCTGTGTTTACTGATATGGTGAGCACAGGTGGAAGATCCCACCCACCTGGTATCGTACTGTACATGACATTAATAATAGAACAAGATCAAGTGGGTGGGGTAATGGATATTTTTGTAATGGTCATTTTCTTTGTGTCACACGTCCGACTATTCCACCTGTGGGTTTGAGTACAGACCTGTATAGACATGTTTTGCCCGACGTGTTATAATATTGCGCCAGTTCATGAAGTAATCAGGCTTATCACGTGAGATTTTCGACGAAGATGAATCTGATAATAGTGTACATTTTCTGTAAACGATATCGATTGTTGACGAATATTAAATTAGTAATTATTACACATTTGCTCTGAAAATGTTATCAACTTTCCGATATATTTGCATAAAAAAGTCAAATCATTCTCGGCGAAAATCTCAGTTATATAATAAAGTTGATTATCTCATGCACTGGCTCAATTATGACGTAGCGAAACAAGGCCAGTTGTCACGTACACATTTGTGTACATGCGCCGGGGGCGTGGGCAGTGCTGTAACAATTTAGTTAATCTGGGTCGAGTTAATCTGCGCGACTGATACGCGATCTCCGATTGGTCAGCATTTACACCTAATTAATATTCCACCAATGGTGAGCGCGAACGCATGCCGGAAAAAATGAAATCGAGCACATAACAATTAGCACTGCTTTGTTACTGGGACCAATAATTGATCTTATTCCCAGTTTGCTCGGATTAATTTACGAAATGTGCAAATGTGATCAGCTGCACATTCACATCGGTGAGATAAAAGGAGGCTATGCGTCCATAAACAAAAAAAAATCGTCCATTTTGGGTCTAATTTGGGAAAGAATCGCAAATTTAACACGATTTCTGACAATAGTCGTGTTACAAATTTAACACGATTTTGATATACAAATAGGAAAAAAATTCGGGAGCCAAGGCACAACCGTGTACTAACCGAAATCGTGTTATAGTGAAGCGTGTACTAACGGGGTCGCACTGTATACAAATAGGCAAAAAATTCGGGAGCCAAGGCACATCCGTGTACAAAACCGAAATCGTTTTATAGTGAAGCGTGTACTAACGGGGTCGCACTGTACATTAACATAAATCTCAAAGATTTCGAGTGTAAACTGCACTAAAAACGTGTCTCACTAACCTAAATTCGCTTTTTTAAAATCAAACACGTTCACTTCTGCATTCTCAATGACTATTAGCCGACATCTTTGAAAATATTTCAATCACGTGCACGCAGTGGTTTGGTTGGTTACTGGAGACTGACGTCATTTTCATTAGCCAACCAAATCAGTGCGTGTCACATAATTCAATATTTTCAAAGATGGCGGCTAACATTCATTTTTAATCAGGAAGCGAAAGTGTATGATTTTAAAAAGCGAATTTAGGTTAGTGAGACACGTTTTTAGTGCAGTTTACACTCGAAATCTTTGAGATTTATGTTAATGTATTAGCAACTGTAAAATCTATGCCAAAAACCCACCTCAAGCAGCGGTTTCTATATGCTGTAATGCGTTTTATAGGCGAGTTCCAGATGTCTACATTGCGTGGCTTTTAAAAACATTAAATATTAAAAATATACAGAAGTATTATACTGAATTTATTACATTATCACAGCCAAAATGTGATAATGTAATAAATTCAGTATAATAAAAATTAATAAATTGATCCTTAAATTGAAAATTTCTTTCTCAAAGTGTACTTAGCAAGAAAAGTATACTTAGCAGTCACAGCTATAAATAAACTATTTAGATGTGATAAGTAATAAGTTGTTTAGACAGATGCTCACGAAAATATCCATGTGCAGCATCAAAATTGGTATGTAACTTACAGATTGCAGTCACATTTATATGCATGTCTCCACATTGGTGTGTAGAAGCAAAATTGTATTTATGAAGCATCATTATGTGGGTATTATTTTCTATATTATGCATAATTATGTTGTAATTTACCGGAATCCCGATCGGACAACTTGGTTTGGCACTTAAGTACATCTTTGGTTTTTTGTATTTGAGAGTTGAATCTGGTTATGTCCCTTATAAGAGTAAACCTATTACTTTTAGGGGAAGGGGCCAAGTGACTTTCGTGTAGTATGGACCTGGCACCAGCTCAGGTTAGTCTAATTTCAGGGCTGAATATATATTTATCTCGATATTCCGTTCTGATTTTGGGATCCCCCCCCCTCCCCCAATGCAGCAGGTTAAATGCGGAATGGAACCGGTTAGACCTTAGCTGTTGATAGGCCGTTAAACACCAATAAATCAATCAATTCTTTACTGGGAGTAACTGCATAAATACTTAATGCACACATACCTGTGATTTATTCACAAGTATAAGTAGCTGTTGGTTGCTAAGTTTTGGATGAAATTCCAACAAATATTGATTTTATTGCGAAAAAACAATTTTCCTATGGGAATTTAACATGGGGCAAAAAGGCGCTCCAGAGTGACGAGGAGGGTAAAAAAAATAATTTGGAAATTGACTCCGAAACCTGGCGAGATAGATTTGAAATAATTTAACTAAGAAAACAAAAGTTAGATTTTGAAAATCGGTCCACTAATCTTTCTTTTTCTTTTGGAAAATAAAATGAATTTTAGCCCCATGCTAAATTCCTATAGGAAAATAGTTTTTTCGCAATAAAATAATTTGATAGAATTTCATCAAATAACATATTTTTGGGGAGGGTGATTTTTTCATTATTGAAATAGCCAAAAGTTTGTCGGCAGAAAAACGTGGAATAGACATATACTATCTCTAGTGTCTGTAACCGCCTGTCCCACTCTCATTTTTCCTGTCTAAAACGTTACCCAAATGTGAAGGGGCTATTTACAGGCCTCAATTATATAGATATAGCATAAATCTACACTGTCCGTAAAATCCAGAAGTCCCATTTCTCCAATCATCGCAACAAATGTCAATTGATTCCCCTTTTGTTTGTATATTTGTTAGTCACTACAAATATTTGTATTATTGTGTCATTGTGCATATCTCCTTCATCTCACTTCACACGCCAACATAATCTGCTATCAAAGATTTTATGTCAAAAATTATAAATAAATTAACTGGCCGACTTTCATGGAGATTACAGTTATGATCATGTTATTGATGTAAGTTTTCCAGGGCTCCAGATAAGGAATTAGTAATTGAGTATTTTCACTCCATCATTTCTGAATCAATTTGGTATTTCAAACACTACTGTTTACACATCAATAGACAGCAATTATTGAATAGTTTGCTTCGAAATGAAAACATGTCTTGGCATTTCATTAGAATTGTCTCCTTGGAGACAATTCTAATGAAATACCAAGATGTGTTTTCATGGAAAATAAGAAAAAAATGCTATATTTGTGGTCTGTTTATTGTTTTCTGCAGCATGATAAATGTACCACAAAATTGTAATTGCTTTTTGATAGTCGCTACTTCTAATTTCAATTGGGTTATTGGCAATTTTAATTGGGTATTTAACAAATACGCAGCTTATCTGGAGCTCTGGTTTTCACTTGCTGAGGACAGGTGAAAACAATAAGGTATTCATCGTAAATGCCCATAATATGATTATTTAGTATGTGATGTTAACCCATTTCACTCTGGATACTCATACACATGTATCTAAATTTAGTTTTTCTTTTTTCCTCATATCTCATAAATTTACAGTGGTACCTCTCTAAATAAAAAGAAATATAAAGAAAACAAGTTAGATTTTGAAAATCGGTCCACAAATCTTTTGTGGATCTTTTGTGGATCTTTTGTGGGTTTTTTTGGAAATAAAAATAAATGTTTAGTCCCATGCTAAATTCCCATAGGAAAATTGTTTTTTCAATCATTATTCGATAGAATTTCATCAAATATAAACATTTGGGAAGGTGAATTTTTTATTATTGATGAAAAAGTACTTACATTTAAATATTTTTTAAATTTGATGTGTGTAAAAAGTCACCCTTCCCAAATTCTTGTATTTGATGAAATTCAAACAAATATTGATTTTATTGCGAAAAAACAATTTAACATGGGGCAAAAGGGGCCTCCAGAGTGACGAGGAGGGTAAAAAAAAGAGAAAAAAATTGGAAACCTGGCGAGATAGATTGGCAATAATGTAACTAAGAAAACAAAAGTTAGATTTTGAAAATCAGTCACGGTTTAGAGAGATTCCACTGTAATTAAAGCATGTTTGTGTGTTTTGCAATCATAAACAGACATTGTCATCATATATGAATGACAGTGAAAATCTTAAAGAGAGAGTTTTCACAATTACAGATTAGGCCATAAAAAAGTACTTTCGTTCTCAGATACTGCGATGTCAGAAAGATCCCGGCACGTCCGAGTATTTTATCATCATGGAAAAATAAAAACATATTGTAAATTTGCTGCATGATCGATCAAAAACATTAGGATTTCGTGACCATAATGTTCCTCCTTTTTTTTTTTTAGCTCACCTGAGTGAAAGGCTCATGTGAGCTACTGTTACCGCTTTTTGTCGCCCGTCGTCGTCCGGCGTCCACAATTTCCACATTTATCGGATTTACTAACCATCTCGTTGTTTCTGGCAATACTGTTTCAGTTCTTTCAGTACTTTGATTACTTTTAGCTTAGACCCCACTAACAATATGGAGTATTATGAATTTTAAGATGTTGGACGGTGGCCATTTTGAATTTAAAGGTTAAACTATAAATTAACCATAACAGTATAGTTTTGACATGCTATAATTACCGTAAAGATTCTAATAGACGCCCATGCTCTAATAGACGCCCACCCCCCACTTTTTACGTTGCAAATGACACATTCTTTGGCGGATTTTCACGAAATTAGTGCCTATAAACGCCCAGTACCGACTTGAAACAAAATCGGAGCTAATTGTCCAATTAGATTTTTTTTCTTTCCATTATTTCGAAAGCAACTTCCTTTAAAATCGGGGAAAAAACATAATTGCTACTTTCAAAAGCGGAAGCGAAATTCGACTGTTTCCGGTGTCGCAGTAAATTCCTCATCAGCAGTAGCTATTTGCACGAACACAGGGTGATCAGAATTTACACGGTTACGGAGACGCCATTTTCAAAGCATCTCAAACCCGACAGATCCGAAACACTGACGCTGACGAAACGTCCGTAGGCGTAAATCTGATCAGCATTAATGATTGACGCTGTCTTGATATACATTACCATTAAGTTTAACATTTCTACCGACTGTACCATAATGACCAGAGTGGGCCGAAACGTCTTGGCCCAAATGTTTATAAACTGACAGACAGTACAATCAAGTCTGGCGTTTGAGAGTAACGTCCCTTAGTTATGTTTTTGTTCAGATAGCGGAACATCGTATATTTTTTTTATCATTTTCCCTTTGCATCTATTAAATGCCCACCCTGGACTTCGGAGCCAGTGGTGATTCTAATAGACGCCCGGGCGTCTATTAGAATCTTTACGGTATTGGGAAACGACATGTCAATTGTGTTTCTTGCTCATCTCATTACAGAGATACTGCATTTTATATATTTCAAAATGGCGTTGGCAGCCATTTTGAATTTCGTGTTGTAAAACGTTTTCCCATCATTTTTTGAAAAATGCAGAGAAGCTATTTTTTTCAAATTGAGAAATCAACAATAAAAAAAAGTAGGAACATTATGGTCACTGAATCCTCAGAATTGACCCTACTACATGTACAATCATGTCTGATGAAAATCTGGTGATTTTTCATGTCTAAAGAGGTTATGGTAACATTATTAACACTTACACCTCTACAGTGTTCTGCCAAGAAATCGGAGACATGGGGCCAATGACCCCATGGGTAAAAAAAAGTGGGGACATTTTCAAAAATGATGGGGTCACACATGGAATTTTGAAGAAAAACACTGCTTCAAACTATTAAATATCAACAATTAAAGTAATTAATAGTTTGAAATAGTGTTTTGCTGAGCCCGACAATGGACTTGCAATATAAATTAATTAATGTAAATTTTCAGCATGTTGTGATTGTGAAAAAAAAACATGAAAATAAACATTAAAACATGATCATGATTTATTTGTAGTTCTTTATCATTCCATCGGCTCCCAAACAATACGCGCATTTCAAACGGCTTTTCTGATTGGCGGGCCAAAATAGTTCGCTTTATACTTGTATCACTTATGTAAATATACCATCCAATGAAAACCGTCGATAGATGTATAGCTAAGCGCTGTTGCTATGAGAATTTTACATTTCCGGTACATTTCACGAGCGCCCCTAACACAGTTCGGACTTTTTTAATTTCGCAACCCGCGAACTCTGACCGAATATTTAATGCGCCTGTTGGCCCATCGGTAATTTTTTTCTTGCGCCATTGACAATTTTTCCGCGCCAATGGCGCGATCCCGCGTCCTTGGCAGAACACTGCCTCTATCTTAATTTTTTTGTCGTCTGCTGTTTATTTTCTATTTTTCGTTTGTATCATCAAAAAAATGCTTTGACAGCACTTTAGAATAATTTACAACATACTTTGACAGCACTTCAGAATCATTTCCATTGATTCTGAAGTGCTGTCAAACCATGTTTTTTATTGAGAAATAAGGCAAGATATAAGAGCAACAGTGTTGTGTGTAGCGGTCTAAGGGTTAAACCATTTTCACTACATGTTAAATTCACATGCAAACTGTACATATATATGCAGCTGACGACTTGAAGAAAAAACAGAGATGAGGATCTCGTACAATTTTTTTTTTAAAATATGCCGGCCCTCCCTCGTCACTTTCAGCTAACTCCGTGTCAGAGAACCAAAGTACTTTTTATGGTGTGGGTGGTGGTCGGGCGAACAAGACGGCGTAAATTAATGTTAGGGGTTCCTCCTTATAGGAATCACGATTTGCCTGGTTTGGCCCTCAGGTACGTTTTATCTTTGGCTCTTTTGTTACCTGGGAGTTGAATTGGGTTATTGCCCATTATAAAAGTAGTAAGATTATTACTGATCCTACTGCTTTTGGGAGGGGCCAAGTGATTCTGGTGTGGCAAGGACCTGGCATCAGATCAGGATTATTCTGATTTCATGGCTGAATATATAGTTTTGTTATTGTAAATATTCGGTTCTGATTTTGGGATTTTCCCCCCATTTGTACATGTACTTGAACATGTACATGTACTTTTACAGGTAATACATGGGATTTAGTACTAAACCCATTGACCCAGCCTTAAATGACCGTAGCTGTTGATAGGCCGTTAAACCCCAACAAACAAACAAACAAACAAACAAACAAACAAACAAACAAACACACTTTTTATGGCCTTAATTGTCATGTACACATTGGTTTAGAAATGATACAAATATAAAGTTAAATAAATAAAGTTATATTTGTTTCTTTACTTATGAACCACTTCACTGATTTTGGTAACATTTGGCCACATTGTGTGTCTAGGGATGGCGCTTTCTTTTGCACATCATCCGACTGCCCAAGGACAAGGTCATTGAGGACTTATGTTCACCTTGTTTGTTAAGAAAATTAATATTATTCTTATCAAGGCTGCCAGCGAGGGATTAGCTGAGTGATAACAATGCCCTTGTTTTTTTGTTTTTTCTCTCGTTTTTCTCATCAAAAACATGGCTTGACAATACTTTAGCTTCATTACCAATGAAAATGATTCTGCCAAACAATGTCTTCTGAGAAGGAAGACAAACTATACAACAACAGCACACGACACTTCATTTTCCATATTCTAAGGCAGTGAAGGAATTTTTACAAGGAGGATTGAAGGTCAGGGGTATCTTAACCCTTTCAACACCACAGACCTCTATAGAGACAATGTTTGCAAACAGTGCAGATCCAGATGAGCCAGCTCGTAACGAGCCGTCTCATCAGGATCTCCACTGTTTGTTAATAATTTTAAACGTCGTACAGATTACCCTTTTAGAAGAATGGGATAATTTGAATGAACAAAATTAATGAAATAGCGTGAAACATTGGCATGGAACATCCTATTAAGTTACTTGGTGTTGAAAGGGTTAATCCTTAAAATGCGGGAAACAAAATGTTGTCTTCTGCTGTTGTTTTAAATATTGTCTTCTTTCAGGTGGGTGGCAGGTGGGAGCATGCGATGGGTAATGTAACGATCGGGGTTCATCCTTACCGCAATCCTGACCGGAGACCTGGTTTTGGCCCTCACATACGTCTTTGACATTTTTGTATGTGAAAGTTGAATCTGGTTATACCCCTTATGTGAGTATTACGATTATTACTTTTAGGGGAAGGGGCCAAGTGACTTTGGTGTGGTATGGACCTGGCACAGCCATTGGCCCGGACTTAAATGACAGCTGTTGATAGGCCGTTAAACACCAATAAATCAATAAAATCTTCTTTCGCAATAAAAATGAGTTGACAGCACATTAGAATCATTTCCATTTGGAAATGATTCTAAAGTGTTGTCAGACCATTTTATTCTGGAGAAAAATAGAGAAAATAAACCACAAAACCACAACATTTCATTCAGCTGTGTAAGGGGGGATTCACATCTCAGGCCAAGTTATCCGAAGTAGTAAGGGTATCTGGCACCAGAGCAGGACACCATCTTTTAGTGCTTAACCCTTTCAACACCGCAGACCGCTTTTAGCGGTCTGGTTACACAACTCCCTTTCAACACCACAGACCGCTTTAGCGGTCTGGTTACCTGTCGTTATTTAAGTAACGCACATTTTGATTGGCTGGCTTGTGGGAAGCTAAATTTACAACGTACGGGATTTTAATAAATATCTTCGGATACTATCGGTCTTTTTCATTGGTTTTAATGTTATAAATGAGGAAAACCCCGTCTATTATTAGCAATTAGCGATGTCAATAATTAGGACGAAAATTGACACAAAATGGCGGACAATTCGTCAGAATCGGAGCTGTCCGATAATGAAACGATCGACAATATCGGTGATTTCGACTTGATTCACATAAATGAGGAAGACAGACAACATTTAGCCCATAAAAGGGTACAATTTGCAGATCAATTCGGCACCAGCAGTGACGAAGATTCTGATTTTGAAGGGTTTGAAGTGGGTGAAGGTTACGTGACCCCTGAATTTTTAGCATGGTCCAAGACAAAAAATGTCAGAAATATCCACCAATTCACGGAGCGTACTGGTCCAACTCGTGTATTAGATGGTTCACGAAGAGCAATTAACTATTTTCAGTTGTTTTATAGTGACACAGTCTTTGAAGAAATTGCAAGGTGCACCAATTTGAACGCCAACCATAAACGTCGGTCGGACCCAGAAAATCATAAAGGTGTTTGGTCCGAAGTGAGTTTGGAAGAAATGAAGGCGTACTATGGATTAATGATTTTTAGCTCGACTGTTCGAAGAATAAGTAGAGCTTATGTTGTCAACCCGGCGTCGTGTTAACCATGTTAAGGTTTTTAGTCAAGTTTGTATATGGAATACTACTGGCCCTACACCCACCATACTTGGACAACTTCATCTCCTAGTGATGTACATCAATAACCCCTGATCTATATTTGACCTTGACCTACATTTCCTCTTGAATTACTTGGTTAATTCCCCTTGGTTAAGGTTTTTAGTCAACCTTGGTTAAGGTTTTTAGTCAAGCTTGTATATGCAATATTACTGGCCCTACACCCACCATACTTGGACAACTTCATCTCCTAGTGATGCACATCAATAACCCCTCATCTATATTTGACCTTGACCTACATTTCCTCTTGAATTACTTACTTAATTCCCCTTGGTTAAGGTTTTTTAGTCAACCTTGGTTAAGGTTTTTTTCAAGCTTGTACATTGAATACTATTGTGCATCCAGACACCATACTTCGACAACCTTTTCTCATAGGTATGTACATCAATAACCCCTGATCTATATTTCACCTTGACCTACATTTCCTCTTCAATTACTTACTTAATTCCTTTTGGTTAAGGTTTTTAGTCAACCTTCTATATGGAATACTACTGGCCCTACACCCACCATACTTGGACAACTTCATCTCCTAGTGATGTACATCAACAACCCCTGATCTATATTTGACCTTGACCTACATTTCCTCTTGAATTACTTACTTAATTCTCTTTGGTTAAGGTTTTTAGTCAAGCTTGTAGATGGAATACTCATGGCCCTACACCAACCATACTTGGACAACTTCATCTCCTAGTGATGTACATCAACAACCCCTGACCTATATTTGACCTTGACCTACATTCAACCTTAAATTACTTACTTAATTCCCCTTGGTTAAGGTTTTTACTCAACCTTGGTTAAGGTTTTTAATCAAGCTTGTACATGGAATACTATTGTGCATACAGACACCATACTTGGATAACTTTTTCTCATAGGGATGTACATCAATAAACCCTGACCTTTATTTTACCTTCACCTACATTTAACCTTGAATTACTTGCTTAATGTTTATAGTCAAGCTTGTATATGGAATACTTCTGGGCCTACATCAACTATACTTGGACAACTTTATCTCCTAGTGATGTACATCAATAATCCCTGTCCTATATTTGACCTTGACCTACTTTTATCCTTGGATTGCTTAGTTATCTCCCCTTGGTTACGGTTTTTACTCAAGCTTGTATATGGAATACTCCTGGGCTTACAGCAACCATACTTGGAAAACTTTATCTCCTAGTGATGTACATCAATAACCCCTGACCTATATCTGACATTGACCTACATTTAACCTTGAATTACTTACTTAATTTCCCTTGGTTAATGTTTTTAGTCAACCTTGGTTAAGGTTTTTATGCAGGCCGCAGCCACCTTCTTTGTCAAGCTATGTGTACATCGACAACCCTCGTAGTCGAGCTATGCTGTTCTCCTACAGTTCTTGTTATGAACGTAATGAAACTTGACAGGGATGAACTTTATTGGGCAGAAAGTGGACTCCTTCAAACAAAATTTGGTGAAATTATGTCACGAAACCGTTACGTCCAAATTAAACGTTACCTGCACTTCAGTAACGACACCTGTAATACCAATGGTAAATTACACAAGGTCCGCTATATTATTGACCACTGCCGTCAGACATTCCAGAGTGAATAATACCCGAATAAGGAAGTATCTGTAGACGAGGCAATGGTGCCATTCAAAGGTAGATTGGGTATCAAACAATATATGAAGGACAAGCCTGTGAAATGGGGAATAAAGTTATGGGTTGCCACCGACGCCGTGACTGCTTACTGTTACAACTTTGAAGTTTACGTTGGAAAGGATGACACAGTAATAAACACAAATCTTGGACTTACTACTAAAGTTGTAATAGAGTTGACTAAAGACATTCACAATAAGGGACATGTTATATACACAGATAACTTTTACACTAGTCCGCAGCTTGCCGACTTTCTATACGACAATAAAACATATCTCTGTGGTACTATTCGGACCAATCGCAAGGGATATCCGAAAGCTTTGGTTCAAACAACTGCGCAAGCTCGACGACTACCCAGGGGAGCGTCAGATTGGCTTATGTGTGGCCCGTACCATCCTACTGGAAAGACAATCGTATAGTGTACTATCTATCCTCCTACCATGAGCCAGAGTCTGCAGATGGCGAGGAACTGACGGCTACCAGGAAGAACAAGGATGGAACAGACAACATACTTCCTGCCACACCAACTGTTCTTGGTTACGCATCTTACATGGGTGGTGTAGACCGATTAGACCAGAATTCAAGAATGAACAAATCAAAGAAATCTATATGATGGTACCGGAAAATTGAAGTCAAACTTCGAAAAATGGTGCTGTACAATGCCTATGTTCTCGAGGGAATGGTTATCGACCATAACGAGCCACACAAACAGAAACGTGACCATCTTTCGTTTCACATGGATGTTGCCAACGATTTGATTGGGACATTCAGTAGCACAAAGAAGTTCCAGCGACCCAGGAGTGCTGCTCATTCAGAAGAACCGCGACTCGATGGGACCAACCACTGGCCGATCGCTGCTGGTGGGAAAGACAGACTTTGTGTTGTGTGTAACCGACTACACAAAAACTACCTGGTTTGTCACCCTCGAGCCTCAGTAAAGGACAATCCCTTCAAAAGGACAAAGACCACAATGGCTTGTGAAAAATGTGTTGTTGCCCTGTGTTGTAATTCCAGAAGTACATGTTTCAAGGACTTCCACACAAAAGTTTACTACTGGCAATGACGGTTACTGGTAAGCGATATTACCTGTGCACACCTGTACTTACCTGAACATGTTGAACTTACCTGTATGTGATACCTGCATAGAAGAGTACAGAGTGGTACTCTGGAATTTGATTTTACAACAAACAAGTAACAGACCATTCAGTGGATTTTATTTTTTAAAAAATCAAATAAAATTTACGATATTATACATAATTTACAATATACATCGTTAACACACCTGTAATTTTTTAACACACACAACAATAAGTATTCCATTCACTCAATATTACTCACATTCATTGAACAGAAAATACAATAAAAACAACAATATTACAACTATACATGTCCTTACAGTACCTATAATTATTTTTTACCTGAAATTTACCTTTGTTACCTGTATAATTACCTGTACCATGTGACATAATGTAATAACAACATGTGTTCTGGAACATACAATCAATTTGCTAAGATTTGATACCAAATACTTGATGATATGTTGATAAACAAAAAAGTTACCTGGTAATATTTAACATTAGTACTATTTTCTAAAATGTACGAAAGTTACTTGGTGTTGAATGGTAGATTCCACACTAAGTTACTCGGTGCTGAAAGAGTTAAACCTTACAGGCCCATATATGACATTGCTGTTGAACAGACATAAAACCGGAATCAATCAATCAATCTGGCTATTCTGGCTATCCCAAACATATCATGCACTGTTTGTGAATATCTTACTGATATTTAATCCTGGATCACCCTGATCAATGATAAATGGATCAGCCAGTAAATTGGCATGGAAGAGTCCATGTCAGTTAGTTTATACTCCCCACCCGCATACCGCCATTATACACCTGGCGAGTAAAGATTGTTTTATGCCCCCACCAATTTATTGGGGGTGGGGGGTGGGTATTGTCTTTTACCCCTGTCCGTCCTTGTGTGCATGTGTCCGTCTGTGCCTCCATAAGGTAAATGCGTTTTAAGTTTTTAATAACTCCTTAACTCCTTCCAATTTCCATAATATTTGACCACAATGTCTGTCTAAGAATAGTGCTTTGTTTCGCATACGACCCACACCCGAACACTCAAGGTCAAGGTCACTGGGGAAATATGTTCACCTTGTTTGTAAGGCAAATGCGTTAATGTTTTCTTAATAACTCCTTCACCAATTTCAATAATATTTGCCCACAGTGTCTGTCTAGGGATTTGCTTTCTTTCTCACATGACCCACGCCTGAACACTCGAGGTCACTGGGTACATATGTTCACCTTGTTTGTAAGGCAAATGCGTTTAAGTTTTCTCAATAACTACTTAACTCTTTCACCAATTTCAATAATATTTGTCCACAATGTCTGTCTATGGATGGTGCTTTGTTTCGCTCGAACACCCAAGGTCAATGTCACTGGGGACTTATATTCACCTTGTTTGTAAGGCAAATGCGTTACATAAGTTTTTAATTGTTTCTCAATTACTCCTTAACTCCTTCACCAAGTTCAATAATATTTGCCCACAATGTCTGTTTAGGGATTAGCTTCGTAATAACGATGCCCTTTTGCTATCAAGCCTGCAAGTGGGGACATCCGTGTTCTATGAACACATTTTCTAGTTTTGCTCTAAAATGTGTCCGAATGCAGGAAATGGGATGTAGATATCAAACTTTTCGGGGGTCCGGAACCCCTTGCAGTCTCCTAAGCTCTGCTTGGTCGACAAACGAGCAGTGCTCATTAGAAAGTGTAGTAAACTATTTCAATTAATAAATCCTGGATCCGAGACTGTACTTGTATTATAAATTGGTATGGATAATAGTTGCGAGGGGGTGTGGTGGGGTATGGTGCTGGTAAGGGTAAGTAGGATGGAGATGGGGGTGGGGGGAGTTCAAACGCCTGTACATAGAGTAAAAACATATTTGGAGTAAATACAGATCTATCTTGAAACATTTAGTATAGAGTAATCCTGCAACATATGGATAACTCCTGGGAACCAATCTGCTCCAATTTTATTGTAGTTGTCTCCCTTGCATTTCCGTCTTCGAAGTACATGACAGCCGCTTCGAACATAACTGTGCTCAGACCTAACCTTTTGAATGAGTGGAAATAAAAATTATCGTCTGCTGTTTTGTTTTCTTTTGTCAACTAATTTAATTTTAACCCTTACACCCTATCTTAATTTTTTGTCATCTGCTGTTTATTTTCGATTTTCACTTTTTATACCCCCTGCAACGAGTTGTGGCGGGGTATACTGAAGTCAGGTTGTACGTCCGTGTGTCTGTGCGTCCGTGAGTCTGTGAACTTAACATTACAGAAATATTGTTATAACTTCTATTTCCTTCATCTAAAATGCTTAATATTTCACACATGCATTCCTGTAAGGTTCTACTACCATGCTGTACCAAATCCACGACCGTCCAACCCCCGCTGATCCCAAGGTCAAGGTCAAATACTTAGTCTTTTTGCAAAACTTAACATCAGAGAAATATGTTATAACTTCTATTTCCTTCATCTAAAATGCTTAATATTTCACACATGCATTCCTGTAAGGCTCTACTACCATGCTGTGCTATATCCACGACCGTCAAACCCCCGCTGATCCCAAGGTCAAATACTTTGTCTCTTTACAAAACTTAACATCAGAGAAATATGTTATAACTTCTATTTCCTTCATCTAAAATGCTTAATATTTCACACATGCATTCCTGTAAGGCTCTACTACCATGCTGTGCCAAATCTAAGACCGTCCAACCCCCGCTGATCCCAAGGTCATGGTCAAATACTTGGTCTCTTTACAAAACTTAACATCAGAGAAATAAGTTATAACTTCTATTTCCTTCATTGAAAATTCTTAATATTTCACTTGTGCATTCATCTAATGTTGTACTATCATCCTGTGACAAATCTACAACCGTCCAACCCCCACTGATCCCAAGGTCAAGGTCACATACTTAGTCTCTTTACAAAACTTAACATCAGAGAAATATGTTATAACTTCTATTCTTTCATGCATGCATCCCTCTAAGGCTCTACTATCATGTTGTGACAAATTCCCGCTGATCTTGAGGTCAAGGTCACATAGTTAGTCTCTTTACAAAACTTAACATCAGAGAAATCGGTTATAACTTCTATTTCCTTGCTCGGATCTGCTTCACATTTCACACATGCATTGCTCCAATGGACCTCTACCACCCTGTGACAAATTCACATTCATGCCGCTCCCGCTAAGCCCAGAGTCAAGGTCACAAGCCCACACACTTGGACATTTTTTAGGGGTACCTGGGCCCACGCGGGGGGGGGGGGGGGGGGTGTGGGGGGAGGGGGGTATTCCGTAAGCCTCGCTTACTGACCAATCTAGTTATCATCAAATTTGACAGCACTTTAGAATAATTTACAACATGCTTTGACAGCACTTCAGAATCATTTCCATTGGAAATGATTCTGAAGTGCTGTCAAACCATGCTTTTATTAAGAAAGACGGTAATATATAAAAGCAAAATTTGACGACAATTGTTGTGTGTAGCGGTCTAAGGGTTAGCTTTTTTTTTCCAGAAATGTTTGCAATAGGTGGTTGTTATGGTGCACATATTGTATTATCATTTCAAAACTTAAATTGATATTTTTCACAAAGTGTGCTAGC
The DNA here is from genome assembly GCA_029237695.1 of Conchocele bisecta. Lineage (NCBI taxonomy): Eukaryota > Metazoa > Mollusca > Bivalvia > Lucinida > Thyasiridae > Conchocele > Conchocele bisecta. Next base: position 86,335,289 of record CM055265.1, on the reverse strand, counting down.
TTTCTTGAACAGTAATAGCAGACATGCATTATCTAATTTTATTGCATAAACTGGGTCCTCGTAGTGTATTAACACAGTGTAATAAAAATCATGCAATAGTTAAATAAATATGCAAATTAGCTCGTTACAGCAGAACCAGTACAGCTTCACTGTATGATGATGTGATTATGCATTAAATATATAATCATAACAAACTTGGCATAGCCTCGTTTCTCATGAAACCAGTAAACTCGTTTCATAAATATCATATTAAAGGTACATGCCCACCCACAGGCACAAACTGTTCTGTATAGGAATTAAATAAGTATATAATTGTGTCACTATTCCACCAGTTCTAAATAGTAATATTTATTTTACTGATAGTGACTTGTGGTGTTATCAGGCTATTTTCATATGCAAATGAGGCATGATATTTTTAGCTCACTCTCATGTGAGCTATTGTTACCACAATGTGTCTGTCGTCCATCGTTGTCGTCCGTGAACATTTTCAAATGTCTTCTCCTCGGTAACCATTGGGTCTATAGTCACCAAACTTCATGGTCATGGTCCTTAGGTAGGGGGATTACAAAATTGTTAAAATGACGTCATTACGTAATCCAAGATGGCTGCCATCTAAAAATAGCACAAATTCTTCAAAAATCTTCTTCTCAAGAACTGCCAACCGGATTTCGACAAAACTTGGTAGGAATGATCGATGTACAATGCTCTTTCAAATTTGTTAAAATGGTGACCCCGGGGTCAAAAATGGGCGTTGCCCGTGGGGTCAAATTGTGGTCAAATTTCATTTTTGACCGAATATGGTCATGTCATATATCAAATCGAAGGTATCAATGAGCCGATCACTCTGGTTATGTCATCCAAGATGGCCGCCAAAATGTCAAAAGGTCGTTCTTTTATTAAAGATTTCAAAATTCTTCTTCACATGAACCGCTTGGCCCATGGTAGTCAAACTTAAAAGTTATGGTATATGGGTGAAGCGTTTTCAGATTTGTTAAAACGGAGGTCGTCGCTAATCCAAGATGGCCGCCGTCTAAAAATAGCGCAAATTCTTAAATAAAATTCTTCTCATGAACCGCCAGCCGGATTTCGATGAAACTTGGTAGGAATGATCGATGTAGAAACTCTTTCAAAGGTGTTAAAATGGTGACCCTGAGGTCAAAAATGGGCGTGGCCCGTGGGGTCAAATTGGGGTATTATTTTTGACCGAATATGCTCATGTCATATATAAAAATGAAGGTATCGATGAGATGATTGCTCTGGTACAATATTTGTTGGAATCGGATGATTATGTCATCCATGATGGCCGCCAAAAGATCCATTTATTCAAGATTTTGAACGTCTTTTTCTCGGAAACCACATGGCCGATGCTGGCCGATGCTGGCCGATGCTGGCCGATGCTGGCCAAACTTCATAGTAAGTTAAGATCCTTGGTGAAGAATTTCCAGATTTGGTAAAATGAGAGTTATCGCTTAATCCAAGATGACCGCCATCTAAAAATAGCACAATTTTTTTTTAAACACATATGAACTCAATGTCACATTCTCCTCTGATGTTCATGGAGTCAGGTGAGCGAATTAGGGCCATCATGACCCTCTTGTTTAATTATTTATACTAATTAAATGCGTCACCTGAAAGAATGATATTTTCTCTATTTTATAAATTATGATCATTGCATGTCAAACAATAAATACAGAGAATAAATCGTAATGTCCGTTAACATTTTAAGGAAACACAGTTATTGCCCCTGATATCAGTGTGGAAATTAACGTCCGATATAAAATGTATAATAATGCCAATCAATACGTGGGGTAATGGTGAATGAATGTTTATTTTGCCAGAAAATGTCTCGGATGATGTCTCTGATATAAAGAACATTTTGTGTCTACTGATTTTGCATGTACCTTTAAATCATCACTGATATAAGATATAACTCCTCAGTTTATCACAGTCTATGATTGTTTGTAGAAGATATTTTCTTTTGTCTGATGTTCATTTTCTATTTTACATTTTTATCATCAAAAACATACTTTTACAGTGCATCAGAATAATTTATAACATGCTTTGACAGCACATCAGAATCATTTCCATTGGAAATGATTCTAAAGTGCTGTCAAACCATGTTTTTATTGAGAAATAAGGCAAGATGTAAAAGCAACAGCAGACGACAATTGTTGTGTGTAGCGGTCTAAGGGTTAAAACACAAATTCCTTGGAATTTAACTAAAAATAAAATGGTGCATTCAGTTGATACAGTGCCATGGGAAGACATAGTCCATCATGGGCCAGACAAGGTGGGTGGTACCGGAAAGAGGTAGTAAAAGTTCTTTATACCAGTTAATCATAATGGTATACCTAGACCAAAAATGCTTGCTGGACATTTCAGATCAGTAGCTAATATAAATGGCAGCCAAAATGGCTGCCAAACCTATTTTATTGCTGCTAATCATTTATTAAATCATCAATATTTTTGTACCAAACTTTGTTATCTAGTGTAGAATTGAATTACTAGAAATGAAAGAAATATAATAACATTATGTGGTTGAATGGACCCCAATTTCAAAATGGCCGCCAAAATAAATTATTTTTAAGCAAAATCAGCTAACATTAATTGCGACAAAACTATCATTGAACATTAAGTAAGTATATATTATATAGGTATTTCATAATCCACCGACAGACAAGCTCAACATTTCCCATGGCGGCCATATTTGACAAATCCAAGATGGCCGCCATCAAAATCCAGCGCAGTATCCAAGTACTATTGGACAGCAGAGTATCGTTGTCAGAGTCTGAAACAGCTGCGTAGCATAATTGGCATAGAAGAGGATGGGCTAAGCCATCCCGATCTAGGGCCATCACGTATTCGGAGATATGAAGCTGAAGTCCAGTCGGTGGTTGAATTGCTTGAAAGCAACTGGATTGACCAATTTGATGCCAGTAGTGCGGATCTCCTAAACATATCATCCGGTAGTGCTGCTCCTGAGGATGTTACGACTGACCTTCTGAAAGCCCATGAAAAAGGGGAACATGCATATCAGACATTTGTCGATTCCTGACTTAGCAAAGGAACTTCATTCTTTGACAGACTTCCGAAACAGAACCTGAAGTCATTCAGAAACATGCAGAAGAAAGCCAGAACTAGATCCAGCGGTAAGGAAACAATACTTAAAGCAGATCATGACCTATTCGGACGAATGATATTGATCGCCAATAGTAGACAGCTGGACATCAAACAAGTACTACAGCACCCTCTCGGACCCCTGCCGTGGTCGCTGGCGAATTGTGATGGATGCGGCGTTGGCAAGACATCTAGAGAAACAAGCATCTTCGGAGGAACGTGCCCCCTTACCATCTGCTACAGTCATTGATGGTATGTCTCTCGTACATAAATTGCAAGATAATGGTAGTACATTTTCAGAGGTATCAAAACAACTACTAACAAATGTATTGCAGAGTGGATTTTCCAGCTAACGAATTGATGTAGTGTTCGATGTATACAGAGAATCATCTATCAAGCAGGCAGAGCGAATAAAGAGAAGTGCAGATGGAGGAGTATCATTCTCAAAGATAGTGGCGGCACACATAATTAAGAACTGGAGGCGTTTATTGGCCTGTACATCAAGCAAAGAAAAGCTGACACAATTCTTTGCATCAGATTGGCAAGAAAGGCAAGACAAACTCAACGAGAAAGTGTTGTATGTCACAAATGGCACGAAATGTCACAGGCTATCAAAGAATGAAGTTGCAGATGTTGAAGAACTTGAAACAACACAGGAGGAAGCTGACACCCGTATTCTTCTTCACGCAAAAACATGCATCTGACGCTGGATTCGAGTCTGTGACAGTAGTAGCAGAGGACACGGATGTCATGATACTGTGCTTAGCATTTGCAAGCAAATTGAACAGCAATCTGTACATACGATGAGGCACAAAGAACAGAAACAGACTAATCAGCATCAATAAGATAGCTATAACAACAGGGGGTGGCATTTGCGATTCGCTGTTGGGTCTACATGCTATCACTGGGTGCGACACAACCAGCTATCACTGAGTGCGACACAACCAGTGCTGTTTCTGGGCAAGGTAAACTGAAGGGCATGAAACTCCTGCAGAATTCGCCGTCATTTCAAAGTGCTTTTGCAACACTAGGGCTGGAATGGTGCTTGACAGATGACATATTTGCTGTTATCCAACAGTTCACTTGCAAGTTGTACGCTGCTCGCACGCCCATCCGTGAGGTGAATGAACTACGATATCAGCTGTGGTGTGCGAAAAATGGGTCAGTGGAATCCGGACAACTCCCACCATGTGAAGACTGCCTGTATCAGCACACGTTGAGGGCAAACTATCAAAGTGCCATATGGAAACGCAGCCTGGTCGCAGAGGCAGATGTTCCAACCCCTCAAGACGACCATGGATGGAAGATTGAAGACAGCGAGTTGGCAATAAAATGGATGTCTGGCGCTCCAGCACCGCAGGCAATATTAGAATTTGTTTCCTGCAAATGTAACCGTGTATGCCAACGTCCCAGCTGCCAGTGTCTATCTAATGGACTCAAATGTACAGACGAATACCGACTTAAAGACTTTACCAATATGATCGATACAGAAGGCGAAGCGACACCCCTCGACGATGACGACAGCGATGACGATGGGGCCGATTAATAATATACTAACAACACACTGTCAAGACATTCAGGATAATTGCCGAACTGGACACACCTTTAGTTGTATTGCATTTGTGTCAAGGACTATGTCTTGTCGCAGTCCATGACACAACGCCTCCTTGCATGATATAATACGATGGGACCCATTGTAAGGAATGCACACGACGAAAATATATCATTTGTACATACAGTGTAATATTAATTATTCAGTTTCAGTTGCAATATCTTTCTGGTAGGTGTATTCGGCGATTATCATGGATGTCTGGAGTCTCTTGTTCTAAGTGTTATACTCGAATGTTCAACACAGCATACTCTAGCACAGCATGGTGTTCTCGCTGTAAGATAACGAGTCTACTTAGTTTCAGATTATTCTGATCAATGTCTAAATATTTCAGATGATATGCAACTCAATTTCAATGTGTCCCATTATGTCATGACACATCACCTAGTCACCTCTGTGAAGAAACGTCGTCAGATATTGGACTCGTTTGGGATGGAAAATTGTGCTATTTTCAAATAGTTCTCAGTGTGTTAAGTTTGACTGTGCCTGTGGAAATTTGGTGTATGAACTTTGAGACCATTCATCTGTACACTCTTATCAGATACAGCTTTGTCCGACATGTAATCAGCTCCAACGAGCGCCATGCTTCTAACAAACAGGATGGAGTGTTTAAAGTCAGCTACAGAACCTACACTATCAATAACTTCATTGGTGTGTTTGTTTAATGGTGTTTAATATTGGCCTATCAACAGCTAATGTCAGTTGAGGCTGGGTTTAAATTTCATACGACAAATTTCTTCAGACACACATGTTAAATGCCATGACGAAAATGTGTTAATATCTGATATAGTTTATACTGTTGAGAAAGAAACTTGTTGCCTGATCAACATGCACGCTACTATCGGGTGAAGTATTATTAAATAGTGTAACCAAAATAACAGATTATACTAATTCCCACATATACAGGTATAGGTACTTTTATCAGCCAAACTAGTCGTAAATGTTATAAAACCCATTTTAGTATGTTTAACCAATATCCTATTTAATATAAAAGTAGTTTGAATACCTCTAGAAATTGGTATTTCAGATATCACTTCATCTTCAACTAATTTAGGCGAGCATGTACTCCATAAGCTCACCGTCCAGAGTACACCAGTCAATAATTTTGTCATGACAACATTCCAATGGAAAGCACAATTGCTTATTTCAGCAGTATTTTATAATGCTGCAAAACATAAATACATACTAGAAAGACAGTATAATAATAATTACAACAGTTACTATAATTTGATGTGTTTTTTTATAATATAGAAAAAATGCGAAAAAACACAAGTGTTATGCGTTTACTTATTTGACCTTTGACATCAATGCTGTCTGTATTATTGAGACATGTATTACCAATCACATGCATCTTTTTATTTGCCATAAGTATTATAGTATGTTGGCAATGGTATAATTTATGACACAATATCAAGTAAAACTAGAGCAGCTTGAGCTGAATCAACGGTTTGAGCCTCAAACATTGATTTCATGTGTAACTAAGCTTTAGCCCAAGGTGTAAACTATCGGTTGCAAAAAGAATTTCTGAAGTTTTAGAATGAACAGTCCAACATTATTGTGTCCGCATCATCACACCGATGTGGGGCCGGTTAGCTTAGAGGTAGAGCGATGGACTCGGAGCGAGGGATACCGGGTTTGATCCTCAGCCAAAGTTTTAGCTAAAGGACTGAAATATCGACTACAGCAAAAACAATTGAAATCGAATGATAAATAACGAAGCTGACGTCACATCCGTTTGCTCTATTTTGAAAACTTGAAAACATACGTTCATCTTTGACATCGAATAGAGCCGTAAGTAGTCAAGATATAGCTCTGAAAATTATCATCTTTCATGCGGCTGACACTCCCCTATCACCCTGGCAAGAAATTATGTTGCTGACAGTACTGTACAAATTGGAAAACGTTTGTAAAGACCACCTGTTATCAGCCGAAATTCGGCAAAATCGTTGAAAAGTATGTACATTTTTCAACTTCAAATGCATATAGCTCTTTTATTTGAGCAGATAGCCGAAAACTGTCAGTGAGTTTGAGATAGAGAATTTTGTCAGCTTTCCAATGCAAAATGAATTCTTGAAATCGGTTGGAAAATAAGGAAGTTATAGGAAGTATGACGTCACTTCCGTTTTCGTGGAAAGTAGCATTAAAATATATCTGAAAATCTCTGAGTTTCTGCTCACACTTGATCCGAATCGGCATGCAAAATTTGAAGTCGATCCGACCAGCGGTTTGGGCTGTAGACTGAACGGCTGAATAAAAAAAAAAAAAACAAAAAAAAAAACAACGAATACAATAGGTTTTCGGTGCAGCTGAAAGCCGCCTCAAACCTAATTACCAATTTTGACCTTTGAACCCAATTCTGATGACCTTTTGAAAAGGTGAAGTGGACTTAAATATGTTTAAGCACATCATCATTATATAACAAGTATATGTATCAAGTTTCAAGGTCATATCTGCTCTGGTGATATACATATGCCGTAAAACATAAACTTGGGTAAACATTTTGACCTTTGGCCTCGTTTGACCTATTTACTACCCATAAGCTACTAGATACAGACGTCCAGCAAACAGATTTATAATCTACAGACATTGGGCAATAAGAAAAGTACAGTCCCATGTACTACATCTCTGTGGTACCAATCACCCCCAAATCAGGTACCTGGCCTATATACTAGACACACAACTGACTGTTGCAGAGAGGTGGCTGTTATGGGATATAAAATAGCGGCTGTTACATGGAGGGGGGGGGGTTGTAGAGAGGTGGCTGTTCTGGGATATAAAATAGCGGCTGTTACAGGGAGGGGATTGTTGTAGAGAGGTGGCTGTTATGGGATATAAAATAGCGGCTGTTACATGGAGGGGGTTGTTGTAGAGAGGTGGCTGTTATGGGATAAAATAGCGGTTGTTACAGGGAGGGGGTTGTTGTAGAGAGGTGACTGTTATGGGATATAAAATAGCGGCTGTTACAGGGAGGGGGTTGTTGTAGAGAGGTGGCTGTTATGGAATATAAAATAGCGGCTGTTACATGGAGGGTGTTGTTGTATAGAGGTGGCTGTTATGGGATATAAGATAACGGCTGTTACATGGAGGGGGTTGTTGTAGAGAGGTGGCTGTTATGGGATATAAAATAGTGGCTGTTACAGAGAGGGTATTGTTGTATGGAGGTGGCTGTTATGGGATATAACTATAGCGGCTGTTAAAGGGAGGGGGTTGTTGTAGAGAGGTGGCTGTTATGGGATATAAAATAGCGGCTGTTACATGGAGGGGGTTGTTGTAGAGAGGTGGCTGTTATGGGATATAAAATAGCGGCTGTTACAGGGAGGGGGTTGTTGTAGAGAGGTGGCTGTTATGGGATATAAAATAGCGGCTGTTACAGGGAGGGGGTTGTTGTAGAGAGGTGGCTGTTACAGGGAGGGGTTTGTTGTAGAGAGGTGGCTGTTATGGGATATAAAATAGCGGCTGTTACAGGGAGGGGGTTGTTGTAGAGAGGTGGCTGTTATGGGATATAAAATAGCGGCTGTTACAGGGAGGGGGTTGTTGTAGAGAGGTGGCTGTTATGGGATATAAAATAGTGGCTGTTACAGGGAGGGGGTTGTTGTAGAGAGGTGGCTGTTATGGGATATAAAATAGCGGCTGTTACATGGAGGGTGTTGTTGTATAGACGGCTGTTATGATATATAAAATAGGCGGTGTTACAGGAGGGGGTTGTTGTAGAGAGGTGGCTGTTATGGGATATATAGCGGCTGTTTCATGGAGGGTGTTGTTGTATAGAGGTGGCTGTTATGGGATATAAAATAGCGGCTGTTACAGGGAGGGGGTTGTTGTAGAGATGTGGCTGTTATGGGATATAAAATAGCGGCTGTTACATGGAGGGGGTTGTTGTAGAGAGGTGGCTGTTATGGGATATACATAGAGGCTGTTCAGGGAGGGGGGGGTTGTTGTAGAGAGGTGGCTGTTATGGGATATAAAATAGTGGCTGTTACAGGGAGGGGGTTGTTGTAGAGAGGTGGCTGTTATGGGATATAAAATAGCGGCTGTTACATGGAGGGTGTTGTTGTAGAGAGGTGGCTGTTATGGGATATAACATAGTGGCTGTTACAGGGAGGGGGTTGTTGTAGAGAGGTGGCTGTTATGGGATATAAAATAGCGGCTGTTACATGGAGGGTGTTGTTGTAGAGAGGTGGCTGTTATGGGATATAAAATAGCGGCTGTTACAGGGAGGGGGTTGTTGTAGAGAGGTGACCAATCGTGAAAGTTTGACTGTATAGTGGCTGTGACTAGAGAAATGGGACTTATGGTAGTTGTGACGAGTGTAGATCCAGATCAGCCCTCGCATTGTGATCACGCTTTGCAAAATTGCAAAGTATACTTATCTAGCAAAGTATACTTTGAGGGAGTAATCATTTATTTTCCCCAAAATGCACTATTTCATATAGAACTAACCACTGCATATATTTGATGATTAAGTATGCATCATTATTATGCTGAATTTATTACATTATCACACTGTGATAATGTAATAAATTCAGTATAATAAAAATAAATTTATCCTTCAATTCAAAATTTCTCCCTCGAAGAGTAGTCTTAGCAAGATAAGTATACATGTACTTTGCAATGTTGGTGAAATAGGCTACAAGAGCTAGACTGTCCATAAACCCGTTAAGCCCCATTTCTCCAGTCACGCCACATTTGCAGTTTATAAATGGAAAAACAACATATTGAATATCTGAGACAACATCCGAAACTGCAATGCCTTTAAATTCCCCAAATATTCCAATAGAAATTACAACATTTCAAAATGATGTAGTTTTTATGAAAAAATGCGTATTTACACTTGTATTTGTGTATTCTTTCCAGAAATATATAGTTTTATGTGTATTTTGGATTTTTAAAAAAAAGTGTTGACTTCATCATAAAATTTAACCTTTTACACCACCATCCCATATCACCACTTACTAGCAGGCATTAGCATTATATGTTTCAGTATTTTTTAATAAGTATGCCAGATAGGTGTATATTCATGTAATTGTAGCTACATTAATGGCCGCTTCATGCTAATAACGGCCTGGGTTTATGGAAAACATGCTTCTGCTAAATCTGTTTTCTCCCTGGGTATCGATAGCCCTCTCCCAATAGTGGCTGTGACCGGAGAAATGGGGCTCATGGCACTTGTGGCCAGTCTAGCTCATGATCTGCTGGCGCACTCCTGTAGTGGAATAAAGATCTGTACTGCTTGTTAGAATCATGGCGGGTGTTTCACTGGTGTTCATGGTGAACAGTGCAGACCCTGATCAAACTCCGCATATACGCACAGTGCAGACCCTGATCAAACTGTGCATATACGCACAGTGCAGACCCTGATCAAACTGCATATACGCACAGTGCAGACCCTGATCAAACTGCGCATATACGCACAGTGCGGGCCCTGATCAAACTGCATATACGCACAGTGCAAACCCTGATCAAACTGCGCATATACGCACAGTGCAGACCCTGATCAAACTGCGCATATACGCATAGTGCAGACCCTGATCAAACTCCGCATAGTGCAGACCCTGATCAAACTCCGCATATATGCAAATTGCAGACCCTGATCAAACTCCGCATATACGCACAGTGCAGACCCTGATCAGACTAAAGGTGCATACCTGATCAAACTGCGCATATATGCACAGTGCAGACCCTGATCAAACTACGCATATACGCACAGTGCAGACCTGATCAAACTCCACATATACGCACAGTGCAGTCTGAACTGGGCCTTCAATGTTCGCAAAGCCAAGCAATAAGCCCCCATTTCCCGTTACATACAGCCTCTGTTTTTTAAGAATTAGAAATTAAATAAGTTTGCACCAAAAAAATAATTTAAGGAGATATTATATTTCCTGATTTACGTCGTTTGAAGTTGAAAGATTATTGTTACTTCCGTCTTTGCTGTCCGCAGCGACTCGGTCAAGATATCTCGGTCCATTGTCCGGAGTTTAAATTAACTGAAATCTGTCAGTGTAATTGTGATGCATATAGCGGTAACAATTATCTGTCGAGAGCGCGCCTTTCCCTCCAATTTTGCTAACTTTTTATAACATGCAAATCTAATTTTAATTGAACAGCTTGGTGTTTTACCTTGGTGGGTCGCTGTGTTTACCATTACAATGCATCGGAGACACATCAAGTGCGCGCTGTAGTCCGCCCGGCAAATCATTGTCTTTTGTACCCTATTATTAGCTTGAACGGCTCTGGGGAAACTGCTCTTGTTACAGAGTTTTAGTACGAAGAGTATCTGATTGGTCATGCTATAAGGGGTTTTGAGTTATTTTTATGAACCCTGTGTGATAGCAAACAGGCATATTACTTCGCTCTTGAAGTTCTGTCTGTCTGTCTGTCTGTCTGTCTGTCTGTCCATATGGAAGTACGGTCATACAATCTGTCCTTCTGCGGTAATTTATGTCAAAATGTTTGTAAGATTTTCTCTGTCATGCGATAACTTCAATATTACTACATGAATTATGTTAACGTTCGTGCATTTCATACACGTAAACAAATGTGACACACTCACATGACCATTAACATGACCTTGACCTTCACAAGGTCGCTGAAACACTGAAGCCGTTTTTTTACAGTAACGTATGCGAAGGGGGCATATCCATGTTTTACAAACATAATATCAAGTTTTTACCAATGTAGCTCCCGATCAGCTAACATACATACAATTTAAAGCTTGCAATGCTGAATTATTCTGCCATCTTTGATACTTGGACGCCAGAACTGCACTGTATAACATCATGCCGGCGGATCAGGGGCTACATCGGTCACAATTGTCACAAGGCGCTTGTTGCCAGCTGGTGGTTAATTTGTATGTACCCCCGAAAATATTTCTGGGTATAAAAATGCGGATGCACAGTCTGATCTGGGACTGCACTGGTCACAGATGTCGTAATGTCCTTTTTGTCATCCATTTGCAACAAATGTTGATTTTGGCTTATTTGCATATTCACATATTCTGTTTAGAATAATTTTGTTTTCTAACATCAGTTTTGAGCTGCTTCAATGATGGAATGGTGAACAGTATAGACCCTGATCTGACCATGTGGCATGCAGAGCTGCAGGCTGATCTGGGTCTACGCTGGTCGCAAACAAATAAGGTCCTTTTGTCAGTCAATGGCCCATTTGCAAAAAAATGTTGATTTTAGGCTGTCCTCAAGCTGATCTGGGTCTGTACTGGTTGCAAACATCATAAGGTCTCTTTTGTCAACTGGCGGCTTAAATGAGGTTTGCAGTTTCCTTGCTGACCGCCTTTATTTCTGAAGTCCAATACTAGAAAATTACATTTGAAAATAGAAGTTTACATCAAAACAGATTAATGTCTTTTGTTGGTGGTCAAATAATGCGGATGTGGGATAACGCACATCATGGGGTTTTGTCACCATTATTGAATTATGTCTTTCATTCCATCACTAATCATGATCTACACTGTTTTGTTAAGCTGTTTCATCTGTGTGGATCATTTCATTTCTGGTAGTGCAGATCTTTACTCTTTGCATGCTAGGAAATTTGTGGGCTATAAATACAATTTGTTGTATTTTCTTTTATTTCTCCCTATAAATATAATAAATGTGTCTTTGAATTTTATTAGAATTGAGTCCGGAGGACGCACTTCTAATGAAATTCCAAGACACATTTACAGAGAGAAATAAGAAACTTACTTGTAATATGTTGGATGTTATTTTCACAACTAGCGTGCACAGAGTTAAACAGTGTATACTCTGATTTAATTTTGCCGACCTTAAACACGGGGGACACATATTTTGACTGATTTTCTGGATGACCAACACTGTTGCAAATTAATTACATTGTAATTCTAATTTTGTTGGCGTTGGTTATTAATTCCCCTGATGATAGTGCGGACGAATCTGAGGGTATACACTGTTTGCCATTTAAGCATTTGAATAGGGAATTGCACCTCTTACAGGGTTTTGTATTTGCTTATGACCCTAGGGATGTGTATTTCTGGTTCGAAAAATGACAATATCAGGGTGTGGGATCACGTGTTTCCGAACGGCGTGACATCATGTTTTTTAGATATGTTTACAGTAGATTTTCTTTTAATATCTTTCTTATGAAATATACCACAGCAAATGTGGTACACGTTGCCCTTTATTGTATAGGCAGCTTTAATCTCATAATTCTATCATTTTGACGAAGAATCAAAAATAAAAACTAGAGTACGCGAATGTAAGAAATAAATGTTACTCGATTCTTTGTGAAAGTTATAAGTTATTGTAAATAACTTTCAGAGCACCCATAAAACACATGTGCCATTGTATTTGGTGCATTACATATCATCAAAACCGTTTGCTATGAAGGTTTTAAAGAAAACTGTAAAAATGACGTCACAGATTACGTCTCGTCAGAAACTCGGATTCGGAAACCATGTGATCCCACACATTGAATATGAAAATATAGACAAGTGTAAACCTGGATCAATTGCATTTTCGCACAGTTTCACCATGAGCCTATATGTTCGCTAGCAGAAATAATGGTGCCTCCGCAATAACTGAATTGCAACTGCAACCGGTGTAGGGCCTGATCAGACTGCGCATTTGGCCTGATCAGAATGCGCAGTCTGATCAGCAGCCGATTTCACCAAAACTGCTAAGTATACTTATCTAGCTAAGTATACTTTGTGGAAGCAATTTTCCAATTATCCACAAAATAGTGAATATTTTTATTTGATAAAACAGCATAATAATTCTGTATAATTTTAATCATGAAATAATTAGTTATAATAATATGCATTTCAGTACACAAAGTGTAGGTAATGTCTCCATGGCAATTTTGATGAAATCGGCTACAGGTCCTACGCTGGGTGCAAAATTAATACAGCCCTTTTTGTCAGCCAGAGGCCCATTTATTATTGTCTCATTCATTTACGAATGCGGTCACTTGCACAAAAGGTTGTGTGTCGCGCAGTGTCCACCAAACGATCAGTTTCACAATGAAAATTGAAATTACTACAGACGAAACCGCGGACAATAGATTACTACTCTCGGGGGCCTTCGATCAAGTTTGCATTGTCAATCTTGCATTCGATAGGTATAATAGCAAGGTCATCTAATCGTCGACCTTAACCTAACCCCGCCTTTTCATTTTGCCTCGGTGTCGATGCAGATGAACGCTTGCTGAATGGACATTACCGATCATGATTCCCAACACCTGTTTAGTGGCACATCTTTTCATATTTCAAAGAAAATTACGCTCGCCAGCCTCTTGAAACCCACAGACATGACGAGATAAATTATTCCGGCCATATCTTCAATGCATTAGAAATTAAGTTTTATTAGTTTTGTAAAATTTGCTGAACTCTGGACAGCCCGGCCGTTAAGCCGCGGACAACGAAAGGGGCTATTGTGACAAATGCAAAGGTCTATAAGGCCAATTCACCTCATGTCATCGTACAGAATTGATAGGATGCGGCGATTTGCAGCAACGTGCGTCATTGTCTGCTCATTATTAAAAATGAGTTTTGTCACGAGACTTGAATTTTACGCGATTGATAACCGATGAAGTTAATAGCGCCATGTCGGGGGGTAGACGTTCACCTGGCCATGCTGTCTAGCTCATTCGAATGATCAAAGATCGCCACTGACGTCTTATGATGTGACCAATTGTTCCTATTATGTGACAAAATACATTGTGTTAATACAAATAATGGCGTGCTTTCACATTATAGTACGCCCTATGGAGCCTGATACTAGAAACACAAATATTTGTGTGTCTGGGGTCCGTTTCACTAAACTTCGTACAACTAAAATGTTTGTAAGTGCAAATATATATAGGATCGTCTGGAAATTTCCATTGATAGATATGCAGCCTATGCTCAATAAATGTAAATCCAATAATTGTTTACAATAAAACATTGTTATAACACTTAGACCACTATCTTATTTTTTGTTGTTGTCTGCTGTTTATTTTCTATTTTCCATTTTTATCATCAAAAACATGCTTTGACAGCACTTTAGAATAATTTACAACATGCTTTGACAGCACTTCAGAATCATTTCCATTGGAAATGATTCTGAAGTGCTGTCAAACCATGTTTTATTGAGAAATAAGGCAAGATATAAAAGCAACAGCAGACGACAATTGTTGTGAGTAGCCCTCTAAGGGTTAATGTGAAATTTACAGACTATCATAATTGTGCACTTATGAACATGTTAGTCTTACTAAGTTTAGTGAAACGCCCCCCAGGTATCCGGTTGCATAGGATAAGTTTAACCCTTACTGTTCTGAATTAAATTTGTCGTCTGCTGATTTTTCTCATCAAAATCCATTTGACAGCACATTATAATCATTTTCAATGGAAATGATTCTAAAGTGCTGTCATATCATGCTTTTATTGATAAAGAAGACAAAGTATAAACCAACAGTAGACGACAATTTTCGTTTCCCACATTCTAAGGGTTAGCCCTTACAGTGCTGAATAAAATTTTGTCGTCTGCTGTTTATTTCTTATTTTCCATTTTATTCATCAAAAAATGGTTTGACAGCACTTTAGAATCATTTCTATTGGAAATGTTTCTAAAGTACAGTGAAACCTCTCTAAACCGGACACCTTGGGAGGTCCCCAGGGTGTCCGGTTTACAGACCTTTCACTGTAAATCATGCATTTGATCATTCTGAGCCATAGCTGTGTGCAGCGAGTATGCGATCATGAACAGATATATCCCCCCCCCCCCCCCCCGAGATAAATCACCGATAAATGACCAAGAGAATCATCAAAAATATGATCACAGATGTTTTCTTGTGTTCAGTTTAGAGGTTCCGCTGTACTGCCAAACCATGTTTTTATTGAAAAATTAGACAAAATATAAAACCTCATTCTAAGGGTTAAAACAATCGGTTGCCATGACAACCACTTGCCTGGTTTACGTTTGCAAGCTAAAACCAGAAACACAAATATTTGTGTTTCTAATATCAAGTTATATAGGGTGTGATTAAAACAATAAGTTGGAATGACAACGACTAGCCTGGTTTACTATCTATCAAGGGATTGTGGAGGTTGTGGGTCCAATCTGGAGGTTGTAGGTTCAAACCTCGCATTCGGCATCAAAAATACTTTCGTAGTATTTCCATCCCACTGGTCTGTCTGAGGAGACTTTAAACCGTGGTCCCGTCTCTGTATGACCCTAGCTGTTGGTGGGACGTTAAACCCATTCACTTTCACTTTACTATCCATCATTCCGTTAGAAAGATATTAAAGGAAATATACAATGCTACACCACCGCCTGTGCCAATCTTGCCAATATTTGTCAATATTTGTCATGTTTTTATATTTCAAAATATTTGTAATATTGTGTTTGAAATCGAGCAGCTTGATTGGCTGAGACTGAGCTGTGCTACAGCTCAGTCTCAGCCAATCAAGCTGCTTGATTGTGAGTTGAGATTGCCAATAGATGTTCAGAAACTGTTAGCATCTGGACAAGATTAACACAGGCAGTTGTGTACCTGTCCTCAATTCAACAATCAAAAATGTCTCGTAATTCTCATACAAATAATTTCATGAAACTTGGTTTGTGGTTAGATTTTTTTATCATCTCTGTTGCGGAAATCTCAATGTCATCACAATAACACCTGCGTATCTATGTGTCCATCTATGCACTTGTCCGTTCACACGCCTGGGGAACTATGTTACAACGAGGCCGCCATGGCACCGAAAAACATCACGCTGTGGAGTCGATAAACATTGTTTTTATCACGCCGTTTTGACGAGGAAGCTGGAACAACCGTCTATATGGCTGACATTTTAATGCCAAGACGATGGTATAACATTTTCTTCATTCGAAACGATTAATATTATTATGTATCAATGTTGTGAGAATGTATCTGTGACACATATGCAATTTATGTTTCGAAAAGTATCTGTTAATTCAAGAATTGAGCATATACTGGTTCCACATATAAATTTGGATAAGACACCACACAATGACAATACTAGTGACGTAACATCGATTACCATGTGACTTCTTGCTATACACAAAGTTATTTACCCGTTAAATCGGCAGATATTTGAAAATAAGCATTATTTACATGTTATGGAGTGGCACCTGTATGTGACGCAGTGGAGTCGAGATAAAAATCTAAGTTACAGAGTAATAAAGACGATATTTATTCGAACATTTGTATTTATTTTACAGTCGCATATGGGAAAATATAAGAATAACAGTACCAATGAACCCGAGTTATGTTGGCAAAAAACATTGCATGACAAGATCGAATAATTTGGTAAATTATATGTCATTTTGAGTCTGACCTGGTTATATAGTATTCATCAGCTACATATACCAACCATGAAGGCTGTCAGTTTTGAAACAATACTACTCATATTTGAATTTGTGACAAATAACAAAACTAACAAATAACAAAAGAACACGTATGATCTATCAACAATAATCGACTAGATATAATAATATGGAACGCCAGATCTACATAAACTCAAATATATATATTGCTAGAGCTAGCTATATATATTTAGAGCTAGCAATAAATCAATTAATGATATCTCAAATTGATTTGTAGCTGGCATTATATAACTTTGATTTGGATATCTCCAAATGATTTCGAGAGCTCTCCAAGTGATCTCGAGAGCTCTCCAAATGAGTTTGAGAGCTCTCCAAATGATTTCGATATATTTCCAAATGGTTTAGATATATTTCCAAATGATTTAGATATATTTCCAAATGATTTAGAGAGATCTCCGAGTGATTTCGAGATATCTCCAAATGATTTAGAGAGCTCTCCAAATCAAAGTTATATAATGCTCGCTATAAATCAATTTGAGATATCATTAATTGATTTAGAGCTAGCTCGAGATGATGAGAGATAACCAAATAACAAAACTAGCAAATAACAAAAGAACAGGTATGATCTATCAACACTAATTGACTAGATATAACTATAGCAAAGTCGATTGCACGCCATCACAAAATACCCACTTTTCCTCTGTTACAAGGCGAAATTGGCGAAATCTGAGTCGAAAAGGGGGAAGTTTCAAGTCCATACCTATTAGGGTTAAAAAGTTATATTCGAAAAGGGGGAGATAATCCATGATCAGGGGTCGAATAAAAAATCCAAAATCACTGCGCATGTACAGACCATAAGGAAGGCACACACCAAGTTTCAAGTCCATACCCTGTAGGGTTAAAAAGTTTTACTTCTTACAAGGTAAAGGTAAAAATGGCGAATTCTGAGTCGAAAATGGGGAGATAATCCATGATCGGGGGAGGTGGGGGGGGGGGGGGGTCGAATAAGAAATCCAAAATCACTTTGCACATGTACAGATCATAAGGGAGGCACACACCAAGTTTCAAGTCCATACCTATTAGGGTTAAAACGTTTTACTTCTCACAAGGTAAAAATGGCGAATTCCGAGTTGAAAAGTGGGAGATAATCCATGATCGGGGGGTAGAATAAAAAATCCAAAATCACTGCGCATGTACACACCATAAGGAAGGGACACACCAAGTTTCAAGTCCATACCTATTACGGTTAAAAAGTTTTACTTCTTACAAGAAACGTGACGGACGGACGGACGACGGACGGACGGATGGATGGACAGACGGGCAGACACCCGTGACGAAAAACAATATACCCATTTTTTTTCTTAAAACAAAGTGGGTATAATAATATTATGGAACGCCAGATCTACATAAACTCAAATATATATATATTGATAGAGCTAGCCATATATATTTAGAGATAGCAATATATATTTAGAGCTAGCAATACATATTTGGAGAGCTCTTGAAATCATTTCGAGCTAGCTCTAAATCAATTAATGATATCTCAAATTGATTTGTAGCTGGCATTATATAACTTTTTATTTGGATATCTCCAAATTATTTCGAGAGCTCTCCAAGTGATCTCGAGAGCTCTCCAAATAATTTTGAGAGCTTTCCAAATGATTTCGAGAGCTCTCCAAATGATTTCAATATATCTCCATATGATTTAGAGATCTCAGTGATTTCGAGATATATCCAAATGATTTAGAGAGCTCTCCAAATCAAAGTTATATAATGCTCGCTAAAAATCAATTTGAGATATCATTAATTGATTTAGAGCTAGCTCGAGATGACGAGAGCTCTCCAAATGATTTTGAGAGCTCTCCAAATATGTATTGCTAGCTCTAAATATATATTGCTGCCTCTGAATATTTAGAGCTAGCAATATATATTTGAGTTTATGTAGATTTGGCGTTCCGTATAGGATGTATATGTTGATAAACTAAACTATCATTGTAAACGAGAACCAAATTTGCATACTTTTGTGTGGCGTACGTACGACGGTCGCCATGCAAATGTTTTGCCACAGGTGCAGCGTTTATTCCTATGTCCATGCATACCCTCCAAGTGATCTCGTAGACAAGTGGATGATTTCTGTTTTTCTCCGCATTTTGCGCATTTGTATTTGTCTGGTCTATCAGTACACGATGCTACATGTTTCTGTTGGCTACTACAGTAAAACAACGTCTTGTAACACGTACATGAATATGATTTGTTTGTGTGTATTTATATGGCCATAATACAGATGTTTGTCACTGTATCCCTTTTCGCACTGATTACATTTGAATTTAAATGTTTTATCATGTTTCACCGCCTTATGACGCGATAAGCCCTGTCTAGTCATAAACTCCTTGCTGCATGTTTCGCACATTAGTTTGGAATTTAAATGCGCACATTGGATGTTCTGTTGTAAATCATATTTGCAACTGTATTGCGTTTGGCACCTATCACAAGTAAACATGTCTGTCTGTCCACCGTGCCTGGTCGACCCATGCCGTTTCAAGTTACCACGTGACTTGGTCTGGTAAGTACATGTCACTTCAGGACACGTATATATGCGTACTGGTGTAGGATCGTGCCTACTTGGCTTCGGTGTACTGGTATGGCAGGGTGCACTTACAGAAGCTCTAGGGGTCTCGGGTATTTCTTCATCTACAGAAACATTCTCTTCCGCTACAGAAACATTCAATGAGATGTCAGTTTCATCGATTACTAGGCTTGGTCCCTCTGTGTACGAGTACTCCATATCTCGACCACACTCTGTAACGATATCAAAGAAACGCCGGGATGCAAGATAGCGATCGTCAACTACTCCGTACCAATCGTCAACTACTCCGTGACTTAAAGTAATACTTTCAAACTTCAGTTTGCAATGGTCTAACGTATTCCTTTGCACAAAGGAGATATTAGCAGATCGTAAAATGAAAATACAATAACAAAGCATGTGTTAAACAGTAAATTGTGTGGCTGAATATGATTGTATACGAGTTTGAAATTTACATACATTTTGATAGGAAAACGAAAGTAAATAAACATTACTCCAATTTTGGTAACACCAAACACGCAAATGACATACACATGTATGTGTGACCTCAATCAATCATTATAGAACATTTTGATATTAGAAAATAAATATTACCGGTACCTTTTGTTGTTTAGCGAATAATTGGCTTCTAAATCTGACACATGTAAAAGCAGCAAATCTGTGAATAGCAAAAACTCGACTCCACTGCGTGATGTTTTTCGGTGCCATGGCGGCCTCGTTGTAACATAGTTCCCTAGGCGTGGTTCATTTGTCTGTCTGCACCTGTCTGTGCACCTGTCTGTGCATCCACCCAAAATCTGCGTTAATTTCTTTAACCCTTTCAGCCCCTAATTAAGTCACTGGAATGGATTTTGATATGTTAAGTTTGCAACCAATCCAATCATCACAAAATGATTTTCAGATGAGTCCATTAATGAAAAGTGTTTTTGTACTCGAAAATATGAAAATTACTTGCAAAAAGTGCAGATCCTAATGAGATGGCTCGTCACGCTGTGCTTGATTTTAAAGTACGCAGAATTGATATACGTCAGAATGATATATTACTACATGTATGTATATACATGCGAAAGCCGAGGCTTTGCGCAAAATAATGCATTGTACTCAGGGCTCCACGTATATAAGCAACTGTCTACAGGATCTTAGGACATTTGTGACCAGCAGGAATCCTATAGTCAGGCTTTCAAGCGTTCCTACTTTTTCCTACTTTTTCCTACTTTTTCCTACTTTTTTTTTTATTCCTACTTTTTCCTACTATTTCATCAAAATTCCTAAAATTCCTACTTTTTCCTACTTTTTCATTTGAAAAGCTAAACAAATTTAAAAACTATGCTGTTCTGATCTGTTATGAGATTTATTTACAGAAAAAAGCTGTGCATGTTAGATAGAGTGCTCTCGGGTGTCTTCTTCTTGTGGCCTTGATGTTTGTGATACCTCAGATGCCTGCCAGTTCGGAACAGCATACAGTATTCTCAGGTGAGTGTTGTAATATATATACTCTTGCTAAGTGATTTTACCCCCAGGTACAGCCTTTTCTTTGAACATTTATGTGCCAGATTAACTGATCCAAACAATTGTGCTGCAGTAGCCCCTGCTTCTCATAAATGATGAGTTAAAGGGGATGGCATTTTCCCTGTGTGCCACAGCATCAAGCACCAGATTAGGATAGTGAGAAAGCTCCTTCGCACCTGCTCTGGGACTTCTGCCAACCTACGACGTCACTTGCACACATTCTATACAAATACAGTGACGCATGCCGTCGCAGGCTACTTATAACGCTCGACACTGCCAACTTCAGACAATGTTTATACTATTTTGATACATCTTTAAACGATTTCACTCTTTGACTATTTATGTTTATAGCGAAGAACATTGTACATGTTTAATGTTTAATGCTAATACATAATATTGTATATTGTATTGTATACTTTCTAATTAGGAATAATTAAAATCTGTGTGTAAAAGGTAAACACTGTGATGTTTATATGAGTGTTGCATTGGGAATTTTGATTCAGTATATTGAGGAACAAATTATATTTCAAATAGACATGCATGTATTTCAAACTGCTTCTGTTTCAATACTTAATTGATTTGAATTAAACAACCAAGTTAAATGGGCAATAAATTTATGCAATTTAAAATAGTTTTTTACATTGAAGTTTTCTGAAGTACCGGTAGTTTATAATATGCACATGTTTGAACTTGATGTTGGCATTTTGCGTCACTTTTCATATGACATCGCCATTGACATCGATTGAAAATCCATGTTTAGGGACTGGCACATCTCATGAATGGATGAGTCGAACAAGACGAGATAGCTCAAATTATTCAGCAGTTGCAACTACATTTCTGAAGCTACCTTGCACAGTCCCCTTGGTATAAATTAAAAACAAAATATGAAAATACATGATAGTCTATGGGAAATGTATTTTGTCCTTTAAATACACAGCACATTGATATATTTCTAGTCGTCATAGGCTACACATTAGTATATTAAGTAAATTGGGCCATCAACTGAGAAAATGGACCTTATAACTTTTCCATCCAGCTGAGCATACACGTGTGTAGTTTGATCAGACTCGACACTGCTTGCCAGACCCATATCTTAGCGCCGTGTAATGGCATGCCAAACAGTGTACACTGAGATCAGACCTCATAACCTCATCAGGCGCGGATACAGGGGGGGTCCAGGGGGTCCAGACCCAACCCCCCCCCCCCCCCCCCTGCGCCCCCCCGCAAAAAAAAATTAAAAAAAAAGAAGAAAATCTACAATACTCGAATAGTTGGATGACTTTTTTCGTGGCCTAGGTGTCAGGAAATCGCATCTGCGGCGATCTGGCATTTAAAAATTTCCTGGGGGAGGACCCCCATACCCCGCCCGACTTAACAATTTCGCGCGCGCGCAGGTCAGGTACGCCAAATTTTAATTACAGACCCCACCCCCTGCAATTATTTCTGTATCCGCGCCTGCTCATACATGCTGATATGCTGGTTGAAAACCATAAAAGGCATGCTCTTAGTTGGTGTCCATATTGCTGTAAAATGTTAGTTCAAAGAATAAAAAAAATAATTTCAGACTGGCAGCATCCGTAATGTTGAAGACACAACAGGCCACAACAAGAAGACATCACTGAAACACCATGTTCCGAGTAACCGTGAGTACAAGAAATATTCAAGTAAAAGTCAAAGGTAAGAAAATATGAACAAATGTTCCTACTTTTTTATCATAAATTCCTACTTTTTCCTACTTTTTGCGAAAAAAAATCCTACTTTTTTCCTACTTTTTCACAAAAGGTCACCAGAGAGCCTGTATAGTCTGTTTCACTAAAGCTGCCCAAATTTTACGGCCATATAAACAATTCAAAAACCATATTTTTTTCGATAATATTAAATTAAAGGAAAATTTAAGAATGAACCTTCTTTTTATTTCGTGAAATTTGGTCAAATATTGATTTTATTACGAAAAATTGATTTGTCTATGGGAATTTAACATGGGGGAAAAAGTGGTAAGGAAGTGTGGGAGGAGTCAAAAAATGAAAAAAATTGGAAATTGACTTCGAAACCTGGCTAGATAGCTTGGATATGATCTAACTAAGAAAACAAAAGTTAAATTTTAAAAATCGGTCCAGTATTTCTGAAATTCAAAAAAATTTCCCCATGTTAAATCCCCATAGACATCTTCACTCCGTAAATATGTCTATGGGGATTTAACATGGGGAAAGAATTGTTCGCAATAAAATCAATATTTGACCAAATTTCACGAAATAAAAAGAAAGCTCATTCTTAAATTTTGATAACATTTAATATTATCGAAAAAAAATATTGTTTTCGAATTGTTTATATGGGCGTAAAATTTGGGCAGCTTTCGTGAAACAGACAGTAGTCATTATGTGTGCTCGCACTCGCAGTGATAGATTCAACATGCTGTTTGGTTGATGGACTGGCGACCAGCGTAGGCCTAGATCTACGGAACCCCGCAGGGGACATGGATTTTTTAATTAATTCGTTCCCACGATATAACAATTAGTTCCCACGATATAACAATTTGTTCCCTCAAATTAACAATTCGCTCCTACAAAATGACAATTTGTTCCCTCAATTTAACAATTCGTTCCCTCGAATTAACAATTTGTTCCCACGATATAACAATTTATTCCCACAAATTAACAATTAGTTCCCGTGGGAATCAATTGTTATTTTGTGGAAACGAATTGTTAAATTGAGGGAACAAATTGTTAATTCGTGGGAACGAATTGCTAATTTGTGGGAACAAATTGTTAAATTGAGGGAACGAATTAATAAAAAAGAAAATTCTACATCCCCTGCGGGGCTCCGTACAGATCAGTGGGGCTATGCTGGTACCATATGTCATAAGGTCACTCAACCATGTGCCCATATAATTCACAGGTGACATTATTGAGTTCCGAAAAAAGTTTAAACAATTCAATTCCAGCTTTGCTGTAACACCAGGTTGGTGATTTCTACTGCGACTACATCACAGAAATACTGGCCACCGTCAAGGTATGTTGTCCTCTAAGTAGTTACATAAACTACATGGGGAGTAATGTACGTAGTTCACACCTGCTGTGTAGGGGAACTATGAATCTACATTTTTGTAAATTGGTCGATATCTACCGGTTCGATATTGATGAGATTTAAAAGAACTCATGTCACAGGCAATTCCAGAGACGCTGTCCTGGGGGGTCCGTTTCACTAAACTTTGTACGACTAAAATGTTTGTAAGTGCATATTTAGGATCGTCTGGAAATTTCAATTAATGGATTTACATTTATTGAGCATAGGCTGCATATGCAGCCTATGCTCAATAAATGTAAATCCAATAATTGTTTGCAAGAAAACAGTGTTAAAGGTACATGCCCACTCAGTAAGCACAAAATGTTCTTTATAGGAATTAAATAAGTGTATAATTGTGTCACTATTCCACCAGTTCTAAAAATTACAAGTGCCCGCAAAACAGATATAATCATTTAGTAATATTTATTTTACTGATAGTGACGCGCGGTGGTATCGGGCTATTTTCATATGCAAATGAGGCATGATAGGTTTTACTTATTTATACTATCAAAATGCGTCACTTGAAAAAATAATATTTTCCACAGATTATAAAGTATGATCATTGCGCATCAAAAAATAATACAGAGAATAAATTGTAATGTCCGTTAACATTTTAAGGAAACACGGTTATCACCCCTGATATCAGTGTGAAAATTTTCGTCCGATATTAAATGTATAATAATGCCGATCAATATGTGGGGTAATGGTGAATGAATGTTTATTTTGCCAGAAAATGTCATATGTACAGAATATACAAAAGTATCTGTCTCACTATAGTATAACCTACTGCATGGGCATGTACCTTTAATGTGAAATTTACATAATTTGGCACTTACAAACATTTTAGTCGTACAAAGTTTAATGAAACGGCCCCCTGACAACTATGGCCATTTGAAGCCAATCAATCACCCAATTGATCAACCAACATACTTTTTTCAATTTTGATGCACTAACACAAATACCATGTAACTCTTGTAATCTTGTAATCGTATCGCTGATGATGCCTGCCTCCTTTATGGCTTCAGTCGTTCACGAGTTATTTATTGGAATTGTTGAACAGATTTAAAACCCCATTCTATCAATCAACATGTCAAAAACGTTGAAATATATTTACAAACAAATTAAAGATATTTTTTTAACAGTTTTGAGGACGATGTCCAGCTGTAAAGATGTCATTACCGACAATTACCAAGTGTTTACTATGCTTTATTGCATCAAAATCGCTTCACAGATCGGTGATTGTTGCGCTATTTATTAAAATGTAAGTCGAAGTGACGTTATCCCTTCCTACGCTGTTGACGGAAATTGCCGTCTGCTGTTTTTCATTTTTGCTTTAATTCTTAACAAAAAACTGGTTTTGACAGCACATGAGAATCGTCTCCACTGGAGACGATTCTCATGTGCTGTCAAAACCAGGTTTTTGTCGAGAAATATTGAAAATAAAACATTTCCAGCAGACGACAGTATTTAATTCAGCATAGTAAGGGTTAAGTAAGATGTGGATATGATGTGCATTACTCGCATTGCAGCTCTAAGGTTGAAAGAGAACAATGACATACAAGTTTACCAAATGGTATAGAAATCATTTATTTATACATTTTGTTTCAGCTTTCAGCCTGTCCCGCTTAAATTTATCACAGTTTGGTTAAGAATTCAAGAGAAATTTATTAACAATTAAATATATTTATGCCGAGTATCAGTTTTCGGGGTGGTATGTTACAGTTTAATTCTTCTCAAACCGGATACCCATTTATTCGTGAAAATAATTCACCGCATTTCGTTCCTTAATTTTCTTATTTTCACACCAAAGTATATACTGTTACCACTCATTTGAACCATCTCATTGAGACGGTTCAAATGAGTGGTCATAGTATATACTTTCATTAAGAAATTACAGATTTCTTTTACAAATTAACGAGTTGCTGTTTGGCTAGAAATAAGTTAAAGGCGGGTATTACTTGCCATGGTGGTATGTTACAATTTAACCGCCTGCTGTGCACATCCTTTCACCTTTCTGACAGATCTACTTTTTCTTGTATCTGGTCTCAGTCTCACAGCTTTGTTGATATTTCGCACAATCGTAGCAATAAAATAGTTCCTTGGGGGGTTGAAGTCACTTAATAAAAGAAGAAATTTCACATTTCACTGCATTCCATTTGCTTGAATGAGCAAGATTTTACTTAAATTCAGTGTCGGATGCATTGCATCGTCATAAATTTATACAATTTGACACATCGTTTTAATGAAAGTAGAACTGGTGTTTGCTTTCATTTTATAGGCATACATTCTTGGTATTTGTATTAGTAACTGCCTAAAGGTGTGTCGAAATTAAAAAAAAAGATCCAAATGTAGGAACGATAAATTAATGGCAAGCTTTAGTTGGTTTGTAAGATGTTAACGTAATCTTTTGGAACTGTTCTCTGATCTGCTGGTATTAAATTTATATTTTAATCACGAACATGTTGAGGACATCAGGGAACATGTATCTGAACAGTGAATCCATCCTTTTGGGATTCATCCCTAACAGCGAATCCATCCTTATGGGATTCATCCTAACAGCAAATCCATACTTTTGGGATTCATCCCTAACAGTGAATACATCCTTTTGGGATTCATCCCCAACAACAAATCCATTCTTTTTGGGATTCATCCCTAACAGCGAATCCATCCAGACTAGGATTCACACCTGGCAAAATATTAGGATATCTATGCTTTCAATACCGGATAATTGTTTTAAATTCAGTGCTGAATATGCGATTGGTTCACCCACACGTGTATTGATATCTGTGTATGATGCTATAAAACCTAATGTAATTAGTACATTTCCAAATGTATGTACATGAATATGTTCTTACCAGTCATATTTCTGAAAACTAGTTTCTTTACTTCTTCATACTAGTAAACGTTGTTATCTCTCATTTGAACCGTCTTGTCATTCATGTAAAAAAATGCAGATGTACATTTGAATAGGTTAAATTAACCCTTACAATGTTGAATAAAATGTTGTCACCTACTGTTTGCATGTTTTTTTATTTCCAGTTCCAGTTTAGTCAACAAAACATAGTCCAATGGAAATGATTCTAAAAAGCTCCTATTAACCATGTTTTCATTGAGAAAAAGACAAAGTATGAAACAATGGCAGACAACAGTTTTGTTTCCCACATTTTAAAAGTTAAATCATGATTTGGTGAGGTTTTAGACCTTGACTGGTCACATGTCCATCGTTTAAAGGTGCATGCCCACTCAGTAGGCACACAATGTTCTGTATAGGAATTAAATAAGTGTATAATTGTGTCACTATTCCACCAGTTCTAAAAATTACGAGTGCCCGCTATACACCATTACCCCACGTATTGATTGGCATTATTATACATTTCATATCAGACGTAAATTTCCACACTGATATCAGGGGCGATAACCATGTTTCCTTAAAATGTTAATGGACATTACTATTTATTCTCTGTATTTATTTTTTGATGCGCAGTGATCATACTTTATAATCTGTCGAAAATGTAATTTTTTCAGGTGACACATTTAATTAGTATAAATAATCATGCCTCATTTGCATATGAAAATAGCCTGATACCACCGCGAGTCACTATCAGTAAAATAAGTATTACTAAATGATTAGATCTGTATAGTGGGCACTTGTAATTTTTATTTTTAGAACTGGTGGAATAGTGACACAATTATACACTTGTTTAATTCCCATAAAGAACATTTTGTGCCTACTGAGTAGGCATGTACCTTTAATTAACCGTCACAATGCTGAATTCAATTTTGTAGTCAGCTGTTTGTTTATTATTTTCCATTTTTCTCAACAAAAAACATGGTCTGGAAGCACTTTAGAATCATTTCCGTTGGAAATGGTTCTAAAGAGCTGCCAAACCATGATTTCATTGAGAAAAAGAAAATGAAACAATTTAACTAAAGGTACAGGTTAAATTATGAGTTGGTAAGGGTTTTAGACCACGACTGGCCACATGTCCATTGTGTAATGTTGCTGTGTGATTAGTGTTCCATAGAAAACAGACCAATAAGTTTTCACAATGCGTAATCAGCTAGGGAATTGGAACCCACCACCGCGGATATGGTGCTATATGGGCCATTTGTGATGGGTCGTGATGAAAACAGGGACCAAATGACTTTATGGACCAGTCTCAATACCAACACTCAGAGATGTAATTTATTTATAATTTATTTATAATTTATTTATGGCAATTTCAATCGGTCTTTAATCCCACCACATTCTGTGGCAATAACGGAATTTTGTCCCTTCCTATGTTCTGTGCACCGACACTTCTAATGATGTTTAACCCTTCCTACGCTGTTGACGGAAATTGCCGTCTGCTGTTTTTCATTTTTGCTTTAATTCTTAACAAAAAACTGGTTTTTGTCGAGAAATATTGAAAATAAAACATTTCCAGCAGACAGCAACATTTAATTCAGCGTAGTAAGGGTTAAAACAGGATGACATCAACGTCAAAAGAATGTTGCCTTGTCGCTCCATTAGGGACATCATTTGGAAGGTCTTCATTTTGTTCGCTTGGCATAACATTAGCTCGTACTATGAATATGTAATAGCGCTCATCTGCACATACGTCACCAATTTGTGTGTTTCCGATAGTAGGACAAATAGATGCATCAGTAAACTTTCATAATGGTCAGTGTCCAGAACAATGCAAACTGCATTTAATACAGCCCAAAGTGTATAAGACTGAATGTTTGTCCTACTCTGCCATATTTAGGCGTTCTATTTATAGCAGATTCCTTGCTAGGTAGATGAGCGCTATTAGGGTGATGCGGCCAGCCAATCAAATTCGCTGCAGGTGTTATTACACGTGTGTCATATCACATTTATGAAATGGGTTACAACACGTCATGACAAGGTTTTCATGTGATAATATAAATTACATCAGTGTAATAAATATATAAATGTGACAAGGTTCAGAAAACATGTTAGGCAATAAGTACATCATCAATGCATGATGGTGGTGGTTGGTTTGGAGCGCATGATGGGTAATTTAACCCGTTCACCCCTAAGTAACTGGAATGGATTTTGATATGTTAATTTTGAAACCAATCCAACCGTCACAAAATGAAATTAAAAAATATGAAATTAAGTGCAAAAAGTGCAGATCCTGATGAGACGGCTCGTCATCTGGATCTACACTGTTTGCCAATACCAATATACATGCCTGCGGTGTTGAAAGGGTTAATGCTCAGGATTCATCTTACCGGAATCCGGACTGCAGACCTGGGTTAACCCTCATTTACACCTTTGGCATTCTTGTATGTGAGAGTTGAATCTGGTTATACCCCTTACAAGAGTCTACTGTTGTTGTATATTTTGTCTCCTTTCTCTATGAAAATATGGTTTGACAGCACTTTAGAAACATTTCCATTGGAAAAGATTCTAAGGTGCTGTCAAACTATGTTTTCATAGAGAAAGAAGACAAAATATAAAAAAAATATAAACCGCAGGCGACACAATTTAATTCAGTATTGTACCGGTAAGTTAATTATCATTTGTGGCTGTGACTGGAGAAATGGGGATTATGGGATTTGCAGCTTAACAGTAGTCTGATAACAATCTGTGTTATTGTTAATAGAAGCAATTGATGGGTGTTTCATTGATGGAATGGCAAACAGTGCATATCCTGATCAGTTTGTGAGGATGCACAGGCTGATCTGGTCATACACTGGTCGCCAAATCCAAAGGCCCCCAGTTACCCAGTAACAGGCACATTTAAGCACAGATGGAAACGAGGCCGGCAGTTAGCCATGACCCCTGGGTGGAGTTGGTCCTTACCTCCAGGCCAGGCTGCAGGACTGGGGGCTGTTTCACTAAACTTTGTACCACTAAACTGTTCGTAAGTGCAAACTTATGATGGTCTGTAAATTTCACATTAACAATGTTTTCTTGTAAACAATTATATGCAGCCTATGCTCAATAAATGTAAATCCATCAATTGAAATTTACTGACGATCCTAAATTTTCACTTACGAACATTTTAGTCGTACAAAGTTTAATGAAACGGGCCCCAGGTCACTTACACCATTTGTCCAGACTGGATTGGATGTTACAACTGTCATAAACTTGATTATCACATGAAAACCTTGATATTACTTGTTGGAGCTCTGAACAGCTAAGGTCAAATAGAGATATGCCCTTGGTTCGATGTCTCGTTACGAAAACCTAGTGGGATGGAAATTCATGTACTGTAATAACCCTAAATATTTGGACACAATATGTTTTACCCTTGTCCGTCCGTGTGTGCATGCAGCCGTCCATCCGTCCGTCCGTCTGTAAGGCAAATGCGTTTAAGTTTTCAATAACTCCTGAACTCCTTCGCCAATTTCAATAATATTTGCCCAGATTATGTCTGTCTCGGGATGGTGCTTTGTATCGCATACGACCCACGCCCGAACACCCAAGGTCAAGGTCACTGAGGACTTACATTCACTTTGTTTGTAAGGCAAATGCGTTATAAATTTTTAATCTTTTCTCAATAACTCCTAAACTCCTTCACCAATTTCAATAATATGTACCCGCAATGTCTGTATAGGGATTATCTTTGGCATAATGATGGCACTTTACTATCGAGCCTACAGGTGGGGGCATGTGTGTTCTATGAATCCCGACCAGAGACCTAGTTCACCCTCAGCTACGTTTTTGGCTTTCTTGTATGTGACAGTTGAATCTGGTTATACCCCTTATAAGAGTAATCCTACCTGTATTACTTTTAGTGGAAGGGGCAAGGGACTTTAGTGTGGTATGAACCAGGTCAGGTTATTCCAATTTCAGGGCTGAATTTATATTTATTTTGATGTAAATAATCTGTTTTGATTGATTTTCCCCTCAATGCAGCATGTTAAATGCGGGATCGAACCTGTTGGCACGGCCTTAAATGACCTTCGCTGTTGATATGCCGTTAAACACCAATAAACAAGCAAACAAACAAATAAATCCAGTATTCTAACCAGTATACCCCAACCCATCCATGTGTGATGTCAAACCATTATCTACAATTGTTAAAAAATCGTCAATAAGGCCATTTCCTCATGGCATGCAAACTATAGTTTTTGACCAACAATGACCAACAAAGGAATGAAACTGGACATGTGTTTTGAAGTGCAGTGTCCGGCCAGCTGCGCCATTGCTGCACTCTTATAAATTATTAGGTGACATTTCGCAAATCACCTGGTGAATTTTACTGGTCGATTCCGTGAGATAATTCACCTTATCACAGATGAAATTTTTCCGGAAACCAAATATGAAATTCGGGTATAATTTCTGTAAATTATGTTGAAAATTGGCGAAAAATTCAGAGCAGATAAGGAATGCAATTCCTTATCTGCTCTGATTTTTTCACCAATTTTAAATATAATTCACGGAAAATATTAGAGGTTTTAAACATCGGTTTAAGGGAAATTTTCATCTGCGATAAGACGAAAAATCCTACGGGCTGTGCAATTATTATAAAGCATTATCTCTGCATTCAAATATCGGACCATAACACTTGAAGCTTTCACATGAAGATGCACCTTCGAAATGAATACCTTTGCAGATAATTGCGGGTAGCGACGAAATTGAATGGGATCGGGTTTTATTTTATTGAATGAGTGGCTGACATTGGTGAAATGTGTCAACTTTGAGCTGCAGCTTTCTTCGACTGTCCAAAGGACATTTTAAATACATGCAAGGTATACCTTCAGATATTTGCCGGCGAATATTTGTCGATCACATTTCGATATATTATAGCTATAACATTTCCGTCCAGTGTTCAAACTTTGTTTAAAGATGTCAATGTTGCATTGTGATTATGGATGGAAATAAAGGACATTTGGACATTTATGCACATTTAAATGGGCATGACTATGAGATTTTCTTCTTTCATTGCAAATTTTCCCAAGTTTATTTTGAAGATCTGTAATACCATTAACTGCTGTTAATGAAAATACTGTGGAGCCTCTCTAAACAGAACAGCCAGAAAATGTCTGTTTATAGCTTAATTTAATATTTATGCCCCTGCCACTGCTTCGTGAGCGAGTCGTATAGCGTTATCGCTGTCAGTCCATCCGTACGTACGTCACAAACTTGCGGGGAATGTCTCTAAACTGTACACCGTGTGGCATCCCCACTGTGTCCGGTTTGGAGAAGTTCCACTGACCTTAGGTGACTAGCATCACTCATGAAACCCAAACAAGAGTGCCAAAATCACAAGATACGCCTATTCCATTCTGACAGCTAAGTTTTCCATTTTTATCATCAAAAACATGCTTTGACAGCAGTTTAGAATAATTTACAACATGCTTTGGCAGCACTTCAGAATCATTTCCATTGGAAATGATTCTGAAGTGCTGTCAAAACATGTTTTTATTGAGAAATAAGGCAAGATATAAAAGCAGCAGCTGACGACAATTGTTGTGTGTAGCGGTCTAAGGGTTAACCCATTCAACACTACAGACCTCTTTTTTGGTTTTTGCAAACAGTGTAGATCCAGATGAGCAGGCTGGTAACGAGCCGTCTCATCAGAATCTGCACTTTTTGCAAGTAATTTTCATATTTTTCAGAACAAAACAGCCCCTTCTTATAAATGAACTCAAATGAAAATCATTTTGTGACAACTGAATTGGTCTTTAATCCATTACGGGTATGAATTTTAAAAATATTTTATTTGTATGTTTGTTATTTCTCAATGAAAGTATATGTTGTGACCACTCATTGGAACTGTCTCATGACATATACTTTTAAGTACATTTAAAGAAAATATTTATGATTTTCCCCAATCAAAATGGCATATCCTCTGCATGAAATGGGTTAAATTAACATAGCACAGTCTATTCCAGCTACTTAGAGGTGAAAGGGTTAATTGTGTTTTATTCTCCTATGTATATACTATCATAGCCTGTGATAGACAGGGGAGATAATTTGGTAATTAATGTCTACTATTACTGTACATGGAAGCACAAATTGTGAACGGTAATGTGCGTTAGTTGAAATACGGTCTCATTCTAGACATTAGATGAATTAGTTTGATTATTGCACAAAAAATAGCATTTACAACACAACTTTTTCAGAATTTTTTTCCTTTTGTAACAAACTGTAAGAAACTGTAAGCACAGCCCTGAATCTTATGAAATCAATAAACTTGTTTCATAAACATCATGTTAAATCATCACTATATAAATCTTCAACTGAAGTATCAATTACCAGTGGCGTAGCCAGAGCCTCTAAAACACCGAGGCAATAACATTGGTCCGTGTCGACGTAGCGGAGCCAGGTATGGGGGTCTTGGGCATCCCACCTTCACACAATTTTGTTTTGCAAATCTACATCGCATTTCCGGCCTTCTGATGTATTTTAGATAACTATGTTCAACAATATATATTTTGCTATTTTTATAGCAATCCTTTTGAAATCATAGAGAATGGCAGAATAATTTATTATATTTGCTACCGGGGATAAACACAGAGGCATACCATTACATGGTCATGAGTCAAGTCACGATCTGCTTTTATGATGAAAGCATAACAAATTAAAAAACATAAAATATCACCGAGGTAGTTGCCTTGGTGCGCCTCAACGTGGCTACGGCACTGATTGCCGATTTGTTTCAACAATCTAAAACTGAGCACCGATACAAAAAGTTCATTCATACCATACTTCTTTGGCAAACAGGCTAATTATTAGCTACGCTGGCTAAAAACTCAATAAACACCTTTTTGTTGTGGCAGGTCATATCTGTGACAGGAGAAATGGGATCCGCATCCACACAGTCTGAACAGGATTTGCACTGTTCGCCATTCCATCAGTGAAACACACATCTTGCTTCTAAGAAGCAATGTAGATCGGTATCGAGCTATTAAAAAGGAGTGTACTATTTGATCAGAAACTACACTGGTCACAAATCCCATACGTTCCATTTCTCAAGTCACAGTCACATAGATTGGGTTATTGCCCATTATAAAAGTTGTAAGATTATTACTGATCCTACTGCTTTTGGGAGGGGTCCAAGTGATTCTGGTGTGGCGAGGATCTGGCATGATCAGATCAGGATTATTCTGATTTCAGGGCTGAATATATAGATTTTTAGCTCACCTGATCGAAGCTCATGTGAGCTATTGTTATCGCAATGTGTCCGTCGTCGTCCGTCGTCGTCCGTGAACATTTTCAAACGTCTTCTCCTCGGTAACCATTGGGCCTATAGTCATCAAACTTCATGGTCATGGTCCTTAGGTAGGGGGATTACAAATTGTTAAAATGACGTCATTACGTAATCCAAGATGGCCACCGTCTAAAAATAGCACAAATTCTTCAAAAATCTTCTTCTCAAGAACCGCTAACCGGATTTCGACAAAACTTGGTAGGAATGATCGATGTACAGTGCTCTTTCAAAGTTGTTAAAATGGTGATCCCGGGGTAAAAATGGGCGTGGCCCGTGGGGTCTAATTGGGGTCAAATTTTATTTTTAACCAAATATGGTCATGTCATATATCAGATCGAAGGTATCAACGAGGCGATCACTCTGGTGCATTTTGTGTCGAAATCGGATGGTTATGTCTTCCAAGATGGCCGCCGAAAGGTCAAAAGGTCGTTCTTTTCTTAGAGATTTCAAAATTCTTCTTCACAAGAACCACTTGGCCTGTGGTAGCCAAACTTAAAAGTTATGGTCCATGGGTGAAGCCTTTCAGATTTGTTAAAATGGAGGTCATCGGTAATCCAAGATGGCCGCCGTCTAAAAATAGCATAAATTCTTAAAAAATCTTCTTCTCATGAACCACTAGCCGGATTTCGACGAAACTTGGTAGGAATGATCGATGTGGAATGCTGTTAAAATGGTGACCCCGGGGTCAAAAATGGGCATAGCCCGTGGGGTCAAATTTTATTTTTTACTGAATATGCTCATGTCATATATCAAATTGAAGGTATCGATGAGGCGATTGCTCTGGTGCAATGTTTGTCGGAATCGGATGGTTATGTCATCCATGATGGCCGCCAAAAGGTCCATTTATTCCAGATTTTGAACGTCTTTTTCTCAGGAACCACATGGCCGATGCTTACCAAACTTCATAGTAAGTTAAGATCCTTGGGTGAAGCATTTTCAAATTTGGTAAAATGAGAGTCATCACTTAATCCAACATGACCGCCATCTAAAAATAGCACTATTTTTTTTAAATCACATGAACTCCACATTCTCCTCTGGTGTTCATGGAGTCAGGTGAGCGAATTAGGGCCATCATGGCCCTCTTGTTTATTGTAAATATTTAGTTCTTATTTTGAGATCCCCCCCATTTGTACAGGTAATATATGGGATTTAGTACTATTATTCAGTACAGATTTAGGCTTATTCTGATTTCAGGGCTGAACATATAGTCTAAATAGATTTTTTATTGTAAATATTCAGTTCTGATTTTGGGATTTCCCCCCCCCCCCCATTTGCACATGTTCTTGAACATGTACATGTACTTATACAGGTAATATATGGGATTTAGTACTAAACCCATTGACCCGGCCTTAAATGACCTTAGCTGTTGATAGGCCGTTAAACCCCAACAAACAAACAAACAAACAAACTAAACACAGTCACATAATATTATAATCTCACCACATGGCCCAAATTCAACATACATATATTCCTTTTCATTGTTCTCTGCAGACATGACACGGATCAAAAAGTGCAGAAACATAATGAATTCCTCCAGACATGAATTATTAAATATTACAGACACAAAGACGAGCGTAATGTCCTGTCTAGGTGACGTACGAACCATGCATCATGCAGATAATATGTATATAAATTTAAATTGACTTTCATTACAGGTAGGCAAAAACTGTCTATTGTAAACGTGTTATACTTGCTCATTTGCCCTTCTGAGACTTACCGCTATTGACAGGTACCCGTTGATGCAATTAACCTAACCCAAATCTTCTGTCTCTAACGCTGGGTGACTTGCAATGTATGTAAGTCGCCCAGCGTTATAGACAGACAATTCGGTCAAGTCCCAGTCAAGATTATTACCGATCCTACTGCTTTTGGGAGGGGCCAAGTGATTCTGGCATCAGATCAGGATTATTCTGATTTCAGGGCTGAATGTATAGTTTTTGACTGTAAATATTCAGTTCTGATTTTGGGATTTTCCCCCCATTTGTACATGTACTTGAACTTGTACATGTACTTGTACAGGTAATATATGGGATTTAGTACTAAACCCATTGACCCGGCCTTAAATGACCTTAGCTGTTGATAGGCCGTTAAACCCCAACAAACAAACAAACAAACAAATTAACCCAATCCATACATGCAGGTACCTGAAACAGGATTTTAACCCTTTATAGTGATATTGGCAAACAGTGTAGATCCAGATGAGCCGGCTCGTATTTTTCATATTTTTGATAACAAAAACACCCCCTTTTCATAAATGGACTAGTCTGGAAATTATTTTGTGACAATTGGATTACTTGCAAAATTAACATATCAAAATCCATTCCAGTTACATAGGGGTGAAAGGGTTAAAATTCAAGTAATTCGACAGACTATATTTTTTAGTTATTCTTGGGAATCCCTGCGACTGTATGCTTCATATGTGCAGCATATATATCATGTTTATGGTATGCTAATAATGTATTATTGTTGTTTCCTAATTGATAAAGGCCCCACAAATCATCAACATGTTCCTTTAAAGGTAAATGCCCACTCAGTAGGCACAAAATGTTCTTTATATGAATTAAATAAGTGTATAATTGTGTCACTATTCCACCAGTGCTAAATTTTTTTATTTTTTTTTTATATATACTAATTAAATGCGTCAACTGAAAAAATAATATTTTAGACAGATTATAAAGTATAATCATTGCACATCAAAAAATAAATACAGAGAATAAATAGTAATGTCCGTTAACATTTTAAGGAAACACGGTTATCACCCCTGATATCAGTGTGGAAATTTATGTCTGATATAAAATGTATAATAATGTCAATCAATATGTGGGGTAATGGTGAATGAATGTTTAGTTTGCCAGAAAATGTCATATCTACAGAATATACAAAACTATCTGTCTCCCTATATTATAACCTACTGAGTGGGCACGGATTTTGATGAAATATGGCGCATCAAACGCATCTTGGTAATCTGCATTTGGTTGTCTCGGTACTTTGGCCCAGACTTCTGTCGTTTTTGCGAAGAATCGATTTCCGAATCAATTCTTCGCAAAAATGAAATAAGTATGTGCTGAACTCCCGGGACCACCAAATGCAGCTCATGAAGTGGGCGCGCTTTCAACACTTTCAGCCAGCATTGTTATTGTTGTAAGCACTTGATCATGCACCTTGCTTACCTCGTACTCTAAATTTTCATTTTATTTCTAACGGTAATGAATTCAAATGGCCTGTAATAAATTTCTGATACATTATGCATTTGTTAACTGATTGTGCTGCCGAAACATGTTTTGCTGGAAAGTAGGGAAAATCGGAATAAAAATGGAAAAGCCAATTAAATTTACTGCCCACATTGAAAGCTTATAATGCGTGACTGCTCAAGTAACAAAATGGCCAAACTTGATACTCGTCTATTCAGTGGAAGATGAACCCTATTGCACCAAAAAATCTTTTGCTACAAATAAATGGAAAATTGATTTACATAATCAATAAATGTTATGCGAAAATTCCAATAAAAATAAAACAATGTATTGCATTATGTTCCATAACTGCTAATTTGAATATTTTGTCAATTGTCATTAGTTTTCGCTGCTAGCATTTGAAATTGTTACCGTTGGACGTCAACTGTTTAGCAAGGCCGGTTGTGAAATAAAGAGATAGGTATACATGGACAGTGAGTTGAGAAAACCTTATGAC
Source organism: Conchocele bisecta (assembly GCA_029237695.1). Lineage (NCBI taxonomy): Eukaryota > Metazoa > Mollusca > Bivalvia > Lucinida > Thyasiridae > Conchocele > Conchocele bisecta. The sequence goes on along the minus strand of CM055265.1, from coordinate 86,297,252 downwards.
ATGTATTGCCAGTGTAGGTATTGATCAATTGTGCTCGTACAATCACATAGTATTCCAAATTTATACACAGACATAATCGATGTTCGATAGACAGAAGAGCGACTAGCGTAGCCCCTGATCAGACTGCGCGGACGCGCAGGCTGTCCACGCAGGCTGATCTGGGGCCACGCTGGTCGCAAAGCATATAAAATCCCTTTTCTTGTTCGGCGATACGCATTGTCTGCGAAGCTAGCAATTTCATTTGCGCAATAAATTTAAAATGCAACAAAAAGTAACCAGACCCATGCGATGTGCTGTTATATCATGTACAGGTATTGTACAACAGGTTTGAATAATATTGACTAGTTTATTGGTGGGAGGTCGAAGGTTGTGGAATTTAACGGTAACTTTTTGCCACTGTGTCAACAACCTGTGGGTAGGAATTTTTATTGTTTTGTTCAATTAAAAACAGTTGTCTTAGTTTTGTAAGTTACACGTGGGTTTGTTTTTTATTAACCCTTACACCGCTATCTTATTTTTTTGTCGTCTGCTGTTTATTTTCTATTTTTCATTTTTATCATCAAAAACATGCTTTGACAGCACTTTAGAATAATTTACAACATGTTTTGACAGCACTTCAGAATCATTTCCATTGGAAAGATTCTAAAGTGCTGTCGAACCATGTTTTTATTGAGAAATAAGGCAAGATATAAAAGCAACAGCAGACAACAATTGTTGTGAGTAGCTGTCTAAGGGTTCTCATTTTTCAAAAAAATTGTTTCTGAGCCTTTGGGGTAAGATCATTAAGATCAAATTGTGGTATCTGTTTTTCTCTGCAAAAGTATATGTTCGACATGACATCGCCAGTTGTGTAATTGTTGAAAAATAATATATTTACAGAGCTCCAGATAAGGAATTAGTAATCGAGTATTGTCACCCCATCATTTCCGAAGCAATTGGGTATTTCAAAATTTTAATTGGGTAAAATAAAATCACACTACTGTTAACACATCAACAGACATCAATTATTGAATAGTTTGCTTCGAAATGAAAACATGTCTTGGCATTTCATTGAAATACCAAGATGTGTTTCTGTATCATACTTCCCTGTTATATGTTGCTATATAGCTTCTATTGGGGCTACCCATTCCGAATACAAATTATTGACCCGCACTTACACCTGTCCCATCCCATATCGACCGTGCATGCGCACACGGGAGACTTCCTCTTTGCTTCGGACGGCTGGCGTGAAAGTATCCTTTTTGGTGCTCATTTTCGTTTGGCTGTTTTATACACGCTATTCATGGTTATTGTCCGTAAGTAGGCAATATATTCTGTAATAGAGTGGGGGCTATTCATTTATATAAGTTGCTAGTCGATAATATTTCATTTTGAAAGTATTTCGATTTTTTTTTCTTAGTATGGCCACAGGCACGAACTTCGCGATTTTCCTATTGTCGGACGTTCCTATTTTTTTTATTTTTTTTCCCCCCCCCCCCCCGAAACCCCAAAAAAAAAAAGGGGGGGGGGAAAAACAATTTTTATGTTTTTTTTTTTTATTTTTTATTTTTATAGGTTTTCCGTACCACGTTCACTAATGGGCTAAGGGAAACCTAAACCCAGTTCGGGTTTGTGATTCTCATGAGATAATTTGTTTCCGTTGTTGCTAGAGACATAACGGTTGCTCTAATGAGAAATCGGGCTTGTCTCAGGCCTTGGGGGCCTCTATGGAGGGGCCTGACCATTAGGTACTATCAGGGTAAGTATCAGGGTAAGTATCAATAAGTGAGATTCAGAAACTAAAGTGGTTTCTGAGTTCGGCAAGATTCAGAAACTAAATACTGTTTCTGAGTCTACGCCAAGTCCGAGTCCGAATAGTGGCAGGGTGTCTCTTATGACTGAGGCATCCAACGTCGCTAGTTCTGCTCTGGGTGGTCCGCTACCCACTGAGTAAGGACACCGGACATCGGACACCGGACACCGGACACCGGACACCGGACACCGGACACCGGTCGGTGTTCGGCAAGATTCAGAAACTAAAGACTGTTTCTGAGTGTAGCTAAGTCCCGAGTCCGAATAGTGGCACCGGACACCGGACACCGGGGACACCGGGGACACCGGGGACACCGGGACACCGGGGACACCGGACACCGGACACCAGTCGGTATTCGGCAAGATTCAGAAACTAAAGACTGTTTCTGAGTCTAGCCAAGTCCGAGTCCGAATAGTGGCAGGGTATCTCTTATGACTGAGACATCCAACGTCGCTAGTTCTGCTCTGGGTGGTCCGCTACCCACTGAGTAAGGACACCGGAAACCGGACACCGGACACCGGACACCAGTCGGTGTTCGGCAAGATTCAGAAACTAAAGACTTTCTGAGTCTAGCCAAGTCTGAGTCCGAATAGTGGCAGGGTATCTCTTATGACTGAGACATCCAACGTCGCTAGTTATGCTCTGGGTGGTCCGCTACCCACTGAGTAAGGACACCGGACACCGGACACCGGACACCGGACACCGGACACCAGTTCTGCTCTGGGTTATACGCTAACCACTGAGCAAGAACACAGGATACCAGTTAGGCTCTGGTTTATACGCTAACCGCCGAGCACGAACACCGGACACCGGTTCTGCTCTGTGTTATACGCTAACCACTGAGCAAGAACGCCGGACACTAGTTCTGCTCTGGGTTATTAGCTAACCACTGAGCACTAACACCGGACACGGGACAGGTAGATTCAAGGGGATAGGCGATGTGGGTAGTATACACGCAAATCCAATTGGGCGCGCCTCAGTGGAATGCAAGCGTATTCCTCCGGTCAACAGAGTGTCAAATATAGCCACTGATAACGGCGACGCTGGTCTTGACCACGCCGTTTTCAGCGGAATATCTGTTCAAGGTTATGGATATACAACAGTGTAACGATATAGGACATTGGCCTGCCGACGCACTGGATTAGTCCTGATGTGAGTCTGATGACGTCAGACAGGAGGGCGCACAGACTCGTCGATCAGGACGGGTAGATCCGGGTCTAGTAGCAAGAGAGCTAGGTATAGGTCATCTTACAGTAGCTCGTCTACCAGGACGTGGGATTGTATATCCATGAAACACAAACGACGTTCTAGGTCGTGTCTAGGTACGATCATTGACGTCGTCATAGGCATAGGGGAAGGGACCTCCTTCGGGAAGCATTCCTTCAGGCCACAAATCTGTTTGGAAACAGATGTTCGCAGGTGACTGCTGCTGATGCTGCAGTAAGACAGAGTCGGCAGTTAGCGAGACTATCAGTGGTCTCTTTAGCCAACAAGCGGTTCGCTTATAGAAGCGCAACTCGGGCTGGAAAGGGGACATAAGCAAGCTTCAATATCCCCTTCTCCTAAACCAACGAGTGAGGTAACAGGTAGCTTTAAGCAACCCATAACACCTATACAGCCCCAATAGGTTGGGGCTCCCAGAGGGGCGCTACACGCATCAGAGATTGACAATCTCCGAGCTTCTACAGCGTGCGGTTTGTTGTACCAACAGACAGATCATTTCTAGATAGAGACGGCTCGATCGATACGTCGGACTATTAGAGTCAACGATTGGGCAGTCTCCAGCGAACCACAGGAAGGTTATCTTCATATACCGATATGCCATGCGTCCAGAAACTTTATAAGCTTTCAGTCGCAAGGCATGGTATAACAGTTTTGTGTCCTACCCTTCAGAATAGCCACGGCGTTCACAAAACTAATAGAGGTAATCTAGGCACAGTCCAGATCGTGTGTTATTGCATACTTCAATACTTGGACGACTGGCTCCTGCATAATCAGTCTAGAGACACACTGCTACTCAAGCGGCGTTTGTTCTGGGATCTTATCACGGGGTTGGGTCTCAGGCCGAACATAGAGATGTCGGAACTAGTACCGAAACAGGACATCTGATACGTAGGGTTGAGTTTCCTTACCAGACTGGGGATAGTCAGGGTACACTTGGACAGTGCCGATATGTACAGAGTAGACATCATGTTGCGAGTGATCTTCAAAGCTGTGTATCCACTTCAACTACCAGCCAGGGAGCTATTTTAGCTGCTAGGGTATTGAATTCAGAGGCAGATATGCGGTGTAGGTCGTCTACAAATGTACTGTGGACTACCTGTCGAGGGGGGCTCGAAGGTCCGTACCGAGGGGTCACTGTTAAGAACAGTGACCAACGCGGTTATCAACAGGTAGAGCCACCCCTGGTTAGGTCTGTTTGCGACCATGATGGACAATCAGAGCCCAATGTATGTGTCTCCAGTTTTGGACTAGGGGGCATAGGCGGTGGTAGCATGTCCGTCTCGTGGAAATGAGTATACGGGTAAGCATTTCCACAATCAGTAAATTCGGGTCACACTAGTGGCACCATGCTGGCCAATGACAAGTTGGTTCTCCAGCATACTGGAACGTCTAGTGTACCATCCGGTGGGCATTCCAGTGTTTCCCAAGCTTCTGTCACAGCATGCAGGGGGAACACTTCATGCGAATACGCTAGTTCTGATTCTTCACGTCATGAAGGAAATCAGAAAGGACAAATTTTCGCGGCTAGCTACAGCAATCATTGCACAGGCAAAGACGCGAATGGGAGGTCTGTGTTAATTGCTGTAAGTAAGGCAAATTAATCCAGTCAGTCCAGCGGTAGGCGGAATGGGCGATTTCCTTAAGTAATTGTTCGATCAGCGTCGATTAGGACGGGATACATGTAGGCATTGGCCAACTGTTTCAAGTTCATTTCAGTGCCGATATGTATCATAGTTTCAGACCCCAGTTATAGGCGCTGATTTCATTCTTCACTAGAGAAAGACCAGTAGCTAGAATAGTTAACCTAAGGGAATCTAACAGTGGTTAGATGGGATTTAACGAAAAATCAGTATGAGCCCATGGGACAGCTTCCCTCTTGATTGATCAGTCAAGAATGGGTTACTCCTCGTTTTCGCTTCGGCGAAAAGGCGGTGGGAATTACGCGGCCTGTACAGGGGCGACCAGAATCTGGCTTGGATAATGATTCCGTTACTATGGTTGCGAAGCTGGGTTCCTTGCTAAGGCTCGGGTCCCAGTTAGGCATAACCGACCGTTCGTGATCCCAGGCATGTCCAAATCGAGTCGGTTATCTGTGACATTATATACTTTACGTATTCTATAATGTATAATTGTCGTATTTTAACTTGGTAAAAGCACATGCTTCCGGTTAATAACAACAACAATGTCAATAGATTAAAATTCATTCGCACTGATCCAGAATATGAGTATCTCTCGCCCAGCACGAACCTACCAAATTTAACCGAGATGGAAAACACGCTATGCCCTGGCACATAGATCAAGGTCACGATCAGATGATAATGTGGGCTTCGTGGCGCAATCGGTTAAGACATTCGGCTAGATGTTGGTGAATTTCATAAGACAAAATGCACCAGGCTTGTCAGAGGAAAAGGGCACTTCACCGGTACGGGTGAATGTTAAAATCCTCTGATGGCATCAGGTGGGACTGGTCTCGGCAGCTAGTGTAGCTGTGGAAGAACAGTGCCCCTTCTTATACGGAGGCAGTAGCTTCGGTATACCCGTATCTGTCTCGGGATAGTGGTCCTGTTTAACCTGCGCAGGGTCCGAGGGCTAAGTCTCTGTGTGAAGCAGAATAGGTTACGGCTTTCAAGGGTAGGCATAGACTGCCTCAGACCCACACTGTAGGAGCTCTGTTAGAGGAATTGATTTGGCACAGGGTTTGACCCCAAAACTATGTTGGATTTCTTAAAGCCAGTACTTTTCTGGCACATCAGGGGCTCAAGTATTAGGTTATGCTTACATAAACTAGGCTCATAGAGTATTCGGCCTTGGAAAAGGAGGCTCAGAAATGGGAGTATCCAAGGCTTAGTTCCATAAGGCACGGCAAGGCCAGAGCGTGGTGAATTAGGCACTACATCTCAATGACTAACCAATGAGAGGTAGGCACTGGATTTTATTCCATGCGTGGGTTATCAGTTTATATCCAAATCGTCAGTTTACAGATGGATATCTCTCGCAACACGCAGAGCATATCGATCCAATTCGGTTAAGGGCTCATAAGGTTATAATCGATGCCCATGAGGTCGGAGCAGTATTTACCTCCTCGGAGTTCCTCTATGGAGTGATACTGGGGATAAGATAATGGAAGTGGCATCAGGTAAGTCTCATTCCACTTTTATCAGTTTTACATACGTACACTGACTGAGCAGAGCGCAGATATTTACACATTGGATCCCCTAGTCGCGGCTAGCAGGGATGTCACGGGGGGCCAAGCATGTGTAAAAGGCTCAAATTTTTAGCCTGTTGTTATTCTGGGCCAGTGGATCTAGTCCAGGATAACAAATTGTTGGTATATTCACATTGGCAGTACAAAACGTTCTAGTTATCAGCTAGTTCAAGTTTTGTGCCTGGAAAGTTTTCATAGATTGTTTTCTTGATTACACATGACTGGTTATGCCAGTCTGGATACATATTTTACTATAATGTGTGCAGTTGTTTGGTGTTACCAATGTTTGTGAGGTCCGGAGAGGGTAACGGTGAGTTCCCTGTACTCCGGGGTGCTAACGGTACTAGGTATCATGACACTCGAAAACACATAATAACTCATCCAGGGTCATGAATGCCATGTTTTGTAATTATTGATAGTATGTGGTTGTCAATATGCATAGGGTATTTTATGTTAGCATTACTATTTGTGAGTAATGTGGGTTAGAACTTTAAGAGACTTGTGGACATGGCCAAGGGTCAGTGTAGATGCTGTGAGTCTTAGATGTGAGGCACAACAGTGTGTATGACATGACGCTAACATGATATGAGTTAGTCACATTCAGTGCGTGTGAAACTGCGACTGGGGACAGTACTCAAGCAAGACCAGAAGACTTAGCTGGTGGCTCAGTTATCTTCTGGGAGCAGGAATAGGGGGGGGGGGGGGGCGCTGCTCAGACGGTGCCCGGGTCTAGTCTACAAGTTGTTTGGTGAGTCAATTTATTGATCCTAGGTTAAGTATTCACAGAGCGAATTAATTTATTTTTCTGGTTTCTGTATCACCTTACCTTCCCGCCTTGGAGACAAATTCTAGCAACATATAACAGGGAAGTATGATACAGAAATCAGAATTTTTCAATGTAAAATTAGTTTCTGTGAGTACTTACCTGTTATATGTATTTAACACCCGCCTCCCACCCCGCAAGGTGAGAGATTTGTTCTATCGCAAAGAGGAAGTCTCCCGTGCGTGCATGCGCGGTCGATATGGGATGGGACAGGTGTAAGTGCGGGTCAATAAATTGTATTCGGAATGGGTAGCCCCAATAGAAGCTATATAGCAACATATAACAGGTAAGTACTCACAGAAACTAATTTTACATTGAAAAATTCTGATTTTCATGGAAAATAAGAAAATATGTTATATTTGTGGTCTGTTTATTATTTTCTGCAGCATGATAAAGGAACCACAAAATTTTAATGCTTTTTGATACTCTCTACTTCTGATTTCAATTGGGTTTTTGGCAATTTTAATTGGGTATTTAAGCAAATACGCAGCTTATCTGGAGCTCTGTAATTATTAATGTTGATATTTCAATCATCGACCAATACAAGTGTATCATCCTTTCAAATCAACTAATCAACCAATCACTGTCGATGCTCAGGCATTTCTTTAACCCTTAGACCGCTACTCACAACAATTGTCGTCTGCTGTTGGTTTTATATCTTGCCTTATTTCTCAATAAAAACATGCTTTGACAGCACTAGAATCATTTCCAATGGAAATGTAAATTATTATTAAGTGCTGTCAAAGCATGTTTTTGATTATAAAAATGAAGAACAGAAAATAAACAGCAGACAACAACAAAATCAAGATAGCGGTCTAAGGGTTAAATATCTGTGTGTATCCAAAAGAAATTGATATAGAGGGAGGGGTTGTGTGGAATGACGGGATGTCGGCTAAAAGTGTAACAACAAATAATAAAAAAAAGTTTACAAAATGGGCCAATAACGATTAACAATAAATATTTTGTTAAAATAACGGTTGACAAAAAAAAAATATGCCAATAACAGTTTTAATCCATGCCTCCACCCAATCCCTAAATTTTGAATACTACTACATTGACTTACGACATACACTTGCAAAGTGTTTCTAATGTCTTTGGTAAAGTTATACACATTTATTTCATAGGCCATTAGGCTATACAGGTATGTAAAAGTACCGGTACTTAACTCTAATTTTGCAGGCACAAAAAAAGCAGTACAAATGCCAATAAAACAGTCTTAACTGCACATGCTTGTACTCACTTTTACATTGACATACATGTGCTACACTCATTTGCAAATCATTTCAATTAACCATTTCAGCACCACAGGCCTGTATAGTGGTATTGGCAAAACGTGTAGATCCAGATGAGCCGGCTGCAAGTAATTTCATATTTTTGAGAACAAAACACCCCCGTTTTCATAAATGGACTAGTCTGAAAATCATTTTGTGACAATTGAATTGGTTGCAAAATAAACATATCAAAATCCATACCAGGTACTTAGGGGGGAAAAGGTTAAATTACTTGGAATTTTTCTTGGACTGTTATATTAGGTTATGCTGGTCTGCAAACTGTACTTCATTCTAACTTCTCTGCCACATTTGTTTGTGAACGAACAAGTGTTTGCATCTACGTGACGATCTGAGTGTAGGGGCAGCGCGTGGCAGTGTATCAAAATTTCACACTTGCATTATGCCGTGTGCTCGACACTTGTTAGATGAGTTATATTGTGAAAACTTATATCATTCATCAGAGTAGGGTTTCCTTTTTAGTCCTGAAAAACAAATTGAGAAGATAATTTAAATTTTAATGAGCACAAAGTATAAAATGTCTCCAGTTTTAGTAAGTGCGTTTGTAACATTTGATCCCAGCTTACAAGCTGTGGGATTTTGTGTTTGTCTTTTGAAAAACCAGCATAGACTGAATTATACGTGGTAACTGGGAGTTGAATTGTTTATTGCCCATTATAAAAGTAGTAAGATTATCACTGATCCTACTGCTTTTGGGAGGGGGCCAAGTGATTCTGGTGTGGCGAGGACCTGGCATCAGATCATGATTATTCTGATTCAGGGCTGAATATATAGTTTTTTTATTGTAAATATTCAGTTCTGTTTTTGGGATTTTCCCCCCATTTGTACATGCACTGTACTTGTACAGGTAATATATGGGATTTAATACTAAACTCATTGACCCAGCCTTAAATGACGTTAGCTGTTGATAGGCCGTTAAACCCCAACAAACAAACAAACAAACAAACAAACTTCTTTAAACAAGGCACCCGGGTTTAGAGAGGTTCCACTGTATTCAGACATGGAAACTCCCAAGACATGATTGGGTTTTTGGGTTGTTTTTTTTTTAGCTCACCTGAGCGAAGCTCATGTGAGCTATTGTTACCGCAATGTGTCCGTCCGTCGTCCGTCCATCGTCGTCCGTCGTCGTCCGTGAACTTTTTCAAACGTCTTCTCCTCGGTAACCATTGGGTCTATAGTCACCAAACTTCATGGTCATGGTCCTTAGGTCGGGGGATTACAAAATTGTTAAAATGACGTCATTACGTAATCCAAGATGGCCGCCGTCTAAAAATAGCACAAATTCTTAAAAAATCTTCTTCTCATGAACCGCTAGCCGGATTTCGGCAAAACTTGTTAGGCATGATCGATGTACAATGCTCTTTCAAAGTTGTTAAAATGGTGAACCCCGGGTCAAAAATGGGCGTGGCCCGTAAGGTCAAATTGGGGTCAAATTTTATTTTTGACCGAATATAGTCATGCCTATATCAAATCGAAGGTATCAAAGAGGCGATCGCTCTGGTACATTTTTGGTCGAAATTGAATAGTCATGTCATCCAAGATGGCCGGCGAAAGTTCAAAAGGTCGTTCTTTTATTAGAGATTTCAAAATTTTTCTTCACACAAACCGCTTGGCCCATGGTGGCCAAACTTCACAGTTATGGTCCATGGGTGAAGCCTTTTCAGATTTGTTAAAACGGAGGTCGTCGCTAATCCAAGATGGCCGCCGTCTAAAAATAGCACAAATTCTTAAAAAATCTTCTCATGAACCGCCAGCCGGATTTCGACGAAACTTGGTAAGAATGATCACTGTAGAATGCTCTTTCAAAATTCGTCTTTTTCTCAGGAACCACATGGCCAATGCTGGCCAAACTTCATAGTAAGTTAAGATCCTTGGGTGAAGCATTTTCAGATTTGGTAAATTTGAACTCAATGTCTCATTCTCCTCTGGTGTTCATGGAGTCAGGTGAGCGAATTAGGGCCATCATGGCCCTCTTGTTTATTTTCCATTTTACTCATCAACAACAATCATCATCAACATTTCCAGTGGAAATGATTCTAAAGTGCTGCCAAACCATGTTTTTATTAAGAAAGAAGATATTAATGGTAGAGGTTCCTCCTTATAGGAATCACGATTTGCCTGGTTTGGCCCTCATGTACGTTTTTATCTTTGGCTCTTTTGTTACCTGGGAGTTGAATTGGGTTATTGCCCACTATAAAAGTAGTAAGATTATTACTGATCCTACTGCTTTTGGGAGGGGGCAAAGAGATTCTGGTGTGGCGAGGACCTGGCATCAGAACAGGATTATTCTGATTTCAGGGCTGAATATATAGATCTTTCATTGTATCAGTTCTGATTTTGAGATTTTCCCCCCATTTGTACAGGTAATATATGGGATTTAGTACTAAACCCATTGACCCGACCTTGAAGCTAGGAGCTTAGCTGTTGATAGGCCGTTAAACCCCAACAAACAAACAAACAGACAAAATATAAAACAACAGCAGACAACAATTTTGTTTCCCACCTTCTACATGAATAAACTCCAGAACAGTTGAAAATTTGTGTCAATTTGAAATTTAAAATGTAAAAAATACAATATTGTTAAATTTGGTTAAATTTTAAGGAATATATAGAAGATATTCATATTTTTGCAACGAATATGACATATATGTTCATCGAGTGGTGTGAAATGTCCATATTAGTTAGGCACTCGTGAAATATGGACATTTCAAACCACTCGATGAACATATATTATGTCATATTCGTTGCAAAAATATGAATATTCTATTTATTATATACCGCTCCATCGAAATTATCAGTTTTTTTTAGACTGTATACGGTAATGAATGTGTATTTGCAGCCTATTTGCAGTCTGGCACTGCAGATGCGCGTTATGAATATAGATAGCGAAAGTAGTCATATTTCATGGGTAGGTATATAATAAACAGCATTTTTGAGAATTTATCGCAGATGTATATAAACGTTTAACCGTGCAACAACATTGTGAGATTTTATAATTTTTCCAATTATTTTTTGAAAAAAATCTGCAGATAGAAGAAAGTTCCATACATTCGCCCTTAGCATTATCATTATCATGCCATCTTAAATATGAACAGAATCATCATTTACATTTCCAAGGTCAAGGTCAAATTACTTAGAAATTTGTGTCCGTAAGATTTGCTTTAAAGTTTTTGGCCATTATCTCTACCAACGGTAAGTCGGAATGACTACAAACTTCATATACTTATCATCATCCATATTTTCATTCCATACCACACCCATACGGCCTTCATACCCAAGGTCAAGGTCAAATTACTTAGAAATTTGCGTTAAAAGCTTTTTTAAATATTTGCGTTAAATTTTTCATTTGTTGGTCCAGGCGGCGGCTAGGGGGTAAGGTAAGCAAAATACTATACTTTTTTATTCTGAAACTAAAGAACGTGAGCCCCTGCTCACGTTCTCTAGTTTCAGAATAAAAAAGTATAGTATTTTGTTTACCTACCTGCCTACCTACCGGCGGCACCTCCTAAGATGAAACAAATATTAGTTTATGGTGGGCCCTGTGTTTTTTGTTCAGAGATAATAATGCAAGCCCCATCACATAATTATATGCTTGCATTTTCTTGCCTTTGGTGGCTCGTATTTACGATAATGACATGAAAATTGAAACTTTACATTGCATTTTTTTTAATTTAAGACGTTTAACACTTCTGCACTTCTGTGAGCCTTGACGTATTGGGATACTTTATTTGTGGCTGTGACTGGATAATTTCAGCTTATGGCTTTCGTAACCTGTGTAGACCCAGATCAGCCTGCGCAGCAGCACAGTCTGATCAGGGTCTGCGCTGTTTGCCATCGAGTCGAGTCGGTGAAACATATGTTGTGTTTCTGATAATAAAGTATTGCATCTTTATGAGACTGCAGTAGTTCACCATTAGACTTTATTTTAAGAAGGTTACACATTTAGTTTCAAACTAATCTTCCATGAGGCCTAGAAGATTAGGAGCTTGTCTAACCACAAATACCATGAGCCCCATTTCTCCAATGACAGCCACAAATTGAGAAACTGTCATTTGTGCAACTATTGTGTATCATTTTCTGCATACTTAATTAAACTGAATATTACACACCGTCTCGTCTTTGTTTTGTTTTTTCATATATCGAAACAGTAAGTTGTCGTGAGCAACATTCCCATTGTAAATATGTTACTATGCTATAATTAAGCTTGACAACCACAACTTGACAACCATAGACCATTTTTGTCGCGCCTGCTTTAGCAGAGGCGCACTTATCGGCGCTTTTTACCGTAGTCCGGCGTCCGGCGGTCGTCCGCGGTCGTCCGCGTCGTCCGCGTCGTCCGCGTCGTCCGGTTTTTGTCGTCGCGCCTGCTTTAGCAGAGGCGTGACTATAGTCGGTGCTTTTTCCGCGTCGTCGCGTCGTCGCGTCGTCCGGCGTCGTCCGCGTCGTGCAGACGTCGTCCGCGTCTCCGCCGCGTCCGCGTCGTCCTCGTCCGTCCGCGTCGGCCGCGCCCCTTTAGTCGCGTGTAGCGTAAATACGTTTAAACTTATTGTTTTTTCCACAAATATTCTCTAACCTTTAACCCCTTGCCAGACTTTGATAATATTTCATGTCAATGTTTGTCATGGGATGATGCTTCATTAGGCACACCCCCACATCCAAATTCTGAAGGTCAAGGTCATTTATTGTTTTTTCACAATATCTCTTTTAACCCCTTGACAGACTTTGATAATATTTCACATCAATGTTCGTCTAGGGATGACGCTTCATTACGCACACCCCCACATCCAAATTCTCAAGGTCAAGGTCATTTATTTACTTGTAATGTTCACCGGTTTTATAACAGAAATGCGTTAAACTTATTGTTTTTTCACAATATCTCTTTAACCCCTTGCCAGACTTTGATAATATTTCACATCAATGTTTGTCTAGGGATGATGCTTCATTACGCACACCCCCACATCCAAATTCTCAAGGTCATTTATTTACTTTTAATGTTCACCGGTTTTGTAACAGAAATGCGTTAAAGTTATTATTTTTTTACAATATCTCTTTAACCCCTTGCCACACTTTGATAATATTTCACATCAATGTTTGTCTATGGATGATGCTTCATTACACACACCCCCACATCCAAATTCTCAAGGTCAAGGTCATTTATTTACTTGTAATGTTCACCGGTTTTGTAACAGAAATGCGTTAAAAGTTATTATTTTTTCACAATATCTCTTTAACCCCTTGCCACACTTTGATAATATTTCACATCAATGTTTGTCATGGGATGATGCTTCATTACGCACACCTCCACATCCAAATTCTGAAGGTCAAGGTCATTTATTTACTTGTAATGTTCACCGGTTTTGTAACAGAAATGCGTTAAACTTATTGTTTTTTCACAATATCTCTTTAACCCCTTGCCAGACTTTGATAATATTTCACATCAATGTTTGTCTATGGATGATGCTTCATTACGCACACCCCAACATCCAAATTCTCAAGGTCAAGGTCATTTATTTACTTGTAATGTCCACGGTCAAATGCCTCGGCAGGCGCGACACCGCTTCCATGACGGAATTCTTGTTATTGTTAGTAAATGTTTTTTATCACGAATCATTTGCATACACAAGCAGTAAAGTGTTTGTAGCGCTTTTTTTGTAAGGCAAATGCGTTAAAGTTATTGTTTTTTCACAATATCTCTTTAACCCATTGCCAGACTATATTCGCATCAATGTTTGTCTAGGGATGATGCTTCATTACGCACATCCAAATTTGAATCAATTTAAATTTGATTACTCAGGGTTGGATCCAGTATTTGGGGGGTGGGGTGGGGGGGGTTGTCCTATTTTCGAGCTGCACGGAATGGAGCGAGCATGCTATAGGGGTCCGGGGGCATGCCCCTATGGAAATCTTTTTGAAATCTAGATGTCCGGAAATGCACTTTCCTGTGTAGTAAACTGTGATCTATGTAAACTCTGCGGCTGAATGGGGGGGGGGTTGCAACCCTGAAACCCCGCTCAAGATCCGCCCCTGTTACTGATTAGAAGCTATCATAATTATAATATATATTGTAGGATTTTCTAAAAAGATCAATAAATCATATTAAAATTTATAGAAATTTAGCCACATTTGCTTAAAATAGGTCATAATTTCAAGAATATTTTATTGGTTAACCCTTACACCGCTATCTTAATTTTTTTGTCGTCTGCTGTTTATGTTCTATTTTGCATTTTTATCATCAAAAACTTGCTTTGACAGCACTTTAGAATAATTTACAACATGCTATGACAGCACTTCACCATTGGAAATGATTCTGAAGTGCTGTCAAAACATGTTTTTATTGAGAAAAAAAGGCAAGATATAAAAGCAACAGCGGACCACAAGTTTTGAATTAGTATATATGTAGCTCTTAATATTGTTACTAAATCCAGTTGGATGCAGATGAATACTACTTGATCAGAAGCTACACTGGCAAAAAAAATGTAAAAAAATCCGCCCAATTTTAGTTTCAGTATTAGAAAGAAAGGAAATTCTGGTTTATTGGGCTGGTATACATAGTTCACAATGGAGGCGGGAATCTATTATAAATGTCTACATTTTTAGGTGGATGAAAATTTTGTTCATTTTTCATATACAGGTCATTCTCGTTATCTCGAAGTCGAATGGACTGATGAAAATATATCGACATATCCGAACTTCAAGATAACAATTCGGCAAATTTCTCGAAAAAAATCGCTTCAGAAATCCCCTTTACTTTATTTCCGGGTTTTCATAAATCGCGCACTTTCTTTTTTACACAATGCGCATGCGTATGTTACTAAATACAATTTCCGATGAATTAGACACAATTTGTTTATGCTTTTTCGCAGCTACTGAGCTAGTGTAAACGAGCGATTTTCAACACACATGTAATACACATCAATGAATAATCATTACATCTAAATGTCAACGCTCGTCGTCTCTTCCGATGATGTTATTGAAGAAACAAATTCCGTTCCCAAACCACGTCGGACCTAGTGCCGTCCGCCACACACACAAAGTCAGCCCATGCCAAATCGGCTCTGATCTATCGTTTTGTCTGACACTTTCTGTCTCATTTATAAACAAAACATGATTTGCAGCACATGAGATTCGTCTCTATCATAGACGATTCTCATGTGACATTTAAAATTAGAAACAGAAAACTGGAAAGCAACTTTGTCTGCAATTTTTTGTCTCATTTCTTAACAAAAACATGTTTGACAACACATGAGATGCGTCTCCATTGGTGACAATTCTGATGCACTGCCTAATCGTTGCATTTGTAAATCATTGACACATGTTGACCGCATTATCTATTGTCATGGGATAAATGAATAACAACAAAACAGAATAAAGAAATCAACTTTTATTAAATCAAAAGCAGTACACATCTATGTCAACAATACAAATGAATACATGTATGCGGAAAATGTCATTGCGAACAGAAGTGATTTGATCGACCCGATTTTCGCGTTTATAAGATGTATTCACTCAGTTATGACAGGTCAACCAGTTGATGAACTGTTTAATGAATGTTAATTTGGCGTTAATAAATTTAAATTTGATCACCTTATTTCAATTGTTATACCACGCATTAATTGGTTAAAATCGCGGCTTGAGTTTATTCACCGTTTCAAATTCATTTTTCTGTTATTAAAAAGAGATTTGATATCACATTAAATTTAATTGATTAATTGACGGTTTTAAGTGAACTGCTTTAACTGGTCGTGCAATTTTAAATGCATTTTAGCGGCGGCAGTGTCTTCGGTTTCTGTAGACGTGTGAAAACTTACCTGAGATAATCGCGCTGATTCAGACTTGGCGGTGCCGGGCGCTTCAAGTAATTTTCACATCGACATATCAGAATACAAATGTGAAGGAAACATACTATCGGGACTCGATTTCCACTTCGACTAAACCGATATATCAACATATCCGATATCGAGTTATCAGGAGTAAAATATATGATTTATATAGGGAATTCTGCCGGGACCTCGGACGTATATCGAGACAAGCAGCTATATCGAGATAACGAGACTCAGCTGTATTTTCTTTATTTGTCATTGAAAGTATATGTATTGACCACTCATTTGGACCATCTCGTTGAGACGGTTCAACTGGTGTCATAAAATATATACTTTTGAGGAAAAGTTATAAAATATGCCATGCCATTTATCTTCAGAATTTGACGCGTTAAGAGGACTCGTTTGTTTATTGACAACGAGTGGGAAAGGTCAATTGTGCAGGTATACAGCAATAGATGGAAGGCGTTACGAAATTACAATAAAATGACAATGGAATTACAATGAAGTTGAAACCAGTCATATGCTGATATAGTGACACAGTCTGACAATAATGAGATGCAACGTGTGTGTGTTATTTTATATACAAGCAGGTAGGTAAGCTGCATTTCAACAAGAATGTAATTGCTTACACAGTAGAAGATTCAAGAGACAGTCTAAGTGAGCGAGTCTGTTTGTCAATCCTACTTGCAGAATGAGACGTGTTGATTATAATAATAATAATAATAATAATAGACTTTATTTAATGAGGGTGACTCATTTAAGCAAAGCCTAATCTCCCATGAGGCCCTCAAAACAGAAAAACACATGTACATGTATATACAAATTTACAGGTTACAAGGTAGACAAGACAAAACAGTATAGCTTGATAAGATAAAAAAGACAAAAACCTATTCACATCTATTTACAGGAAACTGGTAGTCTGCTAATCTTTCATCCATTTAATACATTTGTTGTGGAATGAATTGATTGTTTGAACATTTTTTATATCATTAGGAATGCAATTCCAAACTAAAGGACCGGAGTATGACATACTTTGCTTAAAGCCCCTATACGGCTCAAGTTGCCGAATTTGGCCTCCTATTGGGTTTCCCCACACATAAATCCAACAGGTTTCTATTTACACACACTTTGAAACTGTTTGCATTCATTTTGGTACAAAAATGAGTTTGTAGTCGATGAAAATATCAATAGTTGTTGATAAACAAACAGCAGGTGTGTGTTTCAAAGCCCGAACGATTTTCCGATAGACGCTCGGGTCAACTTCTCAACTACCCGATTCGCGGCCGATGAATTCCGATAGCCGGAGTTTATCGACTCGCTTCCGAGCCGAAGCCGTTGGGTTACGGAAATGAAATTGTCAATATTGACATTTTGCACTGAGTGGTACACAAAACAAGTTTTTGTTGTCTTCACATTGCGATTAAGATGTAAATCTCAAGACTTGAGATGTAGGTATCTATTAGGCAGTATATGTTAGTTTTGTGTACTAAATCAGTTGCCAAACATGTTTTTGTGTTTGAAAAAATCGGAAAATTGTAATACTGAGCCGTTCAGGGCCTTTAAATATTTCTTTGTTTGGTAATGATGTCTATGTGTCTGCTAGTTCATCTATCGTGTGTGTGTGCTGCATCTGAAATCTGCAATTGTTTTTAACCCTTAGACCGCTACACACAATAATTGTCGTCTGCTGCTGCTTTTATATCTTCTCTTATTTCTCACTAAAAACATGTTTTGACAACACTTCAGAATCATTTCCAATGGAAATGATTCTGATGTGCTGTCAAAGCATGTTGTAAATTATTCTAAAGTGCTCTCAAAGCATGTTTTTGATGATAAAAATGGAAAATAGAATATAAACAGCAGACGACAAAAAATTAAGATAGCGGTGTAAGGGTTAGGTACTTGTATCTGTAATAACGTATGTAAACCTTGGGACCATCAATACTCTTTATGACCATCAATACTCTTTATGACCATCAATATGATTTGGGTCCTTTACCTCGGTATGCCTCGGTATGCTTGAGATCTTTTTTTTTTAGATCATTATGCAGGCCCATACGCAGGGGGGGTGCGACGGGTGCGTACGCACCCCCCTAAATTCGCCGAGGTCCGCTATTTTTCAAACTGTAATCTCAACAAATCTTGAAATGCATTAATATACAGGTAATTTGCATGAAAATGTCACAATTTAAATGAAATCCGAATTTAAATGACTTAAAATGCAGGAGAGTGCATTTCAGGCCATCTAGGTTTAACAAATTTCGGGGGGAGCATGCCCCCGGACCCCCCTAGCGTACTTGCTCCACTACGTGGGGCTCGCCCCTGACACACCACCCAATAGAAAATCCTGCGTACGAGCCTGTTATGCAGATATGTCTATTGCAGTTTAATTTTACTTTTCAGCATATTTGGTGGTCAAAAATGAAAGCCCTATCTACATCAGTTGGTGCTCCATCATTGGTGGTGCTGTCGGTATCCAAGGTAACATCATACAGTGGGTACAGTTGTGGCTACTGCTGTTGCCTGGCAACAGTCGGCGTGTGGACAAGTTTACGAAGCCCGTTACTGACTGGATGGATTGCTACATTACATATGGCCAATGGTATGTTGAATTATCCTTTGTGTTGCTCCTGAGTCAACATTTGCTGATTTATTCATTTTTGTCCAGTTCTAAAGTTTCCTATTGCTTATATTGTTCAAATAACACTTTCAGTTGATTCCCCGGTGACAGTCATACTGAATAATGGTATCATTTGTCCCTGTATGATGTCCGGTTCAAAAGTTATATTGATTTTTGGTTTTCATTGAAAATCCAAGATGGCCGACGATATGGCCGCCAATCGAACCACATTGGGCAATATTTTGTTCGGAGAACATCAAAAAGAGAAAGCACAAAACTGGCTGTTGTAGAGGTTGTAGAGAGGTGGCTGTTGGAGGGAGGTTAAATATAAAGACAATTGTCTATTTTGGGATATAGAATATCGGCTGTTATAGAGACGCTATTGTTGTAGAGAGGTGGCTGGTTGTGGAGATTTTTTACTGTAATGTTTAAACTAACCTAAACTAAGCTAAGCTAAAATAGTGATAGTTCGCATAAGCCCAATTTGTGGCTGTGACTGGAGACATTTGGCTTATGACATTTGTGTCCTGTTTGCTCCTTATGTTCTAACATACCCCTGTAACCTGATATAGATCTACAGTGGAAGATCGATCTCTCGAACCGGCAACAGACTCGAATAAAAGTTTGAGTTAGGCATAGTTCGAGGGAAAGAAAATAAGTACTAGTCACTAAGTCAGTGATTTCATTCCATTTAGGAATGACACCATTGATTGATGTTTGTATGGCCTTCTGGAAGAAATATCAAGTAAACAACTATAATGACTAATTATTTTATTTCAATATGTACATGTATGCATATGTAAATAAATCGTGAGCAACATTCCCATTGTAAACGTGTTTATTTTACGATGCTATAATTAAGCTTGACAACCATTTTTAGCTCGACTATTTGAAGAATAAGTAGAGCTTATGTTGTCACCCCGGCGTTGGCGTCGGCATCGGCGTCGGCGTCACCGTCACGCCTTGGTTAAGGTTTTTAGTCAACCTTGTATATGGAATACTACTGGCCCTAAACCCACCATACTTGCACAACTTCATCTCCTAGTGATGTACATCAATAACCCCTGATCTATATTTGACCTTCACCTACATTTCCTCTTGAATTACTTAGTTAATTCCCCTTGGTTAACGTTTTTAGTCAACCTTGGTTAAGGATTTTAGTCAAGCTTGTACATGGAATACTATTGTGCACACAGACACCATACTTGGACAACCTTTTCTCATAGCGATGTACATCAATAACCCCTGATCTATATTTGACCTTGACATACATTTCCTCTTGAATTACTTACTTAATTCCCCTTGGTTAAGGTTTTTAGTCAACCTTGGTTAAGGTTTTTAGTCAAGCTTGTACATGGAATACTATTGTGCATACAGACACCATACTTGGACAACCTTTTCTCATAGGGATGTACATCAATAACCCCTGATCTATATTTGACCTTCACCTACATTTCCTCTTGAATTACTTAGTTAATTCCCCTTGGTTAAGGTTTTTAGTCAAGCTTGTATATGGAATACTCCTGGCCCTACACCCACCATACTTGAACAACTTCATCTCCTAGTGATATACATCAACAACCCCTGACCTATATTTGACCTTGACCTACATTTAACCTTGAATTACATAGTTAATTTCCCTTGGTTAAGGTTTTCAGTCAACCTTGGTTAAGGTTTTTGTCGCGCCCGCTTGCGGACAGCGCGATATAGTCGGCACTTTGGCGTACGTACGTACGTAACGTGTGTCCGGTTAAAGTTTTTGGTTAAGTTGTTTGGTTAAGTTTTTTGGTTAAAGTTTTTGGTTAAGTTCTTTGGTTAAAGTTTTTGGTTAAGTTTTTTGGTTAAGTTTTTTGGTTAAAGTTTTTGGTTAAGTTTTTTGGTTAAGTTTTTTGGTTAAAGTTTTTGGTTACGTTTTTTGGTTCAAGTTTTTCGTTATACTATATCTCTGCAACTGCTTTGCCCATTACCTTGAAACTTCACATGGGTGTTTATCATCATCTATATTTTCATTCTACCCCCCTCCCGTGCAGCCCCTGTGCCCAATGCCCAAATGTCAAGGTCAAATTACTTTGAAGTTTTTGGTTAAGTTGTTTGGTTAAAATTTTTGGTTAAGTTTTTTGGTTAAGTTTTTTGGTTAAAGTTTTTCGTTATACTATATCTCTGCAACTTCTTTGCCCATTACCTTGAAACTTCACATGGGTGTTTATCATCATCTATATTTTCATTCTACCCCCCTCCCGTGCGGCCCCTGTGCCCAATGTCAAGGTCAAATTACTTTGAAGTTTTGGTTAAGTTGTTCGGTTAAAGTTTTTGGTTAAGTTTTTTGGTTAAGTTTTTTGGTTAAAGTTTTTCGTTATACTATATCTCTGCAACTGCTTTGCCCATTACCTTGAAACTTCACATGGGTGTTTATCATCATCATATTTTCATTCTACCCCCCTCCCGTGCGGCCCCTGTGCCCAATGTCAAGGTCAAGGTCAAATTACTTTGAAGTTTTTGGTTAAGTTCTTTGGTTAAAGTTTTTGGTTAAGTTTTTTGGTTAAGTTTTTTGGTTAAAGTTTTTCGTTATACTATATCTCTGCAACTGCTTTGCCCATACCTTGAAACTTCACATGGGTGTTTATCATCATCTTTGGTTAAAGTTTTTGTCACGCCCGCTTGCGGAAAGCGCGATATAGTCGGCACTTTGGCGTACGTACGTGTGTCCGGTTAAAGTTTTTGGTTAAGTTGTTTGGTTAAGTTTTTTGGTTAAAGTTTTTCGTTATACTATATCTCTGCAACTGCTTTGCCCATTACCTTGAAACTTCACATGGGTGTTTATCATCATCTATATTTTCATTCTACCCCTCTCCCGTGTGGCCCCTGTGCCCAATGTCATGGTCAAATTACTTTGAAGTTTTTGGTTAAGTTTTTTGGTTAAGTTTTTTGGTTAAAGTTTTTCGTTGTACTATGTCTCTGCAACTGCTTTGCCCATTACCTTGAAACTTCACATGGGTGTTTATCATCATCTGTATTTTCATTCTACCCCACTCCCGTGCGGCCCCTGTGCCCAATGTCAAGGTCAAATTACTTTGAAGTTTTTGGTTAAGTTTTTTGGTTAAAGTTTTTGGTTAAGTTTTTTGGTTAAGTTTTTTGGTTAATGTTTTTGGTTAAGTTTTTCGTTATACTATATCTTTTTTTTTAGTGTCCATGCCTCGCCACAAGGCGCGACATGCAGGCCGCTGCCATCTAGTTAGTCAAGCTTGTACATGGAATACTAGTGTGCATACAGACACCATACTTGGACAAACTTTTCTCATAGGGATGTACATCAATAACCCCTGATCTATATTTGACCTTGACCTGCATTTCCTCTTGATTTACTTAGTTAATTCTCTTTGGTTAAGGTTTTTAGTCAAGCTTGTATATGGAATATTCCTGGCCCTATACCCACCATACTTGGACAACTTCATCTCCTAGTGATGTACATCAACAACCACTGACCTATATTTGACCTTCACCTACATTTAACCTTGAATTACTTAGTTAATTCCCCTTGGTTAAGGTTTTTAGTCAACCTTGGTTAAGGTTTTTAGTCAAGCTTGTACATGGAATACTATTGTGCATACAGACACCATACTTGGACAACCTTTTCTCATAGGGATGTACATCAATAACCCCTGATCTATATTTGACCTTGACCTACATTTCCTCTTGAATTACTTAGTTAATTCCCCTTGGTTAAGGTTTTTAGTCAAGCTTGTATATGGAATACTCCTGGCCCTACACCCACCATACTTGGACAACTTCATCTCCTAGTGATGTACATCAACAACCCCTGACCTATATTTGACCTTGACATACATTTAACCTTGAATTACATAGTTAATTCCCCTTGGTTAAGGTTTTTACTCAACCTTGGTTAAGGTTTTTAGTCAAGCTTGTACATGGAATACTAGTGTGCATACAGACACCATACTTGGACAACCTTTTCTCATAGGGATGTACATCAATAACCCCCGATCTATATTTGACATTGACTTACATTTCCTCTTCAATTACTTACTTAATTCCCCTTGTTTAAGGTTTTTATTCTAGCATGTATATGGAATATTCCTGGCCCTACACCCACCATACTTGGACAACTTCATCTCCTAGTGATGTACATCAACAACCACTGACCTATATTTGACCTTGACCTACATTTAACTTTGAATTACTTACTTAATTCCCCTTGGTTAAGGTTTTTAGTCAAGCTTGTACATGGAATACTATTGTGCATACTAACACCATACTTGGACAACCTTTTCTCATAGCGATGTACATCAATAACCCCTGATCTATATTTGACCTTGACCTACATTTCCACTCGAATTACTTACTTAATTCTCCTTGGTTAATTCTCCTTGGTTAAGGTTTTTAGTCAAGCTTGTAGATGCAATACTCCTGGCCCTACACCAACCATACTTGGACAACTTCATCTCCTAGTGATGTACTTCAATAATCCCTGACCTATATTTGACCTTGACCTACTTTTATCCTTGGATTACTTTCTTATTTCCCCTTGGTTAAGGTTTTTAGTCAAGCTTGTATATGGAATATTCCTGGGACTACAGCAACCATACTTGGAAAACTTCATCTCCTAGTGATGTACATCAATAACCCCTGACCTATATCTGACATTGACCTACATTTAACCTTGAATTACTTACTTAATTTCCCTTCGTTAAGGTTTTTAGTCAACCTTGGTTAAGGTTTTTATGCAGGCCGCGGCCACATTGACCTACATTTAACCTTGAATTACTTACTTAATTTCCCTTGGTTAAGGTTTTTAGTCAACCTTGGTTAAGGTTTTTATGCAGGCCGCGGCCACCTTGTTTGTCAAGCTATGCGTACATCGACAACCCTCGTAGTCGAGCTATGCTGTTCTCCTACAGCTCTTGTTATTGCAAGTGAATGTTTTTTTATCACGGATCGTTTGCATATACAAGCAGTAAAGTGTTTGCAAAAGATAGGCGTAAAATAACATTCAATAAACGAAAGTAGACAGGTGCACGATCGTTTGCATATACAAGCAGTAAAGTGTTTGCAAAAGATAGGCGTAAAATAACATTCAATAAACGAAAGTAGACAGGTGCGCAACATCATATCCAAAGAAAGTGTCTATAAATAGGACACTGGTTTATTAAATATACAAAATGTACAAATAAAATTTAAACAAAATTTCACAAAATGCACAAAAAATAAGTGAATCACTCATAATTCACTGATGTGAATATTTAAACGTGAATTTGTTCCAATTACAGTGCAACCCCGTTAGTACACGGAAGTCCGGCGACATACAACCTCCCGTGTTGCTTATCCGAACCATGCTATATCCGTTCTCGCCCAAGACGCATCATAATGTTAACAAAAAATACATGTACACTGTACACTGTGACTGCGAATGAACGACGTCGCCAATGCCTATAATATGCCATAAGTTTTCACTGTTATCTTCGCATGTAATAAATATATTGAAGCCAAGAATTGTTAACGTCATGTTTTATTTATTCATCATGTTCATGTAGAATGTAGATCTACGCAGGTCCGTGCAATCCATTATTGTAAACGCGTGTAGAAAAAAGTGCATTCGATGACGCAATGACCCAATGACCGATATCCTGTTCCATCAGCTGCAACGTCAGGTGACGACTCAAAATCCCATTATCCCACCCACCTGGTATCGTACTGTACATGACGTTAATAATAGAACGAGATCAAGTGGGTGGGGTAATGGATATTTTTGTAATGGTCATTTTCTTTGTGTCACACGTCCGACTATTCCACCTGTGGGTTTGAGTACGCACAGAGTTAACCCTTTCAACACCACAGACCTGTATAGACATGTTTTGCCCGACGTGTTATAATATTGCGCCAGTTCATGAGGTAATCAGGCTTATCACGTGAGATTTTCGACGAAGATGAATCTGATAATAGTGTACATTTTCTGTAAACGATATTGAATGTTGACGAATATTAAATTAGTAATTATTACGCATTTGCTCTGAAAATGTTATCAACTTTCCGATATATTTGCAGAAAAAAGTCTAATCATTCTCAGCGAAAATCTCAGTTATATAATAAAGTTGATTATCTCATGCACTGGCTCAATGACGTAGCGAAACAAGGCCAGTTGTCGGTACACATTTGTGTACATGCGCCGGGGGCGTGGGCAGTGCTGTAACAATTTAGTTAATCTGGGTCGAGTTAATCTGCGCGACTGATACGCGATCTCCGATTGGTCAGCCTTTACACCTAATTAATATTCCACCAATGGTGAGCGCGAACGCATGCCGGAAAAATGAAATCGAGCACATAACAATTAGCACTGCGTTGTTACTGGGACCAATAATTGATCTTATTCCCAGTTTGCTCGGATTAATTTACGAAATGTGCAAACGTGATCAACTGCACATTCACATCGGTGAGATAAAAGGAGGCTATGCGTCCATAAAAAAAAAAATCGTCCATTTTGGGTCTAATTTGCGAAAGAATCGCAAATTTAACACGATTTCTGACAATAGTCGTGTTACAAATTTAACACGATTTTGATATACAAATAGGCAACAAATTTGGGAGCCAAGGCACAACCGTGTACTAACCGAAATCGTGTTATAGTGAAGCGTGTACTAACGGGGTCGCACTGTAATTAATTATCGAGGTCATCTTGACGTGGAATTAACACCGATTAATTTTTAAATTCGTGATTTAATGTCACCATCGAGCGAAACAAATCAAACAGACCGGCAATCGTGATATTCACATCTCGTTAGGCAAACAGATCAGCTGGCGACAGACTTACCTGTTCGAGCTATCAATAGCACTTTATGTTGATTGACTAACCAATGGACCGTGACTTCGGTTCGAGAGTTCGAGTTTTAGGTATAAAAATATATGATTTATATAGGGAAATTTGTCGGGACCACAGGACGAGTTCGAGTTTTCCGGAGTGTTCGACAGAGACCGGTTCGAGAGATCGATCTTCCACTGTATATTGTTTCCTAGAAACATATCATGTTTTAACCCATTTCAGTCTAAGGATCAGATAATTTTAGTGAAAAAAATCTCATGATTTTGTTTATTTCTCCATAAAGGTATATGTTGTTACCACTCATTTGAACCGTCTCGTCGAGACGGTTCAAACAAGTGGTAACAACAGATTCTTTCGAGATGAAATAAAGAAAATAGGGATTTTTTTTTTATTATAAAAGTTTCATACTACTATTGTATCCCGTCTTTAATGGGTCAATACTGAATGGCAGACCCTACACACCATGATCATACTACGCGGACGCACATGCTGATCTGGGTCTACAATAGTCACAATTCCCATAACCCTTATTTCTCCAGGAGTCGCAGCCACACATACAGATCAAGACTTTGGACCGGCCAAACATGTAGACTAACCGACTAACCCATCAGCCCCAAATTCTCCAGTCACAGCCACATATAGATACCATAATCTGATGTCAGATTCATTGACATAAGGTACTCTTCTTGTTTTCACCTCCCAGAGCTCTGGCCTACCTGCACAGTAGTGTCCTGACAGTAGCCATTTGTTTTCAGGGATATAAATCTAATTTTGATAGGGGTGAAACCATTCACTGATAGCAGTCACTTTTATAGTTATGTGGTGGTGATAATCTAATTCATGTGGGTGATTGGAGGGTTTGGGATTATGGCAGTTGTGGCCAGTCTAGATCTTGGACTCGATCTGCAGCCGATTTCACTAAATCCCAAAGTATACTTATCTTGCTAAGTACACTTTGAGCCGGCTGTGATAATGTAATAAATTCAGTATAATAATTCTTCAGTATAATAATTCTGCATACTTTTAATCATCAACTATATGCATGAAACAATGCATTTCGGGGGGAAAATAAATGATTACTCCCTAAAAGTATACTTAGTAAGATAAGTATGCTTAGCAATTTTGGTGAAATCGGCTACTGTTGTGCTTGGCATGTGTAGTCAGTGTGGGTCAGTGTAGTTCCTGATCTGTGACGGGAGGAATGGGGCTTATGTGGTTTGCGTAGATCTGATCTGTGATCTGAGATGAGAAATGGCTTGTGTGGCCTGATTAACTTATGATATGTAACTGGAGAAATGGGGGTATGGGAGTGGTTACGCATCTGTTTGCTAAATTGGGCTTATGCCATTTGTTGTCTGTCTGTCTACCTCCTGATATGTGACTGTGGAAATTGGGCTTATAGCATTTGTTTTCCATTCTATCTTTTAACCTGTGACTGGGTATATGGGGCTTATAGCACTTATGGTAGTCTTGCTTCTGATCTTTGACTGGAAAACTGAAGTTATTGTATTTGTGTCCAGTCTAGCCCCAATTATGTGACGAGAAATTGGGTTTGAGAAATGTGATTAATGGAATCCAGAGCTCCAGATAATGTGCGTATTTGCTTAAATACCCAATTAAAATTACCAAAAACCCAATTGAAATCAGAAGTAGTGAGTATCAAAAAACAATGAAAACGGAAACAATAAACCGACCACAAATATAGCATATATATATTTTTCTTATTTTTTCCATGAAAACACACTTGGTATTTCATTAGAAAAGTCTCCAAGGTGTAAACAGTAGTATGATTTTATTTTACTCAATTCAAATTTTGAAATACCCAATTGCTTCAGAAATGATGGAGTGACACTACTCAATTACTATTTCCTTATCTGGAGCGCTGGGAATCTGTGGCATGTCTAGCTCCTGATCTGTGACTGGAGAAACTTTCTATTTCAATGACTGAATGATTAGTGGCTGCACTGGCCACAAAGGCCTCCAGCCCCATTTCTCCAGTCACAGTCACAGCTCAATGGGAATGGTGAGTTGGATGGCGAGAGATTTTTTTCCCCCAGTTTCATAGCAATATGATTTAATTATCATGAAGAAGTATGAAATCAAGGCCAGGCTTAGATGTAAACCCTTAGACGGCTACTCACAACAATTGTCGTCTGCTGTTGCTTTTATATCTTGCCTTATTTTCTCAATAAAAACATGGTTTGACAGCACTTCAGAATCATTTCCAATGGAAATGATTCTGAAGTGCTGTCAAAGCATTTTGTAAATTATTCCAAAGGGCTGTCAAAGCATGTTTTTGATGATAAAAATGGAAAATAGAAAATAAACAGCAAACGACAAAAAAATTAAGATAACGGTCTGATTATACAGTGAATGTTCTCAAAAGTGGCCTTTCAACGGACCACACCATGCTTAGTATACCCCCACAAACAAAGTTTGAGGGGGTATATAGGAGTCAGCTTGTTGGTCGGTCTGTCGGTCTGTTGGAAATTCCCTTCCGCTCTATATCTTCCACACCCATGCATGGATTATCAAATGGCTTGGCACAAATGTTTCTCATGATGAGAAGGTGTGTCGCGATCAATAACCACACACCTACGTCCAAGGTCAAGGTCACAGTTGAAGGTCAAATGTCAAACTATCCCTTCCGCTCCATATTCTTCTACACCGATGCATGGATTATCAAATGGCTTGGCACAAATGTTTCTCATGATGAAGTGTGTCGCGATCAATAACCACACACCTACGTCCAAGGTCAAGGTCACAGTTGAAGGTCAAAGGTCAAACCTATTGAAATTCCCTTCCGCTCTATATCTTCTACACCAATGCATGGATTATCAAATGGCTTGGCACAAATTTTTTCTCATGATGAGAAGGTGTGTCACGATCAATACCCACTACGTCCAAGGTCAAGGTCACAGTTGAAGGTCAAAAGTCAAACCTATTGAAATTCCCTTCCGCTCTATATCTTCTACACCGATGCATGGATTATCACACTATGCCCAGGGTCAAGGTCACAGACTTGATGCGTTTGAAACCTTAATGCTCGGCTAAATGGCTTATAATCAAAAATGCCTCGTTTTCTTTGGCTGCCAGTGGGGGTATTCGTGTGCCAACAGGCCACATTTCTAGTTTCGGATAGGTTTCTCTAAGTTACCGGTATATTGCTAATATTGTCTGTACATGATTGCGAAGCACAAAAACGTGTCTTGAAGGTCGATGCATACTCTGAATTACAGTGTAACCTATCCAAACCGGACACCCTGGGGACCTCCCTGGGGACCTCCCAGTCCTGGGGACCTCCCTGGGGACCTCCCTGGGGACCTCCCTGGGGACCTCCCAGGGTGTCCGATTTTGAGAGGCTACACTGTATGATATCCAGAAATTATCATCCCTCCAGTGACAGAAAATCCTTTCAATTTGCAGGTATGGAAGGTTTGGGTGCTGGTTCCCACTCTTAACCCTTTCAACCCTAAGTAACTCGAACAGACTTTGCTATGCTAATTTTCAGACCAATCCAATTGTCACAAAATGATTTTCAGATTAGTCCGTTTCTGAAAAAGGGGTGTTTTTGTTTAAAAAATTTGAAAATTACTTGCAAAAAGTGGAGATCCTGATGAGACGGCTCGTTACGAGCCGGCTTATCTGGATCTGCACTGTTTGCAAACCCGATATAGCGGGCGTTCGGGTTCAAAGGGTTAATTGTAGGCTAACTTATATTTCTAATATTTCACTTTCAGGTCACCGTGTAGTACACC
Source organism: Conchocele bisecta (assembly GCA_029237695.1). Lineage (NCBI taxonomy): Eukaryota > Metazoa > Mollusca > Bivalvia > Lucinida > Thyasiridae > Conchocele > Conchocele bisecta. Next base: position 86,267,889 of record CM055265.1, on the reverse strand, counting down.
AGCCAACATTAATTATTTCCACCCACAGAGATAGTGGCTCTAAACTCGGAGGATTTCACTGAAAATGTGGCCTAGCAGTTTCCAGGTCTTTATCAGGTATTGAGCTTTGCATTGGCCTAATACATATTGACTGATAACAAATTGTATTATTACGCAACTCCCTATATAAGTTGACATTCCATAGTTTTGACAAATTCCCTGGGCAATAGTTCCGCATTTTTTTCGGAGAGTACGTCATAAAAATCAACGTAGATCGGTCAATCGACGCGCCTCACGTTAAATTTACGTTCATTGTGTCACATACAGTGTATTGCAGGTTGCGTAATAAAATTTCAGTTATTTCATGGTCTTTAGAGGAACAGTCAAAATATATTGCCGTCAGTGCTGTGGACGACCCGATGCACTATTGTCCACAGCACCTCGGAGCAATAGTTATGACTGTTGCCCGAATAACCATGAAGTAACTGTATTATACCCTTCATTGACTAGACACACATATCCGGGTCACAGAGCTTCAATGCTACTTCTGCTGATGTTTAATTGGTCGAATGTCGCCGCATGACACTACAAATGATGTCCGCTTAATGACCTCATGTAAAGTAGTCTGCAATCTTTTAAACGAAAACCACGTCATATTTTCTCCTTCCGCAGTATATATATTACCTGATAAATAGAATACCATCCTAGTGCTTTACTACTGGCCTACACTATTGAACCATTGTTAATGTGCATTGGTAAGTTTATCCAATGGGTAAATTCCAAGTTGAGTGAAATGTTTCTTATTCAGGCTGTGACCTTCACGGTCATTTCAAGGTCAATGTTGAAACTTGGTGTTTGAGCTACTGGAAGAATGACTGCGACCTTCAGAGGTCACTACTACAATTTTGAACTGTTTGTAGTTGTGCTACTGTGGGAAATACTTAGTTCAGTAAATGTTTCATATACAGGCTGCGACCTTCAGGGTAATTTCAAGGTCAACGTTAAGACTTGGTATATGTGATTGTCGGAATGCAAAGTTTGCTGAATGTTTCATATTCGGACTGTGACCTTCAGGGGTCATTACAAGGTTAACAATAGGTGAAGCTGCTATTTATATTGTCTTGCAGTTACATTCCTTCAAATGTTCATTATAGAATCATTGTCATGTGTATTTTCATACTTAACCCTTTCACCGCTATCTTAATTTTGTTGTCGTCTGCTGTTTATTTTCTATTTTCCATTTTTATCATCACAACCATGCTTTGACAGCACTTTAGGATAAGATACAACATGCTTTGACAGCACTTCAGAATGATTCTGAAGTGCTGTCAAACCATGTTTTTATTGAGAAATAATGCAAGATATAAAAGCAACAGCCGACGACAATTGTTGTTAGTAGCGGTCTGAGGGTTAAATACCACGCTTCAACTTGTTGCTTCAACTTGTTAACGTTGCATGCATTTATGATCCTTTGAAAATGAGTTTTGGGGGTGGAGAGTAAACTGAAATGTGAGCTGTCAATCCCATCTATCACTACCCTGAGGTACATAATTATCAGTCACACATTTTACCCTTACTATGCTGAATTAAAGGTTAAATTTTGTCATCTGCTGATTATTTTTGACTCCCCATTTTTCTCATGAGCCATTCTTTTACTACCCTCTGGTAGATAGTTATCAGTGACACATTTAACCGGTACACTGCTGAATTAAAAATTATTTTTAACTTCCCATTTTTCTCATCAAAACATGCTTTTGACAACACTTTAGAATCATTTCCAAAGGAAATGATTCTAAAGTGCTGTCAAACCATGTTTTTATTGAGAAAAACAAGGAAATATGAAACAGCAACAGACGTCTATTTTTGTTTCCCGCACTCATCAAAACATGGTTTTGAGAACACTTGAGAATCGTTTCCAAAGGAAATGAAAGTGCTGTCAAACCATGTTTTCATTGAGAATACAGAGAAAATATGAAACAGCAGCAGACGGCAATTTTCATTTCCCGCATTCTACGGGTTAATACCCAGTTGTAGTTTTATGAATTGCATTGCAAATTTTTCTACACTTGGGTGGTATTACGACTCGTGTGTCAAGTTCTGTTTCGGTAATCATTATCTGAGCTAATAACGGAACATCAATTGATTTCGCTCACCGAGGTAGTCGCTTTCTTTGTTAAGAAATTATCTCCTGCCACCTCATGTTCGGAACTTTGATTGAAATTAGAATCAAGTTTGTTTATGTAATATTATATACACCGACCGGTAAGTCGTATCTTTTTGAGTGGTTGTGAGAAATCCGATTTTGGAATTTGCATACACATACAGATAGATATACACATTTGCTATCGGTTTCATACTTTAATGCGCTTGTAAATTTTAAAATAACAAACATTAGTGTTAATGAATACTCCCATGTTATTTTTCAGACTATTCCATTTATCAGAAAATGGTATTTTTTTCAAAAACCGTGTACATGTTGATCCAGATGGGCTGGCTCGTAATAAGAATTTTATCCTAAAATTGATAATTTCTCCCTCAAAGTATACTTTGCTAGATAAGTATACTTTGCAATGTTGTTGAAATAGGCTACTGGTTTGGCCCTCAGATACGTCTTCGGCATTCTTGTATGTGAGAATTGAATTTGGTTATACCAGTATACCTCTTATAGCGACTAATACGATTATTCGTAATCTTATTTCTTTTAGGGGAAGGGGCCATGTGACTTTGGTGTGGTATGGATCGGCACCAGGTCATGTTATTCTAATTTCAGGGCTGAATATATTTTTATTTCGATGTAAATATTCAATTCTGATTTTGTGAATATGTATAAATATTTATGTAAATATTCAGTCCTGATTTTAGGTTTGTCCCCCATCCATACAGTTGAAATTTGGAATTTGACCTCATTAATCCAGCCTACTATGACCTTAGCTGTTGACAGGCCGATTAACGGCATTCAATAAATAAATATTCTATCCGACAATAACTACTCGATATCTCCTACAATAAATAAATAAATGGTCATGGACTACACAATCAATCAATCAATCAATCAAGCAATCAAGCAATCAAGCAATCAAGCAATCAAGCAATCAATCAATCACTAATAAATCAATCAATTTAATTAAATCGGTCAGTAGCCAAGGCTATATATTCCATCATGACATACTCAGTCGGTCAATAAATTAATAAATGAAACAATTCATACAATTGATTATTCAATCAAGCAAACACCCTACCAATAAATCAATATTCAAATACATGTATTATTACAGTAAATAAAAGATAAGTAGTCAATTTCTATATTCCATCGTAATATCAATTTGGCATACAGGGGTCAGTCATACCAATTATCCGGACAATCAGTTTATCGGACAAATGAAAATACCTGTTAATTAAGAGCATTCGTTTGATCAGAACTTGCATCAAATACATCTAAGTCACGCAGGTGCTTGCTGTTTCCATGCCAGTGTGAACAATATATTGCCAAGGTAAACATTTTAGTAATATTTGCTGAAAATATTCCTCAACTCTGTCCACAAGTTGTTTACAACGTCAAAAGTGTCGCGGGGGCTTGTAATCGAATGCGCCCATTACGTCATTTCTGAGTTGTTCTATAAATAAAATAAATTCTATAAGTACGTTGTTTTCCAAGAAGCGAATGGTGATTGTTTTTTCTGCAGGACTACACAATGCTGTTTACACTGGTTTACAAGCGATACAATTATGATTTCATGTTGAGAATACAAGTTATAAGACGAGTACGTATATGTTTGTCCGTATAACTGATTGTCGATCTTAATTTTGGGGCAATCTTACGACTGATCATCTGACCCGATTTTAAGCGAGAAAGATGGCACAGTTTGCTAAATAGTTTACATGCGTTGAGAAAGCAAGAACCGACGATTGTTCTGTGAAAAGTGTATGCCCATAGCTGCTATTTTAAGAAAAATATCTTTAAAAAAACGGCCATTTTTGTCCGATAATCTGGAGGATCCCTGTACATGTATAAACAAATAAATAAAAAAGAAATATATAAAGAAATATATAATGAAAATGACAAATTAGTATGTGAATAAATTAATCAATCTTTATGACTGCCAGTCAATAAATATATAAATAAATATACAGTCGAGCACAAGTACCTCGAATGTCAGTATCTCGATGGTTTCCCCTATCTCGATGATTCGCTAAAGTCCAGAATTATATCCTTATTTGTTTAATGTATATTTCATCGGCTATCTCGAACATGCCCTATCTCGAAGATGTTCTCTATCTCGACTGTTCATTCTGTCCCCTTCGTATAAAAATACGTTAAATATCACTTCGCTATCTCGATCACATAAACACTTTGGTAAATCACCTAAGCGCCTGGCTGCCAAGATCAATTTGGTTAACACTAATTTTCAAAACGTATTATCAAAGAAACAAAATAAATTCACACCTGCCTCGGGTTGTTTGCTTAATTGGTCCACCTCGATTTGTTTGAGAGTTTGACACGATTCATTAAGCATATCACGCTGGTCATTTAAGCAATTCACTGAGAGTTGTGACGCCACCTGTAATGCTGGGTAGTTTACTACCTTTGGTCATTAGTTAATTGGTGATTAAAATTTGTCAGTAAATTAATTAATACTTTTTTTCTTGAATTAAATTCAGCGTATATTAATTATTCAATCTGATGGTGATTAATAATAAAAGCAACACATGTTTTGTTTCATTATTCCTTTATTGTTCACTCGTGATGTAATGGGTAACATTTGATATTTTTTTGCGAAAATATTTGACCATGTCACTTCCTCGGTATCTCGAACCTAGTCCTATCTCAACTAAAATACGATCTCCCTTCGACTTCGAGATACTGGTGCTCAACTGTATAATGAAAATGACAAATTAGTATATGAATAAATTAATCAATCTTTATGACTGCCAGTCAATAAATATATACCGGTAAATAAAATTAATAAATAAATAAATATTAGTACTGCTAGTAAATGTTTGTGTAGATCTTAAGATTTTACAAAATAGCCACACACAATAGTAATCCCTTCTTGTTATACCCCACACACATCCAAGGTTAAGGTCACACTTAGAGGTCAAAAGGGAAAAATGTGCATGAAATTTCGAAACTCTGATATTAAACCTGTTCATGTGTCAAAGCGATATTTGTGAGGGTATTATGATCACTCCTGCGATAGCTCTAGTTCTGCTTCATGTGAAAATTTTAAAACAAAATAATGGAATCAAGTCAATAATGAAATCACAACCATAGTCATCCCTTAGATCGTTTATCTAATGATATGGCACAATGGATGCTTCTAGGTTTTCAACTTTTCTCAGGCGTTACCATATTAGGCCATTATGAAATAAATGATAGATTCTCATCCATTTTTTTTTCAAAATGGGGGCGGGGGTGAAATTTTATTTTTTATTTTATATTTTCAGGACATTGGAAATACCGATCATGCATGCTGGGAATGAAAATAATGGCTGCTCTCTAACTTAATAGCAAATGACAATTCATTAATGGCTTTCTAATATTTCTCTCTGAAAATATGTCTTTGAATTAGTACCATCCCGATTGTTAAATTACCCATCACATGCTACCAACCAACCAACCATGTACATGTATTGACAATAAAAACAATCGGGGCAGACCTTAATTGTACATGCCCACTCAGTAGGCAACAATATGGTCTTTATATCGAGACATCATCTGAGATATTTTCTGGCAAAATAAACATTCATTCACAATTACCCCACATATTGATTGGCATTATTATACATATTATATCAGACGGAGATTTCCACACTGATATCAGGGGCGATAACCATGTTTCCTTAAAATATTAACGGACATTACTATTTATTCTCTGTATTTACTTTTTGATGTGCAATGATCATACTTTATAATCTGTCCTAAATAAAAAAAAATTCAGGTGACGCATTTAATTAGTATAAATAATTAAAATATACCATTCCTCATTTGCATATGAAAATAGCCTGATACCACCGCGCGTCACTATCAGTGAAATAAATATTACTAAATGAGTATACCTGTATAGCGGCCACTCGTAATCTTTAGAACTGGTGGAATAGTGACACAATTGTACACCTATTTAATTCCCATAAAGAACACATTGTGCATAATGAGCGCGGCGGCGGGGGATGAGAATCTAGCATTTATTTTATAATGGCCTTAGTATTGCCAGTTGATTGCATACTTTACGATGTTTGCGATCAGCGTAGGCTCAGAGCCTACGCTGTTCGCAATTAACATTGAATGGGTGTCATTATTTTCAGTTTAGTCCGTTGCTGATTTAAATTGTTTGAGTGTTCTTAACCCTTTCAACACCACAGACCTCTATAGAGACAGTGTTTGCAAACAGTGCAGATCCAGATGAGCCGGCTCGTAACGAGCCATCTCATCAGGATCTCCACTGTTTGTTAATAATTTTAAACGTCGTACAGATTACCCTTTTAGAAGAATGGGATAATTTGGAATGAACAAAATTAATGAAATAGCGTGAAACATTGGCATGGAACATTCTATTAAGTTACTTGGTGTTGAAAGGGTTCATGATAAAGGATTTGTCTACCCTGGGCACAATATGTGGTCCTGTTTTCTTTGCTAGCTGTCCATTTTAGGCCACCCATAAGATGGTAATCTCACAGCTGCGATTTGTTTACAATGAAACATCAATATTTTCCAGTTTGGAGAAATTTTCGTCATGTAAAAATTACATTGAAAATAGGCACAGATTTCGGAGGGTATATCGAGTATAATTCGTAATTTGAAAAGAAATTTCTCGATGTCATAAATTGAACAAATGTTTTTGTAAGTTATTTTATGATCGAAAAAGTGTTATTTTTGCATTCAGTTCAGCACCTATATTGTTTGCCAGTCAATTAATGAAATTTCCATATGGCAGTGCATTGAACTATTTGCAGTCTTCATTTGATTGATTGAGTGCGCAGAATGATTAAAGTCTTCGCAGCGCTGCAGATAAGCTGTATTGTGTAAAGAGTAGTGTACCCCCTGATTTCAAATACAATGCACATATTGCTTTACAAATAGATTACTGAATTTTTCCATTATCAAATAGTGAACAAATGATCATTAAATGAAACATTGTTAAAAATTCACATACTTAAACTGCAAAAAGCAAGTGTGCTTTTTGCAGCTGAAGTAAGTGAATTTTCAACTTTATTAGAGTATTTCACTCCTCAGTTTGAAAATCAATGCATATTTGCAGATTGGTGCGAGTATTTTGTATTCGCACTTTTGAAAATCTGTGTGTATTCAGATAAAATAGATATGTAAAATACACCAATACTTGCCATATCAGGGGCTCTGGGTTTTTCGTTGTTGCAAAGGGCCATAAGGTACTTTTTGTCCGATGACAAATCTTTCCAGACATCGATGATCTCTGTAAGGTGATGCGTAATGTTTGCGTTTTTGTTCCGATCGTCAGCGAGAAAGGTGGGAAAATCGCCGATAAAATCGCCCAAATTGTAACATTTGTGATTTTTCTTTTGTTTTACCGAAAAACAACTTAACCATCACAATCCACATAGCTAGCATGTTTCTACAAGTCACACTCTGTTTTTATTACCACTGTAAAATCTTCGTATTCTTCAACTTTCAAAGGATAGGAGATCATGTTTTAATGATTTTACTGATAATTAACGGTCCAATTTTGAATAACAGAGCTTTTATTTCCATACTATTCATGGTTAAATGATATTATTTCCAAGCGGTTGATGGGCTAAATATTTTAAATGACACACGGTGGGAACTTCGTAAAACTTGTGCTACCTGTTCCAGTGAGTAAGCGTTTGTGGTGATAGAGATCTGATGTGTTGCAGGATAGCAATCAAATCGTTGCCGTCATTGTGCGGTGGACACTGTATCTCTCTCCCAATAAGCACAGGTGTTTTCTTCAGTATGCAACAGTAATTCGTGAAATCAAGGGGAACACTGTCATTATTAACCCGTTTCATACGCGATACCGATTCACAGATAGAAAAAAAATCTTGATTTAAAAAAAAACAACAACATTTTTTTCTATTTTATTCATTTCGTGTTGAAAGTATATGTTGTGACCACTCATTTGAACCGTCTCGGTGAGACGGTTCAAATGAGTGGTGACAACATATACTTCTGTGCATATAATATAAGCAAAATATTTATAATTATCACTTAGCAAAATGGTATAAATATCTTCAGCATGTATGGGTTAAGCTGCTTCGATTTGAATACTCCAATGGGTTTAGTAGCATTTTCAGATGATTCAAATGTTTCTTTGTTATTTCACTTTGGACACATACATTGCTACTTGTAGGAATACATGCCACAGACACATACCACCATACGAACATCAACATGACCTTGAACTGTTTGACCATCAAAAGGTCACTGAAATACTGAAATCCACCACACAGGCTGATCTGCGACTGTACCGCATGGTTGCAAATCATTGCTTTTTTTTTTTTTTGCAGAACACTTTTCTATTCTCCCAATAATAGATTTGTTGTGAGTCGGAGATAGGAGACATCTCCTACCATCCGTACATCACCATCATAACCCTTACAATGCTGAATTAAATTTTGTCGTCTGCCGTTTATTTTTTATTTTCCATTTTTCCAATAAAAATCATGCGTTGGCAGCACTTTAGAATCATTTCCAATGGAAATGATTCTAAAGTGCTGTCAAACCATGTTTTTATTCAGAAAGAAGACAAAATATAAAATAACAGCAGACGACAGTTTTCATTTCCTGCATTCTAAGTGTTAACTTCCATTTTCTCCACATGGGAGAACAGCCATGTGATTTTGTATGTAAGAAAATGTGCAATATCTCATAAAAAATATTTAACATTTATAAAAAAAAATCTGTAAATGACGTCAATAGATGACTACATTTTGTCAACTTCTGACTTTCGCACATTTTTTTAGGTGCAAAATCACATGGATTGTCTCATTGAGTGTGTCATGAGATGGTCGTGTTTGGAAAAAATAATTTCAGAGCATTCAGTAAGGTTTGAACATTTTCATAAAAACAAATTGACACCATTTACACAAAAAAGTTCTGATAATTTAAAATGATTCTCAAAAACAATCTGCATGCAATAAGGCATCCTTCCTGGTGATCATCATATATGGCATGTGACTGGATAAATGGGGCTCATCGGTTTTACTGCCAGTGTAGAGCCAGTTCAGCCTGTGCATCTGCACAGTCTTATCAAATCTGCACCGTACGTATTCCATCAATGTACTGTCATGCTTGTACAGTCAAAGTTCCCCGAACAGCCACCTCTCTACAACAACACCCTCTATAACAGCCACATCTCTACAACAACACCCTCTATAACAGCCACATCTCAACAACAACACCCTCTATAACAGCCACATCTCAACAAAAACACCCTCTATAACAGCCACATCTCAACAACACCCTCTATAACAGCCACCTCTCTACAACAACACCCTCTATAACAGCCGCTATTTTATATCCCAAATGGATGATTTCCTCTGTATCTAACCCTTAGACTGCTGAGCATGAAAATGGTCGTCTCATTTTGTTTTTGCCTTCTTTGTCAATAAAAACATTGGAAAGGATGCTAAAATGTTGCCAAAGCATGTTTTTAATGAGAATTATCGAAGAAAATAAATAAACAGCGGACGACAAAATTTAATTCAGCATTAAAGGTACATGCCCACGCAGTAGGCACAAAATGTTCTTTATATCAGAAACATCATATCAGAAACATCATCTGAGACATTTTCTGGCAAATAAACATTCATTCACCATTACCCCACCTATGGATTGTCACTATTATACATTTTATATCAGAAGTAAATTTCCACACTGATATCAGGGGCGATAACCGTGTTTCCTTAAAATGTTAACAGACATTACTATTTATTCTCTGTATTTATTTTTCGATGTGCAATGATCATACTTTATAATCTGTCGTAAATATTAGTTTTTCAGGTGACGCATTTAATTAGTATAAATAATTAAAAAATGTTATGCCTCATTTGCATATGAAAATAGCCTGATACCACCGCACGTCACTATCAGTAAAATAAATATTACTAAATGCATTATATCTGTATAGCGGGCACTCGTAAGTTTTAGGACTGGTGGAATAGTGACACAATTATACACTTATTCAAATTGTATAAAGAACAGTTTGTGCCTACTAAGTGGGCATGTACCTTTAAGGCCCTACAACAGCCACCTCTCGACAACAGCCAGTTTTGCATCGTCCCATGGGTGGCTGTTGTAGATAGGTTGCACTGTAACAAGCAATATACATGTAGATCGTTATCAGGCTATAAGCGTCGGCTATTTGATCAGAAGCTACACTTGTCACAAATCCTTTAGCCCAATTGCTCCAGTCACAGCCACATATCTGACTGGAAACAGGAAAACCACATTAATTGGCCAATTTTATCTCGGAAATCATTTGTTCATCCCAACCGAAACCTCAATATCGGAAGTAGCCGTTTGGGCTATCAGCTTATGGTTTCAGAAACAATTTGTACTTAACAAATGCAAGGACATCATGCAATTCTGTAACATGAGACATGCCATGTGATTTTGTATCCAAGAAAAAATATTTATAAAATTTACTATATTTTCTGTAAATGACGTCGAAAGTTGACAAATGTTCGTAGCAAATGGGAAATAGAATTTCGCATTTGCTATGAAAATTTGTCAACTTTCGACGTCATTCACAGAAAATATCGCAGTTTCCGTAAATATTTTTTATGAAAAATAGCACATGCGTCGTATAGGTACAAAATCACATAGCGCGTCTCATACACAGAACTGATACCACATTCTATAAGTAACATTTTTCTAGGTAAATAATAGCTGAGATGGATACTTCACCACAGGGCTCCAGATAAGCTGCGTATTTGCGTAAATACCCAATTAAAATTGCCAAAAACCCAATTGAAATCAGAAATAGCGAGTATCAAAAAGCAATCAAATTTTGTGTTATCTTTATCATGCTGCAGAAAACAATAAACAGACAACAAATATAGCATATTTTTTTATTTTCCATGAAAACACATTTTGGTATTTCATTAGAAAGGAGATAATTCTAATCGAAGCAAACTATTCAATAATTGCTGTCTGTTGATGTGTAAACAGTAGTGTGCTTTTATTTTACCCAATTAATATTTCGAAATACCCAATTGCTTCAGAAATGATGGAGTGACAATACTCAATTACTAATTCCTTATCTGGAGCACTGTCACCAGTTTCAAAATATTGTGGTAATTTTTCGGGACTTTTATAGCAGATTTGATATACCATGTATATGTTATATTGAGTATATCTAGTGTCAAACTTTGGTATTGTTTCTTTTATCCAATCCAAAAGAATTACCTATAAATGGTTTTGCTATTGTCGCTTGACTGCCGATGGCCGGATTAGCTCAGTAGGTAGAGCGTTGCTATGGACTGAGAGTTGCTATGGACTGCTATGGACTGAGGGTTGCTATGGACTGAGGATCGGGAGACCCCGGGATCGATTCCCACCTCGACCTGCTCCGATTGGCCGATTCGGCATGTTCTTGGGCAAGACAACTTCGTGCTAGCCTAGTCCTATCGGATAGGGACTTAAATAGTCGGTCCCGACATGCAAGGTCATCGAGCCAGTGCCGTTGTTAAATCATAGCATTTATTATTTTTATCGCTTGACTGCCTGTCATCACTGTTATGTATTTGTGTGAAAATAAACATAATCCAACCATTTGTTTAATTGTGCATAGTTGGTCACTGGTAGCCCTCAGTGCATCTTTTGTTACCTGGGAGTTGACTTGTGTTATTTCCAATTATAAAAGTAGTAAGATTATTACTGATCCTACTGCTTTTAGGAGGGGGCCAAGTGATTCTTGTGTGGCGAGGACCTGGCATCAGATCAGGATTATTCTGATTTAGGGGCTGAATATATAGTTTTTTTATTGTAAATATTCTGTTCTTATTTTGGGATTTTCCCCGCATTTGTACATGTACTTGAACATGTACATGCACTTGTACAGTTAATATATGGTATTTAGTACTAAACCCATTGACCCGGCCTTAAATGACCTTATCTGTTGATAGGCCGTTAAACCCCAACAAACAAACAAACAAACAAACTTTATATAAGCTATCTGAGGTTGTTTTCAGATATTTGCCATCTCACTTTTAATGTACATGACCTTAATGAATAAAATATTGTTTAACGCTTTCACCCCTAAGTAACTGGAATGGATTTTTATGCCCCACCACGATATTGGAGGGGGTATTTAGTGTTACCCTTGTCCGTCCCGGTCCTGTCCTGTGTCCCGTCCCGTCCGTCCGTCACAAAACTTTAACGCTCGGGTAAATGACTCATAATTTCTTCATCCTTCGACCGATCTGCTTCAGATTTCATATACACATTGCTCTAATGGTCCTTTACCGCCCTGGCCCCCGCCAAGCCCAGGGTCAAGGTCACATAATTGGTGCTTCAAAAACTTAAATGCTCGGGTAAATATCTTATAATTTCTGTTTTCTTTCATGGATCAGCTTCATGCTTCATATACACATTGCTCTAATGGTCCGCTACTGCCCTGTGCCAAATCCACGTTCGTCCTGCCCCCACCAAGCCCAGGGTCAAGGTCACATATTTGGTGCTTCAAAAACTTTAACGCTCAGGTAAAAATATATTTTTACTTGGAATTTGGCCTCATTTATTATCAAAGCGATATGTGGGGCATCCGTGTTCTATGAACACATTTTCTAGTTATATGTTAATTTCCAGACCAATCCAATCGTCACAAAATGATTTCCAGACTAGTCCATTTATAGAAAATGGGTGTTTTTGTTTTAAAAAATGTGAAAATTACTTGCAAAAAGTGCAGATCCTGATGAGACGGCTCGTCACGAGCCGTCTCATCTGGATCTACACTATTTGCCAATACCACTATACAGGCCTGTGGTGTTGAACGGGTTAAACTAAAAGAAAATTCTCAGATTATGAGTTTTAGCAACATTTTTATTGCTTTAATTTCACATGTGATAATGTTGTGTTGCTGAAAGTATTCACATGTTATCAGGATGACTTAGTAACTCGCATATTATTTTAGTGTGGTAAAATTTTCCCAGCTGGGTGTTTCAGCCGGCTGATCTGATGCTACTTTGTTCATAAATTTATTAGTACACTGTACTATCACAACCATTTTTTAAAATTTATTAAACCTTTGTCCGTAAATATCCAACATTGGCATGTAAATGCTAATTATTGTACTTTTTCATTAGATTATTACTGATCCTACTGCTTTTGGGAGTGGGCAAAGTGATTCTGGTGTGGTGAGGACCTGGCAGCAGATCAGGATTATTCTGATTTCAGGGCTGAATATATAGATTTTTTTATTGTAAATATTCAGTTCTGATTTTGGGATTTTCCCTCCGTTTGTACAGGTGATATATGGGATTTAGTACTAAACCCATTGACCCGGCCTTAAATGACCTTAGCTGTTGATAGGCCATTAAACCCCAACAAACAAACACACTAAAAGTACCCATCACCATATATACAGTTCAGACGCGACTTTGACAAAACTATACTGTCTGTTTCACGAAAGCTGCCCAAATTTTACGGCTATATAAACAATTCAAAAACAAGATTTCTTTTGATAATATTAAATTAAAGGAAAAATTAAGAATGAGCCTTCTTTTTATTTCGTGAAATTTGGTCAAATATTGATTTTATTGCGAAAACAAAATTTCCCCATGTTAAATCCCCATAGACATATTTACGGAGTGAAGATGTCTATGGGGATTTAACATGGGGAAATTTTTTAGAATTTCAGAAATACTGGACCGATTTTTAAAATTTAACTTTTGTTTTCTTAGTTAGATCATTTCCAAGCTATCTAGCCAGGTTTCGGAGTTAATTTCCATTTTTTTTGTTTTTTGACTCCTCCCACACTCCTTTACCTCTTTTTCCCCCATGTTAAATTCCCATAGAGAAATCAATTTTTCATAATAAAAACAATATTTGACCAAATTTCACGAAATAAAAAGAAGGCTCATTCTTAAATTTTCCTTTAATTTTATATTATCGAAAATAATATTGTTTTTGAATTGTCTAGATAGCCGTAAAATTTGGGCAGCTTTCGTGAGTGAAACAGACAGTAGATGAGAGTCTATACGGGTGTGTGCCGGCTTGTTCCTCTCAATTTTCATTCTATGCGCTCAGAAGTATATGTCGCGACCACCATTTGAACCGTCACGTTGAGACGGTTCAAATGAGTGGTCACAACATATACTTTCATTGAGAAAAAGTAAAATAAAAATAAATATTTAATAAATTTCATACCCGTAAAGGTGTATTCCGAAAGGACTGGGTTAATGAGAAAGGATACTTTTTATCATTGAATAATACTGACAGTGCTGTAGTTCCTGATGAGATGGCTCAGTATGAGCCGGCTCATCTGGATCTACACTGTTTGGACATGTTGGCTTTGTGGTCAAGAGTCGACAGGGTTAAATGCCCATGAGAGTGTCCCTCACCATACGTAGGAGTCCGGTATTGATTTTTGGTATAGTTTCTTATGCACCGACATCGAATACATGTAACGATACCAGTTCAGGAAATCGCTGGCATGTGTTGAAGTAGTTTGCTGAACAAAAATTTGCGCAAATTACATTGGAAGGAAATTCAATTGATTCAAATTTATTTCCACAATAATTACGGCATTATGCATTTTTCGAATTATCCGCTGGATCATAAATTGGGAGCTTGCAGGCTCTGCGACCAGCGTAGCCCCAGATCAGACTGCAATGTGCAGTCTGATCAGGGGCTACGATGTTCGCCATTTAGGGAATTAGCAATCGTTACTGCCGCTAGAGAACATAGGTGATTCCGATGAAACGTGTGAAAGTTCAATTTACACAGCTTTATGCTGATCTCAAATGTTCGAATGTCCATTATGCCGATCAGTGGCACAAATTTTATGGTTTTACCAGACTGGTCATGAAAATGATTCCTGGATGTCCACTTGAAAAAATAACGGCATGCGTTGAGAAAACCATGTTTATTGCTTTACCAGTGATCTGTAGGGAAAAATAATGACAATTCATTCTTAGCCCTTTGCATGCTAGCAGTGAAAATAATAGCCAAATATGTCGTGGAATTTCATTAGAATTGCATCGTAACGATGCAATTCCAATGAAATTCCACGACATATTTTCATAGTTTCCAGAGAGCAATAAGAAAAACAATGAAGTGTCATCTGCTGCTATATTTTGAACTATTTTTAGCCATTATTTTCCCAGCATGCAAAGAGTTAAAATCATGGGGAAGAATTCCATGGTGAAATGCAAACCATCTTGTCATATCTTACTGAGTTTTTGAACATCATAGCTCCTGGTCACTATGCAATATAAGACCAACTTCCTCACAATGTGTCATAAATATCATGCAGTGTCTTTATGATGTTGTGCTAATGTGTGGTAAACCATCACAAAATGGGGTTTGTTGCCAATGTCAACAATATCTGTGATCAGGGCAATCATTGTTACTTTTATTATACAGTCAAACCTCTTCTGAAGGCCACCTCTGAATAACAATTACCTGTCTTCAACAGCCACACTTTTGTTTTCCCAATCAGGGGCGGATCCAGCATTTGGGGAATGGGGCGGGGGGGGGGATTGTCCTATTTTTTAGCGATTATGCTAGGGGGTGCGGGGGCATGTTCCACTGGAATTTTTTGGAAATCTAGATGTCCAGAAATGCACTTTCCTGTGTTTTATGGCATTTAAATTCAGACTCCAGTTGGTGGTAAACTGTGATCTATGTTGCTACCCCGGACCCCGGACCCCCCCCCCCTCCAGATACGCCCCTGCCAATTATTCAATTGCTACAAAGTTGAACCTGCGAACAAATACCACCTGTGAACAAAGGCCAGACCTTTTATCTCTTCCCATGGCTGGCCCTAATATTCACAGGTTTGACTGTTTAAATGTATTATTCATAATGCTACTAACATGCATGTTACTATTTATTGGGGCGAGTATTTCTCCTACACTGATTAACCCTTACACTGCTATGTTAATTGTTTGTCATCTGCTGTTTATTTTCTATTTTCAATTTTTATCATCAAAAACATGCTTTGACGGCACTTTAGAATAATTTACAACATGGTTTGACAGCACTTCAGAATCATTTCCGTTGGAAATAATTCTGAAGTGCTGTCAAACCATGTTTGTATTGAGAAATAAGGCAAGATATAAAATCAACAGCAGATGACAATTGTTGTGTTTAGCGGTCTAAGGGTTAAAACAACTCCATAAGTTGCATTCTGTCACTGCGTGTCATATGAATATGGGTTATTTCTTTGAATTTTGAATTGTTGCCATGGTTACTCCGTGAAATGCTGACCAGAAATTAAAAATAAAATTGTTTTTGTTGTCTCTGACCTAATGGATCGATCAATAAAGTCTTGCATGATGTCCACTCAACAAATGGTGTCCTTTGGGCAGACAGTCGTTAACTTTGCATGCTGGGAAACTTGTGGGCTATAAATAGTTTAAAAATAGCAGACGACAGTTCATTATATTATCTCTTTTCTTTTAGTACATGTACATTAATATGTCTGAGAATTTCATTAGAATTGAGTTCGGAGTCGCAAGACATTTTTATAGAGAAAACATCCGAAAAGTTCTCCTATGTTGTTGGCTGTTATTTTCATCACAAGCATGCAAAGAGTTTAACCCTTAGACCGCTACCCACAACAATTGTCGTCTGCTTTTGCTTTTATATCTTGCCTTATTTCTCTATAAAACATGTTTTTGACAGCACTTCAGAATCATTTCCAATGGAATTGATTCTGAAGTGCTGTCAAAGCATGTTCTAAATTATTCTAAAGTGCTGTCAAAGCATGTTTTTGATGATAAAAATGGAAAATATAAAATAAACGGCTGACGACAAAAAGTTAAGATAACGGTGTAAGGGTTAAGAAGTAATCCGAATTAGAAAGACAATTATTATTACATGCCATGATCCATTCAGTTGTTTAAGTCTTCAGTCCAGTTGGATCCCTATCTGACACTATAACAAGAGGATGAGATCTGGGGCCCATTTCACCAACATTGCAAAGTATACTTATCTAGCAAAGGATTCTTTGAGGAAGAAATTTTCAATTTAATGCTAAATTTATTAATTGTTATACTGAATTTATTACATTATCACAGCCATTTTGGCTGTGATAATGTAATAAATTCAGTATAATGATTCTGCATACTTTTAATCATCAAATATAGGCAGTCGTTAGTTCTATATGAAATAATGCATTTTGGGAAAAAGAAATGATTACTCCCTCAAAATATACTTTGCTAGATAAGTATACTTTGCTATTTTGATGAAATCGGCTACTGGGGCCTATTTTACTATACTTCGTATGACTTAAGAAGTTTATATGTGCAAAATTGAAACTTACATTAATTTTTTTAACTTAGAGACAATGTTGGCAATTTAGTGTACATTGTATTTGTTCACACTTAAAGGTACATGCCCACTCAGTAGGCACACAATGTTCTTTATATCAGATTCATCATCTGAGACATTTTCTGGCAAAATAAACATTCATTCACCATTACCCCAAGTATTGATTGGCATTATTAAACATTTTATATCAGACATAACTTTCTACACTGATATCAGGGGCGATAACCGTGTTTCCTTAAAATGTTAACGGGCATTACTATTTAGTCTCTGTATGCATTTTTATGTCTTCAAACTAACCTGAATGGTTGCAAACTGATAGGTTGCTATGAAATCGTCCTAATAATAAAAATCTGCCTACTCTAATCACTCAAATAACCCACCATAGACCATTCCGCTCTACCCACAGCCAATTGGCTAGTCCGCTATTTAAACTCCTCCTATTTATTTTAGGACGCTATCAAGAGTGCAGGTATATTTGTCTCTCTCTTTATTTCGTGCTTATTTTGAATTTCTGCCGTGTATTGTGTCGTTTTTGTCTTTATATTTCGTTCAATACATATTATTATCACTCTTGTGTGTTACGTGATTATTCTCCATTGCATTTTTTGGGGTTTTTCACGGTGTTTTACTTTGTGTCACATATTTTCGCGTGTACGCGATTCGTACCCTAACGGGTTGTGTCCAAATTGGATTCGCTCCCGTGACACATTTTTTTTGTAGCGTTTTTGCGTTTATTCTATCAGGTTTTGTATACAATACTTGTTAGAATGCCGCAATCACGCGCTGCGTGTGGACACATGACTTCGCCTTGGGATACCCATACGGACAGGTGCTTTGCCTGTTGCGGGTGTTGCAAGGAGAGGCCATGTGATTTGTCCGTCCGTTGGACGGATTCGACGTGGGGCAAGGCTGGGTCTAGAAGGTCCCATACCTCACGTCTGAAGAAGACTGTGTCCGAGTCTCAGCTCTTGGGAGCAGTGGAACCGTCCGAGGTTTCGGAGGTTGTGTTAAGTGATAGGCCGGTGATCCATACAGGGGATACCGGGCTGCTGGGGCCGGTGCATGATCTCATATCACCCGGTTCGCAGAAAGCTATACCTATCACAGGGGTGTTTCGGCCGGTTCTTGATAATATATCACCTGGTTTGAAGCTGACCCAGCCTCTCTCAGTAGAGGCGCCCGGTACCGGGCACCGGTCACCGGGGCACGGGCACCGGGCACGGGCACCGGGCACCGGCATCCGGGCACCGGTCACCGGGCACCGGGCATCCAGTCAAGTACCGGGCATCGGTCATCTACCGGGCACCGGTCATCAGGGACCGGGCACCGGGCACCGGGCACCGGTCACCGGGCACCGGGCACCGGGCACCGGGCACCGGGCACTGGGCACCAGTCAAGTACCGGGCATCGGTCATCAACCGGGCACCGGTCATCAGGGACCGGGCACCGGGCACCGGGCACCGGGCACCGGTCACCGGGCACCGGTCACCGGTCACCGGGCACCGGGCGGGCACCGGGCACCGGGCAGCCACCGGGCAGCCACCGGGCACCGGGCAGCTGCCGGGCACCGTTCTGCCGACGGGCACCGTGCAATCATCGGGCACCGGGCAAGTAACGGACACCGGGCACCAGACTCTCCTTCAGATACCTTCTTCTCTGGACAGTCTGCTGCTTCCGGTAGGAAGACGTTCTGTTAGCTCTTCGAGTTCTGGTTCGGAGTTTAGCTCTGGTTCTTCCTCTTCTTCGAGCTCTTTCTCAGGGTTTGGTACTGTTTCGTCTAGATCTCGTTCTCCTATTCGTCGTAGGAGGACGGTCGCATAGGACTTCTACGAGTAGTTCAGTTCTGTTAGATCAGATGGCTAAGGTTCTGGGGGCTCTGACAAAGTCCCAGAATTTAGTGGGTTTGTCTGCGTCTCCACAACAGATGGCTGTGCCAGTGGATCCTCCGGGGTTAGCCTTCCACGTGTAGTGGTAGATGACTGCCAGTCGGTGCCTTTTGGGCAGGCAACTACTCTTGGGGGAGGGCTTACAGGGGAAGTTGTACGATCTAGATGGTTCGCTTCCCTTGGGTCTAGATGGCACCCCTGTGGATGGTAACGGTGGTCAAGACTCTGATGTAGAGGGGGAGTTCGATTCGCTTCCACCTTCTCTTTTGGATGCTATCGATGCGATTTACACTCTGCTTCCTGCAGAGGTGTGTCCACCTCTACCTCCTCCTGCCCCTCGGGTTCATTCCTTGTATGAGGTTGATTCGGTGGTGGATACGAAAGTGTTACCTAGGCTCCTTTCTCTCCTACGGTTGGTCTTCTGGCTAAGGAGATTGAGGATGCTTTGGGCAAGAATTTGGCGACTGCGGGTTCTCGTGTGCCAAAGGTTTTGAGTATCTCACAGGGATCGAAATACTATTCGCCCCATAATTTGGCTTGGCCCTTGAGACCACCCTGTTTGGATAAGGACGCTTCGGCGATTGGGGTATCGGGTGAACCAGGTCCTGGTTTGCACTTTGTTAAGGCATGGGACTCTGCTGATTCTAAACTTCGTTCTATTGTGGCGATGGCCTCACATGTTGACCTATGTTTGGGGGCAGCTAAGGAGGCGATCAATCAGGATGATTCGTCTTCTCTGAACGCGGTTCTGCAGTCGGCGGCTCGTGCTTCGAAGCACATTCTTAGCACTTCTTTAGCTGCTTCTACGGACATTATTTTGTCCAGGAGAGATGCTGTGCTAGACCGCTCTTCGGTTTTGACTGGTCCTGCCAGAGACTTGCTCAGGGCAGCTCCGATCACCTCTGATTCCTTGTTTGGAGGCAGGTGTGAACGTGCGGCCAAGGATGATTTTTCGGCCAGGGAGCGGTTGTTCATGACCAGGAGTTGGTCACGATCCAACCAGAGCGGCGCTCGCAAGAGGCAAGCATCTTCAGTGGGTCGTGGTCCTTCTCAGGCTAAGGGGGGTAGGAACACTGGGTCTTCGCGGTCTTTGAACCGTGGGTCTATACCTTCAGCGACGGGATCCGAGGTTTCAGTCAGCGGCTCAGTACTTTCAACCTCCTGTGAGGTCGGTTCCCAGGGGTGTGTCGTCGGCTCGGGGCCGAGGTAGGAGTGGTTTCTCCGGCCGCAGGCCTCGGAGGAGGACCAGATAGGCCAACTGGGGCCGTTTCGTTTGGGGAGGACCAGCCCATGTCACTTGTCTCCGTTCCTGTAGGAGGCAGGATCGCGTTATTTCCTCTCCAGTGGGAGAGGATAACTCGATCCAATTGGGTACGGGATGTAATCCGCAAGGGTTACGCCATCCCGTTTTGAACGGTCCACCCCCCTTGCGAAGGGGTCCTCCCCTATGGACTCCCTACAGGGATTTGGTCAAGAGGGAGGCCCTCTCCAGAGAGGTAGCTTCACTCTTGGAGAAGAGAGCCATCGAGGAGGTTCAGGACGTGTCTTCTCCGGGGTTCTACAGTCGTCTTTTTGTAGTCCGAAGAGGAACGGGGGCCTACGTCCTATCCTGGACTTGTCTGTTCTGAACGAATTTGTCCTATCGGAACATTTCAAGTGGAGACGTCTCAGTCTATCCGCAGCGCCATTTGTCCGGGAGACTGGGCCGTTTCCATAGATTTGCAGGACGCGTACTTCCACGTGCCCATCCGCAGGTGCTCTCGGAAGTTTCTCAGGTTTGTCTCCGAGAACAGGGTGTTTCAGTTCCGAGTGCTACCGTTTCGGTCTGACGACTGCTCCTCGTGTGTTTACAATACTCATGGAGACAGTGGCAGCGGAGGCCAGGCGTCTGGGGTCTCTCTGCTCCAGTTATCTGGACGACTGGTTGATTCACCATCAATGCGTTCATTCGCTCAGACGGAATCTGGCGGTGGTGGTTTGGGGTTAGTTATTCGGCTAGGTCTAATTCCCAATCTCGAGAAGTCGGAGTTGGTTCCCACACAGGATTTTTCTTATGTGGGAATGAACTTCTTGACCGATCGCTCGATCATCATGGTTCCGTTGGACAGGGTGCGAGGCATATTGACCAAAGTTTTCCAGGTACTGGACAGGGTATCTCTGTCTGCTCGGCAGTTTCTGTCACTCCTGGGCGTTCTGGGAGCAGCTGCGGAGTATGTGGTGCTGGGAAAGGTTACATCTGCGGCCTCTAGTTTTACTTACTCGGGCTGTGGAGGGGCCGCACCGCGACCTCCTTTGGATCGGGTTTTACCTCTGGTCACCGTCTTCAAACGCCAATTGAGATGGTGGGCAGTGGAGGACAGGTTCCTACAGGGAGTTCCCATGGTGTTACCTCCTTCGACCCTCTTTCTGTCCACAGATGCGTCGGGCACAGGGTGGGGGGCTTATCTGGAACCCCTCGGTCTGTGTTTGTCGGGTCTATGGTCGGTGATGGAAGCTCAGGAACACTCAACATGTTAGAGCTCTTGGCAGTATTCCGAGGATTGACTGCGGCGGAATCCGTTCTGATCGGACAGGTGGTGCTGGTTTCGACCGACAACACGACAGTGGTTGCTTACATCAACAAGCAAGGTGGGACGCATTCAATCCGACTGTGTCTTTTGACACGGGAGATGCTGCTGTGGTGTCACGGCAGACACATCTCCTTGCGAGCCCGGCACATAGCGGGACGCAAGAATGTGTTAGCGGACTATCTGTCCCGGCAGTCCTCCCCTGTTCTGACAGAGTGGTCCCTGCATCCGTCGGTGTCCAGTGCGATCTTGTCCAGATGGGGGGCTCCCTTCGTGGATTTGTTTGCGACAAGACTCAACAACCGGTTGCCTCTGTATGTGTCACCGGTTCCCGACCATCGGGCATTGGCGGTAGACGCAATGTCCTTGTCGTGGACCAATCTGGACGGGTATGCATTTCCACCGTTCGTGATGTTGCCCCGAGTCTTACGGAAGATTCGAGACGATCAGTCTCTGATCACGCTGGTGGCCCCGTGTTGGCCGACCAGGAGTTGGTTTGTCATCCTGTTGGAACTGCTGACAGAACACCCCGTAGTTCTACCGGTCAGTCAGGATCTTCTGTCTCAGCATGCAGGGAAGACCTTTCACTCCAATGTGCGGATGCTAAACCTTCACGCGTGGCGGTTATCAGGCAGGCCGTCAGACGCGATGGTTTTTCAGAAGACGCTGCCAAGGTTATCGCTCAGTCTCAACGGCCTTCCACCACTAAGTTGTATGACGCTAAGTGGAGAGCCTGGGTGGATTGGGGTCATCAACAGTCGGTTGATCCACTCAATCCCACTATAGGTGAGATAGGTGAGTTTCTTTTGTTTCTTTTTCATACTAAGAAATTATCTGTTTCGGCCATCCGTGGGTATAGAGCGGCTCTGTCTAGCGTGCTTCGGTTTTCTAATGGCGCAGCGAAATTTCTGGGCACTGACATCAAATTGTCGGCCATGATTGCACATTTTGCTAGAGCGCGATTTGTGTCGCGTTCTTCCACGCCCAGGTGGAATCTGTCTTGCGTTTTGTGGTC
Source organism: Conchocele bisecta (assembly GCA_029237695.1). Lineage (NCBI taxonomy): Eukaryota > Metazoa > Mollusca > Bivalvia > Lucinida > Thyasiridae > Conchocele > Conchocele bisecta. The sequence goes on along the minus strand of CM055265.1, from coordinate 86,244,948 downwards.
ATTATCCAAGAGCCCATATGAGCCTATGGCTTCAGCCACTTTGTTGAATTGTTCCATTAAAACCGCTTTTCTTCTGGCCTTTGCTACTGCTAAGCGTAGAGGTGAGCTCCATGCTTTCTGGATGGCCGATCAGCACATGTCTGTGGGCAGGAACTCCGTTTCTTTCTCCTATGAACCGGGTTTCCTTCCTAAGACACACAATCCCTCGTCTCATGATCTGGAACCTATTCTGGTTCCAGGGCTCCCTCCGTCCCGTCTGTCAGCAGCGGTTGATCGCACTCTCTGTCCAGTCCGTGCGGTCAAAGCACTATATCCGGAAAACTAAGAACATTCGGTCCAACCGTAAGCGTTTCTTTATTCCGACGTTAGGCCAGCGGGAGGTATCGAAATCTACTATCTCCCGCTGGATAGTAGAGCCATTACTAGAGCTTACACTTCAGTAAGTGGCTCTGCAGCGGTGAAATTTAGACCTAAGCCGCACGAGGTACGAGCAGTTTCTACCTCGTGGGCTTTTCGCTCGGGCGTTTCCGTCAGGAAGGTCATGCGAGCGGCAACTTGGAAGAATTATAATACTTTTTCTAAGTTTTATCTCCGATCACTTTCTGAACAGGCAGGTGATGTGCTGCAACTGGGTCCGTTAGTAGCAGCGGGTGAAGTTGTGGGTTAGTCAGCCTGTAGCATCACTTTTAGAGGCTGTTGGATCTACCTGTTTGCGCTCGACTGGTTCTCTTTCTGATAACCCGATTTTTCGGTTTTATCATTACAGTTCCAGTCGAGTAATGGGGGTTGGGAAGTGTGGTTCACCTCCGGATGAGCTTCACTTGCTTTTGATCATGTACGGGTGACTTTGGTGATGGAGGGTTTCACTTTTCATCACGCTGGCCCATGAGTTTTTTATGTGTATATGTTGGATTAGGGAAAGACAACCTAATCAGTTGTTGCACCGGTGTTGCTAAAAGATTAGTTTTACCGTTCAATTATCTATTTTTGTTCTAATTGTTTAGCGAACAATGTAGTTCAAATGGTCACAATGATATTGTGTCATAACTTTCGTACTTGATTTTGGATGTTTATGGTTTGGCCTGTTATGGCCAGCTTTACGCCTTAGCACTTCCTGGTTAGGCTGATCTTAGTGCTTAGGACGTTTCATATGCATTCTCGATATGGACGAGTTGTTTTTCGCCATAGAAAGTTCAGACTTTGTATTAATCTCGGTTGAGTTTGTTGATAGTGAGTGCCAGACGACAGCATCCGTCCAGGTCTCGTCTATCAGCACAGCTATACCATGAGCATTCTCCGTCGGGTTTCCAAGGGTAGCCTGTCGCAGTCTCCGTATCAGGCTACATGACTAACGTGGTGGTGATTGTCGTCAACCATCCCTCACCTACTATCGCTTGAAAAGGGGGGGCCGGATTGGGCGCTCCTAGGCTTCTAGGGTGAGTCTTTGTTATTACGTTATATGTAACACCAAGTTTTACCTTGGCCTATGTTTATATTTTGTCTCTTTCGAGGGTTTTTAATCTGCCTTACCATTCCGGTCGAGTATGAGTAGTGAGAATACCTCCCACCCACCATCACTACGAATTCTTGCAACCATTCAGGTTAGTTTGAAGACATAAAAATGGAAAATTATTTCTAATTTTAGTTTTTATTATTCATACTCACCTGAATGGTAAGGTACACCCTCCTCCCGTCCCCGCTTGATGGTTTTATCTTCTCCCTACTTAGTATACTTCAGGCTATTTTTATCTAGCAGTTTCATTTCCACATGGAAATGATTGACTCTTGTAGCCGTATACCTAACAATAATAGGAGGAGTTTAAATAGCGGACTAGCCAATTGGCTGTGGGTAGAGCGGAATGGTCTATGGTGGGTTATTTGAGTGATTAGAGTAGGCAGATTTTTATTATTAGGACGATTTCATAGCAACCTATCAGTTTGCAACCATTCAGGTGAGTATGAATAATAAAAACTAAAATTAGAAATAATTTTCCATTTTTTGATGTGCAATTATCATACTTTATAATCTGTCGAAATATTATTTTTTCTGGTGACGTTTAAATAATTAAAAAATATCCTGCCTCATTTTGAAAATAGCCTGATACCACCGCGCATCACTATCAGTAAAATTAATATTAATAAATGATTATATTTGTATGGCGGGCACTCGTAATTTTTAGAACTGGTGGAATAGTGACACAATTATACACTTATTTAATTCCTACATTTTGTGCCTACTGAGTGGGCATGTACCTTTAATGGTGTGTACGTACCTGTAGGTGGAAAATTGTAGTATTCAATTGAATCACATCAATGTAAGAGGTAAACAAAAATTCATACAAACATTTTCATTGCGCAAACTTTAGTGAAAAAGCCCCCAGTACTAGACGAGCTACAAATTAAATAAGCCCCAGTCACAGCCGTAGCTTACATAGTCTGTGCTCTTTTCCAACCCATGTTTAGTAATATGATTCGGGATGTGACATTTCCATTAAGCATATGCTAATTTTGCTGCTTTCAGTTTGGTTGCCATGCAACTAGATACAAGAAATAACCGTGTACGGGTGTGGCTGCATTACTACCCGAGTCCTGGTGTGAAGGGTGTTAGGTAATTTATTTATTGTCCTTAACCCTTGCACTTCAAAATATCTGACATTGACATCTTCCTGCTTGTGTTTGGACCATTCCGTTAACCCTTTCAACACTATATAGTGTTATTGGAAAAAATTGTAGATCCAGATGAGCCGGCTCGTGACACTTTTTGCAACTAATTTTCATATTTTTTAGACAAAAAAACACCCCCTTTTTATAAATGGACTAATCTGGACTAGTCTGCAAGTGCCCCCCCCGAAACATCGTAAAATGCATTTTTGTTAGAAAAATGTAATAAGTAGGATATTCCATCGTACATATTTGAATAGCTTGAAATAATACACTCATGTACGTCGGCTTCCGCGTAAACAACTCGTTCGCTTCGCTTACTCGTTGTTTATGCGGATGCCGACGTTCACTCGTGGATTATTTCACGCTATTCAAGCATGTACGATTGAATATCCCCTATATAATTCACACCTGGGGTCCAGCGATCTGGTGTAGTATGGGTTCCTGACACCAGCTCAGGATATTATAGTTGCAGTTCTGGAAGCATCTTCTGCTTACAGTGTAGTGCTCGATACATAGAGAATACCAGGCTTAAGTGTCTTTTGATATCAAGTTTATCAGACAAGGCTAGGAGAAACGCGTAGGAATTCCAAGGCTTGCCAAGGAATTCCTTCTGTTTCCGAGCCGAGCCTAATAAACTTGACATCAAAAGACATTAGCCTGGTATTCTATTTATCAGGTAACGTTTTATGCTCGAATATGACCACAGATGACATCGTTATCTACGGACAGAACGCAGACTTGTTTACATTGCGTCATTACACTGTCATCATCCGACCAATGGAACGTCAGTTTTCACTTGCTTGTAACCCGGATGTTTGTATCAGGCCAATGCCTGATACAACAATATGTTATCAGTCAGTACGTATTCGGTCACTACAGGGCAGGTTACCTGATAAATATGCATTCCTATCTGACCATCTCTTTGCTGTTGAACGGATGTAAAGCCCCATTTAATCATATATTTCCTTTGTTTTAGAACATGGGATTGACATATGGGTCGTCTGTTGAAAAAAATTGTAGCTCGACATTTGTAACCAGTGCAGCCCCAGATCAGTCTGTGGATACTCAAAATTTGATCAGGACAGTCTCTGTTCGCCATTTAGCCATGGAAGTAGCCGTTCTTAGATATTTTAAATCAATGGTGTTGAAATTTTACATGCAGCAAATAAACTATATTAACCCTTAGACTGCTGCAGACAAAAATGGACGTCTGCTGTTGCTTTATATTTGCCGTCCGTCTCAATAAAAACATGGTTGACAGCACTTTAGAATCATTCTAAAGTGCTGTCAAAGCATGTTTTTGATGAGAAAAATAAAAAATAAGCAGCAGACGACAAAAATTTATTCAGCAGTTTACGTATTAAGAAGAAATTACCTACTCACTGTCCATTTGTTCTGAGTGGTGTTCTGTTTTTACATAGGGTAGCCTATGTATTGGAATCGCGTCGGACAGTTAGCCACACCCCAGACCCCCCTCGATGGGCTAGTCCGTAGTGATATTAGCAAACGCTAATTGAAAATAATAACTACTTGCACTGAACAATATCAACAACGGATATTCTACGTACAAAAATACATCGGATTATTTTGTTGCGCGTTCAAGTTGTTGTTTGCCCCCATTTGTGTCACAAATCGTGCGGTCATCGCTAAATTTAGTAACAGGCTATAGTTTTTGGCAGAGTTAACTCCCCTCCGAATACTCTCCACCGGATAAACACGTGTAAACACGCGACGCGTTCAACACACAAATGATATCAAGGGGTTACAGCTACCTGTTGACCCAGAATTTTTAATGATCGCGATTGCGTCGCAACAAAAACTCGCACGTGTGGGTCTAACTGATGTTAATCCTCATTCTATCGATGGATTTACAGCGGATTTTATTGACATTCCCGAATTCTGCCTGATTGACATTTGTCTATGGTGGCCAATACACGCCAACATGAGTGTCAATTCTATGTTCAGGGAAGGGGGTCAATAAGTCAGTAAGTGATAAATTACAGTCAGGGAACAAATTAATGACAGTATAACACATCCAGCGTAGAGTAATACCCATATTAATGCAAGTACTGAAAATACGACAACAACATAAATTCTAACAAGTTTGGGCTTCCATACATTGAAAGTTTTGTCAGCGGTTTCCCCAATGACGTCATTTGTATGTTTTAATATACTTGATCCGGGGCCAACTATTTCATTCACAGAAGTAAACATGGCGATGTCAAAGTAATGCAGAAACTTTAACAAAAATCCTGCTACAACATTGTTTTGTACCGACAAGGCATTTTCAGGCGCGACACCGCTTCCGTGGCGGAATTCTTGTAGTACCCTATGTTCAGTACTTTCAGTACTTTGATTCCCTATACATGTATTATTGTTTTGTGTCGTCATTAGAAGAATGCACTTGGTATATAAATTGTCGATTGTTCATTGATCTATATATTTCCAGTGTAAATAACGGGTTGTTATTTCATCATGGATGATGTCGTTGCTGATAAATCCTTCCAACCAAACAGCACATCAAGTTCTTGTGTAACATGGTGTCAACCAATTGATGGCGATTCCGGAATGTGACTGGTGCCTGGTGAAGTGCATTATGGGCTTGGTGATGTGTAGCATGGTGTAAACCAATTGATGGCGATTCCGGAATGTGACTGGTGCCTGGTGAATTGCATTATGGGCTTGGTGATGTGTAACATGGTGTCAACCAATTGATGGCGATTCCGGAATGTGACTGGTGCCTGGTGAAGTGCATTATGGGCTTGGTGATGTGTAGCATGGTGTAAACCAATTGATGACGATTCTGGAATGTGACTGGTGCCTGGTGAATTGCATCATGGGCTGGCTGGTGATGACATCTGGTGCCTGGTGAATTGCATCATGGGCCGGCTGGTGATGACTTCTACCAGAGATGTGCCATTAGAGCGGATTCAACTCCGGTAAGTATCTGTGGTTCATCTAGTTGATGGACAATTGAGCATTCAGTATGGACACGGTCAGTCCTTGACCTTGTCCATCTGCATCCTCAATGGTCCATCTATCCTACTCTTCATACCTTCAGATGGGCCGTGGTGTAGGGGTTATTGCATTGGACTTTAATACCGGAGGTTGCGACTAGTCGTGAAAAATACTTACACAGTAACCACTGGTTTGTCGGTTGAGACTTGAACCGTGGTCCCGTCTTTATATTACCTTAGCTGTTGCTGGGACGTTAAAGTTACATGCCCACTCAGTAGGCACAAAACGTTCTTTATAGGAATTAAATAAAAATTACTCCACGTATTGATTGGCATTATTATACATTTTATATCAGACGTAAATTTGTCGTGAGCAACATTCCCATTGTAAATGTGTTTATTTTACTATGCTATAATTAAGCTTGACAACCACAACTTCACAACCATGGACCATTTTTATTGCTAGTGAATGTTTTTTTATCACGGATCATTTGCATACACAAGCAGTAAAGTGTTTGCAAAAGATCAGCGTAAAATAACATTCAATAAACAAAAGTAGACAGGTGCGAAACATCATATTCCAAGAATGTGTCTATAAATAGCACACTGGCCGTTATTAAATATACAAAATATACAAAATGTACAAATAAAATTTAAACAAAATTGCATAATTTGGCATTTACAAATGTTGAAGGCAGAATATTATTTTCTGAACATTCGTAAACCAGGAATACAAATACGAACATGTCCCTTCATTATCATGGTTATCTTGACCTGGAATTAATGCTGTTTAATTTTTAAATTTGTGATTTAATGTCACCACCTGTCAAGCGAAACAGATCAATCGTGATATTCATACCTCGTTAGGCAAACAGGTCAGCTGGCGATTGACTGACCAAGGGACCGTGACTTCGGTTCGAGAGTTCAACTTTATTGTAGTTCGAATTTTAGGTAAAAAAATATATGATTTATATAGGGAAATTTGTCGGGGACCACAGGACGAGTTCAAATTTTCCGGAGTGTTCGACAGAGACCTGTTCGAGAGATCGATCTTCTACTGTATAGCGGGCACTCATAATTAGCTCACCTGAGCAAAGCTCATGTGAGCTAGCTATTGTTACCGCAATGTGTCCGTTGTCCGTCGTCTGTCCGTCGTCTGTCCGTCGTCTGTCCGTCGTCGTCCGTGAACATTTTCAAACGTCTTCTGCTCGGTAACCATTGGGCCTATAGTCACCAAACTTCATGGTCATGGTCCTTAGGTAGGGGGATTACAAAATTGTTAAAATGACATCATCATGTAATCTAAGATGGCCGCCGTCTAAAAATAGCACAAATTCTTCAAAAATCTTCTTCTCAAGAACCGCCAACCGGATTTCGACAAAACTTGGTAGGAATGAACGATGTATAATGCTCTTTCAAAGTTGTTAAAATGGTGACCCCGGGGTCAAAAATGGGCTTGGCCCGTGGGGTCAAATTTTATTTTTGAACGAATATGGTCATATCATATATCAAATCGACGAGGCGATCACTCTGGTGCATTTTTTGTCGGAATCGGATGGTCATGTCATCCAAGATGGCCGCCGAAAGGTCAAAAGGTCATTCTTTTATTAGAGATTTCAAAATTCTTCTTCACACGAACCGCTTGGCCCATGGTGGCCAAATTTCACAGTTATGGTCCATGGGTGAAGCCTTTTCAGATTTGTTAAAACGGAGGTCGTCGCTAATCCAAGATGGCCGCCGTCTAAAAATAGCACAAATTCTTAAAAAATCTTCTTCTCATGAACCGCCAGCCGGATTTCGATGAAACTTGGTAGGAATGATCGATGTACAATGCTCTTTCAAAGTTGTTAAAATCGTGACCCCGGGGTCAAAAATGGGCGTGGACCGTGGGGTCAAATTGGTGGTCAAATTTTATTTTTGACCGAATATGGTCATGTTATATATCAAATCAAAGGTATCAATCAGGCGATCACTCTGGTACATTTTTTGTCGAATTCGGATTGTTATGTCATCCAAGATGGCCGTCAAAAGGTTCTTTTATTAGAGATTTCAAAATTGTTCTTCACATGAACCGCTTGGCCCATGGTACCCAAACTTAAAAGTTATGGTCCATGGGTGAAGCCTTTTCAGATTTGTTAAAATGGAGGTCATCGCTAATCCAAGATGGCCACCGTCTAGAAATAGCATAAATTCTTAAAAAATCTTCTTCTCATGAACCGCCAGCCGGATTTCAACGAAACTTGGTAGGAATGATCGACGTAGAATGCTCTTTCAAAGTTGTTAAAATGGTGACCCCGGGGTCAAAAATGGGCGTGGCCCAAGGGGTCAAATTTTATTTTTGACCGAATATGGTCATGTTATAATATTATATCAAATTGAAGGTATTGATGAGGCGATTGCTCTGGTGCAATATTTGTCGGAATCGGATGATTATGTCATCCATGATGGCCTCCAAAAGGTCCATTTATTCGAGATTTTTAACGTCTTTTTCTCAGGAACCACATGGCCGATACTGGCCAAACTTCATAGTAAGTTAAGATCCTTGGGTGAAGCATTTTCAGATTTGTAAAATGAGAGTCATCGCTTAATCCAAGATGACCGCCATCTAAAAATAGCACAATTTTGTTTAAAACACATATGAACTCAATGTCACATTCTCCTCTGGTGTTCTTGGAGTCAGGTGAGCGAATTAGGGCCATCATGGCCCTCTTGTTTTTAGAACTGGTGGAATAGTGACACGATTATTCACTTATTTAATTCCTGTAAAGAACATTTTGTGCCTGCTGAGTGGGAATGCACCTTTAACCCTTAGACCACTACACACAACAATTGTCGTCTGCTGTTGCTTTTATATCTTGCGTTATTTCTCAATAAAAACATGGTTTGACAGCACTTCAGAATCATTTCCCTTGGAAATGATTCTGAAGTGCTGTCAAAGCATGTTGTAAATTATTCTAAAGTGCTGTCAAAGCATGTTTTTGATGATAAAAATGAAAAATAGAGAAATATGGCAAGATATAAAGGCAACAGCAGACAACAATTGTTGTGTGTAGCAGTCTAAGGGTTAATCATATTATAAATTTTATGTACCAAGTTTTTCACTTTATCTTTCCTCACATAAATATTGTGTATTGCATTCACAGTGTTATAACCCAGTGTATTAAAATCATAATACACGTACACTGTTGCAAATGGTACAGAAAACACATTAGAATGTTAGAACAGTTTCAATGCATGATGCTGTACTTTTGCAATAAATAGAATCTGACATTGGTGATGATTTAATATGATTTTTTAGCCAGGTTTTTTGAAAAAAAATCCAGGCTATTGGATTGGCGAAAGCCGGGCGGGCGGGCGGGCGGGCGGGCGGGCGGGCGCGGGCGGCGTCCACAATCAATGTTAAGTTTTCGTGTTTGAGTCCATTTATTTGTTACTGTACCACCTAGGACCACCAAACTTTCACAACTTCATAATCAAGGGGTGCCCACCACATATCACTATCCAACATGTACCTTTTTTTTTAACTTGACCCATTTTTTCCGCGCAATCGACTTAGCCATTTTCAATTTTAAGTTTTCGCGTTTTCAATGTTAAGTTTTCGTGTTTAAGTCCATTTCTTTGGTACTGTACCACCTAGGACCACCAAACTTTCACAGCTTCATAATCAAGGGGTGCCCACACATAATCAGCGTTTTTCACATATCACTATCCAACATGTTTACTACTTCACATTCACCCATTTTTTCCGCGCAGTCGACTTGTGACCATTTTTTTTACCTTCACCTATTATTTCTATGTAATTGACTTAGCCATTTTCAACGTTAAATTTTTAACGTACGTCTGGTTAAATTTTTTGGTTAAAAGTTTTTTGTTATACTATATCTCTGCAACTGCTTCGCCCATTACCTTGAAACTTCACATGGGTGTTTATCATCATCCATATTTTCATTCTAACCCCCATCCGTGCGGCCCCTGTGCCCAATGTCAAGGTCAAATTACTTTGAATTTTTTTTGAATTTTTTTCGTGTACTATATCTCTGCAACTGCTTCACCTATTACCTTGATACTTCACATGGGTGTTTATCATCATTGTCGCACCCGCTTGTGGAAAGCGCGATATCGTCGCCATTTTGGCATATGTCCGTCCGTACGTCCGTGTGTCCGGTTAAATTTTTTTTTTCGTTAAAGTTTTTCCATGTACTATATCTATTTTTTTTAGTGTCCATGCCTCGCCCCAAGGCGCGACATGCAGGCCACGGCCATCTAGTCTACAAAAGTGGGTATAATTATGTTATCCAAGTGTCTATGCTTGGAAAAAACCTGGCCTTCGTGGCTTTGCCTCGTTTCTTGTTATTAAATAGGTTGACTGTCTACGTAAGAAACAATGCAATGTCTCATTTCTTCTGAAATCAGTAAACTTGATTAATACATAAAATGTTTTGAGAGTCGTCTGGTGAAAAGACACTATGAATGCTATTTTACACTATCTCCTTGTCCAAGTTTTAAATCCGTTCATGCATTTACACTTAATAAGTTTAATAAGAGTTTGTTTTTTTAAATCTCCAAAAGGCTATTTTCACCAATGTATAAAGGGTTGGGGACGTTTTTAACTAAAATTAACCTTCATTTATTTTTAAGGCCATGTTTTATTGGATACATACCGGTAGGTAGGATTTGGCCATCTAGTTCTACACTTCATAGAGAAAGAAATTGTCAGGGCATTTAAACCCTTACACCGCTATCTTATTTTGTTGTTGTCTGCTGTTTATTTTCTGTTTTCCATTTTTATCATTAAAGACATGCTTTGACAGCACTTTAGAATAATTTACAACATGCTTTGACAGCACTTCAGAATCATTTCCATTCTGAAGTGCTGTCAAAGTATGTTTTTATTGAGAAATAAGGCAAGATATAAAAGCAACAGCAGACGACAATTGTTGTGAGTAGCGGTCTAATGGTTAAGGTAATTAATTAAACAGGAAGAATTAGAATAACAGCCTCAATTAGCTTGTGATCTGTATATTGTATATTGTGAAAAATACGGTATTTACGTTAGAAACCCCCGAAAATACCTAACTTAAAGGGTTAAAAATGTTGATTGATATGATACTGTGCCTTCTAACCTGAAAACATTTATTTCTTTCTTTCCTTACGAAGGAAATTTAATTTAAACAGCTGTGTACAGTTTTGAATTTCCAAAATAATGAAAAGAAATCTTGCGATTGCATGCAAGTCTGATGTTTAGAAACTAGGTATCTCTTCGCCATGGTTCAGATTTCAGGTACTGGTCAATTAAAAATCCCCGGTCACATATTAAATTGTGGCTGTGACTGGAGAAATGAAGCTTATTGGGTTTGCGATGAGTGTAGACTAACACTGTAGAGCCTTAACAGTATTCAAGAATATCTGGAACTACTGTCTGTTTCACATTTTGCTGCCGACTAACTTTTGGCTATTAAACACATTCAATCTAAAAAAAATACTTTTTCATCAATAACAAAAGTCACCCTCCCCAAATTTTTTTTTATATTAGCCAGGTTTTTTTTTAAAAAATCCAGGCTATTGGATTGGCGAAAGTTTTCGCGTTTTCAATGTTAAGTTTTCGTGTTTGAGTCCATTTCTTTGTTACTGTACCACCTAGGACCACCAAACTTTCACAGCTTCATAATCAAGGGGTACCCACCACATATCACTATCCAACATGTTACTTTTTTTTTTAACTTGACCCATTTTTTCCGCGTAGTCGACTTAGCCATTTTCAATGTTAAGTTTTTCGCGTTTACAATGTTAATTTTGTTTTCGTGTTTAAGTCCATTTCTTTGGTACTGTACCACCTAGGACCACCAAACTTTCACAGCTTCATAATCAAGGGGTACCCACCACATATCACTATCCAACATGTTACTTTTTTTTTAACTTGACCCATTTTTTCCGCGTAGTCGACTTAGCCATTTTCAATGTTAAGTTTTCGCGTTTACAATGTTAAGTTTTCGTGTTTAAGTCCATTTCTTTGTTACTGTACCACCTAGGACCACCAAACTTTCACAGCTTCATAATCAAGGGGTGCCCACCACATATCACTATCCAACATGTTACTTTTTTTTTACCTTCACCTATTATTTCTGCGTAATTGACTTAGCCATTTTCAATGTTAACTTTTTAACGTACGTCTGGTTAGAGTTTTTTTGGTTTAAAACTTTTTCGTTATACTATATCTCTGCAACTGCTTCGCGCCCATTACCTTGGTACTTCACTTGGGTGTTTTAACATCATTGTCGCCACCTGCTTGCGGAAAGCGCGATCCTGTGCCCAATGTCCAAGGTCAAATTTACTTTGAATTTTTTTGTTAAATTTTTTTCGTGTAACTACATCTCTGCAACACTCTTCACCCAATACCTCTTACTTTCACATGGGTGTTTATCATTGTGCACCTGATTGCGGAAAGCGCGATCCTGTGCCCAATGTCAAGGTCAAATTACTTTGAATTTTTTTGTTAAAGTTTTTTTCGTGTACTATATCTCTGCAACTTCTTCACCCAATACCTTGATACTTCACATGGGTGTTTATCATCATTGTCGCACCTGCTTGCGGAAAGCTGCGATCCTGTGCCCAATGTCAAGGTCAAATTACTTTGAATTTTTTTGTTAAAGTTTTTTTGTGTACTATATCTCTGCAACTGCTTCACCAAATTACCTTGATACTTCACATGGGTGTTTATCATCATTGTCGCACCTGCTTGCGGAGGAAAGCGCGATCCAAGTGTGCCCAATGTCCAAGGTCAAACTTACTTTGAATTTTTTTGTTAAAGTTTTTTTGTGTACTATATCTCTGCAACTGCTTCACCCAATACCTTGATACTTCACATGGGTGTTTATCATCATTGTCGCACCTGCTTGCGGAAAGCGCGATCCTGTGCCCAATGTCAAGGTCAAATTACTTTGAATTTTTTTGTTAAAGTTTTTATTTTTTCGTGTACTATATCTCTGCAACTGCTTCACCCAATACCTTGATACTTCACATGACTTGGGTGCTTATCATCATTGTCGCACCTGCTTGTGGAAAGCGCGATCCTGTGCCCAATGTCAAGTCAATACTGTTATGTTAAGTTATGTTTTTTCGTGTAAATATACTTCTGCACTCGTCACTTCACATACTCCTGGACGATACTTCACATGGGTGTTTATCATCATTGTGCACCTGCTTGCGGAAAGCGCGATCCTGTTGCATCCGTCCCAAGTAAGGTCAAATTACTTTGAATTTTTTTTGTTAAAATTTTTTCGTGTACTATATCTCTGCACTGCTTCACCCAATACCTTGATACTTCACATGGGTGTTTTATCATCATTGTCGCACCTGCTTGCGGAAAGCGCGATCCTGTGCCCTATGTCAAGTTCAAATTACTTTGAATTTTTTTGTTAAAGTTTTTCCGTGTAACTATATCTCTGCAACTGCTTCACCCAATACCTTGATACTTCACATGGGTGTTTAGCATCATTGTCGCACCTGCTTGCGGAAAGCGCGATCCTGTGCCCAATGTCAAGTTCAATAAATTACTTTGAATTTTTTTGTTAAAGTTTTTTCGTGTACTATATCTGCAACTGCTTCACCCAATACCTTGATACTTCACATTGTGTTATCATCATTGTCACACCTGCTTGCGGAAAGCGCGATATCGTCGGCATTTTGGCATACGTCCGTCCGTTCGTCCGTGTGTCCGGTTAAAGTTTTTTGGTTAAAGTTTTTCCATCTACTATATCTATTTTTTAGTGTCCATGCCTCGCCCCAAGGCGCGACATGCAGGCCACGGCCATCTAGTCTACAAAAAGTGGGTATAATTATGTTATCCAAGTGTCTATGCTTGGAAAAAACCTGGCCTTCGTGGCTTTGCCTCGTTTCTTGTTAATGTTAAGTTTTCGCGTTTACAATGTTAAGTTTTCATGTTTAAGTCCATTTCTTTGGTACTGTACCACCTAGGACCACCAAACTTTCACAGCTTCATAACCAAGGGGTGCCTACCACATACAACTATCCAACATATGACCATTTTTTTACCTTCACCTATTATTTCTACGTAATTGACTTAGCCATTTTCAACGTTAACATTTTAACGTACGTCTGATTAAAGTTTTTTGGTTAAAAGTTTTTCGTTGTACTATATCTCTGCAACTGCTTCGCCCATTACCTTGAAACTTCACATGGGTGTTTATCATCATCCATATTTTCATTATACCCCCCAACCGTGCGGTCAAATTACTTTGAATTTTTTTGTTAAAGTTTTTTCGTGTACTATATCTCTACAACTTCTTCACCCATTACCTTGATACTTCACATTTTGGCATACGTCCGTCCGTCCGTCCGTACGTCTGTGTGTCCGGTTAAAGTTTTTTGGTTAAAGTTTTTCCATCTACTATATCTTATTTGTTTAGTGTCCATGCCTCGCCCCAAGGCGCGACATGCAGGCCATGGCCATCTAGTCTACAAAAAGTGAGTATAATTATGTTATCCAAGTGTCTATTCTTGGAAAAAACCTGGCCTTCGTGGCTTTGCCTCGTTTCTTGTTATAATATATTATACCTGGCCTTCGTGGCTTTGCCTCGTTTCTTGTTTTACCTTCACCTATTATTTCTACGTAATTGACTTAGCCATTTTCAACGTTAACTTTTTAACGTACGTCTGGTTAAAGTTTTTTGGTTAAAAGTTTTTCGTTATACTATATCTCTGCAACTGCTTCGCCCATTACCTTGAAACTTCACATGGGTGTTTATCATCATCCATATTTTCATTCTACCCCCCAACCGTGCGGCCCCTGTGCCCAATGTCAAGGTCAAATTACTTTTAATTTTTTTGTTAAATATTTTTAGCCAGGTTTTTTGAAAAATAATCCAGGCTATTGGATTGGCGAAAGCCGGGCGGGCGGGCGGCGTCCACAATCAATGTTAAGTTTTCGTGTTTGAGTCCATTTCTTTGTTACTGTACCACCTAGGACCACCAAACTTTCACAGCTTCATAATCAAGGGGTGCCCACCACATATCACTATCCAACATGTTACTTTTTTTTTAACTTGACCCATTTTTTCCGCGCAATCGACTTAGCCATTTTCAATGTTAAGTTTTCGCGTTTTCAATGTTAAGTTTTCGTGTTTAAGTCCATTTCTTTGGTACTGTACCACCTAGGACCACCAAACTTTCACAGTTTCATAACCAAGGGGTGCCTACCACATACAGCTATCCAACATGTGACCATTTTTTTACCTTCACCTATTATTTCTACGTAATTGACTTAGCCATTTTCAACGTTAACTTTTTAACGTACGTCTGGTTAAAATTTTTTGGTTAAAAGTTTTTCGTTATACTATATCTCTGCAACTGCTTCGCCCATTACCTTGAAACTTCACATGGGTGTTTATCATCATCCATATTTTCATTGTACCCCCCAACCATGTGGCCCCTGTGCCCAATGTCAAGGTCAAATTACTTTGAATTTTTTTGTTAAAGTTTTTTTGTGTACTATATCTCTGCAACTGCTTCATCCATTACCTTGCTACTTCACATGGGTGTTTATCATCATTGTCGCACCCGCTTGCAGGAAGCGCGATATCGTCGGCATTTTGGCATATGTCCGTCCGTCCGTCCGTACGTCCGTGTGTCCGGTTAAAGTTTTTTCGTTAAAGTTTTTCCATCTACTATATTTATTTTTTTAGTGTCCATGCCTCGCCCCAAGGCGCGACATGCAGGCCACGGCCATCTAGTCTACAAAAATTGGGTATAATTATGTTATGCAAGTGTCTATGCTTGGAAAAAACCTGGCCTTCGTGGCTTTGCCTCGTTTCTTGTTTGTGTACTATATCTCTGCAACTGCTTCACCTTGATACTTCACATGGGTGTTTGTCATCATTGTCGCACCCGCTTGCAGAAAGCACGATATCGTCGGCATTTTGGCATACGTCCATCCGTACGTCCGTGTGTCCGGTTAAAGTTTTTTCGTTAAAGTTTTTCCATCTACTATATCTATTTTTTTAGTGTCCATGCCTCGCCCCAAGGCGCGACATGCAGGCCACGGCCATCTAGTCTACAAAAAGTGGGTATAATTATGTTATCCAAGTGTCTATGCTTGGAAAAAACCTGGCCTTCGTGGCTTTGCCTCGTTTCTTGTTGAATTATTTATATGGCCGTAAAATTCGGGCAGGTTTCGTGAAACAGACAGTAGTGTTTACTTGGACCTCGATCAGAGTCTGCACTGTATCCCATTCAGTTGATTAATCAGCCGTCCTGCCCCCAACAATCACTACAGATCCTTACCAGAAGGTTTCTCGAAGATCAGGAGCTAGACTGGCCACAAAAACCGTAATCCCTATTATTGCATTTGAGGCCAGCGTAGCCCCAGACCAGTGTCTGCAATGTTCGCCGTTCACTTGATTAATCACCGTTCATGGTTGTAGCAAACAGTATTCAAGCACAGGCACTTGTTGTACAACCAACAAAAGCCTCTTTAAATCATACCTAATTTTACTCTGATACATGTATTAAATATCTACAAAGTTAAGGACACTGGCCAATCTTTTCCACCAAATATTTTCTTAATATGTGCATAGATAGAAGTGTATGTCATGACCACCATTTGAACCGTCTCGTCGAGACGGTTCAAATGAGTGGTCACGACATATACTTTCATTGAGAAATAAGAAAAATAAAAAATAAAATATTTTAAAAATCTCAATCCCGTAAAGGTGTATTCCGAATGTAATATAACCAAGAGCATAAGCCTCATTATCATATTTGTGAACAATGTAGACCCAGACTGCTCTCTGTGCATTCAGTCGAGTATTCACCCTTCATACTTGTAATAACACTATCCCTATCACTCTTCTGTCTGAGCTAGCAGATCGGGAGCCAGGCCTACCACAAAATCCCCATTTCTCCAGTCACGGCCACATATTTACCTATTAAATTCAGAATACACCTTTACGAGTATTCAATTTTTAGCTCACCTGAGCGAAGCTCATGTGAGCTATTGTTACCGCAATGTGTCCGTCGTCCGTCGTCCGCCGTCGTCGTCGTCGTCCGTGAACATTTTCAAACGTCTTCTCCTCGGTAACCATTGGGCCTATAGTCACCAAACTTCATGGTCATGGTCCTTAGGTAGGGGGATTACAAAATTGTTAAAATGATGTCATTACGTAATCCAAGATGGCCGCCGTCTAAAAATAGCACAAATTCTTAAAAAATCTTCTTCTCAAGAACCACCAACCGGATTTCGACAAAACTTGGTAGGAATGATCGATGTACATTGCTCTTTCAAAGTTGTTAAAATGGTGACCCTGGGGTTAAAAATGGGCGTGGCCCGTGGGGTCAAATTGGGGTCAAATTTTATTTTTGACTGAATATGGTCATTTCATATATCAAATTGAAGGTATCAATGAGGCGATCACTCTGGTGCATTTTTTGTCGAAATCGGATTGTTATGTCATCCAAGATGGTCGCCGAAAGGTCAAAAGGTCGTTCTTTTATCAGAGATTTCAAAATTCTTCTTCACATGAACCGCTTGGCCCATGGTAGCCAAACTTAAAAGTTATGGTCCATGGGTGAAGCCTTTTCAGATTTGTTAAAATAGCGGTCATCGCTAATCCAAGATGGCCGCCGTCTAAAAATAGCATAAATTCTTAAAAAATCTTCTCATGAACCGCTTGCCGGATTTCGACGAAACTTGGTACGAATGATCGATGTACATTGCTCTTTCAAAGTTGTTAAATTGGTGACCCCGGGGTCAAAAATGGGCGTGGCCCGTGGGGTCAAATTGGTGGTCAAATTTTATTTTTGACCGAATATGGTCATGTCATATATCAAATTGAAGGTATCAATGAGGCGATCACTCTGGTGCATTTTCTGTCGAAGTCTGATTGTTATGTCATCCAAGATGGCCGCCGAAATGTCAAAAGGTCGTTCTTTTATTAGAGATTTCAAAATTCTTCTTCACATGAACCGCTTGGCCCATGGTAGCCAAACTTAAGAGTTATGGTCCATTGGTGAAGCCTTTTCAGATTTGTTAAAATGGAGGTCATCGCTAATCCAAGCTGGCCGCCGTCTAAAAATAGCATAAATTCTTAAAAAATCTTCTTCTCATGAACCGCTAGCCGGATTTCGACGAAACTTGGTAGGAATGATCGATGTACATTGCTCTTTGAAAGTTGTTAAAATGGTGACCCCGGGGTCAAAAATAGGCGTGGCCCTTGGGGTCAAATTGGGGTCAAATTTTATAATATGGTCATGTCATGTATCAAATTGAAGGTATCAATGAGGCGATCACTCTGGTGCAATATTTGTCGGAATCTGATGATTATGTCATCCATGATGGCCACCAAAAGGTCCATTTATTCAAGATTTTTAACATCTTTTTCTCAGGAACCACATGGCCGATGCTGGGTGAAGCATTTTCAGATTTTGTAAAATGAGAGTCATCGCTTAATCCAAGATGACCGCCATCTAAAAATAGCACAATTTTTTTAAAACACATGAACTCAATGTCACATTCTCCTCTGGTGTTCATGGAGTCAGGTGAGCGAATTAGGGCCATCATGGCCCTCTTGTTTAATTATTTATACTAAAGAAATGCGTGACCTGAAAAAATAATATTTTCGACAGATTTTAAAGTATGATCATTGCACATCATAAAATAAATACAGAGATTAAATAGTAATGTCCGTTAACATTTTAAGCAAACACGGTTATCGCCCCTGATATCAGTGTGTAAATTTACGTCTGATATAAAATGTATAATAATGCCAATCAGTACGTGGGATAATGGCGCATGAATGTTTATTTTGCCAGGAAATGTCTTGGATGATGTCTCTGATGTAAAGAACATTTTGTACCTACTGAGTGGGCATGTACCTTTAAGGGTTAATGAAACTGCAACACCAACAATCAATCAATCAATCAATCAATCTAGTTTAATCTTGTAGTACCCTATGTTCAGTACTTTCAGTACTTTGATTAATATTTATTCTGATTTTTTGCTTTAATTAAAAATGTTGTGACCACTCATTTGAGCTGTCTCAACGAGACGGTTCAAATGCTGATCACAATATATACTCGTATAGAGAAAATATTTAGGATTTTTCAGAAACAAAATGCCGCATGCTCGGAATTAAATTTGTTAAATTGTCTTTGTCATACAGATAGCAAAGAGATACAGAAAATAAACGTCATCTCCACAAACGTCCATAGGACAGTAAAACTGACTTGTGATTTAGTTTCACTGCGATAGGATCACATAAACAAAGAAACAAAATCCTTGTGGGATAGCAAAACATCAGGAGAAATCAACTCGCACAACGTCATCCCCTTTATGCGAGATCAAGAACTGTGGTTTTAGTTTCTTTGTGGGTTAAACAATGGCGTCTCTGGAACATGTTTGAAGGGAGCCCTATCAAATAGTATACAGTTATTTCATGGTAATTTGGGGAACAGTCAAAACTATTTCCCCGAGGTGTTGTGTACAACCCAAGGTATTATTGGCCAAGGCCGAGGGCACTAGTGCATCAGGTCGTCCAGGGGCAATATGTCTTGACTGTTCCACCTCCCCACCCCCCAAATGAAATAACTGTTTTATTACTCAACCTGTAAACAGTGTATGTGACACAATGAACGCAACTCTTTGACTGACCAATCTAAATTACGTTGAATTTTATGACGTAATCTTCGACAAAAATCATGACGTCAAATAGTTTTCTCTATTGACCGGGTACGTGGAACTATTGACCGGGTTTGCGGAACTATTGACCGGATACGTGTAACTATTGACCGGGTATGCGGAACTATTGACCGGGTACGTGTAACTATTGACCGGGTACGTGGAACTATTGACCGGGTACGCAAAACTATTGCCAGGCACGTCAAAACCCAAGGAATTCGTCAAAACCATTGAATAGTAATTTATATAGGGAGTTGGGTAATAACTAACTAACCTTGCTGTTTCGTCCAGTTGTGAGGTTTGGATGGTCTGTGTATCTCAACTCTTTCAACACTGCATCCATCGATTGCGATGTTTGCGAACCGTGTAGATCCAGATGAGCCGGCTCGTCACGAGCCGTCTCATCAAGATCTGCACTTCTTGCATGATTTTACATATTCTTTAGAGAAAAGCAAACATCCCCTTTTCATAAATGGACTAGCTTGAAAATAATTGTGTGACAATTGGATTGGTTGGAAAATTGACAGCTCAACGCTCATCTTAGCGATGAATACATCCTTGCCTGTATTCACATCCAGTGAAGCCTGCTGGGATTAACACAAAGGTGCCTGACACTATATCAGGATATTGTAATGTCAGTGCTGATAACAATGTCCCATGGATCCAGGTGAAATCCCGTCTGTATGTGACCTCATTGTTGAATAGATGCAAACTTAGGTCAATCAATCAATCAATCAATCAATCAATCAATCAATCAATCAATCAATCAACCAACCAACCAACCAACCAACCAACCAACCAGCATATCAACCAATCAATCAATCAATCTCATTTACACAATCAGATTCAGCTGTTATTGTTAATTATACAACTAGACTATTTTAGTAGATAAATGTTGAAAAGCATAGCCCCTGATCAGACTGCGTGGATTTGGGTCTATGCTAGTCCCAAATGTCGTAATCTCCCTTTTCTCAACTGGGGTCACACATCAACACCCTTAACCCTTTGAACCTGAAAGCCTGCTATAGTGGCGTTTGCAAACAGTGCAGATCCTGATGAGCCGGCTCGTAACGAGCCGTCTCATCAGGATCTGCACTTTTTGTAAGTAATTTTCATATTTTTTAGAACAAAAAAAACAAAACTTTGTCATAAATGTACTAGTCTGATAATCATCTTGTGACAGTTGGATCGGTTGCAAAATTAACGTATCAAAATCTATTGCAGTTACTTAGGGGTGAAAGGGTTAAAACACACACTAGCGATGCCCCAGGAAACCATGTCGACAAGATTCTACAGGAAGTATCAGTGGATGCTCGCGACAGTGCTATCATGTTAAAAAGGTTAAAGTACAGGTCATCTGCCGTGGCTCGGCCCGTTCGCGGGATGTTTTGAAAAGCTTTCCAACATGCGATGTGGTAACAAGAATCGGACACATTTCATTTCAGTTATACACTTATGCTTTTGATCTACGTTTTAGTAATTATGTAAATATGTAAGGAATTCAGTTGTAGTAGCCAAGTCTTTAGGTCACAAAAATAAACAATTATTATTCATTATTGCTAATGATTAACTAGTGGTGAAATAACAGCTAAAAAACTGGGAGTACAATCAAACCTGTGAATAAAGGCGAGCCATGGGAAGAGAAAAGTCTGACCTTTGTTCACAGGTGGTCTTTATATGATGGTCATTTATGGAGTAATTGAGTAACTAGGAATCAAAAGCGTGGCTGCTATAGACAGAGAATTGCTATTCCAAGGTGGTTTTTAGCACAGATTTGACGATTTTCTTATTCCTCTGTAAATATGTTTTGGAATTTCATTAGAATTGCATCATCCAGACTTAATTCTGATGAAATTCCAAGATTTCAGGATGTTTACAGGGAGAAATAAAAGGACATACAACGGATGGTTGTCTGCTATTTTTTAACTATTAATAGCTCACAAGTTTCCCAGCATGCAAAGAGTTAAGAATTAACAATGTTAGAACAGTGTAACTTCTACAACAACCATGCACAGGAAGTCATAAAACTGGTAGTTGTACAGAGGTGGCTGTTGTATGGAAGTGTGTGTTGTACAGAGGTGGCTGTTGTACAGAGGTGACTTGTAGGGAAGTTGGTGTTGTAGAGAGTTTGCTGTTGTCGGGAAGTGGGTGTTGTACAGATGTGACTGTTGTAGGGAAGTTGGTGTTGTAGAGAGGTTGCTGTTGTCGGGAAGTGGGTGTTGTACAGAGGTGGCTGTTGTACAGATGTGACTGTTGTAGGAAGATGGCTGTTGTAGAGAGGTTACTGTTGTAGGGAAGTGGTTGTTGTATATATGTGGCTGTTGTAGCAATGTGGCTGTTGTAGAAAGGTGGTTGCTGTTGATAGGTGACTGTTGTAGGGAGGTCTGCTGTATGAATATGGTTGCTGTAGAGATGGCTGTTGTAGGCAGGTGGCTGTTGTAGAAAGGTGAATGCTGTAGAGACTATATGGATATTATAGAGAGGTGTCTTTTGTAGGGCTTTTGGCAAATATCTTATGTTATGGTACCTTTTGTGCAGCCCTAAACTACGGAAGCCCATTAGGGCCACTTCACTTTCTTTTTTTTTCCATTTATTCAAGATCTTTTCTCGAATTTTCCAGATCTTTTCTTGAATTTTTGAGATCTTTTCTTGAATTTTCAAGATACTTTCTTGAATTTTCAATATGTTTTCTTGAATTTTCAAGTTCTTTTCTTGAATTTTCGAGATCTTTTCTTGAATTTTTCAAGAATTCTGCATGTACTCTGTATGCGAGAAAGTATCTTGAAAATTCAAGAAAAGATCTCGAAAATTCGAGAAACGATCTCGAAAATTCGAGAAAAGAACTTGAAAATTCAAGAAAAGATCTCGAAAATTCAAAAAAAGAACTTGAAAATTCAAGAAAAGATCTTGAATAAATGGAAATTCAAAAAAAGTGAAGTGGCCCTAATGGGCTTCCGTACTAAACAAAATGAAACTAGACTAGGAAATAAAATATTTTCTATGGGGAAAATATCAAATATATTTCCCACAGTCATCCTGTAGATCATTTGGTATGTAATACAGTTATCACATGATACGCATATCATTTCTTCATGGTTCTCTTTTTACTTATTTTCTATTTTCATATTTGCTGTAGGTAAATTGACTTTGGATTACATCATCTTTTCATTTACAGTGCAACCTCTACAACAGTCGTACATGAGAAGACACACATGGTTATTGTAGAGAGGTGGCTATTGTAGGGAGGTTAAATATATAGACAGTTATACATTTGAGACATAAATCCCTAGCCGTTGCGGAGAGGATATTGTTAGGGTGGTGAACGCTCGTGGAGGTTCGACTGTAGAGATATGCTATCAGATGTCAAAAAGAACCTACAGCTCTTCGAATAAGCAGTCTCATCAGAGCCTATGTGGGTGGCCGGTGGGAGCATGCGATGGGTAATTTAACGATTGGGATTCATCCTTATCTGACCAGAGACCTGGTTTGGCCTTCAGATACGTCTTTGGCATTCTTGTACATGAGAGTTGAATTTGGTTATACCCCTTATATGAGTAATACGATTATTTGTAATTCTATCACTTTTATGGGAAGGGGCCAAGTGACTTAGGTGTGATATGGACCTGAAACCAGGTCACGTTATTCTAATTTCAAGGCTGAATATGTACTTATCTCGATGTAAATATTTCGTTCTGATTTTGTGATTGTCCCCCCGCGGGATCAAACCCGTTGGCCCGTCTTTAAATGACTTCAGCTGTTTGTTGATAGGCCGTTAAACACCATTAACCAAACTCATCAGGGCCTACAGTGTTTGCCATTCAGTCAGTCACTGAAGTATATAATCACGGTAGAGGTGAAAATAACAGCCAATAAATTTGGAGTATTTTTCTTCTTTCTTAGTGTAAATATGTCTTGGAATTTCATCAGAATTGTGTCCTCCAGACTCAATTCTGATGAAATTCCAAGACATATTCATGATATTGACAGGGAGAAATAAAATTAAATATAATTAATTTTCATCTGGTATTTTTGAACTATTTATAGCACACAAGTTTCCCAGCATGCAAATAATTGAATACATGTGCAGTAAAGCCTCTCGAAACCAGACACCAAGACGATATCTGTTAATTTGATGGGTTTCAGTGTAATTTATTTTTCGAAATTATAGTGTTGGTTCATCATTGCAAAGTACAAACACGTGTCTTGGACTGCCAATATACCTAAATTACAGTGGAATCTCTCTAAACCGGACACCCTGGGTCCCAGGGTGTCTGATTTAGAGAGATTTCATTTCAATAATCCATATTTATTTCAGCTATCCGGTCCATTTTCAGACCTTGTATTCTTATGATCCAGATGATATTGATCTACGATAGCTGCACGTGCCATAATCCCTTTTCATCAGCCAGGGATCTCAATGACAGGGATACGTGATGGTTACCAGGATGGGATCGGAAACTAACTGTATGTTTTTTCGTATCATCTTGTTGGAAACTAAATGTAGTAATAAACAGACTGAAAGAAGATTAGGACTTGGAAATGGGTTTCAGCAACTTTGATGGCAGTAGAAATAACCTGAAGGATTACTTTAACCCTTCCTACATTGCCCCTACCCTTCCTTTAATTCTTAACAAAAAAATGGTTTTGACAGCACATGAGAATCGTCTCCACTGGAGACAAGTGCTGTCAAAACCAGGTTTTTGTCGAGAAATATTGAAAATAAAACATTTCCAGCAGACGACAACATTTAATTCAGCGTAGTAAGGGTTAATATTCAGACACTTGATGCTTATGGGGAATGTGATTACTCACCACCATGAACTTTTTTAACAAGGTCACTGAATCACTTTTTGTCGCGCCGTATGTACGTCGTGCGTCCGAGGTTAAAGGTTTTGGTTAAAAGTTTTTTAGTGCGGCCATCTAGTTGAAAGTGTGTTAACATTTTTCTTTCACGTGCAGTATTTCAATGGGTATACCAAACAAACATAATGTCTACTGTCTGTACCACGTTTTCCTGCTGACAAACTTTTGGCTGTTAAACACATTAAATCTAAAAACCTTTTCCTATGGGAATTTAACATGGGGGGAAAAAGAGGAGGAAGAGGTGGGAGAGGAGTCAAAAAACAAAAACTTTTAGAAATTGACTCCGTAACCCGGCTATAGCTAGATAGCTTGGAAATGATGTAACTAAGAAAACAAAAGTTAGATTTTGAAAATCGGTCCACAAATGAAAAAGTATTTTAAAAAATCTATTTTTAGCCTTCATGTTAAATTCCCATAGGAAAATTGTTTTGTTCGCAATAAAATCAATATAATTTTTTTTAGGGAGGGTGACTTATTATTGATGAAAAAGTACTTACATTTAAATATGTTTTGGATTCAATGTGTTTAATGTTTGCTAGAAAAGTATACTTTGCAATGTTGGTGAAATAGGCTACAGTTCTTAGAACATGCTCAAATCGTGTGCTCAAAATCATTGATAGCTTCTGAAACGGTCTTTGTACGTATTTGATGTTTCATAGTCACGAGGCATTATATGTATGTACTTGCAATCTGGTTAGTGTACTGGACACTTTTCTGTGTATGTAAAATACAGCGAAGAAACTTAACACCAAATGCTTTGTAAATCAATGGTATTGTTTCTGGAATGAAAAAGTCACAACCATCATTTGTTTGATTTGATCATATTTGACAAAATTTGGCATCCTCACCGGAGTGATAGGGTTTGTTTATACTTACCGTATTCTTTCCATTTGCATTTCTTTCATAATTTTATCTGAGTTCATCAATTTATCTGACCCCTTATTCAATACAAATATCTACTTTGAATCGTATCCACAATTTTACGAGTGAAACAAAGAAAACATTTGGTGGTGGAGTATTTATTCTTTTGTCTATTCGCTGACGATCTCTGACCCTGAATGTGGCTGTGACTGAAGAAATGGGGTGTATGGGTTTTGCGACCTGTGTATATCCAGATCAGTCTGTGCATCTGCACAGTCTGATCAGGATCTGCACTGTTCAAAAGTCCATCAACGAAACACCCGTCGTGCTTTTGCTAACAAGCAATATAGATCTTTATCAGGCAGGCTACAGGAGTGTGTTATTTTATCAGGAGCTACATAGGTCACAAATGCCATAAGCCCCATTTCTCCAGTCACAGCCATAAATTACTTATATGCTTTTGATTCTGATATATAGAGTTATTGCATGATCGTTCCCATATAGCATATAATACTTTTACAATTGTGTAGTGATGTTCGTTTATTTCATCAATTCCCATAAGAATACTGATTGCTGTATGATGTGATTGTGTCTGTTGATGGCTGCTGGTTTTATAAACCAACAACTGCCTACTCTGATTTGTCGTGATACCATTATTAGTCTGAATGCAATAGAAACAGATGATTGTCGATATCATTTCAAATTGTAACTGTTCCTTTGTTTTAATTTGTCTAAATTGTAACCGTTTTATTGTTCCGAGTCGGTGAACAGATAAAGGTTTTTCAGGATATAGAATTGTTGAGAAAGGCACGTCTTCCTCAATGTTTGCCGATGGAAGACGTACCAGACTCAAAATTCCTTCTGTTGCAGCAGCATCCTTGGTTGATTTCAACTAACATAACATCAATATCTTAAGTACCTGAATTCTGCTTTGAGCTGTTAATTTGTTATGAGGTTCTTTCTTGTAGGTTGGGCAAATTCATCTGTGGTGTCGCATTAGAAAATCTCACCGCTGCAAAGAGTGTATTATTAATAGATAGTATAGTACGTTTCCTCACAGATCACGAAACAATACCCACACATCATTTCAGGTTTTTGACTATATACAGGAGAAACATAATAGATATTTGTGAAGTGGGGCTGGTTCATTTACATTGTTTCAAGGCTTGGGAAGTTTTAGTCAAAAGACAAGAAAACAATCAATGTAATTAAGTATTAAAGTTATACAGATTTAATCTTGTAGAGACAGGAATTTTAGCTTCGGAAAAAGATAAATTTATGGCACTGTCGACTGAGGACTTCATGGAATGCGCATTCTATCGTAACTCGCAGTATTATTTTTGTTTATCTATAAATATATAAATCTTAGTTTAATTAATATTTACTATCATCAGCTATTTGTGTTTCCATAGCAACAATGAAGGAAGGTTACCCGGACAACGGTGACACTATAGTTGAGCAAGAGGAACCGACAAGTGAGTCAATGTGAACTAACCGTGACCAATGTGCTGATTAATTTAATCATCTGTATTTGTATATTGGTTCAGTGGAACCTCTCCAAACCGGACACCTTGTGAGGTCTCCAAGGTGTCCGGTTTGGAGAGCTTCCACTGTATAATTATATGTACATGAACACCTAGTAACATGAGTGTGTGCTTTGCAATCATGAACATACACTAATATTAACGATTAATGACTGTTGTGTCTGAATTATGTCTGAATTTTTACATACTTCACACGTTTCCTTATCACTGTAAACTATTTTTATCATGTTTAATATTTTCAGTATGTGATTTATTATCTGTGTTTGATTTTATGTTTGTGAACATGTTTTGACAGCACATGAGAATCATCTAAAAGAACACTATTTTTTGTTGGAAAAAAAAAGAGAATAAAGAACAAAATTATATTTCACCTTACAATATATGTAGCTGCGACTGGAGACATGGGGCTTATGGAATTATATAGCCAGTCTTTCTCTCGGTCTTCCAGCTCGGCCCTGATGGGAGATAAGGACCTATACTCTTTGGTAGAAGCAGAACTGGGGGCCGCTTCACTAAACTTCGTACGACTATTATGTTCGTAAGTGCAAAATTATGATAGTCTGTAAATTTCACATTAACAATGTTTTCTTGTAAACAATTAATGGATTTACATTTATTGAGCATAGGCTGCATATGCAGCCTATGCTCAATAAATGTAAATCCATCA
This sequence comes from Conchocele bisecta, assembly GCA_029237695.1. NCBI lineage: Eukaryota > Metazoa > Mollusca > Bivalvia > Lucinida > Thyasiridae > Conchocele > Conchocele bisecta. The sequence goes on along the minus strand of CM055265.1, from coordinate 86,217,702 downwards.
ATTGAAATTTCCAGACGATCCTAAATTTGCACTTACAAACATTTTAGTCTTAAGAAGTTTAGTGAAACGGGCCCAGGTGTTTCACTGAATGGCGTAGAGTGCAAACCCTGATCAGACTCTACACTGGGCACAAAATTCTTCAGCCCCATTTTCTCCAGTCACAGCCACATATAAGGTTGACAGTATAAGGTTGACAGTTAGACATGGCATAACGTAATATCCCTAAATGTTCGGACACAAAATTCTGAAACGTACATTAATGTCTGGTTTCTCATTGCAAATAATGTCCAAATATTTACGGTTAGTACAAAGCCCCAGACAAGTTTTGTATCTAAAGGGTATTACCCCCATATTTCAAATTCAATGCGTATTTGACTTTTACAAATGTATTGTTGATTTTCTTCCTTATTAACAAATGATAAAAAATAAAAGAAATTAAAAAATTCACTTATTTGACTCAACTTAGTAAATTTTCAACTTTATTACTGTATTTTCACTACTCAATTTGAAAATCAATGCGTGTTTTCGCCCCACTTTTGATAATCAATGCATATTCTGCTAAAATAAGTGCGTAAAATACGCCAGTACACACCTTATCTGGAGCTCTGTTAGTATGGCTGTATAGTATTGTACTTGTTTCTCACAATAACAATGTATTTGGATACAATTTGTTTTGGTGAACTCGTGGTTTATAAGGCTTTCCCCAAAACAAATGTTGTCCAAATATTTAGGGTTATTACGGTAGTTTATGGGAACACAGTTGAATCTGGTTATACCCCTTATGTGAGTATTACGATTATTCATAATCCTATTTTAGTGGAAGTAGGGGCCAAGTGACATTGGTGTGGTATGGACCTGGCACCAGGTCAGGTTATTCTAATTTCAGGGCTGAATATATTTTTTCTCCATGTAAATATTCCGTTCGGATTTTGGGATTTTCCCCCCAATGCAGCAGGTTAAAACAGGATCGGACCCATTTGCCCGGCTTTACATGACCTTAGCTGTTGATAGGCTGTTAAACACCAATAAAAAAAACAACAAAAAAACAAACATTATCAGGTAACAAACTGTGCCTGGTATTCTTCTCGTATAACTTTTGAGAATGCCACTACTGTCTGTTCCACGTTTTGCTGCCGACAAACTTTTGGCTGTTAAACACATTAAATCTAAAAAATATTTAAAAGTAAGTACTTTTTCATCAATAACAAAAAAGTCACCCTCTCCAAAAAAAATTATTTGCTGAAATTCCATCAAATATTGATTTTATTGCGAAAAAACGATTTTCCTATGGGAATTTAACATGGGGGCTAAAAAATTTCAAGATCTAACTTGTTTTCTTAATTACATCATTTTCAAGCTATCTCGCCAGGTTTCCGAGTCAATTTCCAAATTTTGGAAATTGACTCCCCATGTTAAATTCCCATAGAAAAATCGTTTTTCACAATAAAATCAATATGGAATTTCATCAAATATTTTTTATTGGGGAGGATGACTTTTGAGCAAAGCTCATGTGAGCTATTGTTACCGCAATGTGTCCGTCGTCCGTCCGTGAACATTTTCAAACGTCTTCTCCTCGGTAACCATTGGGCCTATAGTCACCAAACTTCATGGTCATGGTCCTTAGGTAGGGGGATTACAAAATTGTTAGTGACGTCGTTACGTAATCCAAGATGGCCGCCATCTAAAAATAGCACAAATTCTTCAAAAATCTTCTCAAGAACCGCCAACCGGATTTCGACAAAACTTGGTAGGAATGATCGATGTACAATGCTCTTTCAAAGTTGTTAAAATGGTGACCCAGGGGTCAAAAATGGGCGTGGCCCGTGGGGTGAAATTTTATTTTTGACCGAATATGGTCATGTCATACATCAAATCGAAGGTATCAACGAGGCGATCACTCTGGTGCATTTTTTCTTCAAAATCGGATGGTTAAGTCATCCAAGATGGCCGCCGAAATGTCAAAAGGTCGTTCTTTTATTAGAGATTTCAAAATTCTTCTTCACATGAACCGCTTGGCCCATGGTAACCAAACTTAAATGTTATGGTCCATGGGTGAAGCCTTTTCAGATTTGTTAAAATGGAGGTCATCACTAACGATAGCCGCCGTATAAAAATAGCATAAATTCTTAAAAAATCTTCTTCTCATGAACCGCTAGACGGATTTAGACGAAACTTGCAAGGAATGATCGATGTGGCCCGTGGGGTCAAATTGGGGTCAAATTATATTTTTTACCAAATATGGTCATGTTATATATCAAATCGAAGGTATCAACGAGGCGATCACTCTGGTGCATTTTTCTTCAAAATCGGATGGTTAAGTCATCCAAGATGGCTGCCGAAATGTAAAAAGGTCGTTCTTTTATTAGAGATTTCAAAATTCTTGTTCACATGAACCGCTTGGCCCATGGTAGCCAAACTTAAAAGATATGGTCCATAGGTGAAGCCTTTTCAGATTGGATAAAATGGAGGTCATCGCTAATGCAAGATGGCCACCATCTAAAAATATCATAAATTCTTAAAAAATCTTCTTCTCATGAACCGCTAGCCGGATTTCGACGAAACTTGGTAGGAATGATCGATGTATAATGCTCTTTCAAAGTTGTTAAAATGGTGACCCCGGGGTCAAAAATGGGCATGGCCTGTGGGGTCAAATTGGGGTCAAATTTTATTTTTACCGAATATGGTCATGTCTATATCAAATCGAAGGTATCAAAGAGGCGATCGCTCTGGTACATTTTTTGTCGAAATTGGATGGTCTGCTCATCCATGATGGCCGCCGAAAGGTCAAAAGATCGTTCTTTTATTAGAGATTTCAAAATTCTTCTTCACATGAACCGCTTGGCCCATGATGGCCAAACATCACAGTTATGGTCCATGGGTGAAGCCTTTTCAGATTTGTTAAAACGGAGGTCGTCGCTAATCCAAGATGGCCGCCGTCTAAAAATAGCACAAATTCTTAAAAAATCTTCTCATGAAACGCCAGCCAGATTTCGACGAAACTTGATAGGAATGATCGATGTAGAATGCTCTTTCAAAGGTGTTAATATGGTGACCCCGAGGTCAAAAATGGGCGTGGCCTGTGGGGTCAAATTTTATTTTTTACCGAATATGCTCAAGTCATATATCAAATTGATGGTATCGATGAGGCGATTGCTCTGGTGCAATATTTGTCGGAATCGGATGATTATGTCATCCATGATGGCCGCCAAAAGGTCCATTTATTCGAGATTTTGAACGTCTTTTTCTCAGGAACCACATGGCCGATGCTGGCCAAACTTCATAGTAAGTTAAGATCCTTGGGTGAAGCATTTTCAGATTTGGTAAAATAAGAGTCATCGCTTAATCCAAGATGACCGCCATCTAAAAATAGCACAATTTTTTTAAAACACATGAACTCAATGTCACATTATCCTCTGGTGTTCATGGAGTCGGGTGAGCGAATTAGGGCCATCATGGCCCTCTTGTTTGTTATTGATGAAGAAGTACTTACTTTTAAATATTTTTTACATTTAATGTGTTTAATAGCCAAAATTTTGTAGACAGTAGTTAGCTACAATAATTTGCCTCCGATATGTTATCTACAGCTACAATTTGACCCATTCAAAAAATGTGAGCAACCGAAGTGCATACCCAAACCTGTTGCATGTCAAAATTTTTTGAACTGTATATTTTATACCTTTAAACAAATAATCTTTGATGTAAATGTAGAACTAGTAAATTGCCAAATATAATAGAACAGGGAAATCATTTTCCCATGGAAACCATCTTTTCTCTTGTTGTTGTTCAACATTCAACATAACAAATTGAAGCTTTACAATTTACAAGATATACATGTAAATGTCAGATAAACACCTTGACACGGTAAAATAACCAATTTCTGCGTGCGTATCTTCTTTATTAATAATTTATTGATACAGCTTTGACAGTTTTATATCGCTAACATATCAAATACGCCGGATAGCCAGTGGCAAAAATCACTCTTTCATGTGTTGCATTAAAGAGATGGGGTTAAATTGCTACCCTCGCGAGAGGTATGGAGCGGGGTAGCAATTCTGTGTCTAGCCTCTAGTATGTATGTCATTGTGTCTTCCACATCCATTTAACGTATCCAAACAGGTTTCAATGACAGTTATTGCTTTTGAAAGTTATATGCAAAACTAGAACTAGAATACAAACTTTAGATTATGTAGATTTTCTGTGCACGTGCACTGGGACAAGTATACCTGATAATAGAAGATGATACCTTTATATGGATACAATTGCTGCATTGCGCCATTCAACGTCGGCTAATTATCAGTTTTGTCTTTTCAGCATTTCATTATTAGTAGCAAACATCAAGAGAGGATTTAGGTACCAGTTGTTATGATACAAGCACTTCCCGTTAAGGTCAATGAATCCAGATCACGTCGACTCTTACATTATATAATGGCAGTGATCTACTGTCATCGCAAATTAAAAAAATTGTTCCTACACAATGCAGATGTATTTCGACTTGCCTGACAATATGATATCTCGCACCTATGTGTGAACTTAGAAATTACCATTTAAATTATATTTTAATTCATATTTTCCATTTTATTGTGTATTTACTTTACATATCAACAAAGGTGTATGTTGCACTTTTAATTGCATTATCTGCGTCAACGGCAGCTTGCGATATGTGCATGTTGTGATACGTAACCAGCATTGGTCGATTATATACTGATTGTGTAGTGCATGGCACCTCTCAACACTGGTCATCGAGAAAACATACGAGGCAAGCCATGTGATATATAAGTGTGACCTTGACCTTGGACATAGACACGTGGGTATTGAACACGACACATCATCTCATCATGGCAAACTTTTCATGAAAATTATTCACAGAAACTGATATTTTCTGTAAATGACGTCGAAATTTCCATAGCAAATATTTGCTCTTGACCCTTAGAATGCGGGAACCGAAAATAGTTGTCTGTTAATAATTGATATTTTGTCTTTTCTCTCAGTAAAAACATGGTTTGGCAGCATTTTAGAATCATTTCCATTGGAAATGATTCTAAAGTGCTGCCAAACCAAGTTTTTGATGAGAAAAAAGACAAAATATCAATTATTAACAGACGACTATTTTGTGTTGTCCGTCCCGTCCATCCATCCCGTCCCGTCCGTCCTTCCGTCTATCCGTTACCAATCTTGCAATTCATAAAACGTTTAAACCGTACTAGCTACATACCTCAAACTTGGTATGTAGCTTCCTTATGATGAGTAGATGCGCAAAGTTTATTTAGATTTTTGATTTCACCCCGGGTCATGGATTATCTTCCCCTTTTTGACTTGAAATTTTGACTCGTTTATTGTCAAAGCGATATGTGGGGCATCCCACAAGCTTCATTTGGACCACCTACAAATCTACACGTCTGCTTGTACTGGTTGACATTTCTTAGTACATTTATATTTCTCAATACATTCAATTGTTACCAGATACCATGCTAATGCCGTGTTATACTAAGTGTATCAAGCTTCGCTCGGAAACAGTAGGAAACAGACAGTAGGAAACAGTAGGAAACAGTAGGAAACAGTAGGAATTCCGAGACAAGCATCGGAATTCCTACGAGTTTCCTAGCCTTCCTAGCATCTACACAGTCTGGTCAGGATCTGTACTGTTCGCTATTCCATCAATGAAACTGTCATGCTTTTAACAAGCAATATTGATCGCTATCGGGCTACAGGAGTGTGCTATTTGATGAGGAGATACACTGGTCATAAATGCCAGAAGCCCCATTTCTCCAGTCGGTCACAATTTGCAACAGGCACAACATTTATTACAGGTTAGTCGAAGTTGAACACGGTTCTGAAATGAGCACGGAATAATGTATATTACATGCTACCCAGTGATATTTACCGTGATTCTGGCGGGATTTATTTCCTGGAAGGAAATATTTCCTCCTAGACGTTAGCGAAACATAATTGACGTCACGGTTTGACATCATATTCGGCAGAGAAACAATTCATACGCCAACATCAAAATTATGTCGATTTTAGCAACGTTGTAAACTGGTCTAAGAACAAATTTCACATTTTTCGAAGAGTATGATGTTATATACAATTTATTCCACTACCATGTAGAAATACCAGATTTATTTCCCTCGACATCTGTAATTCCGACAAAGAAACTCGTGCTCCGCACTCATTTCTTTGTCAGATTTACAGATATCTCGGGGGGGAAATAAATCTGGTATTTCAAAATGGCAGTTGAATAAACTAAACTCTATTTAATAACTTCAGACCCTCTAATATTCCCCATATTTAGTTGTCGTCTCGTGTTTGTGATATACATGATAGAACTACGAGGGGTGTCTCAAATGTAATGCACTTGAATCAATTTCTCACCAGACGGAGTTACTCATCGACAATGATATCCGCGGATTGCTCTATTCAGTACCTATGTATTATACATACATGCATGCATCGTGATACTATTCACTTGATGTGTACGTAAAATAGTCATTTCAATACAGCCAGGCAGTCAGTCATTGCCCACTGTTGCGAAAAATGGTTGGAAAACGAGTACCGTAGATAATACTGAAGAAATTAGTGCCTATATTAAAGTTCACTGAAAACTTGAAATGTCTGCAAAGCAGATATACAATACACATTTGGGGACATTGGAGTACTGTACAGTACAGTTGTGAGGTGGGTGCATAGGTTTGAAGCTTGTGTAGCAACTGTTAAAGATGTCGGGGCACCGACAATCGTCATCCCGTAAGTTATGTGAGGGAACTGATTGCAAAAGATGCCAGATCTACAGTGATGAAAAGAATAGTTGGGGTTCCATGAGCTCTGTTCATCAGATTTTGAGAAAGGTTATGAAAGTTAGAAAGATATCTGCAAGCTGGATACATTGCTTGCTTACAGCTGAGCAGAAAATGAGACATGTCGAAACGGCAAAGAGCTTGCAGTTCAAATTCCAGTACCAAAGAGGAATATTATATGCAACATAGTACAGTAAAAAGTTGAGAATTACTTTGCAAAACGTTGCTCAAAAACAGGAATTGGACATGCACGGTGGTTACATGACAATGCTCCAGCACACTCAGCAATTATTGTAAAGGTATTTCTGAAGGCCAAGAAGGTCTCCGAGCTCCCCCATCCACCATATTCGCCAGATTTAGGCTTATGCGATTTATTGTTTTTATTGCAATTTTTTACCCGACCAGCTCTCGGTTCTGCTGTTTATCAGTGGCTCACGAGTGTGCCAGAACCAGCGTGCCGTAACAGTTTGCAGAAGTGGATTGCTCGACTGAAATCATGTATTTCCCACAATGGGGGATACTTTGAAGGGAGCCAGGTTCAATCAAATTTCAATTCGGAAATGTAAGTGCATTATAGGAATGAATGGCCTTTTTGTGGAATTTATCGGGGTATAAACTTGGAAAAGTCGCGGGAATACTGGATGAAGGCCGGAAGGCCTCGTCCAGTATTCCCGTGACTTTTCCAAGTTTATATCCCCGATAAATTCCATAAAAAGGCCATTCATTACTTATAATTCCAGCATTTGAAATAAACTCATCAAGAAAATGTGTTTATTTTCCGTTTTCTTAAGAATTATTTTAACTGCCTCACGGTTACGGAAAGTAGTTCGGTGTGGGAGTTTACTGGGATATAAATTTTGGACAGAGACTTGCTACGGGCCAATCAAATGTTAGGGAATTGTGTAAATATTTTTGTGCTGGAATTTTTACATTTGTGACCCCCCTTGTGTATGCCACATTCTACCCAGCTGATGGTAATAAGTGATGGTGTACGGTTGCAGACACTGTTTGGGATACAATTTCACTTTGTGATTCACTGACCTTGTTTAAATGACAAGTGTCAAATATATGCCTTTCATTTCTCTAAATTTAATCTCCAATTTCATTACATGTACAGTGAAACCTCTCTAAACCGGACACCCTGGGAGAGGTCCCCAGGGTGTTCGGCTGAGAATGGTTTCATTGTAAATCGAGCATATGATCATTCTGGGCCATAGTTGTGCGCTATGCGATCACGAACAGACATTATCACCTGAGATAAATAACTAAGAAACTGATCAAAAATAAGATCACAGGTGTTTTCTTGGTGTCCGGTTTAGACAGGTTCCACTGTAGTTTATTCAATTCACTTGTTCAGATGTTGATGGCTTTCTAGATGTAGATAGAATCTAAATTGTCTTCCTGGATATCACTTTCAGGTTTACATAGTAACTACAGCATGTAGCATATTTGGGGCCATGTCGGAGAAAATAGGACTTAGGGCGCTTGTAACTATAGAAGCAGGGCTCCAGATAAGCTGCGTATTTGCGTAAATACCCAATTGAAATTGCCAAAAAACCCAATTGAAATCAGAAGTAGCGTGTATCAAAAAGCAATACCAATTTTGTGGTACCTTTATCATGCTGCAGAAAACAATAAACAGACCACAAATATAGCATATTTTTCCTATTTTCCATGAAAACACATCCAAGGAGACAATTCTAATGAAATGCCGAGATATATTTTCATTTCGAAGCAAACTAATTCAATAATTGCTGTCTGTTGATGTGTACACAGTAGTGATTTTATTTTACCCAATTAAAATTTGAAATACCCAATTGTTTCAGAAATGATGGAGTGAAAATACTCAATTACTAATTCTTTATCTGGAGCCCTGATAGAAGGATTCTTTTCTTTCTTATCACCTGTAACACCTTTCATTTTTCAATAATTCGTGCATCGCTTCACCGATTTTGATAATATTTTGCCACAATGTGTGTCTAGGGATGGTGACAACCTACGTCCGACTGCCCAAGGTCAAGGTCACTGAGGATGTCTGTTCACTTTGTTTGTAAGGCAAAGGCTGCCAATGAAAGGTGATAACGATGTCCTTGTTTAAGCCCCAGTCACACATAACAAGAATGAACTATGGATGGTCACGGATGCCCCCGCAGGGTCCAGGGTTCATCACCAGGGCCGTCCGGGAAACTGATAAAATATTTTGCGAGAAACGTGGTGCAAGTACGGTTCTACTACCATGGGCGGATTCAGGGGGGGGCGGACCCGGCACGCACTGTGACAGTGTCAATATTTTTGTTCCAAAATGCGCCAGAACGCAGGAAATGCGATGTAATTTCAAAAAAATTCTGGGGGGAAATGCCCCGGACCCGGACCCCCCTAGCCTCCGCTCGGTCGACTATTTTGCAATACTTGACTATATTATCGAACGAGCTTAGCTTGTTCGATAATATAGTCAAGTATTGCAAAATAGTTACGCCCCCCCCTAACCCGAAATCCTGGATCCGCGCCTGACTACGGTGGGACTATGAATAGCCAAGGTTTGACTACGGATAACTCCGGTGGCTGTGGTCCAGGGTAGACAGTAGTAGGTCCATAGTATATACAGGAAACACGGTGTCAATATTGTTGATCAAGCAGGGCTCCAGATAAGCTGCATATTTGCGTAAATACCCAATTAAAATTGCCAAAAACCCAATTGAAATCAGAAGTAGTGAGTATCAAAAAGCAATGAAAAATTTGTGGTATCTTTATCATGCTACAGAAAACAATAAACAGGCCACAAATATAGCATATTTTCTTATTTTTCCACGAAAACACATTTTTGTATTTCATTAGAATTGTCTCCAAGGAGACAATTCTAATGTAATACCAAGATGTGTTTTCATTTAGAAGCAAACTATTCAATAATTGCTGTCTGTTGATGTGTAAAGAGTAGTGTGATTCTATTTTACACAATTATCATTTTGAAATACCCAATTGCTTCAGAAATGCTGGAGTGACAATACTCAATTACTAATTCCTTATCTGGAGCCCTGATAAAGATTCGTATCGGACGGCCCCGGCGGCGCTAAGGACTCTCTACGGTGCTGCCATGGTCATCCCGGTGCCATTAAGGTGTCACTACGGACGGCCCCGGACAGTCATGTGGTACCCCGGTGGTGGCTATATATTCAACTGAAATAGGGCTGTAGCTCCGAACAAATTTTGTTCCTATATATACCTGCACCGTGACACGCTGGGACCATCCGTAAACATCCTTGACGCCGCCTAACCGCCATACCATTGTAGTACCACCCTGATGACCCACCGTGATAGTCCTTGGTTGATCCTTGGTGACACCTTGACAATCCATGGTCGCCGTACTGGCACCTTAATGGAATTGTAGTGGATCCAGTATGCACCGTATGCAAGCCAAGGACCGCCATGGACCGCCATAATAGATCCGGGGTCTCTGCAGTGATACCGTACTATCACCAGGACAAACCGTGTAACCCTCTTCCAAAAACACTCCCGGTCCAACCCGGATTGCTACGGAAGTACTATGATGGTACTACGGACCCATGGCCAGCCGGTTGCTACCACAGATTCACTACCTTCATTTTCCTTCATTATGTCAACTCGGTTTTCATGCATTTATCACATACAGCGGCAATACCACACAATTCACTATTACTTTTATGGGCTTAACCTTCCCACAAATAGATAAATATTTGGTATACCCGGGGATATATAATGGATGCAGCTTGGCTGTTCATCCATTTGTCCACCATATTTCTTTCTTCTCATCGCGGGCGGCAGGCTGGGACCATGTAAAGGGTAATTTAATGATTGGGTTCATCCTTGCCAGAATCCCGATATATCTGGTTAGGCCCTCAGGTACATTTTTGGCTTTCTTGCTACTTGAGAGTTGAATCCGGTATTGCACATTATAAAAGTAGCCAGATGCTACAACTTCCTTACCATATGACTGATTGGCTTGAGACTTATGTGCATGTTTTCTCATCATTCATATTTTCATTCCACACCCGATCCATGCTCCACACGTGCCCAAGGTCAAGGGAAATACATTTCACATACATAAGTTCTATACTACATGAGTGATTGGCTTAATATTTCATGTGCAAGTTTATAATCTAACCACCACAGTGATGGTATACACGCCATTGGCAGCGTTCTGATTTAAAATGTAGGTCACATTCAAAATGATAAATCTACATTGGCTAACCAACTTGTGTAGTATGGGTCATGTGACATTGACCTACTTCTGTTGTGGTTGCGACACTTCCCAGCAATTGACTTATATTAGCAATAGATGTTGGCATAATAGGCTCTAGTATAGTGTTCTTATCCAGGACCACAAATATAGCAATTTTTCTTATTTTCCATGGAAACACATCTTGGTATTTCATTAGAATTGTCTCCAAGGAGACAATTCTAATGAAATACCAAGACATGTTTTCATTTGGAAGCAAACTATTCAATAATTGCTGTCTGCTGATGTGTAAACAGTAGTGTGATTTTATTTTACCCAATTAAAATTTTGAAATACCCAATTGCTTCAGAAATGATGGAGTGACAAATTACTCAATTACTAATTCCTTATCTGGGGCAGTGACTATTGCAGTAATTTTACTGAATCACTAATGGTTCTAATGATGTTTAGCAAGCATATCAAGATGACATCCAAATGAATACAACATACAGAATTGTAGGTTAGTGCCGTGAATGGGAAAAAATATCTGGCAAGGCTTAGGAAACGGGATGGGCGAGGCTATGCCGAGCACATCCTGTTTCCGTGCCGTGCCAGATATTTTTCCCATTCACGGCACTAACCTACTATTCTATTTATCCCTTCAACATTACAAAGAGCTTTAAAATGCAAAAAATAACCCCAGCCGCATCCTCAAAATCGGAAAATCGACTAGTATGACAACCACACATATTCATACGCAGTGATTAGGTCGTATTGACAGGATATCAAAAATGTTTCACGGCACGTACGCACTGTGTTGACGGGATAAAATTCACATTTGCACCATATGAAGGAAACATCTTGAATTGGTTGGGCAGAAAGTTAGTGCATAATACAGTGAAACCGCTCTAAACCATATACTTCCCTGTTTTCACTGGAATGTCGCTCTAATTATAAAATGCTTTCATGATCGCAAAGAACAAAACTGCATGTGTCACACAGAGTGATCACAAACTTGATTTTCAGTGGGGCCTCTATAGATAGCGGATACCCTGGGGACCTCCCAGGGTGTCCGGTTTACAGAGGTTCCACTGTACAAATTCACAGATTCTATTAACCCTTACACCGCTATCTTATTTTTTTTGTCGTCTGCTGTTTATTTTCTATTTTCCATTTTTATCATCAAAAACATGCTTTGACAGCACTTCAGAATCATTTCAAGTGCTGTCAAACCATGTTTTTATTGAGAAATAAGGAAAGATATAAAAGCAATAGCAGACGACAATTGTTGTGAGTAGCGGTCTAAGGGTTAAATGGTAAGCCTGGTTTTGATCAGCCCATAGTACATCAGTAGCCGATTTCATCAAAATTGCTAAGTATACTTATCTTACAAAGTATACTTTGAAGGAGTAATCATTTATTTTTCCCGAAATGCATTATTTCATATACAATAACTTACGACTGCAATATTTGATGATTAAAAGTATACAGAATTATTATACTGAATGTATTACATTATCACAGCCAAAATGGCTGTTATAATGTAATAAATTCAGTAAATAAAATTTATCCTTAAATTGAAAATGTCTCTCAAAGTATACTTTGCTAGATAAGTATACACATTGTACTTTGCAATGTTGGTGAAATCGGCTACTGTTGTCACACCTTACATATAGCAGTGTGTCCCGTCCCTGCTGTGTCATTATAGGACAATTTTGCTTTAGGTGGGGTGACATCAAAGCTTTCACTAACTAGTCGGTAAAAACTGAAATTAATGTTGCATAATTATGTTAATAAATCGTACGTCATTTGAAAATTCACGGTGCAAAAATAGCTTTATTGTGCCATGTAATGTTAAAAAGAAAATGGAAAATGTTTGTCTATTTATTCTTTACAGAATGTAACTGGCTCGCCAGGGGGAAAAAGGACCTCATGATGTTTACAACTAGTGTAGCCTCAGATCAGCCTGCACATCCGCACAGTCTGATCAGGGCCACAGGTGGAAGACTCGGACCTAGGACCCAATAATTGGCTCATTTGAAAATCGTTACCCCACCCACCCGTTTCCATACACTATATATTACAGAAAAGACTGTATTAATGTATAGTGTATGGAAATGGGTGGGTGGGGTAACGTTTTTGAAAAACGTTACCCCACCCACCCGTTTCCATACACTATATATTACAGAAAAGACTAAAGTATAGTGTATGGAAATGGGTGGGTGGGGTAACGTTTTTCAAATGAGCCAATTGTTGGGTCCTAGGTCCGAGTCTTTCACCTGTGATCAGGGCCAACACTGTTTGCCATCCAGTCACAGCAGTAGACTAATCATCATGAGCTAAATGGTTGGATTCTTACCTTACTGCTTGCATATACAAGAGTACCAATATCTCAATAGTTAACCCTTTCACCCCTAAGAAACTGGAATGGATTTTGATATGTTAATTTTGCAACCAATCCAATTGACACAAAATGATTTTCAGGCTTGTCCATTTATGAAAAGGGGAGTGTTATTGTTCTAAAAAATTATGAAAATGATTTGCAAAAAGTGTAGGTCTCTGATTGGATCTACACTGTTTGCCAATACCACTATATAGGCATGTAGTGTTGAAAGGGTTTAATTTGAGAGTTATACAGCTATTTCCATTGTTTGAGATGAAAGAAAAAAATACACTTTCGGTCTGTTGTTATCTTTTTTTCGTCAGTCCAAAAGCTCATAACTGACGGATGTAGCTTGAACATACGGATGTAGCTTGAAGATGTAGCTTGAACATACGTATGTAGCTTGAACATGCTTGAACATACGGATGTAGCTTGAACATACGGATGGACACTAATGACAAAAACTGTATACTGGTACATGTGACTTTTTTTCAAGAAGTGGGTATACACATTTTTTTTACAAATGTGGGTATAAAGACCGTATTCCTCGTGACCAGTAACATATTGCTGGTATTACCAAAAGGTTAATTTCTCTATCTCTGGAAATGAGAGTCACAGGAGAAATGGGGCTCATGGCATTTATGACAAGTTTAGATCCAGATCCGTATTTGCGCAGTTTGATCAAGATCTTCAGATCACCGTACAGTTGCTGAAAAGCCTTTCCTGCTTCTAACCACCAGTATAGAACATTACCATGCTGCAGGACTATGCTCGAAGAACAGGCTGTAGACTGGCTATATCAGGCCCGTACGCATCAAGCACAGGAGAAATGGGGCTTATGGCATTTATGACAAGTTTAGATCCAGATCCGTATTTGCGCAGTTTGATCAAGATCTTCAGTGATCACTGTACAGTTGCTGAAAAGCCTTTCCTGCTTCTAACCACCAGTATAGAACATTACCATGCTGCAGGACTATGCTCGAAGATCAGGCTGTGGACTGGCTATATCAGGCCCGTACGCATCACGCCCCCCACCCCCCCCCCCCCCCCCCCCCCCCCACTTGACTTAACCCTTTCAACAACATAGGCCCGTATAGTGGTATTGGCAAAAAGTGTAGATCCAGATGAGCCGGCTCGTGCAAGTATTTTTCATAATTTTGAGAACAAAAACACCCCTTTTCATATATGGACTAGTCTGAAATCATTTTGTGTCTGTTGGATTGGTTGCAAAATTAACATATCAAAATCAGATCAGGATTATTCTGATTTCAGGGCTGAATATATAGTTTTGTTATTGTAAATATTCAGTTCTGATTTTGGGATTTTCCCCCCATTTGTACATGTACTTGAAAATGTATATATGTACTTGTACAGGTAATATATGTGATTTAGTACTAAACCCATTGACCCGGCATTAAATGACCTTAGCAGTTGATAGGCCGTTAAACCCCAACAAACAAACATACTGTAGATGTGCAAAATAAATGGATAACGCACCCCCCTAAATTACTTCCTGCATACGGGCTTGAATATATGCCATTTCTCCAGTCAAAGCCACAAATGAGACCAACCATGCGATTTTGCTCCAAAGATGTGTGAAAAATATTTACAAAATTTAATGTATTTTCCGTAAATGACATTGAATGTTGACAACATTTTCAGAGAAAATGCAGAATCCTGCAACTTACGACAACATTTACAGAAAATTTCACAGTTTCTGTAAATATATTTCATGAAAAGAAAACGCAGCATGTTTTTAGGTACAAAATCACATGGAGTGTCACAAATAATGATCACATGATTAATGTAACTTATCTCAATGAGAGTCGTCTGTCTGTTAACTCTTACTATGCTGAATTAAATTTTGTCGTCTGCTGGAAATGTTTTATTTTCAATATTTCTTGATAAAAACCTGTTTTGGCAGCGCATGAGAATCGTCTCCGCTGGAGACGATTCTCATGTGCTGTCAAAACAGGTTTTTTGTTAAGAATTAAGGGAAAAATGAAAAACAGCAGACGACAATTTTCGTCTCCCGCGTAGTGAGGAT
The DNA here is from genome assembly GCA_029237695.1 of Conchocele bisecta. NCBI lineage: Eukaryota > Metazoa > Mollusca > Bivalvia > Lucinida > Thyasiridae > Conchocele > Conchocele bisecta. Next base: position 86,202,289 of record CM055265.1, on the reverse strand, counting down.
TAACAGAACAAGGTCTTCCTATTGATTCCACTATCAGTTTGATGTTAGAAATATGGTATACAAATTTACTTTCAAACTAAATCATAATTACTTCTCATTAGGTATTAGGTATTTTGGCTTGTGTCCTTCATGTTATTATGCTAACCGGTATTATCAGGTATTTAATATCAGACAAATACAAAGTGTCGGCAATAAACATATCTCTGTGGTGTCGTATTTAGGTAGAATTTTTGTGATAAGTTCCACTTGAGTAACTTTCGCTTTTATTCGCCCACAAGCGTTTTATATCAACGATGAAAACTTATCTTCTAAATGAATGAAGGTTTCAAATTTATGGTAAAATTTACTTCTTCTTTTGTCGTTTGTGAAATCTTTGTCATCTCGATTTGTCCGATGTAAATACAATGAAAAATGCGTTTACTACAAAAAAGAAACCGGTTTCAGGTGGCAATGAAACTTCTCATGTCTGCTCGTTTTCCTGCTGACGTTTGTAACCAGTGCAGGGTTGTCTGCAGAATTGTTCCCAAGTATAGAATAGTACACAGTATTTAACCCTTACACCGCTATCTTAATTTGTTGTCGTCTGCTGTTTATTTTCTATTTTCAATTTTTATCATCAAAAACCTGCTTTGACAGCACTTTAGAATAATTTACAACATTCTTTGACAGCACTTTAGAATAATTTCCATTGGAAATGATTCTGAAGTGCTGTAAAACATGTTTTTATTGAGAAATAAGGCAAGATATAAAAGCAACAGCGACGACAATTGTTGTGTGAAACGGTCGGTCTAAGGGTTAACCATTTCATGTGTGCTACTAATTCACAGATATCAAAATACCACACCTTCAAATGTCTTCTTTTCACGAACTGCTAGGCCAATGGTGGTTAAATTTCACAGGGATGATCTATGGGTGTGGGGGCATGTCAGATTTGTAAAATTGGAGGTCATCACATAATCCAAGATGGCCACCATGGAAAAGTAGATAAAATTCTTAAAAACTCTTCTTCTCACAAACTGCTGGGCCAATTTGAACGAAACTTGGTGAAAATGATCGATATTCAATGCTGTTTCAGATTGTTAAAATGGTGGCCCCAGGGCCAAAAATGGGCGGGCCAGGGGGGTCTAGTAAGTGTCAAATTTCACATTTGACCTAATATGGTCATGTCATATCAAATCAAAGGAATCGACAAGACAATCATTCTGGAGTATTTTTTTGTTGAAATTGGATTATTTCTTCATCCAAGATCATCCACAAAACGGTCATCCTTTGAGAGTTCAAACGTCTTCTTCTTGTGAACCGCTTGGCCAATGTTGGTTAAACTTCACAGGGATGATCTATGGGTGGGGGCATGTCAGCTTTGTAAAACTCTTCTTCTCACGAACCGCTGAGCAAATTTCAACGAAACTTCGCATGAATGATCGATAGTCAATGACGTCATATAGACGGTTCAACTGAGTGGTGAAAACATATACTATTGGTGAGAGAAAAATATTTTTAGCATGTGAAAAGTTTCATAGCTTCAGTAGGCATCCATATCGAGGCACATGTTGAGAGATAATACATGAATACACTCCATAACCATTGAAATTGTGTATTGATTTTGAGCTTGCAAATGCAAAAGAAAAACACAAGAAATTCACCTACTATATTTTTCCATCAGAATCCATCAGAATCCATCAGAATCCATTCTGTTTTCCACCATGTTGTTATCATGTTACGTTACTGATTTTGATATGAAACATCATGAAAATAACGCACAGGAGCATTGAAATTGGGAATAACTATAAATAGGATGTTAATAATCAGAATTGTGTTGAAGTTATAAGGAACAAACAACATCTTTTTGAGAATTTATCGAAGATATAAACTTTAAGTCGATACATCCAACCAGTGCCTTGCTTATGTCATTCATTCATTCATTCATTCATTCATTCATTCATTCATTCATTTTCATTCATTCATTCATTCATTCATTCATTCATTCATTCATTCATTCATTCATTCATTCATTCGACTTATATTTAAGGGTGGGAATTGGCTCGAACACCTTCCACACCCGGTCAAATGGCTTATGTCAAATGCACACAGCCTATATATGGGATATTACCCATATTCCACACCTAGCCTTGCTAACATTAACCCTTAGACCACTACACACAACAATTGCCGTCTGCTGTTGCTTTTATATCTTGCCTTATTTCTCAATAAAAACATGGTTTGACAGCTCTTCACAATCATTTCCATTTTATATCTTGCCTTATTTCTCAATAAAAACATGGTTTGACAGCTCTTCACAATCATTTCCATTTTATATCTTGCCTTATTTCTCAATGAAAACATGCTTTGACAGCACTTCAGAATAATTTCCAATGGAAATGATTCTGAAGTGCTGTCAAAGCATGTTTTTGATGATAAAAAATGGAAAATAGAAAATAAACAGCAGACGACGACAACATTAAGATAGCGGTGTAAGGGTTAATTCTCTGCCTGCTCTGTGGTGAAAATAACAGCCAACAAATTAGGAGTACATTTCTTAATTTTCTCTCTAAATATATGTTGCAATATGTTAGAATTGATTCCTACTGAAATTCCATGTGATAATCATGATATTTTCAGGAAGTAATACAAAAAAATGTAATCAATTTCGTCTGCTATTTTTTAACAATTTATAGCCTGCAAGTTTCCCAGCATGCAAAGAGTTAAAACATTGACAAACACCTAAACTTTGCCCTGTACGAAGATTTTCCAATATAAACCGTGCTATTAGACGTTAAAAAACAGTTAATGGGATGTTTTATAGATTATGTACCACACCGGTTGCCAGTTTAGCATTATGATCACATCTTCGTGTGATCGGTGACCATTTTCAGGTGAAAGGCACGATTAAATTACCTTTCACTGGATTTAATTCACTTTAATAACTAGTTTAGAGAATGCTGTTGTAAATTAATATCTATGGGATTAGACTGGATGAAAAAGGGACTGTTTACCTTTGTGAACAATGCAGACTGTGGCTAGACTCCACCTTTGTGCAGTCTGATCAGGGTCTAAATTGTTCACTATTATAATTAGATATTCATAATAGTTATATATAGAACGCATTGCACACTCATGAGGTTGCAAGAGCAAGCTGGATATACAGGGTCTAAGCTGGTTAATATCTTGCATAGCAAGGCCCGTTTTCATGGCATTCATGTTTACGTTGTCCACCATTTTTCAGAACAATCTTGTCCCTGTTTTGTTTGTCTACATTTGCACTGGTAGCACTGAACTTGCAGTACTTAGTCATATCAGGTGCCGTCAACTCAGTTTCCCCATCGGTGATAATGTGTTGACCGCGTTTCGCCCATTGCCCACATAATTCAAGAGTGTGAACCATCTAAAGGTCAAGGACTTGGCTCTACAAATGTATTGTGTATACCTATTCTATGCAAAAACTTTAACCCATAGACCGCTACACACAACAATTGTCGTCTGCTGTTGCTTTTATATCTTGCCTTATTTCTCAATAAAAACATGTTTTGACAGCACTTCAGAATGTCATGTCATGTCAAAGCATGTTTTTGATGATAAAAATAGAAAAGAGAAAATAAACAGCAGACGACAAAAAATTAAGGTAGCAGTGTAAGGGTTAAAAATGTCCCTTTCAATCTTTGTCTATTCAAGATGTGTGAATTCATTGAATGTCCGAAGGTCAAGATCATTTGTTCTATTGTAGTTTCTTTATACATAATATACTAATATATATAAAGCATGACATGCAACTACCATGATCATTCGAATATGGGGTCAACTAACAAAGGTCATGGTCACTTTTTAGAAAGACTGCTCAACCTTTCTCCAAGTTCAATAGTACCTGGGGACCGTTTCACTAAACTTTGTATGACTAAAATGTTCGTAAGTGCAAATTTAGGATTATCTGGATATTTCAATTGATGGATTTACATTTATTGAACATCAATAAATGTAAATCAAATAATTGTTTACCAGAAATCATCGTTAATGTGAAATTCACAGACTATCATAATTTTGTGCTTACAAACATTTTATTTGTACAAAGTTTAGCGAAACGGCCCCCAGCTCCACAAACCTTATATCATTCAGCTTCACATGAATGTGGTGGAGACTGTACAAAGGTCAAGGTTACTGTATCTACAAATAGAAAGTAAATATGTTTGCATGCTTGTAATACAAATACTGAGGGATTCGGTTAGATCCCCCAACACAACTCCCGCTAATCCCAGATATTTTTTGAAAAGTATATCACATTCTGACATATTATAAAACATGTTGTAGGCGTAAAAAATCAATGTTTCTGGCAACATATTATGTACCACGTACAGTAAATTAAAATTTAAACATCCCATGATATTTTCAATAATTTACAAGGAGAAAACATAAATTGACAAAAAAATGTACGACTGATGGAAGATTCAAACTGGCGCAGTCGTGGAATGCAAATATCAATACAAAATAAAGTTCTCTATGCTCCCTCCACTTCAGAGGACACGCTGTAAATTGCGGAAAATTTCAGTTATAAATAAACGTGATTGATCAAGTCAGTATGCAGTTGCAGCCTGAGTCGGGTTAACCCTTAAACCGCTACACACAACAATTGTCGTCTGCTGTTGCATTTATATCTTGCCTTATTTCTCAATAAAAACATGGTTTGACAGCACTTCAGAATCATTTCCAATGGAAATGATTCTACAGTGCTGTCAAAGCATGTTGTAAACTATTTTTAAAGTGCCGTCAGAGCATGTTTTTGATGATAAAAATAGAAAATAAACAACAGACGACAAAAAATTAAGATAGCATTGTAAGGGTTAATGTAATTTGTACCTGTTTATTATTCATTGTTTAACTATTCAAGTATCGCGGTTTAGTAGACGTGCGGGTGTGCGTACCGGAAAAGCATAATACTCACGATATAGCAGCACGGGAATACTAATTACGGTCAACATTACTTCGGAATAAAATGAAAAGGTATACCCTACCCCCTCTCCCCATGAGTTTTTATTGCATTTTTGATGCTTTTATTTTTTTCCATTTCTCAGAAAATTCTGCAGGCCCAGGCCTTCAGGGCCTTATGCAGCTACGCGCCTGACTACTGAGTGCCTATTTTACTGTTCTCAGTATTAATTAACCCTTTCACCCCTAAGTAACTGGAATGGATTTTGATATGTTAATTTTGCAACCAATCCAATCATCACAGATTTATTTTCAGACTAGTCCATTCATGAATAGATCTAGAGTGTGATTTTGTTCCCAAAAATATGAAAATTGCATGCAAAAAAGTGCAGATCCTGATGAGACGGCTCGTCACGAGCTGGCTCATCTGGATCTACACTTTTTGCCAATACCACTATTCAAGCCTGTGGTTTTGACAGGGTTACAGCACTAACTGTATATTTCATTTTGTGACTGCAGGTTTGCTCATATTCTCTTGAAATATATATTCATTAACCTTTAGACTGCTACTCACAACAATTGTCGTCTGCTGTTGCTTTTATATCTTGCCTTATTTCTAAAAAAAAACATGCTTTGACAGCACTTCAGAATCATTTCCAATCCAATGTGCTGTCCAAGTGCTGTCAAAGCATGTTGTAAATTATTCTAAAGTACTGTCAAAGCAAGTTTTGGATGATAAAAATGGAAAACAGCAGACGACAAAAAAAATAAGATAGCGGTGTAAGGGTTAATAAAAAGGTTTGCATCATATGAGAACCGTTGCATGTTGCAAAACCTTTCTTTCATTGAAAGAATTAGATCACAATGCAATTGGCAAACATTTTTACCACTTCAAAATCATAGAATCATGTTTGTGACTGTTGAGTTATGTATTGTCAAGAGCAGGGCAAATACACACTAATAGTCTCCATGTTGAGTGATATGTTGCATACACCTCTATTAAGAGTTCTTTTGTTGAGAGTACTCCAGCAATTTATTCACATAGGTGTCCACCTTGATTGTATGTTTTATTTACCTCATTTTCATTTTGAATCTCAATGCCAACTTTAAAAGTATCATTTCATAAAATACCATTGCACAAGTTACAAAAATATTATACATAACCAACATGAAAAACACCTACCCTCAGACATTGCCAGGTTTCTCCTGAACTGGTGGGTATCTAAGCCACAAAACCAATAATCACACCGATTAGACAACAGGACCCACTCCAATCCCGGAGGCGGAGCTGTGGGAGGAGCTTCAGTTATCTGCTGCTGCTGCGATTGGCTGTTGCTCACGGGCGGGCACAACCGAGCTCCAGTTGGCTTTATTGATTGTGGTGTACTGCTGGCGGTGGGAGCTACTGTATGTGAATGGTTGGGGAAGATTTACACCAGACAGCGTTGCACCAAAGCTTCTCTGTTTTAGCTCAGTGTTGCTTACAGAGCGGCAATAAACAAAGCATCAGCAGATGATGTTAACCCTTAGGCAGATGATGTTAACCCTTACACCGCTATCTTAATTTTTTGTCGGCTGCTGTTTATTCACTTCATAATCATTTCCATTGGAAGTGCTGTCAAACCATGTTTTTATTGAGAAATAAGGCAATATATAAAAGCAACAGCAGACAACAATTGTTGTGTGTAGCGGTCTAAGGGTTAACCATTTCAGTGCAGAAAAAAATAGTCGTCTGCTGTATTTTTTCTTCTGCAAATTTATCTTATTTATCAACAAAAAAATGTTTTGCTAGAACATGAGAATCATCTCCCTATTGGAGAGGATTCTTATGTTCTGTCAAAATGTCTATTGAGAAAATAATAGAATTAACAGCAGACGACGATTTTAATATAACAATGAAAGGGTTATTTCGCCCAGGAAGGTACTTGTAATGTACTGTCTGTAGTTTTCTTCATTTGTCGTCATAATCGTGTGTTTTTGTACCATGTTTTTCAAGAGGAAATAGGGAAAAATTAGAAAAAAAAACAGGTGACAAGTTTATTTCCTTGTTGTGAATAAGATTGTCGTGTGTTGAATTGCTTAATTATCCTGGACATGAGACAGTATAGTTTCATAATCTTAAGAAATTTGGAATGCAATAGCAAAACGATAATTAACCCTTACAATGCTGAATTAATTTGTGTCGGCTGCTGACGTGGCTTGGCAGCACTTTAGAATCATTTCCAATGGATGTTGCCAAACTATGTTTTTACTGAGAGAAAAGACAATATATGAATTATCAGCAGACGACTATTTTCGGTTCCAGCATTCTAAGGGTTAAGAAACTTTTCGAATGAATATATGTTATAATTTTTTATACTTAGCCCTTTCAACACCACAGGCCTGTATAGTGGTATTGGCAAAACATGTAGATCCAGTTGATCCGGCTCGTGATGAGCCGGCTCATGACGAGCCGGCTCATCAGGATCTGCACTTTTTGCAAGTAATTTTCATATTTTTGGGCTGGTCTGAAATCATTTTATGATGGTTGGATTGGTTGCAAAAGGGTTGGATTGGTTGCAAAAGTAAAGTATCAAAATCCATTCCAGTTATTTAGGGGTGAAAGGGTTAACACTGGTAAATCACAAATCCACTATCCTAAAGACGTGGGGCGAAACGTTGGAATAGTGGGGTGGATGGATAAATAGGAAGTAATAAGTAATAATAATAATCTAAAAGTCTGAAATAGAAGTAGCTGATTTGATATCTTTCTCTTCAAATGATTATTAACCCTTACTCCGCGATCTTAATTTTTTGTCGTCTGCTGTCTACCGTATTTTCTATTTTCCATTTTTATCATCAAAAACATGCTTTGACAGCACTTTAGAATAATTACAACTTGATTTGACAGCACTTCAGAATCATTTCCATTGGAAATGATTCTGAAGTACTGTCAAACCATGTTTTTATTGAGAAATAAGGCAAGATATAAAAGCAACAGCAGAAGAAAATTGTTGTGTGTAGCGGTCTAAGGGTTAATAAATATTTCACTTATAAACACGGTAACACAATGGCATAGTTTCCTAGAAAATCAGTAAATTTATTTATAACATTGGAGGAAGTAAATCCATAGATAGATATGCAGACATGGCAAAAAATTCCAAAAGACAACAGATTTAGTCAGATTTCCACATGCATGGATGGACAGTACTGTACAGGTGTATCAAATAAAAATCTCTTTATCCGGCGAAAAAATCAAAATCGTTGATTTTCATTCGAGATACTTCTGTTGGTCTGAAATGTGAGCGTATAGTTTTACATGAATCACAATCGGGCTACATCATCCTTGAAACGAACGTTATAATCATCTGATAGTACCTGACTTAAACCAGCGATCTCCCTTAAAACACCAGGATATGCCACAACCCAACTTTCCAGATGAAAAATGATCATGATTTACTCCTGCTGAGCAATAGTAAATTTATATGGCCTAAACCACGAGATATTGTACCATTCTTTCGAATGCTGAAAACTTTTGGGAAAATCTGGGGGCCGTTTCACTAAACTTTGTAAGACTAAAATGTTCGTAAGTGCAAATTTATGATAGTCTGTAAATTTCACATTAACAATGTTTTCTTGTAAACAATTATTGGATTTACATTTATTGAGCATAAGCTGCATGTGAATGCTCAATACATGTAAATCCATAAAATTGAAATTTCCAGACGATCCTAAATTTGCACTTACGAACATTTTAGTCGTACGAAATTTAGTGAAACGGGCCCCTGGACTGTTTTAGATAAACATTTAATAGTGATTTGCACGTTTTCAGTAAATTGACATGATGTCAGTAAATTGTGCTGAAATTTCCAATGGAAATAATTCTGAAGTGGTCCCATGTTTCTTTATTGATTAAGAAGGTAAAATCAAAATAAACAGCAGACATTTTTGTGCCCAGCACTCTATGGTTTAAATGAAGTATGGTGGTAACATTCATGAAGAACCAATGTAGCCATCATGTGACAACTAAAGTCATTCAATTTGGATAACCTTGTACTTATTTCCATAAAATCTCACAATTACCGTACTTACAATTTCAAACATAATCATACCCTTTTCATCACAGAAATTAGAAAATTTAAAAACTTCAAATAAAATTTGTGAAATAAGACCTATGCTTCGAAGCCTTAATTTCAGAGCTTTTTCGTATTTTTGTAGAATACATGTATTTCCTTAACCCTTTCCCTATTTTGCGATATTTCGACTCTTCCAAATCCAAAACATCTGAATAAAAGAATCAAATGCTGGGTCAAATGATGGTTAAATTATGAGAAATTGCTTGTTACAAGCAATTTCTCCTTTTCCCACAATGTTTTCAAAAGACATCTTCTGCAGAGGCGTGAAAAGTCGTTTCTATCAAGGAAAGGATTAATATATTATGATTCCGAAACCTCTGATATTCGTCAGAAGAATTATGCCAGGCCTGGTACACATGCTGTGCGTGGCCCCCATTTTCACGTACCTGGCACCTGTTTCAATGTGAAAGTTTGATCCTTAGCCCTGGCAGCCATATTCAAGTCAGCTTTATCGCCCTATCGCGACTCATCATCTTAGATGCATTTGAGTTATGGTAGTGGTAATTTTTTTTTTCGAATCTGACATAAAAAAATCATTATCTTAACATGTGATTTGTCATGACGAATACAGGTTTATTCTCTTTGCAATCGCTGCTGAACTGGATCAACCTATTAATTTGCACAGTTCAATCAGGGTCTACACCATTTACCATTGTGTCAGTGAAGTGTTCTTTACAAGTGTTTCAAAGAATGTAATCATCATTTTTCAAGTCACAGTAGTATGTAAATCGTTACAGAGCTACACTGGTTGTGTGTTAATAAGTCTCTTTTTGCCATGGATAGACATACATTGACCTACTTCTGAGAAAACTGCCCTTACAACATTGAATGTATGTCCGACTATCGAACAACATAGTCCCCGATAGACTGCGCAATATGATCTGGGACGATGCTGGTCGCAAATGTTGTAATGTAATTTTCATCAACCGGTGGCTTGCATGTGTGTGGCTGTAACTGGAGAAATGGGGCCTATGGGTTTTGCGACCTGTGTAGATCCAGATCAGACTGAGCATCCGCACAGTCTGATCAGGATCTGCACTGTTCGCAATTCCATCAATGAAACACCCGTCATGCTTATAACAAGAAATATAGATCGTTATCAGGCCTCAGGAGGAGTGTGCTATTGGATCAGGAGCTACACTAGATCACATCCCATAAGCCTAGTTCACATCCCATGCCTCACATATTAACAACTACAACCCTCCTCCAGCAGCCAGCTCACTGATCACATCCCATAAGCCTCCATCACAGTATATTATGATCAGGAGCAACTACACTAAGATCACATCCCATAAGCCTCCAGTCACAGCCATATATTATGATCAGGAGCTACACTAGATCACATCCCATAAGCCTCCAGTCACAGCCATATATTATGATCAGGAGCTACACTAGATCACAACCCATAAGCCTCCATATTTATTTGATCAGGAAGTACACTAGATTCACAATTCCCATAGCCTCCAGCCACGCCATATATTATGATCAGGAGCTACACTAAGATCACAAATAGCCTCCAAGTCACGCCAATATACCCATGATCAGGAGCTACACTAGATCACATCCCATAAGCCTCCAAGCCACAGCCATATACAGTAAGGAGCTACACTAGATCAATACCCATAAGCTCCAGTCACAGCCATATATTATGATCAGGAGCTACACTAGATCACAACCCATAAGCCTCCAGTCACAGCCATATATTATGATCAGGAGCTACACTAGATCACATCCCATAAGCCTCCAGTCACAGCCATATATTATGATCAGGCGCTACACAGGTCACTTATCCCATAAGCCCCATTTCTCCAGTCACAGCCATATATTATGATCAGGAGCTACACTGGTCACAAATCCCATAAGCCACAGGTCTCCATTCGCAGCAACATATTACGATCAGTAGATATACTAGTCACTGATCCCATAAGGCCCATTTCTCCAGTCACAGCCACATATTATGATCAGGAGCTACACTGGTCACAAATCCCATAAGTCACAGGTCTCCATTCACAGCAACATATTACGATCAGTAGATATACTAGTCACTGATCCCATAAGGCCCTTTTCTCCAGTCACAGCCACATAATATGATCAGCAGCTACACTGGTCGTAAACCCTATTTCCCCAGTCACAGCCACATACTATGATCAGGAGCTACACTGGTCATAAATACGATAAGCCCCATTTCTCCAGTCCCAGCCATATATCTGATTTTTTGGCCTTAATTCATCAGGTGAAGGTACTCAGTATGTTGCCCGCTACAAATTTTATCTGACTTCCTACTTACACATCAAGGGGTATGATAAAACAGTTACCTGACATATGTCATATCTATAGCAGATTTCATTTGTTTACTTATACAATATATACATGATGTTGTTTATAAAAAAATCATTTCAATATTGTTTTATCATTACCATTCGCTGATTGTAAAAATACAATTTTTTTTCTTCATATTTACACCGTTCCCATTTCATTCATTGTAAACACAAAAAAAAAAATATTTTGCGTATTTTTCACCATTTCACCCTTCACTAATTGTAAAACACAAAGAAGTATTTGCATGTTGTTCACCGTTTCCTCATTAGCAAAACACACAATAATTTATTTTTTTCACCATTTCCCTATGCTCTCATTGTAAAAAGACACTACAATCTGTGCATATTAAAGCGGAGACGGTTAAGCCTGCTGTGTGCGAATTCACATCCTGCAATTGTATGTTAATTAACACTTACAACGTATCTAAAAATTCTGTCATCTTCTTTTTTGAAATTGTCTTATTTCTCAATAACATAATGTTTTGTTGGCACATCGACATGGAATCATCGTTCCATTTCATCAAATATTTATTTTATTGCGAAAAAGCGATTTTTATCATTTTCAGGTTTCGGAGTCAATTTCCAAATTATTTTTTTTTCACTCTTCCCTCTGTGCCTTTTCCGTAGGAAAAGCATTTTTCAGGAGGGTGACGTTTTTGTTATTGATGAAAAAGTACTTGCATTTAAATATTTTTTAAAATTTAATGTTTTTAATAGCCAAAAGTTTGTCGGCAGCAAAACGTGGAACAGACAGTAGATGCCAATGGATGAGGTAGAACTATGTTATTTCATTGAATAAACAAATAATTAGTAAACCCATTTTCAAAAGTGGCTTTTGTCTACACAATATTACTGACTATTTCAATCCCATTCAACTAACACATCAGGGGGCCATTTCACTAAACTTTGTATGACTAAAATGTTTAAGTGCAAACTTAGGATCGTCTGGAAATTTTAATTGATGGATTTACATTTATTGAGCATAGGCTGCATGTAGCCTATGCTCGATAAATGTAAATCCAGTAATTTTTGACAAGAAAACAGTGTTGATGTGAAAGTTACGGATTATCACAATTTTGCACTTACAAACATTTTAGTCGTACAAAGTTTAGTGAAACGGCCCCCAGTGTCCCAGGCTAATTTCAAAGCCAGTACATTTTCATCAACCCCAATCAATCAATCAATCAACAAACCAGCCAACCAACACATTTATTATTCAAATCATTTACCGGTACTGATGTTTATGAGTCGAGTTGTAATGGGGGGCTTTCGGATGGGACTTGAAACCGAGGTCTCTATATGACCTTGACTGTTGCTAGAATGTTAAACCCTTTCACCTTTCTTGGTGTAACAGGGAAGTGAGAGAATATATGGAAACAATTTTGGTACCTAGGTATCCAGCATGAAACGGGCTAATTGTGGAATCGACTGGCTTTCCTGGAAGTTGGGCAGCTGTTCATTTCTGTGTAACAGATTTCAGGCACGATATCATGTAATATGTGATGTTTTATCTGTGAAATTAAATTTAATTGAGAAATAATATATATTTATATGCCAATAATATAGTATTTAAATGTATTGAATATTGAGGCCTTGCATGTCTTCGCAATACTCTGTGTTCCATCTCAAAGGGTCTGAGTATAGGTACCATTGAAAATGAGTGACCACCATAGCCCCAGATCATTTGGCTTTCAGTCGTTGTTGAGGTAAAAAATGTTACAATCCTCATAAGGTATTTTTGACATCCAGTGGTCCAAATGTAGCCACTATCGAGGCCCTTCAAGTTAACTTTGTTCCATGCAAATGTCTACATGATTGAGGCCCATCAGGTTGCTCTTTGTTCCATGTAAATGCACACATGATTGAGACCCATCAGGTTGCTCTTTGTCTGTCCCATGTAAATGCATACATGATTGAGACCCATCAGATTGCTGTTTGTCTGTCCCATGTAAATGCACACATGATTGAGGCCCATGATGTTGCTCTTTGTCTGTCCCATGTAAATGCACACATGAGTGAGGCCCATCAGGTTGCTCTTTGTCTGTCCCATGTAAATGCATACATGATTGAGACCCATCAGATTGCTCTTTGTCTGTCCCATGTAAATGCACACATGATTGAGGCCCATCAGGTTGCTCTTTGTCTGTCCCATGTAAATGCATACATGATTGAGACCCATCAAGATTGCTCTTTGTTCCATGTAAATGCATACATGATTGAGGCCCAATCAGAGTTCAATATGTAGTCCTGGAAGTGTATTATCCGAGAATTATATTTGCCTTCTGCATCTATAAACAATATTGCTCCTTCATCTTAAGGCCCCTCAGCGTGTGCAGTATTTATTTTTCTAAATCATCTTCAGGGCAATATGCCTATATGTTTGGGCTCATTTATAAATCAACAGTATCAATTTTCTGATTTATCAATGCTTAACAAATGTAACAAATACTTCATAAACAGTGATATATCCTTACTCATTATACTTATATTAATCCTGATCATATTTACTGCATATGTTCAATTAATTAATTTATGAGAGTTAATATGTAGCTGTGACTGGATAAATGGGGCTTATGGTATTTTTGACCTGTATAACTCCTGATGAAATAGTGCACTCCTGTAGCATGATAATGATCTATGATATTTGTTAGTACAATGTAACATGATAGGTGTTTCATTGATGTAGTCAACAGTGAAGATCCTGATCAGACTGTGCAGATGCACAGGCTGATCTGGATCTACGCTGGCCACAAATCACATAAGCCCCATTTCTCCAGTCACAGCTACATATGAGAGTATTAGTGAATATATAGCAGTAAGCTATGTTGCCATCTACATAATTAGGGTTTTATTCTGTTTCCTCATTTGCCAGGATTGCTCATAATATCTTGTTTAATTCTACATCTCTCTAGCCCCAGTGACTTCAATAGCTCGATGGACAACAATCGGTGAGTGTGACCAACTGAGTAATGTTGGATGGACTGTTCCGAAAAAGAGGGGTGTGGATAGAAAATAAATGGCAGAAACTGGCTCTAAAACCTTCATCTTTTCTTAACACATTTCAATCTATGTGCAGTGGCATAGCCAAGAGGCAGTTTCACTAAACTTCGTACCACTAAAATGTTCGTAAGTGCAAAAAGTCGTTTCTAGCAAAATAATCAAATGGGAATAGTAGTTCAGATTGCAGCATTCTATACTATGACTTCAGTAGTATATTTCCAATCTATATGGTATATATGTCTATGAATCTTTCTTCTAGCGGCTATTTTCCAAAATGACCTCGTGTATGATAGGGTGGGTGTTTTAATGACGTTGAACAATCCAATCTCCTATATAGCTCTCTGATTCCTGCTACTATGGCTATTTTCCAATGGACTACATGTACAATAGGGTGTTTTAATGATGAAGAAACCAATCTCCTATATAGCTCTCTGATTCCTGCAACTATGGCTATTTTCCAATGGACTACATGTACGATAGGGTGTCGGCTCCTGGTGCGTTATTAGTACCAGTGGACGTGGAGCAAGTTGTTGATAGATGCCTCGGAGATAGGGGAGAGGAAGACCCATGGAGAGACAAATGGTACTCGGATGTAGATACCTGCTTACAGGATAATGCCCATAAATTACTGGTCTGCTGAGATGATCCCTGTTGAATATGATCTTTGCCATTGTCCGGGTGTAATTGAGGCGTGATGTTGTCGTGGCAACACAATGAAAGCAGTACAGCGAAATCTCTCTAAACCTCCCAGGGTGTCCGGTTTAGAGAGATTTCGCTGTAGTTCAGTGGGGGTTATTTTCGGGACATGAGAGATTTGTGCATATTTTAAGGGAACATCATCGGATGCAACAATGTATAATGTATCTATTTACATTTTGTCAAAATCGTCTCAAATGATTTTTTGGTCTTGGCTCATGATCCATCAGTTGGTTGTGAAATAGTCTCTGATTTAGGTGAGGAGCACTTCAAGACAAGTTGTGTCTTGCAATCATGAACATGCAGTATCAGTAGAGATAAATTACAGTGAAGCCAATCAAAATTAAACAAATGGAGGTCCACATGATATTCGATCTAAAGAGGATCGACTGAAATGCATAAATGAAACACATTGCAGGTGGGATATAAGTTATTTTTCGATAATTCTTTTCCCCATTTCCCTTATTTCTTATTGAAAATATATATTGTTACCACTCATTTGACTTGTCTCATCGAGACGATTCAAATGAGTGGTAACAACATATGTTTTCTTGGAGAAATAAGAAAAATATTTTTGGAAATTTTCCTACCTACGGATAAGTATCCGACAAGAAATGGGTTTAAATATTTATCTAGTAGGTTAACCCATTACAGACGGGATACACTTTTAGTAGTATGAACCTTTTGAGAGAAAAATATCCCTATTTTCTTTATATCCTTTCGAAAGTATATGTTGTTACCACTCATTTGAACCGTCTCAACGAGACGGTTCAAATGAGTGGTAACAACATATACCTTTATCGATGAATAAACAAAATAATGAGATTTTTTCAACAAAAATTATCGTATCCTCGGACTGAAATGGGTTAACAGTTGGGTGTCTCTGTGCTATTACTCTATAGTACTGCTGCTTTCATGATTCTCTCCTGCTAATACACTCTCAAGAAAATGTAAAAGTTTGATAAAATCAGCAAATGAAAAGCTAGGCTCACTACTGGTTCAGGTGTATCAGAAAAGATACATCTCTTCCAAGGTTTCATGTTGCTGATATCTTTAGTAGTTTCGCTGTTTGAAATTCTAACAGATTTTTCATTCACTATCAAAAGGTGCCATACTTTGATTGAGATGTTTTTAATAATTTTGACAGGTTGCTAGCATCTTGATACCAAAACAGGGCTTTCATGTTTATGTGCTGTATCTTGTTCAAACGTTTAACATGTGCAACATGTGATATAGAGGCTCATACATGAGCTGTTAAAAATGATATTTATTCAACAAATTTACTGATTTCATAAGAAACGAGGCTATGTCGAGTTTCATTTGAAATAAGTCGACACGTTTAACAAATTATGAAATGTCAATTACGTAACCCTTTTCATCCTGACCATACTCCATAATGTTTGCGGAAATTGTCTGTGCGCTCAGAAGTATATGTCGCGACCATCATTTGAACCGTCTCGTCAAGACGGTTCAAATGAGTGGTCACAAAATTTACTTTCATTGAGAAATAACAAAAAATAGAAATAAAATATTTAATAAATTTCATACCTGTAAAGGTGTATTCCGAAAGGAAGTACATCATACATTGAAGCTTATACTGATCACCTTACCTGTAGCCGATTTCACCAACATTGCAAAGTATACTTTACTAGCAAAGTATACTTTGAGGGAGAAATTTTCATTTTTTTTTTTAATTTATTAATTTTTATTATACTGAATTTATTACATTATCACAGCCATTTAATGGCTGTGATAATGTAATAAATTCAGTATAATAATTCTGCATACTTTTAATCATATTTCAATATTTCAGGAAAAATAAATGATTACTCCCTCAAAGTATACTTTGCTAGTAAAGTATACTTTGCAATGTTGATGAAATAGGCTACTGTTCTCTGTAACTGTGTAAGAAATATGGGACACGCCATGTGATTTTGTACCTTCGGACATCTGCGTAATTTCGTTAAATACGTTTACAAAATTTACAATATTTTGTGTAAATAAAGTCAAAAGTTGACAAATTTATTTCAGAGTACATGCGGAATATAATTCTGCATATACTCTGAAAATTTTGTCAACTTTTGATGCCATTTACTGAAAATATTGTAAATTTTGTAAACGTATTTCATGAAATTACGCAGGTGTCCGAAGGTACAAAATCACATGGCGTGTCTCATATTTGTTGCACTGGTTTATTATGATATTTAACCCTGAGAATGTTGGGAACGAAAATTGTCGTCTGCTGTTGCATTATATCTTGCCTTCATTCCCAATAAAAACATGGTTTGACAGCACTTCAGAATCATTTCTGATGGAAATGATTCTGAAGTGCTGTAAAAACATGTTTTTGATTGAGAAAAATGAAAAATAAAAAAGCAGATGACTATTTATTTCAGCATTGTAAGGGTTGATAAATACAATGTGTTAATGCACAGCAAAAACCTGTTGTTGTTTTTTATCTTATATTTAATGATAGGAATTGACTCGAGTACCTTCCAAACCCGGTCAGCAAAAACCCATTGTTATGCAATGTACGTATACAGAGGACTAGCACAGGTCTGACAACTGTATTGCCTCGGGTAACTAGCTGTACACTCACCAAATACATGTCCATGTTGACCGATAACATATTTATCAGGTAGCTTGCTAATTATTGACTGATATTGTATTGACTTGATACACAGCCAGGTCACAACCACTTTCTCTTTTGTTCCATTGGTAGAACGCAACATAAACTAGTCTGCATTCTGTTTTTCCGCTAAGACCATGTTATTTTTGCCCATAAATAGAATACCAGGCTAGTGCCTTTTTATATAAATTTAATCAGAATCGACTCGGAAGCGGTAGGAATTTCTCGATGAGCCTCGGAATTCCTACGCGTTTCCTAGCCATGCACGATGCACTTAACTCTTTGCATGCTAGCGGCGAAAATATCCGCCAAACGAATTAGGACTATATGTTTTATTTCTCTCTGTAAATATGTCTTGGAATTTCATTAGATTCATGATATTTACAAGGAGAAATAAAAGAAAATATGAAATTTTTGTCCGCTAGTTTTGAACTATTTATAGCCCACAAGTTTCCCAGCATGCAAAGAGTTGAAGAATCTAGCCTGGTATGGATTCTGAAACACTGTATCATGGGCAATCCAGATTCACAAACTTCTTATGTTATCTGACAAAGTAGAACACAATACTAGAATCTATGTTACCATTTATGAGGCTAGGAATTCTGTGTATTTTTATTCTGTCTTTTTTTGTTTGTTTGTTTGGTTGGGGTTGGATGTGTTTTGCGGTATGGAGGGGGGTGAGGAAGTGGTGGGTGTGGTGCAAAGTATGTAGAAATCAAATATTTAAGCTATCTTTGCACTGTTTATTGTGAATATGCTTATTAAACAAAAATCCTCTTCGATTATATATATCCAGTTTGACGTTGAGGTCATCTTTGAAGGCGATTGCCCAATTTTGACATTTGGTAGCTATAAGAAGCTATATATATCATACATGAACATTTTATGAGTTAACTAACTGCACATTGATATAATAATTTCCGACCATTAACAAATTGCTGCATCGGGCCTTGACACTGATACAACAGGGTCTGGGTCAGTCCAGAATTAAAACTAATTTCATTGATGTCTCATTGGTCATCACATGACATTACAGAATGATGGCAACGCAACATAAACAAGTCTGCAGTATTTTTAGCAAAAGTAACATTATACTTGCACATTCTGTAGCATAAGGCGTTGAAATATAATACAGTGTTAGGGCCTTTGAATTGAAGTTTACCAGGCTCCGCTCAGAAACCGTAGGAATTCCTCGGAGAGCCTCGTAATTCCTACGCGATTCTTAGCCTCACTAGATAAACTTAGTATCTAAAGACATAAGCCTGGTATTTTCTATGTATACAATGTTGATGTCTTGTTTATAACCATTAACCCTTAGACAGCTATCTTAACTTTTTTGTTGTCTGCTTTTTATTTTCTATTTTCCATTTTTATCACCAAAAACATTAGAATAATTTACAATGTGTGACAGCACTTCAGAATCATTGCCATTGGAAATGATTCTGAAGTGCTGTCAAAGCATGTTTTTATTGAGAAATAAGGCAAGATATAAAAGCAACAGCAGACGACAATTGTTGTGAGTAGCGGTCTACGGGTTAATTAGTGATACTTTAATGTCATAAAAAAATGATGGCAGTCTAAAACACCCCGAGTGCAATGACCTTCCACACGTCAGATGTTACAGTCATAGTTATGACTTTGCTGTCTGAACTAAACATTGTTCCGACATACTCAACTATAATTTCAGCTGAATGTTTGTTCCAAAGTCCAGTTTTTGCTTAGTTTCCATCGCTAGGTTTTGCATTGAAACATATTTATCAAGTCTATGCTCAACTATTGTAGTCGAAGCAGTTGTACTCATTAGCATTATAACTTGTTTATGTTTGATAATAAACTAAACGGAATTGTCGCACCAAATTTAGAGATGGCACGCAAGTATGTCGTATAGTAAATTGTTAACGCGATATTGTTCCGAAGATATCATTATTCTCTAAGTAAACCGTTTGACAGTCAAAAACTTCATAAGCATTGTTTTTAGCTTTGTTAAATGGGATTTTGCATCACATGATCATTTTTGACGCCATTAAGGTGTAAATTTGATATGCGGCATTGTAATTTGCAAGCTCATAGACCGATGATATCGGCGTTTGTATTGGTTGGCAGTGGGTGACACGTGGTCACTTGCTCCCTGGGTGGGGGGCAGAAAGGAGAAATAGGCGCTATCTTTATATTCATCTTTCGGTAGATCTAAAAGCTGAATTGATACGTATAATTGTAAACCGTATCTGTTGCATTTTGACTTCGATGTGTTGTTTCGATATTCCTATGTGAGGCCAAGGAATGTTTCATTCTTGGATAACGGTACATTTTTCAATGTTGTTAATTGTGTGCATGAAGCCTGTCACAACACCACAGTCTGTTCTGTTTGTCAAAGTATCTTTCAATTGCAAGTATTGCTTGCTCCATAAATTGGTTTGTCATCTTCCATTGCATGAAATGCAAAAGGTATACTTTAACCTCTTAACCCTTACTCCGCTATCTTAATTTTTTTATTGTGTTTATTTTCTATTTTCCATTTTTATCATCAAAAACATGCTTTGACAGCACTTTAGAATAATTTACAACATGCTTTGACAGCACTTCAGAAGTGCTGTCAAACCATGTTTTTATTGAGAAATAAGGCAAGATATAAAAGCAACAGCAGATGTCAATTGTTGTGAGTAGTTGTCTAAGGGTTAAGTCACTACCAGATACAAACTATACATTTACAAAGGACAAACTGACACCCATCCACAGTGC
This sequence comes from Conchocele bisecta, assembly GCA_029237695.1. Classification (NCBI taxonomy): domain Eukaryota; kingdom Metazoa; phylum Mollusca; class Bivalvia; order Lucinida; family Thyasiridae; genus Conchocele; species Conchocele bisecta. The sequence continues at coordinate 86,181,878 of CM055265.1, read as the reverse complement.
GAATGATTTGAATTCTAACAGATGTAAAAAAAAAACACTTTCTTTCTGTCTTAAAATGCAACTGAATTCCGAAGAGCAACCTCTGCTTACAAATATTAAAACTGTGAAACTAAATTATTTTTTTTTTAAGAAATTGGTTAAATAATTTAATAGCAGTGGCCTGAATATATAATAGTTTAAGGGTTTATGATTCTGACGTCTGATATTAGCCCCAGAGGTGTTAAAATTTGAATATGCTCACAGCATCAGATTTTGGCCCCACATTATGGCTTATGTCATTGTTGACAAGTCGCTACCTTAATGTTACGCCCTTTGTCTTTGCTGTTGATTTCCTGATTAGTGCCTTTAACGGGAGCAGACAGAAGTCCCCCACCTTGTCACACAGGGCTAGATCTGTATTCAGAGTAACGTCGGTGTAACTTTCCTGAATGGACCTGACAATACACAAGACTCTGGCCTCAAATCGTAGGTTTTTTCACATAAACTTAACCCCCAGCTAAGACATTGGAGATGCCTACTTGTTATCAATAAATTTATTAGACATGTCGTAAGATTTTGATCCATATATGTTTTTGTTACCAGTATATTAATGGATCGTGTTCTATTGAAACGCAATTGTCTGATATCCAATATACATTTAGCAATTTTTGCATTTCTTCAGTACCTGCATGTACAATGTTTGACTGATTCTCTAAGCTATGCTTTTCCCATTTGATTTTAAAATAGCAAGTTTACCTGTGATATGTGATTTAACCCTTATACCGCTACTCACAACAATTGTCGTCTGCTGTCGCTTTTATATCTTGCCTTATTTCTCAATAAAAACATGCTTTGACAGCACTTCAGAATAATTTCCAATGAAAATGATTCTGATGTGCTGTCAAAGCATGTTGTAAATTAATTCTAAAGTGCTGTCAAAGCATGTTTTTGATGAAAAAAATGGAAAATAGAAAATAAACAGCAGACGACACAAAAAGTAAGATAGCGGTCTAAGGGTTAATTAGATTGTTTTATTTCTGCATTGTGTGGGCTTTATATTTCTGCATTGTGTGGGCTTTATATTCATACTGCGGGGTTGTGTCTGAATATGCATGTACACAGGTCCGCAATATGAGATGGTATTTTACTGGTAAAATTTATGATCTTAATTTACCACATTGACAAACACCTGTAAAAGTGATTAATGTACACTGTGTACAGAAAACAAAATGGAATTCATACATCATAACGGTAATAAATGGTGTAATAAAATATGTTTGATGGCAGCGATGTGAGAGAAAAGGAAGAAATGTAACATAATAGCTAAACCTGTTGATAGAATTATTATCTATATTGTGTTATGTGATCACATAAAAGCAAGTGTATCAAATTTGGAAATAATCAAGCTCTTTGTGTAGCTAAGCTAGTTTAACCTATTTAAACTGGAGATAGGAATTTGTCGCTGCTTTTTCTCGTCATAAATTGTTTGTGCAGCACTTGTTTAAATGGAGACTAAATACCGGTATATTTACGCAAATGTGTAGTTGCGGACTCGTAACCCTGTAAATACTCCCATATGGGTTCCGTTTCTGCAAAAAACTTATGTGCTGCAAAAATATATTTATAATAAGAAAACAAAAAAAATCTGGGGAAAAATGTAAAAAAAAAAGATGTTTTTCATTTTCATAGAATTACCTTTCGTTGTATTAACATAATTTATAATTTGATTAAACTGCAGTATAGCTGTCCGAGTTAACCCACTCCTTTCGGAATACACCGCTTTACGGGGGTGAAATTTATTAAATATTTAATTTTAATTTTTGTTATTTCTCAATGAAAGTATATGTTGTGACCACTCATTTGAACCGTCTCAACAAGATGGTTCAAATGGTGGTCGCGACATAAACTTCTGAGCGCATAGAAGGAAAATATTTAGGATTTTCCGCAAACATAATGGCGTATCCTCAGCATGAAAATGGTTAGGCAAACCACAGCATGGGTGTCATTCAAGCTTCTGTTTCTCTGAGCCTGGTCTGCTAACCAAAAAAACAAAATAAATTTGTAAATTGTAGGTACAGTGGAACCTTTCTAACCTGGACACAGAGACAGGTTAGTTATGCTTAATTACCCTTTATCTCCGATGTTAATGTCTGTTCATGATCACAAACCTGTCTAAACCGGACACCATGGGGACCTCTGGTTTAGAGAGGTTCTACTGTATGAGAATAGTTATGCCTTCTAAAGATTTCATAAGTTATGTTTATAAGCATGCTTTGGTACCATATTTAAATCGTTTTTCAATGGGAATCTTGCTCGCTAGTCAACATTTTAAAACTAGTCTCCTTATACTAGCTGTCACCTATGCTGGATCAGCTGATGTTTATGTAATATGTGTGTGCAGTGAAAACATGGTGCGTGCCACCTGTTATTTTGTATTTTGATAGTGCAGATGCTATTGTATGCATTAAAGTCTGCGCAGGGTAATGAAATAGTTTTTCATAATTTATTCATAAATGTACTTTGAATATTGTAGCAATGCCACTACGTGCATTTTCATGCTGTGATGTTACTTCCTATGTGGAAGCATGCAAGATCAGACAGGAGAGTTCATTCAGAATATTCAGTTCCTTGTGAGATATTGAGTTTTTCCAGCTCTGCAGTATATTCAAGTCCTTGTGAGATAGAGAGTCTTTCCAGCTCTGCTGTATATTCAAGTCCTTGTGAGATAGAGAGTTTTTCCCGCTCTGCAGTATATTCAATTCCTTGTGAGCTAGAGAGTTTTTCCAGCTCTGCAGTATATTCAAGTCCTTGTGAGATAGAGAATTTTTCCCGCTCTGCAGTATATTCAATTCCTTGTGAGATGGAGAGTTTTTCCAGCTCTGTAGTATATTCAATTCCTTGTGAGATAGAGAATTTGTCCAGCTCTGCAGTATATTCAGTTCCTTGTGAGATAGAGAATTTTTCCAGCTCTGCAGTATATTCAATTCCTCGGGTGATAGAGAATTGTTCAAGTCCTGCATTTCTTTGTGAGATAGTTTGGTCTCCGCGGATTTTACTGATCCATTATGCTTGGTTAGTTGTTTCCTCTAATTTCTAATGCTGCCAATGTTGGCACAGCTATTCACAAAGATTGTCAAGTATGATGATGTTTTCATCAATATGTTTGGTTAGAGATTTTAATGCGACTTTTGCGTCAGTCTCCATGGTGTTTGAAACGTCAATTGATGGCAAAAGCATACTAGGCATTAGTATGTCGATTATTGCTAATAAATGATCATGGCGTTCACTGATAAAATGGATTTGAATCACAAACATTTTGAACTGATTATGAATACCATGGTTATTTAATTCCGAATTAAATCGCCAGTAACCTGTTGAAGCAATATTTGACCAATTAATATGTTAATAATGTTAGATTTATTTCTCGTCCATCCATCTTGTACACTGGTGAGAAGAAAACTATAGTACAATTTATTGTGATATCATCTACATTATCGCTACATTGTTTCAACCGATTAGCCACAAATGGATTGTTCACTGACAAAATGGACCTTATGATAATTGCAACCAATGTTGGCCCTGATAAGACTGTGCGTGTGTGCAATCTGATCCGGCCTACACTGTTCATTGTTCTGTTGACGTATCTTTATTGCTTTATTGACAAATATAATAAGAATAATATTTCAAGCTAAACAGCATTCTTTTCAGGATCTACACATTATGATACTATTTGTCTATTGGTGGTCAAAATATGTTTATTTCGCTAAACATGCAACTTCACAAACAATAAAAGCATTGTGAATTATCCAGCTCTTTAGTTAGTCATTGGACATTAAATGACACAAAAATGCATCTGAATTCCTAAACTTTTCAATTACCTGTCGATACAGTCTGTTTCTTATTCATCTCGCGTCTCCTTTTCTCATGTTATACAAAATGGCAAACTTGTTGTAAGACTCTCCTGGATTTCCGCAACTGCTGGAGTGAAATTTGTTACATTTGTCGCTGTGGTTACCTTATCTGTCACCAGAAATGACGTCGACAAAACTGACTTTATAACATTTCCAAGCAGTACGGCTGACTCTTTATATGATCAAATTAGCTTTATTCGACCTGCTGAGGACGGTACCGATATTTTGCTGATATCATGGCCAACAGTATACTCACTGGTCCAGTTTAGATTGTAGAGGTACATTTGGTTCATTAGTGATTCAGATGAAGTCCACATTAGATAAAATGGTCTTCGTGCACATGTGCAATATTCCATAACTGGTATGAGCTAATGAGCTGCTGTTGATTCCTAAAATAGTCTTTAGGCTATACTATATTTAATTAACCATTGAAATGTGGAAAACGTAAAAAAATTATATTTTGTCTAATATGTCTCAATAAAAACATGTTTTGACAGCAATTTAGAATCATTTCCATTGGAAATGATTCTGAAGTGTTGTCAAACCATGTTTTTTGATGAGGAAAATGGAAAATAAAAAAATAAACAGTATTAGACAACATTTATTTCAGCATTGTAAGAGTTAATCCATTATGGTCTGATAACATTTTGTTTGTTGTTGATTTATAGGTAGAGCACGGCTCGACCTTTGATCGTAATAAATTGGACTCAAGGTGTGAAAATTAGCGAAAAACAACTTCAAAAAAACTTTCAAGCCATCGTATAGCAAAATAGCAAAAAATGTATCTGCGGGATTTGAAAATTGTTTCGAGGATCGCATTTTTCGAGGAGTTGCATTTTGAGCAATTGCATTTAAAATACATTAAACATATAGGGAAAGTATCGCATTTTGAGCCATCGCAATTTCACTGTAATGAGCTTTTTTTTTACAAGAATTATTTGACTGAAATGGGTTAAGCTGTACTGTCACCAAACATGCTTTGTGTAGCACTGTTATTTACATATTTACTACAGTATATAGCAGTATATACACCATGTTATTACTCTGCGATAGCCCATTTTGTGCAATGAAAACATTTTCACTATCTTCTACAATGGTTCGACGAAATCAATGGGACATTTGTCTCGTACATCTGTTGTTTGTACGCGAGGACACGTCTATTTCTCTATCGCCTGAATGATGGTGCTTCACCATTCAGAGATAGAGACATTGTCGCTGAAGTAGGGTGTAAGTTGACGCCTGGGGAGATGTTACTTTAGAAACCAAAAACTACAACTCAAATGCCTCGAGATTAGTATCCCCGCTGGCAAGAAAATCTTGTCACAAAACCACTGTTCTCTTGAATACTAAGAAAAAGGTGTATCTTAACCCTTTCACGCCTGAGTGACTGATACATGCTAAATGTGTGACTGTTACATGCTAAATGTGTGACTGATACATGCTAAATGTGTGACTGTTACATGCTAAATGTGTGACTTATACATGCTAAATGTGTGACTGATACATGCTAAATGTGTGACTGTTACATGCTAAATGTGTGAACTGATTACATGCTATATGGTGTGACTTGTTACAAATGATAAATGTTGTGGGACTGATACATGCTAAAATGTCAGTGACTGATACATCGCTAAATGTGGTGGACTAGATTACATGCTAAATGTGTGGAATGATACATTGCTAAATGTGTGATGATCATATAATGTGTGAACTCGATTACATGCTAAAACGTTTTTTGTGTGACTGATACATGCTAAACGTGTGACTGATACATGCTAAATGTGTGACTGATACATGCTGATACATGCTAAATGTGTGACTGATACATGCTAAATGTGTGACTGATACATGCTAAATGTGTGACTGATACATGCTAAATGTGTGACTGATACATGCTAAATGTGTGACTGTTACATGCTAAATGTGTGACTGATACATGCTAAATGTGTGACTGATACATGCTAAATGTGTGACTGTTCCATTATGCAGAAAAGAGGTCAATTTGTAAAAATAAAAAAATATTCACAAATGGTGCAGATCTTCATGAGACCGCTCGTATCAAGCCTGCTCTTCATGATCTACACTGTTTGCAAATATTACGAAAGAGGTCTTTGTATGCTAGCTGTGAAGATAATATAATATTTTTCTCTGTAAATATGTCTTGGAATTTCATTAGACACGATTCTAATGAATTTCCAAGACGGAGGACACAATTCTAATGAAATTCCAAGACATATTCATGATATTTTAAAGAAAACATAATGAATTGTCGTCTGCTATTTTTTAACTATATACATGTATAGCCCACAAGTTTCCCAGCATGCAAAGAGTTTCCACAATATTGTTGGATTCAACAACTCTGGATCTCAGCAATACACATTGACAGAAGTACAGCTAATATGAAATGCTGCTGATGCTCATTGAAGATTATTATTTCAACTTTTAAAAGAAATCATTGAATGATTTAAACCTTTATTGGCTTATTTGTGGTGTAAGGGTTACCAATGAATGTGCCGATGATCACTTTTTAATGCAGCGCCAGTGTAATCCGAATGCAAATACAAGATGATGATCAACATGGCTTCTATTCCAGACCTTTGACTTCCATGTAATACGAGTCACAGATCTTGTCAAAGCAGACGTAATTATGGAAGACTCGGATAACATAGATCTTGGTAACTACACAGCTTTGTAGGATGAACCGGAACTGTTCAGCTCAGTGTAGCTCCTCTATGCTGGCTTCAAATTTCAAATTGCACATGTTCTTGAGGATGCATCGGTTATCCATGATTTGTCTGATAAAGTAAGGATAAATTGACCCATTGTTGTGAATATGTTTGCTTTGCCAAGATAAGGGGTAAATAAATTGACATCACTGTTTGCTTCCCCACCCCCTCCCCTTGCTTGACGGTTTACACAGCAAGTGAACATTCACATATATCACACCATCTTGTTGTTGGAAACTGGAGACATATTTGTAATAAATAAACAGCATTCTGTGCATGCTAGTGATGAAAATAACAGCCAACACTTTAGGAGTATTTTTTCTTATTTCTCTGTGTAAATATGTCTTGGAATTTCATTAGAATTGCATTTATAAATGAAATTCTAAGACATATTCATGATATTTACAGGGAGAAATAAAATATTATATACTAAATTGTCCTATGCTATTTTTTGTCGAGCCCGCTTGCGGAAAGCGAGACATAGTGATCACAATGACGTCCGGGTGTACGTGCGTCCGTCCGTCCGTCCGAAATCTGCGTTAAAGTTTTTAAATACCTTAAATCTCTGCAGTCCTAAGTCACATTGACTTGAAACTTCATATACGTTTTAGTCATCATCCATATATTCATGCTGTATCCCACTCATGCGGCCCCTGTGCCCAAGGTCAAGGTCAAATGACTTTTGCGTTCTGAAATCTGCGTTAAAGTTTTTAAGTACCTTATATCTTTGCAGTCCTAAGTCACATTGACTTGCAACTTCATATGCTTATTAGTCATCATCCATATATTCATTCTGTGTCCCACTCATGCGGCCCCTGTGCCCAAGGTCAAGGTCAAATGACTTTTGCGTTCTGAAATCTGCGTTAAAGTTTTTAAGTACCTTATATCTTTGCAGTCCTAAGTCACATTGACTTGCAACTTCATATGCTTATTAGTCATCATCCATATATTCATTCTGTGTCCCACTCATGCGGCCCCTGTGCCCCTATGTCAAGGTCAAATGACTTAGAAGTTTGCGTTAAAGTTTCTTGTCAAAATTTGCGTTAAAGTTTTCACATACCTACTATCTCTGTAACTGCAAGTCAGATTTGCTTGAAACTTTGTATGCTTATTGGGCATCAAACTTCAAATAAATACACTCTGAGACCATCAAATGCCTCGGCGGGCTCGACATGCAGGCCGCAGCCATCCTCGTTTAACTATTTATAGCCCACAAGTTTCCCAGCATGCAAAGAGATAAAAACATGTAACAGACCATGTCAAAGCCAAATGACAATTATTTTAATACTAATTATAGCATTAATTGAAATCTTTTGTTATAAAATTTATAATAAACTACAATAAAAATATGTTATACAAAGCTGCTACATGTAGTTTTAACACTTAGAATGCAGGAAACGTAGATTGCCGTCTGCTGTCGATTTATGTTTTGTATTTTTTCTTGATAAAAACATGGTTTGACAACACATGGTTTTGATGTCAGAGAGAAAAATTGGAAAATAAAAATATACAACAGACGACAAATTTTAATTCAACATTGTAAGGGTTGAAGTATTTTTTTTTTTTATTTAACCCTAGCTAGCTTTCACCTCTAAGTAACTGACATGGGTTGGTCCATGCTCAGTTTCTTACCAATCTATTTATCAGAAATCAATAAGTTCATTTTAAAAAAAAGTGATTTTTTTACTGAAAAAAAATACGTGCATATTGTGTAGATCCTGATGAGGTGGGTCATTATCTGCCAGATCATCTGGATATACACTGTTTGCTTGCATAGCTATAGTGCCGTCAAACCATGTTGTAAATTATTATTAAGTGCTGTCAAAGCATGTTTTTGATGATAAAAATGGAAAATAGATAATAAACAGCAGACGACAAAAAATTAAGATAGCGGTGTAAGAGGTAACTCTTTGCATGCTAGCGGTGAAAATATCTGCCAAACGAATTAGGAGTATATGTTTTATTTCTCTCTGTAAGTCTTGAGTCCTCAGGACTCGATTCTAATGAAATTCCAAGACATATTCTTGATATTTACAAGGAGAAATACAAGAAAATATGATGAATTTTTGTCTGCTAGTTTTGAACTATTTATAGCCCACAAGTTTCCCAGCATGCAAAGAGTTAATATAATATCCCAGTCATGCCAATATAAGCTGCCAGTTTTTACCTATTCTTTGGAATAAGATTTTATTAGCCAGGTTTTTTTTTAAAAAATCCAGGCTATTGGATTGGCGAAAGCCGGGCAGGCGGGCGCGCGGGTGGGCGATCGGGCGGGCGGGCAGGCAGCGGGCGGCGTCCACAATCAATGTTAAGTTTTCGTGTTCGAGTCCATTTCTTTGTTACTGTACCACCTAGGACCACCAAACTTTCACAGCTTCATAATCAAGGGGTGCCCACCACATATTACTATCCAACATGTTACTTTTTTTTTAACTTGACCCATTTTTTCCGCGCAATCGACTTAGCCATTTTCAATGTTATGTTTTCGCGTTTTCAATGTTAAGTTTTCGTGTTTAAGTCCATTTCTTTGGTACTGTACCACCTAGGACCACCAAACTTTCACAGCTTCATAATCAAGGGGTGCCCACCACATATCACTATCCAACATGTTACTTTTTTAGCCAGGTTTTTTTGAAAAAAAATCCAGGCTATTGGATTGGCGAAAGCTGGGCGGGCGGCGGGCGTGCGGCGTCCACAATCAATGTTAAGTTTTCGTGTTTGAGTCCATTTCTTTGTTACTGTACCACCTAGGACCACCAAACTTTCACAGCTTCATAATCAAGGGGTGCCCACCACATATCACTATCCAACATGTTACTTTTTTTTTAACTTCACCCATTTTTTCCACGTAATCGACTTAGCTGTTTACAATGTTAAGTTTTCGTGTTTAAGTCCATTTCTTTCGTACTGTACCACCTAGGACCACCAAACTTTCACAGCTTCATAATCAAGGGGTACCCACCACATATCACTATCCAACATGTTACTTTTTTTTTTAATTTCACCCATTTTTTCCGCGCAGTCAACTTAGCCATTTTCAATGTTAAGTTTTCGCGTTTACAATGTTAAGTTTTCGTGTTTAAGTCCATTTCTTTGGTACTGTACCACCTAGGACCACCAAACTTTCACAGCTTCATAACCAAGGGGTGCCTACCACATACAACTATCCAACATGTGACCATTTTTTTACCTTCACCTATTATTTCTACTGTAATTGACTTAGCCATTTTCAACGTTAACTTTTTAACGTACGTCTGGTTAGAGTTTTTTGGTTAAAACTTTTTCGTTATACTATATCTCTGCAACTGCTTCGCCCATTACCTTGAAACTTCACATGGGTGTTTATCATCGTCCATATTTTCATTCTAACCCCCAACCGTGCGGCCCCTGTGCCCAATGTCAAGGTCAAATTACTTTGAATTTTTTTGTTAAAGTTTTTTTCGTGTACTATATCTCTGCAACTGCTTCACCCAATACCTTGATACTTCACATGGGTGCTTATCATCATTGTCGCACCTGCTTGCGGAAAGCACGATCCTGTGCCCAATGTCAAGGTCAAATTACTTTGATTTTTTTTGTTAAAGTTTTTTCGTGTACTATATCTCTGCAACTGCTTCACCCAATACCTTGATACTTCACATGGGTGTTTATCATCATTGTTGCACCTGCTTGCGGAAAGCGCCATCCTGTGCCCAATGTCAAGGTCAAATTACTTTGAATTTTTTTTTTTAAGTTTTTTCGTGTACTATATCTCTGCAACTGCTTCACCCAATACCTTGATACTTCACATGAGTGTTTATCATCATTGTCGCACCTGCTTGCGGAAAGCGCGATCCTGTGCCCTATGTCAAGTTCAAATTACTTTGAATTTGTCGTGTACTATATCTCTGCAACTGCTTCACCCAATACCTTGATACTTCACATGGGTGTTTATCATCATTGTCACACCTGCTTGCGGAAAGCGCGATATCGTCAGCATTTTGGCATACGTCCGTCCGTTCGTCCGTGTGTCCGGTTAAAGTTTTTTGGTTAAAGTTTTTCCATCTACTATATCTATTTTTTTAGTGTCCATGCCTCGCCCCAAGGCGCGACATGCAGGCCACGGCCACCTAGTCTACAAAAAGTGGGTATAATTATGTTATCCAAGTGTCTATGCTTGGAAAAAACCTGGCCTTCGTGGCTTTGCCTCGTTTCTTGTTTTTAACTTCACCCATTTTTTCCGCGCAGTCGACTTAGCCATTTTCAATGTTAAGTTTTCGCATTTAAGTCCATTTCTTTGGTACTGTACCACCTAGGACCACCAAGCTTTCACAGCTTCATAATCAAGGGGTGCCCACCACATATCACTATCCAACATGTTACTTTTTTTTTAACTTCACCCATTTTTTCTGCGCAGTCAACTTAGCCATTTTCAATGTTAACTTTTCGCGTTTACAATGTTAAGTTTTCGTGTTTAAGTCCATTTCTTTGGTACTGTACCACCTAGGACCACCAAACTTTCACAGCTTCATAACCAAGGGGTGCCTACCACATACAACTGTCCAACATGTGACCATTTTTTTACCTTCACCTATTATTTCTACGTAATTGACTTAGCCATTTTCAACGTTAACTTTTTAACGTACGTCTGGTTAAATTTTTTGGTTAAAACGTAAAATTTTTTGTTATACTATATCTCTGCAACTGCTTCGCCCATTACCTTGAAACTTCACATGGGTGTTTATCATCGTCCATATTTTCACTCTAACCCCCAACCGTGCGGCCCCTGTGCGCAATGTCAAGGTCAAATTACTTTGAATTTATTTGTTAAAGTTTTTTCGTGTACTATATCTCTGCAACTGCTTCACCCATTACCTTGATACTTCACATGGGTGTTTATCATCATTGTCGCACCCGCTTGCGGAAAGCGCGATATCGTCGGCATTTTGGCATACGTCCGTCCGTCCGTACGTCCGTGTGTCCTTTTAAAGTTTTTTCGTTAAAGTTTTTCCATCTACTATATCTATTTTTTTAGTGTCCATGCCTCGCCCCAAGGCGCGACATGCAGGCCACGGCCATCTAGTCTACAAAAAGTGGGTATAATTATGTTATCCAAGTGTCCATGCTTGGAAAAAACCTGGCCTTCGTGGCTTTGCCTCGTTTCTTGTTGTTTATTAATGCAGTAACTAGTTCGTTCAAAATGGAATTAACCCTTTCGTTAAACTGAGATGCAGCCGGATGCCATAAACTAATTATGTGATGCAAACCTCACACATACATAATAGCGACTTTTTTGTTCATGCCCAAGGTCAAGGTCAAATATTTTAATATTCATGACACGATAGTAGTGTATTGTTGATGTCACATAACAGTCTATCATTTGCATTGGATTGTGATGCTCTTATTTATATGCCTGTCTGTCTGTGGATGAATTCGCATCAAAATTAATTTTTTATATTTCGAAAGTTGTGAATAAATTATCTCGCTCCCAGTATTTTGTGTGCGATAATATCGTATGTGCCAAAGTGAAAAGTTAATGCAAAACATTTATCTATGAATACGAGGAAATTACCAGTATTGCATTGGTAAGGAGCCTTGGCTTTCAATGATTTTGGTGTACATTTTATAACAGCTAGCTGTCATGGTATTGCAAACAAATTTGCAGGATTCCTGCAAATTTGTTTGCAATACCTTGACAGTCAGGTGTAAAAGGATGTAAATTATTAAGAAACCAGTGCAAACCTAGCAAAGATGTGCTTGAATTTTTCAATCGTAGATCTAACATTTCACCGAATACAGCTGTGTCTATCAGTCAGTATCCGTTTGCACAATTAACACATAATACACTCATTGTGTACCTAATTGAAGTCCTTTGCAACATTTTATCACCCCACCGACAAAAAGGACCTTGTTGAAAATGTGACAAGCTTAGATCCGGACCACCATGTGTTTATAAAGTTTCATTTTGATGAAATATAATTGCCGAGGTCAATAATATCATGCGGCAGGAATTACGAATAGTGTAGAACATGATCAGGCCTCGCAGGCGTGTCAGTTTCAACAGCTGCCGATTTTGACATTGAAACGAAATAACTAAAAAAGTCAAATTCGGGTAATTTATCATTCCATTAGTTTGTTTCAGATTTTCTAACTTACTTGCGTAATATGTGAATAGTCAATTGATATCATCTCCGTTACTTGCCGAAATTGTACTCTCTTTCATGCATAGTTAATCGACCCAGGGAGTTTGCTACGTGCAGAAATCCATAGACCGAGGGCATTACGTTCTCGAGTTATAAAACATAATAAAACTATCACACCGAGGTTCGTGTATCAGCCAATCAAAATGCCTTTGTTATACCTTATATGTTTTTGAAAATAAAAAAAAATCTTTTGTTAATTCTTTATACAATATTAAAGGCATTATTAGGCACAGATATATGCAGAAGTGATGATACAGACAAGTAAAGCTAGCATTAAATATTTAGAGCTAGCTGTAAATCATTTGGAGCTAGATATAATATTTAATGCTAGCTCTAAATATTTAATGCTAGATCTAATTAATATAGAGCTTAGCAATAATTATTTGATTTTATGTAGATTTGGCATTGTAGTACCAAATCTACATAAATTCAAATAATTATTGCTAGCTCTAAATAATTAGGGCTAGCATTAAATATTTAGAGCTAGCTCCAAATAATTTTGTGAGCTCTTCAAATGATTTGGAGCTAGCATTAATTATTTGAGTTTATATGTAAATTTGGTGTTCCATACATTTACTGAGTTTCTTTATTATTTATAATGAAGGAAATGTATGTTGATGAGTACATATACACACACATACATGTCTTGGGGAAAAATGTTTCAACCCTGTCCTGCACCTCAAAGCATATTTTGCAAACTTGTATCCTCAGAATGCAATGGCTTATTGCGTAAAATAACTTTTCCTGATGTAATAACTAACATACGGAGGAGCACAGCAGGGGACGTAGAATTCTTTTTTTTATTAATTAGTTCCCACGAAATAACAATTCGTTCCCGCAATTTAACAATTCGTTCCCAGGAATTAACAATTCATTCCCAGGAATTAACAGTTTGTTCCCTCAATTTAACAATTCATTCCCACGGGAACAAATTGTTAATTCTGAGGAAACGAGTTGTCATTTCGTGGGAACGAATTGTTAATTTGAAGGAACAAATTGTTAAATTGAGGGAACAAATTGTTATTCATGGGAACGAATTAATAAAAAAAAAATCCATGTCCCCTGCGGGCCGGGCTCCGTAGTAAGAACAGTGTATTCAAAATCTGACTGATATCATAAGAAACTCGGTACAGCTCGGTACACGTGATATTTATTGAACATGTTCACTGATTTTATAAGAAACAAACTCGGTACAGCTCGGTACACGTGATATTTATTGAACATGTTCACTGATTTTATAAGAAACTCGGTACAGCTCGGTACACGTGATATTTATTGAGCATGTTCACTGATTTTATAAGAAACTCGGTACAGCTCGGTACACGTGATATTTATTGAACATGTTCACTGATTTTATAAGAAACTCGGTACCGCTCGGTACACGTGATATTTATTGAACATGTTCACTGATTTTATAAGAAACTCGGTACAGCTCGGTACACGTGATATTTATTGAACATGTTCACTGATTTTATAAGAAACTCGGTACAGCTCGGTACACGTGATATTTATTGAACATGTTGACTGATTTTATAAGAAACAAACTCGGTACAGCTCGGTACACGTGATATTTATTGAACATGTTCACTGATTTTATAAGAAACTCGGTACAGCTCGGTACACGTGATATTTATTGAACATGTTCACTGATTTTATAAGAAACTCGGTACAGCTCGGTACACGTGATATTTATTGAACATGTTCACTGTTTTATATGAAACTCGGTACAGCTCGGTACACGTGATATTTATTGAACAGGTTCACTGATTTTATAAGAAACTCGGTACAGCTCGGTACACGTGATATTTATTGAACATGTTCACTGATTTTATAAGAAACTCGGTACAGCTCGGTACACGTGATATTTATTGAACAGGTTGACTGATTTTATAAGAAACTCGGTACAGCTCGGTACACGTGATATTTATTGAACATGTTCACTGATTTTATAAGAAACAAACTCGGTACAGCTCGGTACACGTGATATTTATTGAACATGTTGACTGATTTTATAAGAAACAAACTCGGTACAGCTCGGTACACGTGATATTTATTGAACATGTTCACTGATTTTATTAAGAAACTCGGTACAGCTCGGTCACGTGATTATTTATTGAACATGTTCACTGATTTTATAAGAAACTCGGTACAGCTCGGTACACGTGATATTTATTGAACATGTTGACTGATTTTATAAGAAACTCGGTACAGCTCGGTACGTATTTACGATGTTCATGATTTATTAAGAACTCGGTACTGCTTCGGTAGTGATTTTATTTATTGAAACATGTTGATGACGGTTACAAGAAACTCGGTACGCTCGGTTCACGTGATATTTATTGAACATGTTCATGATTTTTATATAAACCGGTACAGCTCGGTACACGTGATATTTATTGAACATGTTCACTGATTTTATAAGAAACTCGGTACAGCTCGGTACACGTGATATTTATTGAACATGTTCACTGATTTTTATAAGACTTAAAAGGTATTAAACATGTCACTGATTTTATAAGAAACAAACTCGGTAAAGCTGAGTTTCTTATGAAATCAGTGAACTTGTTTAATATAAAATATCATATTAAATCATCACCCATCTCAGATCCTGTCTACATTTTATTATGGATGTACATGTAATTTTTGATATTATGTATGCAAAACTTCTATTTACACTTGCGGTAAGTTTTTATTTTCAGGTTATCAGTTCATTATCTTAATACCACACAGGACAGTTCACATAAAGGGATTGTGGAGTCTCTGCCAGGTAATCCGTAGAGAGTTGAGAGATAAACTGGGATTAGGGGATAATCTGATAAACAGGTGTCCCCAACACGATCAGTTTCACACTCTCTTCACTGGTTATTGAAACCACTGTTTTAAAGGTACATGCCCGTTGGCCCGGCCTTAACCCTTCCTACGCTGTTGACGGAAATTGCTGTCTGCTGTTTTTAATTTTTGCTTTAATTCTAAACAAAAAAATGGTTTTGACAGCACATGAGAATCGTCTCCACTGGAGACGATTCTCATGTGCTGTCAAAACCAGGTTTTTGTCTAGAAATATTGAAAATAAAACATTTCCAGCAGACGACAACATTTAATTCAGTGTAGTAAGGGTTAAATGACCCTATCTGCTGACAGGCCGTTAAACACGAACAAACAAACAAACAGACCTTTTGCAATAACATGTGACCCCTGTATGAGTAAAATTGCCTGGAAGGTATTCAGTAATTTAAAGGTACATTCCCACTCAGTAGGCACAAAAGGTTCTTTATAGGAATTAAATAAGTGTATAATTGTGTCACTATTCCACCAGTTCTAAAAACTGATAATTTTGCACTTACGAACATTTTAGTGGTACAAAGTTTAGTGAAACGGCCCCCAGATGTTGAGCAGGCTTTTGAAAACAGAGTGTTCCACATTCTCTGGCAATTTGTCAAAACTCAGTATTTTACACATTGATAGTGACAGAAATTTCTAATTGTTTCCAAGAAATTTACTTACAATTTTTACATAATGGTTACTGTTTTCATAGCAAAAATGAGAAAATCATGCAATTTTTGTCTCGCCCGCAAAAGCGGTTTTGCTTTTCCGGAGGCGGCGTCGGCAGCGTTGGCGGTGTCGGCGGCGACGGCAGCGTCATCATTCAATGTTAAGTTTTCATGTTACGGTCATTACTTCAACACCTTATCAGCTACAGTCAGCAAAGTATACATCCCTTTACTATGATATGTAGATGAATATATGACTATTTTTTTTTCTCTGGCCCCAGGGTCAAGGTCAGACATTTGATTCCGCGGAATTCTTGTGAGTTTAATTTGCTGAAAATTTGACATTAAAACCCTTGGTTTATAGTGGCTATGGTGTTTTTGCAAAATGTTTTAATATATTACCTAGGACCCAATACTTGGCCCATTTAAAAAACGTTACCCCACCCAGCCATTTCCATACACTATACCTTACAGCCTTTCCAAGGTAGAAAAGAGTTTTAGAAAACAGCAGAAGATGGTGATATCTCCTGAATTTGACGGGGGAATTTATACAGTTGTAATTTCATAGCTGAACACATCGGATGTTGTATCTTTTGATGATAGCTTGTAAATCATCATACATGTATTTGGATGTAGCAACAATCATGGCGAAATAAAACGAACACATTTACTCCCGAAATCAAAATCTTTGAGATTTTCTTTCAGAGATAATCTGGGTCACACTGCAGGTAGCTTGTTTTGAAAATATTTACAGTAGCAATAAAATGTAACGGGTAGTTTAACCCTTTGAATGCTGGGAATGAAAATTGCAGTCTGCTGTTGTTTTATATCTGACTTTTTTCTCAATAAAAACATGGTTTGACAACACTTTAGAATAATTTCCAAAGGAAATGATTCTAAAGTGTTGTAAAAACAGGTTACAATTCTTGATTCTCCTACATGGAAAATAACCATATTTTAACAAAAGTAGAAGATGGAAGACACCAAAACAGTGAATAATTAATGTATATAAACTATGTGACACTGGCATATAAAGTTCCTATACTGGTAATAACTGGTATGAGCTCCCCTTTGTGGTGTAGGAGCCAATTTAGGGAGAGAAGGTTGCAGCTCATCAGGTGATTATCAGGCCTGTAAACACCTGCTGGGATTAAAGGGCCAGCACATGGGGATATACCCTACCAGAGGCAGGGGCTAAAACCAGTGTAGCGGAGGCAGGGGCTAAAACCAGTGTAGCGGAGGCAGGGGCTAAAACCAGTGTAGAAGACTTGTATTTGGGACTGTTTCACAGACAGCTTTGAATTAACCCTTACACTGTGGAATTAAAAAATTTCGTCTGCTGTTTATTTTTTATTTCAATTTTTCTCATCAAAAACATGGTTTGACAACAGTTTAGAATCATTTCCAATGGAAATGATTCTAAACTACTGTCAAACCATGTTTTTGTTGAGAAAGAAGGCAAAATATAAAGCAACAGCAGACAACAATTTTTGTTGCCAGCATTCCAAGGGTTAACCTTTCACCCCTAAGTAACAAATGGATTTTTTTATATTAAATTCTGTACCAATCCAATGGTCAGAATATGATTTTCAGACTAGTCCATTTATGGAGAGGTGTTTGTGTTCTCAAAAATATGAAAATTACTGGCGAAAAGTGTGCTTGAATAACATATTTAAATGGTCCGTCTATTTCAGATAATCAAAATATGAATTGACCTCATTCTGTATCAGAGAAACTGCAGATATTGTTTGTTCACTTTCAAATTTTCGTTTTTAATTTACTGCTACTTTTTTTTTACGAGTTAAACATATATATTAAGATACTCATCCGTAAATACACATATTGAGCAGCCATGATTTCTGTCAGTTCCAGGAATTTTCAGGAATTCCATGTTGTGGTATGCGATGATTACCATGGCCCTTTGACAGGTACTTGTAACATTTGACACGGAGGTGCCAGTTTTATGTCCAGTTTCAAGTGGGGCTACTCTATTGGTGTCTACATATTCTAGTGGAATTTCCTTAGTGTCTATTAGTGAATTGATTTTTGAATACACCTAAATGGGGGAATAAAATAAACACATTTTTTTTCACCAAATTTTCTTATTTCTGCTCGAGAGTATATGTTTTCACCCCTCATTTGAGACACGCCATGTGATTTTGTACCTTCGGACATCTGCTTAATTTCATTAAATACATTTACAATATTGTTCATGAATAAAGTCAAAAGTTGACAAAAAAATTCAGAGTACATGCAGAATAATTCCGCATGTACTCTTAAATTTGGTCAACTTTTGACGCAATTTACGGAGAATATTGTAAGTTTTGTAAACTTTTTTCATGAATTTACGCAGATGTCCAGGGAACGAAGTGTTAATTCGTGGGAACGAAGTGTTAAATTGAGGGAACAAATTGTTATTTTGTGGGAACAAATTATTATTTTGTGGGAACAAATTGTTATTTTGTGGGAACAAATTGTTATTTTGAAATTGTTATTTCGTGGGAATGAATTAATAAAAAAATAATTTGACGTCCCCTGCGGAGCTGCGTACAAAACTGACTGAAGTGACTTCTTCATTCTATTATCAATAATGAAACTACTGTCTGTTTCACGAAAGCTGCCCAAATTTTACCGCTATATAAACAATTCAAAAACAAGATTAAATTAAAGGAAAAATTAAGAAAGAGCCTTCTTTTTATTTCGTGAAATTTGGTCAAATATTGATTTTATTGCGAAAAAACAATTTCCCCATGTTAAATCCCCATAGACATCTTCACGGAGTGGAGTGAAGATGTCTATGGGGATTTAACATGGGGGAATTTATTTTGAATTTTAGAAGTACTGGACCGATTTTTAAAATTTAACTTTTGTTTTCTTAGTTACATCATATCCAAGCTATCTAGTGAGGTTTCGGAGTCGATTTCCAAATTTTTTCGTTTTTTGACTCCTCCCACACTTCCTTACCACTTTTTCCCCCATGTTAAATTCCCATAGACAAATCAAATTTTTCGTAATAAAATCAGGCATCGACTTATTTGTTATGAAATCAGTAAACTTATGTAAGAAATAATATATTAGATAATTATTAGTGTAACTTCTTGATTTCTAAAAAAGTTTGATTGTTTTGTCAACTAGATCTGGGTGAGCTTGCATACTCCTGCAGTTTGATATGGCCGTGCTACAGGGCGTCAGATAAGGAATTAGTAATTGAGTATTTTCACTCCATCATTTCTGAAGCAATTGGGTATTTCAAAATTTTAATTGGGTAAAATTAAATCACACTACTGTTTACACATTAACTGACAGCAATTATTGAATAGTTTGCTTCGAAATGAAAACATTTCTTGGCATTTCATTAGAATTGTCTCCTTGTCTAATGAAATACCAAGATGTGTTTTCATGGAAAAATATGCTATATTTGTGATCTGCTTATTGTTTTCTGCAGCATGATAAAGGTACCACAAAATTGTTATTGCTTTTTGATACTCACTACTTCTGATTTCAATTGGGTTTTTGGCAATTTTAATTGGGTATTTAAGCAAATACGCAACTTATCTGGAGCCCTGGTGCTATATAGGTTAAATCAATGGCAGATAATGATCATCGAATATCTGGTGTGAGTGCCTTTCATTAATTAAGTACACTAATTAGCCTGATTTATCTGCTTATGAGGTTATTAATTAGACTTAACATCTACAGATCTCCAGTTAAGGTACGTAATTTGACCAACTTGGGGTGAAATTTTGTTATTTCTTCATCAAAAATGGCAAGTTGGGAGTCCTTTAGAATCGTCTCATTGAGCCGATTCTAAAGCACTCCCAACTTGCCATTTTTGATGGAGAAATAAGAAATTTACCTCCAAATTACGCACCTTAACTGGAGCTCTGCATCTAGTTTGGGGATCGGTACAGACCACATTGATCAGGTGTGGTCATAATGATTATTAGTTGTTGCATTGGATAAAAGCAAATTTTATTCATATTGTGACCAGTGTAGACCCAGATCTGTCTGCAAGTACCACATGATCAGGGTATCTGGAGGAATTAATTAGACATAAAACAATCCATTGATGGAGGAATTAGACGGCAAAACTACTGATAATGACCTGTGACTATACATATCAGACTACACGTGTCGTAGTGCAAGCTCATGGGAAACTACAAAGGTACTTCAAAGCTATCATTTGGTGCTGTTGTTTCATTATACAGACAAAATTAAGAATTTTTTAAAATCTAGATTTTGTTGATCTGTGATCTCTTGCAAATAAGGTCAAAAGTTGGTAACAATCTCAGAGCACTTGAGATTTTTGACAATTTTCGAAATTGACGGAATTTTTTTAATTTTTTTATCCATCTATTTTTATTTGAAATATGGATATGTGATAAGCCAGTAATTCTCACACACTAGCCCAATCTTCCTGTTAAAATATGTGTTTATTATAGAGTGACAGAATAGTTGCTGCCACAGTTCAAGATGGCACCTTTATTGAGGGGAAGCAACTGGCTTTGCCGAGAATGGATTTGTCTCCCTGTAGGGGGTGGGGTGATTTGTGAAAATAAATGACCAGGTTTTGAAATTCATTTAAAATCATGATAAGAATGAAACGAGGGAGCAATGATGCTTGTCAATCAGTCATATTTTACACTGTCATAACCTGCATATTTTCCAGGACGCGGACTATGAAGATGCCATTATTGTCTGAGGGTACAACATTTTGAAATATTTTTCTTGTTTCTCTTCAGAAGTATATGTTGTCACCACTGATTTTGACAGTTCAAATGAGTGGTCACAAAATATATTGTGTTGATTCATTGAGAAATAAGAAAAACGGAAAATAAAATATTTGAAAAGTTGCCTACGCCTAAAAGTGTTTTTAAATACAGTGGGTTAAACTGTTGAAATGAGATGTGGCAACATTTTTTTTTTTGTGTGTGTAAGAAATGGAGAAAAATGGCACAAAAATATAGATCTATCGGAAATTTTGAATGTCTAAATGTAATCCAATTTCAAGTGCTATATGATTAGCTTTGTATGCTTATCAACATGGTCATACAGGCTGATATTATTAATGCCTTATTTTGTCACTTTGTTTATTTCAATTTGTGGTTTTAAACGTTATACACTTTATATCCATTTTTAAATTCCACCCAGTTAACTTTGCCTTGTAGGGGAGATAATTAGCGGTCTGTTATCTATACATGTAAACATATTAATCATTTCTTATGTCATATTGTCATTTGACAAAAGGTGAGAAAGTACTTATCTCTCCATTTTCTATTTGTACTATAGGCAGTGAAAAATATTTGTATACATGTATATTTAATGTAAACTGGCCAGGCGAAATTTTAGTTGACGAATTAGAGACAGAACTTGATTTGTTTGATTCATTGGAATAAATATTGCTTAAAGCTTGTTTCTAATAATTTCGTATATAAATGAGGAAAATGAGAAACTATTTTGCTGAAATATATGTACAACAAAATTGCGCATCTGCGCAGTCTGATCATTGTGTACAATTTGGTTGTTGAACCATTGATCCATTACCCTTCCAGAGAGCAGTCTCGATTGCGCTGGCCAGAAATACAATAAGCCCCGTTTTGTCAGATCATGGCATAAATGTGACTGTGACTGAATAAATACGGCTTATGGTTTTGCGACTTTGCGACCAGTGTAGATCCAGATCAGACTGTGCAGCTGCTAGTCTGATCAGGATCTGCACTGTTCGCCATTCCATCAATGAAACAATTCTAACAAGCAATACAGATTGTTAGAAGTTAGGAGTGTGCTATGTCAACAGGAGCTACACTGGTCACAAATCCCATGAGCCCCATTTCTCCAGTCAGAGCCACAGTTATGAAGTACCCTTGTAGATATTCAGTGATGACTGTTTTACTGCTAGTCACTGCAGGGGCTCTGTTGATCAGGGGAAGTAATTAATCACTATTAATACTGTTTCATATTTATAATTATCTATGATAACGGAATCTATAAAACCTGGTTTATTCTCCAATTTTCGTGTTTACAAATTTAGATAGGGAGAAGGAAGGATGAACTTTGAAGCCAATGACTGTGGGTGAAACAGTAATAGGATTAGTAATCTTTTTATCTGTAGCAAGTCGTAAACATTCTGGTTTTAATTTTTATCAGCGAAAATTCAAGTGAAACCCAACATAATCTTCTATAAACAAAAGATTGACAGGTGTTCAATTTTTACAATTTCAAAGCGTTAAATCGTGATTGCTACTGATAAAGAAAGTCAAAGGTGTGCGTGAGGACCTCGGTAAATGTATTAAAGACATTGGTGTGGTTGTAGATAAGGGTAACTATTTGAGCCTACCACAGATCGGTGACTACCACTGGCTACCCATCTAGTTTCGGGTCTCAGGTGGGCTCGATTTATGAAGTAGCAATTGTGTGGCTTAGTTTACCTGTAAATGTGGCAGTGACTGGAGAAATGGGGCTTACAGGTTTTGCGTCCAGTGTAGATCCAGATCAGCCTGTGCATCCGCACAGGCTGATCTGGATCTGCACTGGACGCAATTTCATTAATGAAACACCGGCATGCTTCTAACAATCAATATATATCGCTATCAGGCTACAGGGGACCGACCTACAATGGTCACAAATCCTGTGATCCCCATTTCTCTAGACGCAGCCCCAAATCTGACTGGTAACGCGACTAATGCCCAGGTGATGTGCTTGATGCTCAATTGACCGAAGTCAACCTGAACTGAGACGATATTTGTTGAATACCGGTAATTGTGCGATTGTCATTCAGCGTGTTTCAGGCAGTAACTCTCGTGTTTAAACAGATAACGTGCTGTATGGTTTCATCGAGTAAGAGGCGTGACTTCTGCGTTAAATTGTCAATTGAGTGACATCGACTTGCAATGTAACTTACGCTACCTGATGATAGGGGTGTGTCTTCGCGGTAGATGTTAAAGCCATCGATTAAGCATTTAGCGTCTCGTAATCGCTTCTTTAGAAAGTTAAAGCGGTGTATCTTCTCCGCACAACTGATGGTGTGTGCATTGTGAAAGGACACGGGGCTAACTGTGCGTGAATAATAGAAGTGGGTATATCACAACACCGCGCAGCTCCTGCACTGTAGACTATACATAAGTTACAATTAACCACACCAGGGTCTATATTGATATTAGTGTATTGTCTAAGTTATGAAACTGAACGATAGTTGTACAAATTAACTGGATTAGACGTGAAAGTGTATAGAGGACTTTGGATGTTATACCGACTTGTGGACAATTAAAATGAAATTATTGTGAAGAAATATAATTTCTCGACTGAATGACCGTAAAAATGTTGCTGGACAGAAAGAAACAGATTATGCTTGGTATGTATAATTTAATTTTTCTTCAATACTTAAAATAATTGCTATTGGTATTTTCTTATTTCTCCATGAAAGTCTTCAGTATGACAATTTGAATGAGATTGTTCAAATGTGCGGGTTATAACATATATAATTACATATAGGAATGGAATAGACGAAAACATTTTTTGATCCAGTGGATAGTTAGTTAATTGACCAATTTCAAGATGAGGATCGTCATTTTTGATTACAGAAAAAAAATATTCACAAAAATATTAACCTTCACTATGCTGAGGACGAAAATTGTCATCTTCTGTTGTTTGATAATTTGGCTTCTTTCTATTAGTAAAAACATGGTTGGACAGCACTTTAGAATCATTTCCATAGGAAATGATTCTGAAGTGCTCTCAAAGCATGGTTTTGTTGAGAAATTTGGAAAAAAATATAAATAAATATATAAACAGACCAAAATTTAATTCAGCAGTGCAAGGATTAGTTGTGACAACTCATTTGAACTTTCTGACTTCACTGCCTCATCACAAGTTGTATATTCAATGAGAAATGAAAAAAAATAGCAAAGAAAATATTATCCCATGCCTCACTTTTATAATTTGTTGATACTTGCATTTTTGCAAATTATAATTTTCATTTATACACTCAATAAAGTTTTGTTCTGTAATTTCAAATGATTCATTTATGCTTACCGGTACATTGGTAATGTTATATCTGTAGCCGATTTCATCAACATTGCAAAGTATACTTTAGTAGCAAAGTATACTTTGAGGGAGAAATTTTCATATTTTGTTTTTAATTTATTAATTTTTATTATACCGAATTTATTACATTATCACATTTTTTATTTTACATCAAATTCCATAATATATTGCAGCAGCATTAGAACTTATTTAGCAGAGTATGAGTTACAAAAATAATCTGAAAAAGATTTGGATGACGCTTAATAGCATGAATCAAGAACGAAATAGTTCATGAAAATCGCAGACTTTCTTTATTGACATTCAAAATTACAGCGAGGTTATATTAACCGTTACTACGCTGAATTAAATGTTGCAGTCTGCTGGAAATGTTTTTTTTTCAATATTTCTCGATAAAAGCCTGTTTTGGCAGTGCATGAGAATCGTCTCCAGTGGTGCTGTCAAAACAGGTTTTTTGCTAATGATTAAGGCAAAAATTAAAAACAGCAGACAACAATTTTTGTCTCCCGCATAGTGAGGGTTAAATATTGTATGCTATTAAACATTATCTCAGCAGATTGATGAACACCATTTTTGTTATTTTAATACAAACATTATTGAAATTGTTTTCTCTCATTGTGTGTGCCAACCACAAGTTGTGGTCAAATTTATTAGGTTGGCTTGTCAAACATAAAACAGCACAAATTGTATTTCTGGTAAATGTGATATATACAAGTATCTGCAGAGGGTTATTGCAAAATATGACATTCTCTTTCCAATTTTATATTCTATAAACAATATCTGCAACAAGAGTACCTTGTGGATTTTGTTTCATTTTTTCATGTTTTCACAATTTATGTTCAATTATGATGCGTTTTGCCATTTTAATGAAAATATTTCAAAAACATAAGACATCAGTATATTTGGCAAAATGCCATCTTTTGATACTCGTTTCAATTTTCTTCTTAATTAGTTATGAAGCTGATCATATGAAATATTTAATTTTCATTTTGAGGACATTTTAAACAATAACGCTATTGTTATTAATATTGCAATATTATTAAATTGTCTGTTTCTTTCTTTTCTAATTTCTAGTTATTGTTATTTTATCCCTTAGACCGCTACACACAACAATAGTCGTCTGTTGTTGCTTTTATATCTTGCCTTATTTCTCAATAAAAACATGGTTTGACAGCACTTCAGAATCATTTCCAATTGCAATATTATTAAATAGTCTGTGTCTCTTTCATTTCTAATTTGTTGAGTTCCCTTATAATCTCCAGTCTCAGTGGAGCCAAGACTCATATAGTAGTTGGACTGTGTGTCCATGTGTGTGTCCGTCCGTGTGTTTGGGGACCGTTTCACTAAACTTTGTACGACTAAAATGTTTGTAAGTGCAAATTTAGGATCGTCTGGAAATTCCAATTGATGGATTTACATTTATTGAGCATAGGCTGCATATGCAGCCTATGCTCAATAAATGTAAATCCAATAAGTATTTACAAGAAAACATTGTTAATGTGACATTTACAGAATATCATAATTTTTCACTTACAAACATTTTAGTCGTACAAAGTTTAGTGAAACAGCCCCCTGGAGTCCGGTTAAGAAGTTTGCCGAAGTTTGCCGAAGTTTCTGCGATTTGCCTGCCGATTGTAGTAGCAGTAGTAGTAATAGTAGTAGTAGTGTAGTAGTAGTAGTATCATTTATTATAGAGACACATGTCAACAACCATACATACATATATGCATATAAACACATACAAATCAGCTTTTGAGATGTAAGAGTATGTTGTTTAAGCACCCAGCGATATGAATGGCTTATGATTCACTTAACTCTTTGCATGCTGGGAAATTTGTGGGCTATAAATAGTTCAAAAACAGCAAACGACAATTCATTATATTTTCTTTTATTTCTCCCTTTAAATATATCATGAATATGTCTTGGATTTTCATTCGAATTGAGTCCGGAGGACGCAATTCTAATGAAATGGCAAGACATATTTACAGAGAGAAATAAGAAATATACTCATAAATTGTTGAATGTTATTTTCACCGCTAGCATGCAAAGAGTTAATTGTATGTGCGTCAAAATGTTGCATAGCTCTTGATATCTTGGTCAGAATTTTACCAAACTTCATCTATAACTTCCTCACATTGATGGCTAATTACCACCGTGTGTTATTCAGGTGACCTTGAACGCTTTATTCTAAGGCAGCAGGGTAACCCGTCAATGTGACTCCC
Source organism: Conchocele bisecta (assembly GCA_029237695.1). Taxonomy (NCBI): domain Eukaryota; kingdom Metazoa; phylum Mollusca; class Bivalvia; order Lucinida; family Thyasiridae; genus Conchocele; species Conchocele bisecta. The sequence goes on along the minus strand of CM055265.1, from coordinate 86,155,327 downwards.
TTGGTTTAGAGAGGTTTCACTGTATTATTGGTCGGACCACATGTCGATCATTTCCTAATGTTTTGTCTACATAGATATGGGCTAGTCTATCAGATAACATGTCATCACACCTTCATGTTTCGTCAGTTTAATTAACAGGATAGCCATACTTTCCATAAATGACATAAAATTCGCTGAATTTTTGCCAACCTTTGTGTCATTTATGAAAAAGTAGCTAATTATTTTTAAATGAGTTTCTACAAAAAAATATGGAGGTGTGATTAATATATTATCTTGTGTGATATGTAGACAGTTAGACATGTTGCGACTAATTATCAATTTCATTTATATGCATCTGGAGAAATTGGTCTTTTTACATTCTTTCACAAATCTAGCTACTGGCCTGAAAAGGATCTATACTGTTTGGTATATTTGATAGACGCACCACAAACCTCTAAATAGCAAACAGTGCAGATCCTAATCGGACTACGCAGGTGGACGGGCTGATCTCGCTCTATGCTTGTGGCAACGCCATTAAACCCCATTTCTGAAAATACACATCGGTTATTAAACATGCTACGTAACATTAACCCTTACACCCCCGAGTAACTGGAATGGACTGTGATATGTTACTTCTGCAACCAATCTAACCGGCACAAAATATTTTTCAGACTAGTCCATTTATGAAAAGGTGGTATTTTTTTTGTTCTCCAAAATTACTTTCAAAAAGTGCAGATCCTGATGAGACGGCTCGTTACGAGCCGGCTCATCTGGATCTGCACTGTTTGCATAAACCGCTATAACGTGCTTTTGGGTCCAAAGGGTTGAACACTAATATAGACCCAGATCAATGAACTATTTGTATGCTAGCGGTGAAAATATCTGCCAAACAAATTAGGAGTACCGGTATATTTTTTATTTCTCTCTGTAAAGATGTCTTGGAATTTCATAGAATTAAGTCCTCAGGACTCAATTCTAATGAAATTCCAAGACATATTGATGATATTTACAATGAGAAATAAAAGAAAATATGATGATTTTTGTCCGCTATTTTTTAACCCACAAGTTTCTAGAGGTGAACCAATAGTATCGATGCATCGATATATCGAGGTACATATCTTCACGATACATGTATCGCGATACACTGCCAACTATCGATAGTTGACGATAGCTACATTGTAATTATTAACACATTTTCAATGATCGTGTTTTTGGTGCTAGAAAGAGGTAAATATTTGAAGTGATTTTTATAGGAACCTCTGGATTCGACATCCTAGGACATCGACAGTTTCTTTAACAATCATTAATGTGCACAACAAACACTTTATTGAACTGTTTGGCTTGTACGCAGTTGATGGCATTTTTTTTTATTAACCTCATATCAAACCGGAAGTTCGGAACACGAGCCGTGTCATGGGTTTTCGCGACCATTTCTTTTCACTTCCACATCGAAAAAGGCAGCGTTACAGTAGAACTGGCCGTTTTTGGTGTAAAATTAAAGTGCACAATTGTTGTTTAATGATGCCTCTGTGTTTGTGGGTCCTTGTAGATTCATTTTGAATATATGTTCAACAATTCAATAAAAATAATAATAATAAAAAAGATTCAACTCCAAATCATAATGTTATTATCAATCAAATTGAGCTGCATCATTATTATTGAGTATTGTGTATTTAGTGATCTTTTTTTGAGACACTAGACTTTCAATCCTCCCTACCCAAGCGCCTCACCACAGCCCCACCTCTTTCTGTCCACGGGCATTTTTTTTATTATTTGAAAACCGTCTGGAGGCCAATTAATTATGCAATATAACTAATTGATCTATTTTGTATTAAAGAAAAACGAGTAGAACATGCATACAACTAATTATAAACAGTGTTAAACACCACACAACAACTATGTATGGTACACAACTTTGGCTGCACAGTACAAAAGCAGTGTAACTGGTTATCAGAGTAATCCGCGATACTATCGTGATACGTATCGTGATACGTCCCGACTATCACGATACGTATCGCGATACATTTTTTCCGGCGATACCCACCTCTACAAGTTTCCCAGCATGCAAAGAGTTAATAAACGTTGATGATCCAATCAGAGTAATCTATATTTATCATAGAAAAAGTGTCTCTAAAATACTATCAACCACTCGTATCCAGTATCCGTTTAGACCCAGAGGCGCTTACAGAAGAACAAAAGGTGAATCTACAACCAGATTCATTTCATTTGTGATATACCTTCCCAAACATGTACCATATTTATTCTAATAAACGCCCCTGGGGCTATGCAATTCGTGGGGATGAAAACGTGGAAAATAGGATCAAAATATGTTATTTTCACATAAAAAAGCCATTTAAAACAATGTTTTAAATGGCTTTTGTATGTGAAAAGAACAGTCAGAGTGCAAATATGGGAGGCGGGCTACTATTAGAGAGGGGGCTACAATTAGAATAAATACGGTAGGTCTACATAAAAAATAACTCATGACCAGAGTTCAGTGAGTTGTACACATAAATAGATTCAGTTTGTCTCGCGTTTTCTACATTTCTTGAACTGCTTTCGTCTCAAGTTCAAACCGGTATGGGTAACATTATCTTACAGTATCAGTATTATCTTGAAATGTATCAAAATGACATCTTGAAATTTTACTTTACTTCAGCTTGTACTGACTTCTATTCGTCTTTGGTGTCAAGTGGTCTTGTGATATGCACGGACATCGCAAACGCCTGACCAAGTTTCATGTGACTGTCTTGCGCTGTCGGACATATCGCACACTGTCCTATTATACTGTTTTTGCTACAAAATATGTTGAACTTGCATACTAGTCGTGGGCTTAATATATATTTCACCCATCCCGGCCCCTGTCCAGACAGGTGAAAAACGGTATTTGAACCCTTTGACCAGGCCAAAAATGACCTTAGCTGTTGACGGTCTGTTAAACCTTTCAACACTACAGACCTGTGTAGCGGTACTGGCAAACAGTGTAGATCCAGATGAGCCGGCTCGTGACGTAAAAGTAACTTTTTGTGAGAACAAAAACACCCCCGTTTTCATAAATGGACTAGTCTGAAAATCATTTTGTGACGATTGGATTGGTTGCAAAATTAACATGTCAAATTCATTCCAGTCACTTAGGTTAAACATAATTACACAAACAAAAAACTCTCAAAACTGGATAAAAGAAGCGTTTACTGTAATTACTTCCAACACTGATGCGTGTTCATGATTGCAAAGCATTGGCAGATCTCGAAGTACAAGCTTGTATGCTTGAATTACAGTGGGACCTCTCTAAACTGGACACCATGGGGACCTGGTAGGCCCACAGTCTGTCCGGTTTAGAGAGGGTGAATTTGGGCATTAATTATTATTGTTTGTTCCAGATATAAACTGTTGGAACATCACATATTTTAGACCAATTAGCTGTCTGTTATGAATCTTAACAACCCTTACACCGCTATCTTAATTTTTTGTCGTCTGCTGTTTATTTTCTATTTTCCATTTCTATCATCAAAAACATGCTTTGACAGCACTTTAGAATAATTTACAACATGGTTTGACAGCACTTCAGAATCATTTCCATTGGAAATGATTCTGAAGTGCTGTCAAACCATGTTTTTATTGAGAAATAGGCATGAAGGAGGGATGACGCAAAAGCAACAGCAGACGACAATTGTTATCTGTAGCGGTCTAAGGGTTAATAAGTTGTGCCCATGTTTTAGCCATTACATGTTCATTCCACAGATATTGCGTATGCCTTTGCATATGCAAAGATCGTTTTCTCTCGTATCTATCTAGTGAACGACATTGAAACTAAGTTGCAGTCGTCTTTAGATAGCCAGCAAAAATTTGACACTCTTGCGATAATAATTTTGACAAATGATCTCACTTGACGTTGACCTATCAGAATATATCATTTCTCAAGTGCAGTTCTCCTTATGGTTTCTCCTCTTGTTTTTCTGCAATGATGAAAGTCCAAGTGACGCAGATAATGCGCGACATCGTCCCACTGACGAAAACACACAAGATGACATTTTGCAATAACCAGTCCGTGGCTGTGATTGGAGAAAGAGGGCTCATGGGATTTGTGACCGTATTATCCACATATCAAACAGCACACTCCTGTAGTCTGATAATGATTTGTATTGCTTGTTAGGAGTGTGACGTCTGCTTCATTGATGGAATGGCGATCAGTGCAGATCCTGATGAGACTTTGCGGATGCACAGGCTGATCTGGATCTGCATTGGTTGCATCATTTTCCAGTCATGGCCACAAATATTGTCATGTACTGTTTTTCTTCTTTTCAATATATTCGATCTACAATATGCACCCCTATTAGCAAAAACCTGGCTACGCCACTGCGAACGCCGACTGACAAACAACACACAATTTAAAATTTTGCAATACAATGTTGAATTCTCAAATATTTCCGTCTGCTGTTTTTTTTCTCCCATTTTTTCTTGACACAAACTTATTTTGACAGTTTATGAGAATCATCTCCATTGGAGATGATTCTCATGTGCTGCCAAAATAAGTTTTTCTTAAGAAATAAAGAAAAATATGAAAAATCAGCAGACGACAATAATCGTTTCCCGCCTTTTTATCATTCACCCATATGTGTCAGCAAAGGTGATAGTTGAACATTATCAGATGTTGCCTCCTCCTGGTCTGCATTGTATGTCATATCTGCTTTGCAAGCAGTGGGTGGTTGGTCGGGCGAACGCAATGGCGTAAATTAACGGTAGGGATTCCTCCTTATAGGAATCACGATTTGCCTGGTTTGCCCCTCAGTTACGTTTTTATCTTTGGCTCTTTTGTTTTGGGGATTTTCTCCCCATTTGTACATGTACTCGAACATGTACTTGTACATGTAATATATGGGATTTAGTACTAAACCCATTGACCTGGCCTTAAATGACCATAGCTGTTGATAGGCCGTTAAACCCCAACAAACAAACTGCTTTGCAAGCATCCAACTTTGTTTAACTTTTTGCATGCTGGGAAACTTGTGGGCTATAAATAGTTAAATATTCTGGTAAATATCACAAATATGTCTTGGATTTTCTAATGAAATTCCAAGACATGTGTATTTACAGACAGAAATAAGGTAAATACTCCTAACTAATTGTTGGCTGTGATTTTCACTGCTGGCATTGAAATGGAGAATTGTACACACTTTCTTATTTTCTTGAGAGCCCAAATTCATCGAGACATCTTAAATAAAGGATAAAGGACACGAAGATAAAAACAATAGTCGAGTGGAAGAGAAACGTCAATTTAAAAAGATAATTGTCTTCATTTCATTGCAAAACATGATAAGTACAATAGCGCTTGAAATGGGGGAAATACACAGGTATGTACTTGACGAATGTACTACGTAATCATGCTCTACATTGGCTATTTATTACCCGATTATCGATAAATACACACTTACTGATAACACATTATATATTCAGGCATTGACATTGTGTATTGCCGTCGATTTGGAAACAACTTTCGGTTTCCTTGGTAGAACAATACAGTGGAATCTCTCTAAATCGAACAGCAATTGTGATCTTATTTTTTTGATGGGTTTCTTTGTCATTTATCTCAGATGATACTGTATATTCATGATTGCAAAGCATCCGACCACGTATTGGAATGGTAAGATGCCTGATTTACAGTGGAGCATCTCTAAACCGGACACCCTGGGGACCTCCCAGGGTGTCCGGTTTAGAGAGGTTTCACTGTATCACATCACGTCACCAAATGAGATCGTTGTAGTCATGTGTTACCTCCAATAGTATTCTTACCGTAATATCCCTAAATATGTGGATACAATTTGTTCTGAGAAACCCTATTTTATTTAATACGTTCAACATCATATACAGTAAATATCATAAATTTTGTAAATATTATTCATGCAATATCGCACATATTCTTAGGTACAGAATCACATGGCGTGTCTCAATTTTGTGTGGTTATGATGATGGTTATATACTTGTATGTATAACCTGTCTGATGGAGGGGTGTCACAAAACTAACGGTGTCACAGAGTGCCAAAAATTATATATATATATATAATTTTTGGCTTTCTGTGACATCGTTACTTTTGTCACACCCCTCCATCAAACTTGTTATACATACAAGTATATCGCCAACTTCCAAGAAATACAGCATAATTTTGTATTTTCGAGGATTGAAGGACGGGTGACCCAAAACTAACGGCGTCACAGATTGCTACAAGATAAACCATGTCCCAAAAAAATAAATACGGTATGATTTTGTATTTTGAGACAGCTTTGAGGATGGCTGCAACATGAAGGAGGGGTGACCCAAAACTAACGGCGTCATAGAATGCAAAAACAATACAATAAATATTGTGTAATGTTGTATTTTGAGACAGCTTTGAGGATGGCTGCAACATGAAGGAGGGGTGACCCAAAACTAACGGCGTCATAGAATGTAAAAACAATGCAATAAATATTGTGTGATTTTGTATTTTCAGACAGTTTCGAGGATGGGTGGGACATGACGAGCCTGAAAGAGGAGGAGTTTGAGGAGTTCTGTGTGTACATCGTGCACGACCGACAATGTGGCCGCGTGTGCCAGAATCGCGCCCAAGCCTCCATGCCCAGAAACCTCACCCTGAAACCCTCGCTGTCACAGGGGGACAATGTAAGTACAATACAGTGTTGTGCCTATAGCGAGCCCAGATGACATTCTCCCACCTCGAATTGCACATCACTTTAACCCTTACAATGCTGAATTAATTTTTGTCATCTGCTGTTTATTTTATAGTTTCCATTTTTCACATCAAAAGTATGATTTGACAACACTTTAGAATCATTTCCAATTGAGATTTCCAGACGATCCTAAATTTGCACTTATGAACATTTTAGTCGTACAAAGTTTAGTGAAACGGGCCTCAGGACTTCAATACTGATGGTTGTGAGTTCAAAACCTACCCTAGGGCATGAAAAATACTTCATAGTATTTCCATCCCACTGGTCTGTCAGATGAGACTTTAAAATGTGGTCCCATCCCTATATAACCTAAGCTGTTGCTGGACATTAAAACCCCATTAATTTCATTTCAGTATTCTTTATTTCGTTATTGATGAGACATTCATTGTTAATAACAAATAATTTGAGAAAACAAAATACGACAATACGACCTGCCAACTGCCGATACGAACTGTCACTGCATTTTGTAGTTTATTGTTAACAGTAAAAAATATATTGAAATCGAAAATAGATGTTTATGAATCATTATATTCATTGAAAAGTTTACAGCTGTCACTTGGTATCGTGCTGAATCAATTTTGTCATTTTGTTCCGAAGAATAGAAACAAAAACAACATTGAAAGTTTTTCAAAACATCATTAAACTTTAAATTTCTTTTTTTTTGTAAAACTGACTCCCATACTGTAGTTTTCATTTCTGTCATGGCGAATAAAAATGTAGTCTTAATTGCTTGTCGACCATTGTAGTAACAGAGCTACTTATGTGCATGCTGATCTGTGACTACATTGGTCGCAATTTTGTGAGTGGACAACTCATAATGTGTAAAATAAAATAAAATAATTTAGATCTTTATCAGGATCCAGGGGCCATTTTACTAAACTTTGTATGACTAAAATGGTCACAATATGATAGTCTGTAAATTGCACATAAACAATGTTTTCTTGTAAACAATTATTGGATTTACATTTATTTATGCATATGCAGCCTATGCTCGTTGTTAAATGTAAATCCATCAATTTGAATTTCCAGACATTTCTAAATTTGCACTTACGAACATTTTAGTCATACAAAGTTTAGTGAAACGGGCCCCAGAACTCTATTCACTGATCCGGTGAGCACATACATTGATATACATAATACAACTTGATAATTTTGTGAGTCGATCATTGTTAATGTGTGTAAAATTAAATATTTTAGATTGATCTTTGTTTGGATTCAGAACTTTGTTTGCTGATCATGCGCTTTTCGATTTTGATAATAAAACTGGAAGCGCTCCATTTGGTCATTTCGTCACAATTTTTATATACAGTGAAACCTCTCTAAACCAGACACCCTGGGAGGTCGCCAGGGTGTCCGGGTTAGAGAAGTTTCACTGTAAATCAGACATTTGGTCATTCTGAGACATAGTTATGTGCTATGTGATCATGAACATGCATTATCACCTGAGTTAAATGACTAAGAAACCCATCAAAAATAAGATCACAGATGTTTCCATGGTGTCTGGTTTAGAGAGGTTCCACTGTGCATACTATACCATGTCATGGTGTGGTTTAGAGAGGTTCCACTACATACTACATGGTGTCTGGTTTAGAGACTGGTTCCAGAACTACTACATGGTGTGGTTTTTAGAGAGGTTCCACTGTACATACTACATGGTGTCTGGTTTAGAGAGGTTCCACTGTACATACTACATGGTGTCGGTTTAGAGGTTCCATGTACATACTATGTCTGGTTTAGAGAGGTTCCACTGTACATACTACATGGTGTCTGGTTTAGAGAGGTTCCACTGTACATACTACATGGTGTCTGGTTTAGAGAGGTTCCACTGTACATACTACCATGGTGTCTTTGGTGGATTTAGACAGGGTCCACTGTACATACTACATGGTGCTGGTTTAGAGAGGTTTCCACTGTACATACTACATGGTGTCTGGTTTAGAGAGGTTCCACTGTGCATAATACATGGTGTCTGGTTTAGAGAGGTTCCACTGTACATACTAAATGGTGTCTGGTTTAGAGAGGTTCCACTGTACATACTACATGGTGTCTGGTTTAGAGAGGTTCCACTGTGCATACTACATGGTGTCTGGTTTAGAGATGTTCCACTGTACATACTAAATGGTGTCTGGTTTAGAGAGGTTCCACTGTACATACTACATGGTGTCTGGTTTAGAGAGGTTCCACTGTGCATACTACATGGTGTCTGGTTTAGAGAGGGTCCACTGTACATACTACATGGTGTCTGGTTTAGAGAGGTTCCACTGTGCATACTACATGGTGTCTGGTTTAGAGAGGTTCCACTGTGCATACTACATGGTGTCTGATTTAGACAGGTTCCACTGTACATACTACATGGTGTCTGGTTTAGAGAGGTTCCTCTGTGCATACTACAACTGAATGCATTATGTTTTGACAATGGCTGGCCATACATGCAGGAACGATTGCAATGATCGTCGGGCGTTAACAATCATGCTATTTCGACTTCCTATGAGGATGTTTGTTAACGCCCGCCGATGACACGATGAAATGAATCGTTTTGTTGAACCTGTGGATAGGATTAATACAATTGACACAAGTCATACTGTGAATCTGCACAATAAAATGGGATTGTCAGCTGGAGAAGGGAGGACTTATTGAATTTAGACCAGTGTAGAGCTCGTTCAGGTAACCATTTCACCCCTAAGTAACTGGAATGGAATTTGATATATGTTAATTTTGAAACCAATCCAATTGTCACAAAATGATTTTCAGATCATTTATGAAAAGGCGGTGCTTTTGTTCTCAAAAATATGAAAATTACTTGTAAAAGTGCAGACATCTGGATCTACACTGTTTGCCAATATCACTATACAGGCCTGTGGTGTTGTAAGGGGTAAAGTATGGTATTGTTTCATGAGGATCAATTTTGTTTGAGCTTCATTTGTTTTATAACGATTATACAAATGTTTTCGTTGCAAAGGATGGAGGGGTGTACGGGTGGTCCGCAATTTAGGCAGATGCCGGAGTACACGGAGGAAACTCATTTGTCTGATCTGGTGACTACCATACCATCTCGCATACTGCCCTGGTCCAGGATTTAACCCGGGGCACGTTGTGTTTAGTAGTGGTTAGTAACCATTTTTGATTATCTGAATGGGTTAAATAGAATACCAGGCTTGTGTCTTTTGATTGCAAGTTTGATCAGGCTCGGCTCGGAAACGGTAGGCATTCCTACGCGTTTCCTAGCCTTGCCTGATAAACTTGATATCAAAAGACACTAGCCTGGTATTCTCTACATATAGATAGATGTCTAGGTGTATGTATGCTTGTCACAATGGTTATAAGATATGTATTGCCGGGTTGAAATTTGAATGCAGTCAATTGACTGCAATGCTATATAGTACAGTATATTTAACAATTGTGGTCACACATCAGGCAGGATATATGGGGAGAGTTGTGCAACTGGAAGAGATGAGCAATGAGAGTGGGTTGATAGTGGAGATATTCTGTGTTGATTTATATCTGATGCATGGTGAAGTAAGGCATCAGGTACGACTAAAATGCTTGTATGTGCAAGTTTGGAATCGTTTGGAAATTTCAATTGAGGGATTTACATTTATTGAGCATAGGCTGCATATGCAGCCTATGCTCAATAAATGTGAATCCATTAATTGTTTGCAAGAAATCATTGTTAATGTGAAATTTACAGACTATCATAAGTTTGCACTTACAAACATTTTAGTCGTAATATAAAGTTTAGTGAAACGGCCCCTTGGTGTGGTAGATATAAAATGTGTGTGGTAAATGAGAGAAAGTTATTAGAGAAAAATATATGAGAGACGCTCGCATGTGTTGATGATACGATTTCACTATCGAGATAAAAGACCCCGGGTTCGACGACAGGTAGCAGGTAACAGGTAAATGTATTCATAAGTTATAATGGTTCTTGGCAGTGCAAGTGAGGGACGATTGTGGAAAAAATCGCATATGAAATTTTTAACTATTGTACATAATGTACTCTCTCATAGAATGATCAAAATTGTTATTAGATGCATATAAAAACACTGTTTCATTGCACGAATGGGGCCGGCGTAGACCCTGATCTGACTGTGCGATTGCAGTCAGATCTGGGTCAACACTTGCCACATACGACACAAGCCACCTTTGTCAATTTACTAGCCCATTTACCGTTAAAAGTCTATCCTGGATGTATATATACATTATGCAGTATCTTCACATGTGTTCGCTCATTCCCTTTTATTACCACTGATTATATACGTTAATATTTCTTCACCTACTTTCGAATAAAGCTTTGAATGCTTCATTATTCTGAAATTCTGACACCTTAAGGTACTCTTTTGTCCTTTCACTTTTGTCATTTTCCCGATATTTAGATAAACATGCTGACAGTATGTAATTTTCTCATTTCGCGGTCTGTGATATATGCTCCTAAACTTTCCCATGGCCGTTGTGTACGCACATTGTCGCCAGGAGTATCTGGGTAAAAGTTTGCGGGCCAGTAATTTCGAGGTAATTATAGGGAATGGCGCTAAAGATTGGCAGTTTGTGAAATCGGATGCATTGAAACTCAGAAGTGCAAGTCGATTCCGTTTGAAAATCTGGAAAAGATAAATATTACTCTTGACTCAGTGATTGAAATGCTACCATTTTCACTTCTGTTTGCATTAGGGTATACCGTAATGTCTTTTTTTGTATGGAGAAAATGACGATTTGATTTGATGAGTTAAAAGTTAAAAGCGGGGAACCTGTGAGAACGTGTTTAAAAATGCACGCCTGTTTAATGATATGATGTACATGATGGTGTTTTTTTATGGGAAAATATTATTTATTGTGGCTATTAACCCTTAGAAGGCGGGAACCGAAAATTGTCTTCTGCTGTTGTTTCTTATTTTCTCTAAATAAAAACATGGTTTTGCAGCATTTTAGAATCATTTCCATTGGAAATGATTATGATTCTAAAGTGCTGTCAAACCATGTTTTCGATAAGAAAAAGGAAAAATAAACAGCAGACGACAACTTTTAATTCAGCACTGTAAGGGTTAAAGGAAGAAAACAAACAATGTATATATATATATATGATAGCAGTGATTAGCTACAACAAAAAGGGTTTTATTCATATTTTGTTGCGAAGGAAGCATTGCTTATGCTATATCCATGGTGGCAGCAGTGTCCGTCCGTCCATCTACAGGCTACAGGAGTGTGCTATTTGATTAGGAGTTACGTCACATCCCTTAAGCCAAATTTATCCAATCACAGCCACATAAAGTGGACACACTGTGAATCCATAATAAATTTGAGTCTCAAATATGCACAGAAAGTGATGAAACAGATTAGTAAAATCATTTTATTTGTAGATGTGTTTAATTTAATTCCTGCAGGTGGCAATTAGACTGTCCATTTTAGAATGTGTCTGGGATGGGGTTGCCCACCGCCTCCCCCCCCCCACCCCCTCCCCCTGGTGCATGTACAACATTGATAGGTGTACTAAGATCGCTTGTGTCAACATGGTTCACAGGGGTCACACCATCAGTGCAGTCAACTATATATCGGCAAGTAATTAATATTTTATTGTTTTTTTTTGCTTTCTATGAGATCAGCATGTGTGATTTTTCCTGCGGATACTGGGTAAAGTAATTTGCAATCAAACATGATATGACACACGCCATGTGATTTTATACCTAAGAAAATGTATATGAAAACAATATTTACAGAAACTATGATAGTTTCTGTAAATGACGTCAAAAGTTGATGAAAATTTCATAGCAAATGCGGAATTCTATTCCGCATTTGCTCTGAACATTTCGTCAAGTTTCGACATCATAAATCATAAATTTTGTAAATATTTTTCATGAGATATGGGACATATTCTTAGGTACAAAATCACATGGCTTGTTTCATATTTTTATATCTCTGTCCTTACACTCACCATGAGCATTTGTTGTATATTTTATACTTTGAGACGTGTTATGTACCAGGGGGCCGTTTCACTAAACTTCTTACGACTAAAATGTTCGTAAGTGCAGATTTAGAATAGTCTGTAAATTTCAATTGATGGATTTACATTTATTGAGCATATGCTGCATATGCAGCCTATGCTCAATGAATGTAAATCCAATACTTGTTTACAAGAACACAATTTTATTGTGAAATTTACAGACTATCATAATATTGCACTTACAAACATTTTAGTCGTACAAAGTTTAGTGAAACGGCCCCCAGCATTTCAATGACGTGGCCAGCAGTGTGTGAGATTGGTAGTGTGTTCATGCATTCTTCCACAGAAAAAAGCTTGATGATTTCTTCATTTAAAAAGTGGCCTAGAGGTTAGAACACCTGACTTCCAAACCGGAGGTTGTGGGTTCAAACCTTGCCCAAGGCGTGAAAAATATCTCGTGAAATAGTATTTCTATCCCACTGGTCTATCGGATGATACTTTAAACTGTGGTCCCCGTCTCTATATGACCTTAGCTGTTGCTGGGACGTTAAACCCACTCACTTTTTTCATTCAATTTCCTGAAATTGTGTCTATGACTGGAGAAATGGGGCATATGGGAGTTTTGACCAGTGTAGCTCCAGATCAAATATCACACTCCTGTAGCCTGATAACGATATAATTGCTTGTTAGGTGGCTTTTTTTTGGTGGCCATCTTGGATTTTGAAAAATGAAAGCGGTGTCCTGATCTTGTGAATTATGTTACTACATGCCATAAGTTAATACACATACAAAGAAATTATTTTATAAAAAAATTCAACAAGGTTTAATAAAAATATGTTCTTCTGCGACTGAACTATTCAACATAGTTCAACCAGAAAATCGCCGCATCTCATTCTGCATGTTAATTTGCATGTAATTTCATGTTTCTACTGAAGCAATTTCGCCAGCCACAGACCTTATCTGAACTCACACTCATCTTGTCAGATTCTATGATTTCCTTATCTCCCCATAATCAGCAGATCCATAATATCTGATAGTCTTTGATCTAGTGGCTCAGCTTCCACACTGCTGAATGAATCCACAAACCCATCCATGCTAGCTTACCTGTGATCTGTGATACCTGCCAGTTCTTAGTCTACTGTCTGTTTCACGAAACCTGCACACATTTTACTGCCATATAAACAATGCAAAAACAATATTTGTTTTGATAATATTAAATTTTATCAAAATTTAAAAATGAGCCTTCTTTTTATTTGCATTCTAGCGGCGAAAATATCCGCCAAACGAATTAGGAGTATATGTTTTATTTCTCTCTGTAAATATGTCTTGAAATTTCATTAGAATTGTGTCCTCTGGACACAATTCTAATGAAATTTAAAGACATATTCATGACATTTATAAGGAGAAATAAAAGAAAATATAATGAATTGTCATCTGCTATTTTTGAACTATTTATAGCCCACAAATTTCCCAGCATGCAAAGAGTTAATTGGGAACTCCACCAATGGCTCTGAATGCTAGGAAGTGAAATTGAAATTTTATATGGTTAACACCTTGGATATCAATATTTGTATCCGGATACATTTTCATGTCGCCCGGGTCGCATTGTTTCAACGAAAACTGTGTCTATGGTTAGTTTATTTACTTAAAAAGATTATTTTTCATAAACTATTCCGCTGATTGACAGATAGTTTCACTCGCTGTGCCTAATCTCGGCGAGAAGATTCCAAGTTAGCGTGTTTATGGATTAAACTATCGGAAATTTGATTATGATCCGTGAGACTCCATAAACACTGGTTTAACTCAACCACGTTTGAGGGAAAGTCAATTTGGGTTATGCAATGTTTGTATTGGCTTTTGCGGATTTAGATTTGACGTCCAATACCTATGGGGGCAATGGCATAAACTTGGTTCAATAATTTGAGGGTTGAGTGGGAAGGGGTGTTAGGAAGTGGCAAACATTGAGATTGAAGGGTAATTAAATGGAGGATCTATTATATATTATATTTATTAAGCAAGTATTCTGATTTTCATGAGAAAGCAGGCTATGCAGATAATTGTCAAAATAGCGGTATTAACCCTTTCAACCCTAAATATCTTTAATGGACTTTGATATGTTAATTAAAGGACCACTCCAATCGTCACAAAATTATTTTCAGACTGGTCCACTTATAAGGTGGTGTTTTTTTTTCTTCTAAAAAATATGAAAATTACTGCAGAAAGTGCAGATCATGATGAGACGGCTCGTTACGAGCCGGCTCATCTGGATCTACACTGTTTTCAAACACTACTAAAGAAGTTGAAAGTTAGTTGCATTTATTGTGTAGTGGTAGTTCTGAGTACACAACTCTAATTACATTTCATTACACTGCATTACATAAGAGTTATGATGGAGTAGTCGTTCCAAATGTGCAACCTGTTGCATATAAAGCGGAAACGTGCAGCTAAATGCAGTGATAACAGTGCTTAAACCATACATATTTATAACAAACAATGTTAATGCCCTCGTTGAAGATCCCTTACAATGCTGAATTAATTAATGTGTCGTCTGCTGAATATTTTTTATTTTCCATTTTTCTCATCAAAAAACTTGGTTTGGCAGCACTTTAGAATCATTTCCAATGGAAATGATTCTAAACTGCTGCCAAACCATGTTTTTACTGAGAGAAGAGACAATATGAATTAACAGCAGACGACTATTTTCGGTTCCCGCATTCTAAGGGTTAATGCTACTTGTCAATGCACATAACGGTGAGTTCTTATAATTCGTCCTGGATGATATAACTAAACAACTTTTCTATTTCTTACTACATGAATTACATGTATTGACAAACATAATTTTGAAATGAATATGAAAATGCAGGGGTTTCGATAAATTATACTGATTAAAATTAATTCAAAACATTTATGTCATATTTAGCGCAAATTGGCGCAGATAACATAGAAATGTGTTTTGAAGATGGACTATTTTGTAGTGAAATTGGAAATTAATTTGCCGTATTTGGGGGACAGTTCGCTAATTACCGGGAAATCTGTTTCCTTGCAGTTGAACAATGAAATGCTTATTTGCATTGCCGACAAACGAAACGGACCTTTGAACATTTGCGACCAGTATTGAGCCGAATCAACCTGTATAGTCACATAGTCTAATCGCAATCGGATATATTTGAAAGAAGCACTAGGCAGTCTTAAATAGCTGGGGATCAGACAGCGTAGGCCATGATCAGACTGCGCAGTCTGATCTTGATCTTGTCCTACACTGGTCTGCATAAGTCATAAAATAATAATTTGTAAATTTGCAAGAAGTGAAGACGGTTCTGTTTATTGTATTATTAATAATATAATTGACATAATGATACTGTCATAAATTATCGTGAATACAAGTGAATGGTTATGATATCAAGTCTCAGTGAAAGCCACGCCAAGAGATTTGTCCTTCAATACTGTAACCCTAAAACATCCAATGTGGCTGTGACTGGAGAAATGGGGCTTATGGGATTTTTTGTCCTGATCAAATAGTACACTCCTGTAGCCTTATATTGATATATATTGCTTGTTTGAAGGTGTTTCATTGATGGAATGGCGAGCAGTGCAGATCCTGATCAGCCTGTGCGGATGCACAGGCTGATCTGGATCTACACTGGTCGCAAAACCCATAAGCCCCATTTCTCCAGTCACAAATACAGATAAGATTTTGATCCATGTTTGAAAATATAATAAAGGCGAATATTCTTTGCATTCTGCTGATGGCTATCGCGAAAATTCACCCTAAATACGTTAATTTTCAATAGATCAATTTTCATTTCATATTTTATAAAATATTTTGAAGCTCAACGTAAATCACCGCCGATCAATGCTGTCGTAGCTCCTCCAATCATTTGGTGTATTAAAAAAATAAATTATTGTATTCTGCCCTCGTGGCGTGAAATTCTCGTTGAAAAGGAAAACCTTTTCTGGCTATTACAAATAAAGGATGTGTGAAAATAGGCAAATTTAATGCCTGATATTATCAGCATTTCATTTTTTTTGGGCATAGTTTGCAAGAAGTCGAATGAAAGCAGTGGCAATATATATAAGTAATGAGTGTTTTTGTTCAGGTAATTTTCAGTTGGAGGAGAAATTTTTATATTTATAGAATTCTTTATTTGTTATGTGGCATTTACAGAAAATACTGTATGGAGCTAGACTGGCCACAAATGCCATCAGTCCCATTTGTCCTGTAGTATACGCAGATCAGTATCTAGACTGGCCATAAATGCCATAATCCCCATTTTCCCGTCACATACGCAGATCAGTATCTAGACTGGCCACAACTGCCATAATCCCCATTTTCCCATCACATACACAGATCAGTATCTAGACTGGCCATAAATGCCATAATCCCCATTTTCCCGTCACATACACAGATCAGTATCTAGACTGGCCACAACTGCCATAATCCCCATTTTCTCCCGTCACATAGCAGAGATCAGTAGCAAGACTGGCCCACAAACTGCATAATCCCCCCCCATTTTTTCCCGTCACATACACAATCAGTTTAAGCTTAGACTGGCCACAACCTGCCATAAGAAATCCCCATTTATCCCGTTCACAACACCCATATCCAGTAGCTAGACTGGCCACAACTGCCATAATCCCCATTTTCCCGTCACATACACAGATCAGTAGCTAGACTGGCCACAACTGCCATAATCCCAATTTTCCCAATCACCCCATTTTACACCCAGATCAGTAGCTAGACTGGCCACAACTGCATAAATCCCATTATCCCCAACACATACACAGATCATACTAGACTGGCCACAAACAGCATAATCCCCATTTCCCGCACATACACAGATCATAGCTAGACTTGGCCACAACTGGCCATTAATCCCCCATTTTTCCCGTCACATACACAGATCAGGTAGCTAGACGGCCACCAACTGCCGATAATCCCCGTTTTCCCGTCCACAACAGCAGAGTCAGTAACTAGACTCTGGCCACAACTGCCATAATCCCCATTTTCCATCACAATAACACCCCAGATCAGTTAGCCCTGACTGGCCACAACACTGCCATAATCCCAATTTTCCCGTCCACATACACAGATCATATCTAGACTCTGGCCACAACTGCCATAATCCCCCTTTCCCCGTCACCATACAACAGATAGTAGCCTTAGACTGGCCACAACAAGCCAAATAAGCCCCAATTTTCCCGTCACATCACAGGATCAGTAGCTAGACTGGCCAAAAACTGCCATAATCCCATTCTCCCGTCACATACACAATATCAGTAGCTAGACTGGGCCCACAAAATGCCATAAATCCCCCATTTTCCCGTCACATACACAGATCGTAGCTTAGGACTGGCCCCCACCAACTGCCATAATCCCAAATTTTATCCCATCACATACAACAGTCAGAATCTAGACTGGCCACAAACTGCCTTAATCCCCATATTCCCTATCACAATTCACAGGATCAGTGTAGGACTGGCCACAACTGCCATAATCCCCATTTTCCCGTCACATACACAGATCAGTAGCTAGACTGGCCACAACTGCCATTATCCCCATTTTCCCGTCACATACACAGATCAGTAGCTAGACTGGCCACAACTGCCATAATCCCCATTTTCCCGTCACATACACAGATCAGTATCTAGACTCTGGCCACAACTGCCATAATCCCCATTTTCCCGTCACATACACAGATCAGTAGCTAGAATGGCAACAACTGCAATAATCCCCATTTTCCCGTCACTACATCAGTACTAGACTGGCAACAACCCCTTTTGAATCATTTTCGTACATACACAGTCTATCAGGTAGACTCTGGCCACAACTGCCATAATCATTTTCCCCGGTACATACATCAGGACAAGTAGCTAGACTGTCCACAACTGCCATAACCCCATTTTCTACAGTAGCTACTGGCACATGATCAGTCACATGAGCTAGACTGGCCACAACTGCCATAATCCCCATTTTCCCGTCACATACACAGATCAGTAGCTAGACTGGCCACAACTGCCATAATCCCCATTTGACTGTGACTGGAGAAATGGGGCTTATGGGTTTTGCTACCAGTGTAAATCCAGATCCACTTGTGCATCCGCTGTTAGCCACTGTTGTGCTTCTAGCAGCAATATAGATTGTTATCAGACTACAGGAGTGTCCTATTTGATCAGGAGCTACACTGGTCACAAATCCTATAAGCCCCATTTTTCAAGTCACAGCCGCACATAAGTTTATAATCACAATGATCGACATCTGCCATTAGATGGGTCACTGGTCAATCCTGGTTTCATAAGGATCTGTTTCTGCATAATTTGCTTGTGAAATCACCTGTTGATGCAGCTGATACCGCCCCTGATAGGTACTCATATGTGGCTCTCAGTGACCGGAGAAATAGGCTTATGGAATTTGTAACCGGTGTAGCTCCTGAACAAATAGCACACTCCTGTAGCCTGATAATGATCTGTAAGTGCTTGTTAGAAGCATGACAGGTGTTTCATTGATGGAATGTCGATCAGTGCAGATCCTGATCAGACTGTGCGGATGCACAGTCTGATCTGGATCTACATTGTTCGCAAAACCCGTAAGTCCCATTTCTCCAGTCACAGTCACATATTAAACAGAGAAACCATGTGTATTTTCATCGCACCATGACAAAAAAAGTAATTTTTATATATTTTAATGTGTTGTTCCATATATGACAATTTCTTTAACCTAACACTGTACAATAGCTTGTTAGGTACATAGGGAATACATTTTCGCTTTTCTTGGCCACATCCATGCATATGTAATGTATACTCTGTCCAGTTTAAACGGTAAACAATGTAGACACTGTCAGACTGCACAGATTCGCACACTTAGTCGACCTAAGTCGCAAAAGCTATAAAAGCAATAAGCTCAGATTTATCAAATCCCATCACATATCTAGCAGCACCTTCGTGATAACCGAGCTCAACATATTTTATGCTTTCGATAATTTCTCCGATTTCGTTTTTTTGCCTTCTGTCTGGAATATCTGCGAGAAGCGTGCCTCCGATTACGGTTATCTAAGCCATTACACGGTTCATTGTCCCATGATGTGTGCACGCACTGTGCGTTTTCTGCAACACGTTTTTTACGAGGTTATTTAATCCATGCAGTACAACTGTATTCATGTGTTCTATGTTATCCTGATAAACATGCATTCTTTTTCATTCGTGGCAACTGTACTAATCGAGAGAAGAAATATTGTGTATTACAAATTACAGTACAATCACCCTGAACCGGACACCCCTGGGGTCCCCCCCAGGGTGTCTGGTTTAGCGAGATTCCACTGTAATGTTGGTATTAGTTCTGAGCACATAGCTCTAATTACATTTCAGTACATTGCATTACATAAGCGTTATGACGCAGTAGTCTTTTCAAATTTGCGTTTTTTGTTCTCTTTCTACCTCATATTGTAGAAGTTTCTCTCAATAACAATATAGCGAAGTATGAACATCAACACCCTGCTATATGCGGGAAATGTAAATGCTATTTGCGTAATTTTTTACCGTTGACTGGTGTAGCGATAAAGTGCAACCTTTTGCCTATAAAACGAAAAGCGTGCAGCTATGTTGGTATATGAACACTTGAGGACATGCTGTTGTGCTTTGCAAACAAGAAAATGTATTGTTGCATATACATTACAGTGAAACCCATCAAATGAAGCAAATTGGTGGCTGTGACTGGAGAAATAGGGCTTATCCAGATCAGTAGAGATGCACAGTCTGATCAGGATCAGCACTGTTCGCCATTCCATCAATAAAACGCACATCATGCTTCTAACAAGCACCATAGATTGTTATGAGGCTGCAGGAGTGCATTGTCACAACATATACTTTTGATTAGAAATGAAAAAAATAGCAGTAATATATTTAGAAATGTTCATACCCGTATATCGGTAGTAACATGCAAAGTAGGAAAGCACATCTGACATATTTTCTAAACTGGTAAGTTAAGGTGCGTAATTTGATCAACTTTGGGGGAATTTTGTTATTTCTTCACCAAAAATGGCAAGTTGGGAGTGCTTTAGAATCGTCTCATTGAGATGATTCTAAAGAACTCCTAACTTGCCATTTTTTGGTTAAGAACTAAGAAAAATACCTCGAATATTTGGTCAAATTACGCATCTTAACTGGAGCTCTGCCGGTACCTGATCAGTACCTCTTTAACATTACATAGATCAGTACCTCTTAAACATTACATAGATCAGTACCTCTTAAACATTACATAGATCAGTACCTCTTTAACATTACATAGATCAGTACCTCTTTAACATTACATAGATCAGTACCTCTTAAACATTACATAGATCATTACGATCCTCTTTAACATTACATAGACGTCTTTCTTACATACATTTATACATAGTACCCTCTTAAACATCATATATCAGTCCTCTTTACATTACATAGATCAGTACCTCTACATTAACATAGATCATACCTCTTTAACATTACATAGATCAGTTCCTCTTTAACATTACATAGATCAGTCTACCTCTTAAACATTACATATATCAGTCTACCTCTTTAACATTACATAGATCAGTACCTCTACATTACATAGATCATACTTTAAATTACATATCAGTTACACATCTTAACATTACAGTACATTACTAATCATACCTCTTAACATACATAGATCAGTACATCTTTATCATTACATATTCAGAATCAGTTTCTTACTCTACTTATTACATAGATCAGTACTCTTACATACATTATATCAGTACTCTATTACATAGATCAGTACCTCTTTACATTACATAGATCAGTACCTCTTTAACATTACATAGATTCAGTTACTAGACATAAACCTCTTTCTTCATCAGATTCAGTCTACCTCTTAAGCTAAACTGGACTTACTGTATATATTTGAAGTTCTTTTCCAAAAGGTACAGTTGGCAATTGTATCAAGCATAGCCCAAGTGCAGTCTGATCACGGCCTGCATTGTTTGCAATTCAGCCAAAACATATTTGCTATGTCTCAAGATAACAGTTTTGATCGCGTTCTGCATGTGTGTGTCAAATATACACAAAATGATCAGGATCCACACTGGTTACAATAGTGATATCGTCCCTTTTCTGTATGTGTGGCTCATTTGAAGTTCTTTCCAACCAACCCATCAAAAGAAAACGAATCAGAGTATAATTTGGCAATAGATAGAGGAAATTACATAGAAAGCTGTCTTAATCATCTATTACTTAATTTGAATTTCATTTGGTGTACATGTAAATTAATTTATCATAAAGCGAACATCTACACAGCCGCCAATATATAATTAGCAAGACTTGAAATATGTATTTCTATGAGCAGAACTAATCGCTGGTAAACAAGTGGAAACACAATCAATCGCGCATCGTGAAAATGGACCACACTGGTGATTTGAGACCAGGTTGTGTTTATGTTGATGACCAAATGCAAGACAATGGTGATGATTTCGGCAGATAATTTAGTTTCATTAGAGTATAAGTTGGTTTTATCCCGTCAACACAGTGACCCAGACCAGCCTGTGCATCCGCAAAGTCTGATCTGGGTCTACACTGGTCGCCATTCAGTTGGTGAAGCACACATCATGCGTCTACAAGTTGTCTAGATCCGTGTCGAGACCGAGAGTGCACAATTAGATATGGAGATAGGACATGACGACAGATGCCATAAGCCCCATTTCTCCAGTCGCAGAGATCTGGAGTTAGAACATGACCACAAATTCCATAAGCCCCATTTATCCCGTCAGTTGTGTTAAAATTCCAGCAATTGGTTCCATAAGCCTGGTTGACTATCTTTATATAACAAACCACTTTCACTCACCACCATCCTCTTCCATTTATTATGTTGATGAGACGCTAAACCCCATTTCACCGCGGAGATCGTTACATCTACGTTTGCCAAGATCTCGACGATATGACTTCACACTGCATAATTAACACCCACCTTTTCCCTGCAACTCGCGCCTGACAGGTGTCTTTCCTGTCCGTGCTGGCAGCTTTATGGCGGGTTTACTGCCAGTACATACGGCACGCTGATATCAGATAGGACTTCCTGTGCGTTTCACTTTTGACGCCTATCTCTTAATATGATTAAATGTATAAAATACAAGTCTCTGTTTTATGCCACTTTTCATGATAATCTCAAGTTTATATTTTACCTATTTTTTATACAACCCCCGCTGGTGGCTTATCTTGCGGCTGCTGGTTAAACACACGCAAGTCCAGTTGAACGACTAGCTTTAAGATTCAGATCACATCATTTCATCAAAATTGCTACAGACTTATCTTTGGTTCTGATTTCAAATAAAGTGGGATGTTCCGTATACATGTGATATATTCCCGTTGCTACCGAGCAAGGGAACAGGTTCATGTGCGAACGGTAAAACACGATGTGGAGACCTTGGTGATATATTTGTGTATTTTCCGAAAGTTGGAATATTTGTAACTGATATATACTGATTGGTAATTAAATTTAATTAATGAATATCAGCTTTTTTAATTAAATTAAACGTTTCATTGTTGTCTATGATGATGTGCCATTAATTGATTTTGTTGTAATATGATTTGCAATTGATTTAACCCTTACACTGCTATCTTAATTTTTTTGTCGTCTGCTGTTTATTTTCTATTTTCAATTTTTATCATCGAAAACATGCTTTGACAGCACTTTAGAATAATTTACAACATACTTTGACAGCACTTCAGAATCATTTCCATTGGAAATGATTCTGAAGTGCTGTCAAAACATGTTTTTATTCAGAAATAAGGCAAGATATAAAAGCAACAGCAGACGACAATTGTTGTGTGTAGCGGTCTAAGGGTTAATGAGAGTATATTTGAAGTGGTCGGTGGAAGAAGGGGGCTAACTCCATAAGGAGTTCATAAATCTGAACTTTAATCACCACTCATGTACCTCGGAGATCTCCCCCTTCTGCCATTGACCTCTTCAATTTATTGCTCTAATTCTAATGATATAAGAATGTATGTCTGTCAATATCATTAATAAGGTGCAAAAACACTATTGTTTTTCCTTTAAAAATGTGTTCACATATTTTACTGCTTATTATACAAATATGTGTGTGTCATAAATAAATTACATACATTTAGTATTCTTTATTGCTTAAACTGTGTTTTTGCAGTAATAACACAATTTGTATTTAAAATCATAATACACTAGAAAACAATTCAGGTTATCAGTAAAGGGTTCAATGTATGTTGCTATGCTTATGCAATGAATAGAATGTAACATCTGCTATGATTTATTATGATATTTATTAAACTCGTCTGATTTCAGACAAACAGTTTAATAAATCTGAACTTAAATCACCACTCTTCTATGCAAGCTCGGAGAAAACATTCTGAACCAGTATAAATATATTATTCAGTTATTTTTCATCAACCGTTACTGTAATAAAGAAAATTAATTTAACCCTTACTATGCTGAATTAAATTTTGTCGTCTGTTGGAAATATTTTATTTTCAATATTTCTCGATAAAAACATGTTTTGGCAGCACATGAGAATCGTCTCCACTGGAGACGATTCTCATGTGCTGTCAAAACAGGTGTTTTTTTTGTAAAGAATTAAGGCAAAAATGAAAAAACAGCAGACGACAATTTTCGTCTCCCGCATAGTGAGGGTTAATGAATAAATGTTAAAAATCATGACACATGCTGACCAATAGTCGGTCTGTTCCGTTGTGGAAATATCATAGTCATTCAATGAAACAAACGAGTGTATGTTTTCATTATCTCTATATAATCGTGGGCAATATCAATATCGTACAGTGAAAGTTTTTGACATTCTTGTTCAAGGCTGGCAGTAACAAAACCTTTGATGGCAGATCTTGATATTCAGATCTGGCCGAGTTAAGAAATTGTTCATCTGGGTGAAATATAAGGTCGGCGGAAATATTAAATTGAAATTATTATTTTTAAAAAGTTCTTATTCTTTTATACGAACGCGTGTCATTAATAGCTACCATTGTATGTGTAACATAACTTAATTGTTGTTGATCAATTTCGCTCATTTCACTTATAATACAGAGGTCACGATGTTTATTTGACAAGTATGTATTTATTAATAATCTAATCATGACACGATTGTCTTTTTCTCCGTGGCAGGTCGAAGGTGTTTGGAGCGTCGATTACATTCCGAGAGGAACGCGATTTGGACCTTTGAATGGGGAGATCTTGACGAAGGAACCGCCGCCAAAGCAAAGCAGCACCAACAGAATCGGTCTCTGGAAGGTAGGACCTTTATTTTATTACATTATTAACCCTTAGACCGCTACACACAACAATTGTCGTCTGCTGTTGCTTTAATATCTTGCCTTATTTCTCAATAAAAACATGTTTTGACAGCACTTCAGCGTGTTTTTGATGATACAAATGGAAAATAGAAAATAAACAGCAGACGGCAAAAAATTAAGATAGCGGTGTTATAAGGGTTAACAAATCATTCTACATGTAGTTAGATTAACAAGCTAAATGTGTGACGAGACTAACCAAACATGATGAGATTAATAAATAGAAAACACCAGTCTAGTGTCTTTTGATATCAAGTTTATCAGGCAAGGCTTAGGAAACGTTTCCAAGCCGAGTCTGATATATTTTATTTCAAGATACATTAGCCGAATAATAGTAACCGTTTTCATGCTGAGGATACGCCATTATGTTTGCGGAAAATCCTAAATATTTTCCTTCTATGCGCTCAGAAGTATATGTCACGACCACCATTTGTAAACACAAGATTCGGTAACAACATTATTCTATATTTGTCTCACTTTTCCACTGGATATTTGTCCGTATATTATTCTATTCAAAAACATGATTTGCCATTAACCCTTAGACCACTAACTACACAACAATTGTTGTCTGCTGTTGCTTTTATATCTTGCCTTATTTCTGAATAAAAACATGTTTTGACAGCACTTCATAATCATTTCCAATGGAAATGATTTTGAAGTGCTGTCAAAGCATGTTGTAAATTAGTCTAAAGTGCTGTCAAAGCATGTTTTTGATGATAAAAATGGAAAATAACAATGGAAATGATTCTGAAGTGCTGTCAAAGCATGTTGTAAATTAGTCTAAAGTGCTGTCAAAGCATGTTTTTGATGATAAAAATGGAAAATAGAAAATAAACAGCAGACGGCAAAAAATTAATATAGCGGTGTAAGGGTTTCTCTTGACTACTATAGATATATGTTTAACCCTTAGAATGCGGGAAACGAAAATAGTCGTCTGCTGTTGTGTTATATTTGATCCTCTTTCTCAATAAAAGCATGGTTTGACAGCACTTTAGAATCATTTCCATTATAAATGATTCTAAAGTGTTGTCAAAACATGTTTTTTATATGAAAAATGGAAAATAAAAAATAAACAGCAGACGACAAAAAATAATTCGGCACTGTAAGGGTGAACAGAAAGAATGGCCAAGGAATACTGAGAACTGTTAGAAAGTAGAACCTCTGAGAACTGTTAGAAATTAGAACCACTGAGAACTGTTAGAAATTAGAACCACTGAGAACTGTTAGAAATTAGAACCACTGAGAACTGTTAGAAATTAGAACCACCACAAACATTCAGCCATTTGGCAGCGGCACTGTTTACAAGTTCACTAAAAAAAAATTTGTTGTTATTCAAAGGAGTAGATTTTTTTTCTTGTATTTTAATGTTTGCATGAAAATGTGGAGGAAAAAAATATGACAGATATTTCCAATATAAAGGAAATGAAAAGATGCCATGAAGATTTTGGAGATCCAGCCGTACCTTCACTGTCTGTTCACAAAAGATTAATTTCTCGCATAGAATATACCGAAATTTAAATATGATTCAGTCTATTAAATCTTATAAAATGCTATAAATATTAACTAAGCTGTGTACCTCATTAAGAATAATGATTATACATTCATTGTACAATGATGTCGGAGGTCAAATGTAAATTTTAAATTTCACTTAAAATTTCTATTGAAAGTGAGAAATATGCTTAAACTTGGTCGGAAATTTATGTGGAAAATTTGACGTGTGACATGTTTTGACTGCATTTGAAATTTCTCAATTCTTTGTTATGATTGTGTGTCCATAGTAGGAAATGACGGCTTAGTAACAAAATCTGCTGTCTGTTTTCATGGTGGTTAACCATTACTACGCTGAATTAAATGTTGTCGTCTGCTGGAAATGTTTTATTTTCAAATTTCTCGACAAAAACCTGGTTTTGACAGCACATTGCTGGAGACGATTCTCATGTGCTGTCAAAACCAGTTTTTTGTTAAGAATTAAAGTAAAAATGAAAAACAGCAGACGGCAATTTCCGTCAACAGCGTAGGAAGGGTTAATGTACGACACACACATCTGTCGCCGATTTCACCAAAATTGCAAAGTGTACTTATCTTGCTAAGTACACTTTGAGAGAGACAAGCTGTTGGTCAGCTGACTTCATATATATATATATCACATGGGATTGTGTACCTAAGAACATGTGTGATATCTCATGAGAAATATTTACAAAATTTACGATATTTTCCGTACAGGAAGTCGAAATTTGACGAAATTTTCATGGGCAATCATCTTTCGACGTCATTTACAGAAAATATCACAGTTTCTGTAAATATATTTCATGAAAAATCGCACATGGTACAAAATCACATGACTGGTCTGATATTATCACATTTGATCATGAAATCTTGAGACACCCTGGCACACTAGCTCAAGTTACAAGAGAATGAAATTACTATCTAGTCAGAGCTCCAGATAAGGAATTACTAATTGAGTATTGTCACTCCATCATTTCTGAAGCAACTGGGTATTTCAAAATTTTAATTGGGTAAGCTGCGTATTTTCTCTTATACCCTATTCAAATTGCCAAAAACCCAATTGAAATCAGATGTAGCAAGTATCAAAAAGCAATTACAATTTTGTGGTACATTTATCATGCTGCAGAAAACAATAAACAGACCACAAATATAGCATATTTTTCTTATTTTCCATGCAAACACATCTTGAGAAATTGCTTCACAAATGATGGAGTGAAAATACTCAATTACTAATTCCTTATCTGGAGCTCTGGTGTACGCTTTGACTAATAACAATTACGCGGAAGTTATAATAATATGTCCAATGATGTCCATAAATACAAGCATAAATATTTATGCTTTGACAAAGTGCAAGTGAATGGGTGTAACGTCCCAGTAACAGCTAAGGTCAGTTATAGTCTGTTTCACGAGAGCTGCCCAAATTTTACGGCCATATAAACAATTCAAAAACAATATTTATTTCGATAATATTAAATTAAAGGAAAATTTAAGAATGAGCCTTCTTTTTATTTCGTGAAATTTTGTCGAATTTGTTCACATTATCTCACATGATCTATCCCTTAACCCTTACTACGCTGAATTAAATGTTGTCGTCTGCTGGAAATGTTTTATTTTCAATATTTCTCGACAAAAACCTGGTTTTGACAGCACATTAGAATCATCTCCAGTGGAGACGATTCTTGTGTGCTGTCAAAACAGTTTTTTGTTAAGAATTAAAGCAAAAATGAAAAACAGCAGACGGCAATTTCTGTCAACAGCATAGGAAGGGTTAATATAAGCTTTCTTTATCAAATGATTTGACTGCTGTCAATTCAATCCATGATCTCTTCTAATATCTCAATACTAAGTATAATAAATATACCATGTACCTTAACCCTTAAACCGCTATCTTACTTTTTTGTTGTCTGCTGTTTATTTTCTATTTTCCATTTTTATCATCAAAAACATGCTTTGACAGCACTTTAGAATTGATGTGCAATGATCATACATTATAATCTGGCGAAAATAATATTTTTTCAGGTTACGCATTTAATTAGTACAAATAATTAAAAAACATCATGCCTCATTTGCATATGAAAATAGTCTGATACCACCATCTCCCTACTAGTGAGCCGATTCTATGCCCTTAAAGTGTCCATGTTATCATGCTATGTCCTCATATGTGGCTGTCACCACTCGACCATCAATACTGGCAGAGTCAACAGTTGTTATAATGTTCTCAACAAACACATTTTCCAGTTAATCTCAAACAGCTAACAATAGGATGCTGATTTATAATGGCAGCGATTCGTTTCTGACCTAAAAGCATCCGACACCAATCGGTCAGTCGATTGTTTTCGCATGATTTAATTGATATCACCCTATTTGCTGAAACAGGTAGAAAAGTGAAAATAATCATAAATAATCTCACTTTTCAATACATAACGTATTCATAGACAATCGCGTTATATTTTCCCATTGTGTTAACGAATGCAACGGAAACTCTGTCAGCAGTAAATATGAATTTCCATAAAGGAAAAGATACCTTGAAATGTTTGCAACCAATGTAGACCCAGATCAGACTGCACTGTGTGTCTGATCTGGGCATACACTGGTCGTCATTCCGTAAACAAAACAAGTATGCACAGTTTTATAACCTCAAAGATTTTGAGGATGCATTCTGAATAGGATCTATGTTCCTTGTAGACTTTTTAGGGTGTTTTTTATTCGTCAGGAGTCCATTTGTGTTCGCTCGAAGATTCTAAGTGGTCCGTATTTATTGCTGTCTTGCATCCAGCGATTTCAGAACGATAAGTTTGATTGAATGTTTGAGCCCGTTTTTCCTTGACAATTGTTTTTGTATACAGGCAATCTATGGACTGCGCTCTTTTTGTCCTCTGACAGTTAGTTACTATAGCTAACAAAAATGACGATGTTTATGGGGAACCTGAAATATGGTGTGTCGATTTTGAAGGCAACCGAATGAAGTAATCTCATTTTCGCTGATAAAACATTCATTTTGTGCAATTTGTGGTTTTATTTTCATTGCCTGGCTGTAACACTAATGTAGTGATTTTATTTAATGGGTTTTAGTTTTAGCGGTTAGTCTCCCGGGTTATATGGTAGTTTTGTCATTCGTTCCGTTTGTCCGTCTGTCTGCCAACAAAGGTGGGCTTAGATTAACTAATTCTAATGTGTTGCATATAGTATACAATCGGACCAAATTTGCAGATTGTTTGCCTTCTATTAGATTAACTCTTTGCATGCTAGCAGTGAAAATATGTGCCAAACGAATTAGGAGTACAAGTATATGTTTTATTTCTCTCTGTAAATGTGTCTTGAAATTTCATTAGAATTGAGTCCTCAGGACTCAATTCTAATGAAATTCCAAGACATATTCATGATATTTACGGGGAGAAATACAAGAAAATATGATGAATTTTTGTCCGCTAGTTTTGAACTGTTTATAGCCCACAAGTTTCCCAGCATGCAAAGAGTTAATTTAAAGTCCCAAAATTTAATTATTGACAAAACGGCATTGCCTTTCTGTACATTTTTTCTTGATTTTTAAATGGATACTTTTTTTCTTAATTAATTCCCATATTTGTCGCAATGTGTCATTCTGTAAGCTTGTGAGGTGATTAAATTCACAACTGCTTTTCTTTTGAGAATTGTGAAAGTGTTAATTTGAGATAATTATTTGAATAAAAATAAATACACTTACACTGCTGAATTAAATTTTGTCGTCTGCTGTTTGTTTTATTATTTTCCAGTTTCTTCATCTAAAACATGGTTTGACAGCACATTAGAATCATTTCCTTTGGGAAAGAAGGCACAATCAAGGTTTATCTGTGATTGAGGCATTCACCTATTCAAAGACATACATTTGTATGTTTTGTGATCATGAACAGACATTATAATCGTAGATAAATGACAGCGAAACACATCAAAATAAAGCATATGTTTTTTAAAGTGCCCTGTTAAGAGATGTTCCATTGTATATATTTGCTTTATGCTGGAACTCACCAAGTGGTTATAACACTTTTGCTGATCTAGATAGATCTCTAATTATTTTAGATAAATCATACGGCAAGTGTGCTTTTGATATGAAGAGAATTTTCATTAATATTTTACAGAGACCGACAGCTGTTTTCCTTCAAAAATGTATTTGTACTATAAATCCACGTAAGATATATGTGTGATAAGGTTTTGGCTTGTAGGAGAAAGTAAGCTGGCCGAATTTGTGTATCCGAAATCTGGAGATTTTCGTTTCAGATACTTCAGTCATCCTTAGAAGATAGTAAAGTGGAAATTAATAATCTCAGTAATGGCAAAAATGCCCTATGTGTATTTTTGTATGTTCCTGTGTTAGTTCTGAATCTACATGCTCTCTCCATGGTGAGCCATTTGTACAGTCGAACCTCCCCGAACGGCCACCTCTCTACAACAACACCCTCTATAACAGCCGCTATTTTATATCCCAAATGGATATTCCTCTGTATCTAACCCTTAGATTGCTGAGCACGAAAATTGTCGTCTGCTGTTGCTTTTGCCTTCTTTCTCAATAAAAACATGTTTTGACAGCATTTTAGAATCATTTCCAAAAAAATAAACTGGACGCCAAAATTGAATTCAGCATTAACCTCCCTACAACAGCCACCCCTCTACAACAGCCAGTTTTGTGTCTTCCCATGGGTGGCTGTTGAAGAGAGGTTGTACTGTACATTTATTACTAGATTCCTTGTTAACCCTTAGACCACTACACACGACAAGTGTCGTCTGCTGTTGCTTTTATATATTGCCTCATTTCTCAATAAAAACATGGTTTGACAGCACTTCAGAATCATTTCCAACGGAAACGATTCTTCATTTCCAATGGAAATGATTCTAAAGTGCTGTCAAAGCATGTTGTAAATTATTCTAAAGTGCTATCAAAGCATGTTTTTGATGATAACAATTGAAGATAGAAAATAAAGAGCAGACGACAAAAAATTAAGATAGCGGTGCAAGGGTTAACTCCTTACATATTAACGGTGAAATAACAGCCAATACATTAGGAGATTTTTGTTCTTATTTCTCTCTATAAATGTGGGTGGCAGGTTGGAGCATGCGATGGGTAATTTAACAATCAGGGTTCATCCTAATTACCGGAATCCCGACCGGAGACCTGGTTTGGCCCTCACGTACATTGTTGACATTCTTGTATGTGACAGTTTAATCTGGTTATACTCCTTATATGAGTATTACGATTATTCGTACTATTGGGAAGTGGCCTCTAAATAAAAAGGGTACATGAGCACACGACGGCATGGCAAACAATAAATTAGTTGTAGTTCAAATATTGAATTTTTAATAAATTAATTTATTAAAAATTCAATATGTGAACTATAACTATTACATATCAAAACCCACCTGAACTTAACTCTTTGCGTGCTAGCGGCGAAAATATCCGCCAAACGAATTAGGAGTATATGTTTTATTTCTCTCTGTAAATATGTCTTGAAATTTAATTAGAATTGTGTCCTCTGGACACAATTCTAATGATATTCAAAGACATATTCATGCACAAATTTCCCAGCATGCAAAGAGTCAACACCCAGCCCGGGCATGTAGTAGAATCAGTGCAGTAACAGTAGGTAACTCTGTACGCAGGTTTTCCAAGACAACGAGGTGTGCCAGTTTATGGACGTGAGCGACACGAGCCGCAGCAACTGGATGCACTACGTGAACTTCAGCTACCACTCGGCCCAGCAGAACCTGATCGCCTGCCAGATCGACTACAGTATCTACTTCTACACTATCAAGCCGATCCCCCCGAACACGGAGATACTCGTCTGGTACTGCCGCGAGTATGCCGAGCGCTTGAATATCCCGACCACCGGCGAGGAAATGTTGGAGACGTGGAGTAAGTTTGTTCTTGTTGTTGCTGTTGTTGTTGCAGTGAAAATGTATCACTGCTTAGCTTTGCTCACTGTGTACGGTTACGAGAGTATGTAGAGCAGTTGAATTGACTGGCGAGAAAATGTTTTGAGACATCAAGTGAGTTTGTTGTTGTTGTTGTTGTTGTTGTGGCATGTGCTTGTGGAAATGTAGCACCTCTTTACGTCCTGAAACATGCACAGGCTATTGCGGTGTCTTATATACTGCCACGGTGAACTTTGACAGCCAAATAAAAAAGCCAGAATAGTTGTGCTGTGGTACATTGTACAGTTAACTCCTTATATTTGGCATACATCTAGTATGGAAATTTTGAAATACCTTCTTTTCTAATTTTCTTATTTCTCAACGACAGTATATATGTTGTGTCTTTATTTCAAATCTGAAGTATATGTTGTGACCACCATTTGAACAGTCACAACAAAATTATTAGAGATTTTTCGGTATTAAAATGGTGTATCTCGGAACGAAATGAGCTATGTACATGTATATCTGTAGCCTATTTCACCAACATTGCAAAGTATACTTATCTAGCAAAGTATACTTATCTAGCAAAGTATACTTATCTAGCAAAGTATACTTGGAGGGAGAAATTTTCAATTTAAGGATAAATCTATTGATTTTTATTATACTGAATTTATTTTGGCTGTGATAATGTAATAAATTCAGTATAATAATTCTGCATACATTTAATCATCAATATATTTAATCATCATATATATGCAGTCGTTATTTCTACATTAAATAATGCATTTTGGGAAAAAATAAATGATTACTCCCTCAAAGTATAATTTTGATGAAATCGGCTACAGGAGAGTAGCGAATAATATAATTGCTGCTCGACAATGAGTGAAATACAGTTGTGGCAAGTGCAGCTCGTCATTCGTTAGCGCGGTCCTGCAGGATAATTAGGATCTACACCATCTAGGTTGGTCAGGGTCTTCACTGGTCGAAAAGGCCGTAAGCCCCGTTTCTCCAGTATGCATGGTTTTGTCGCCCGCATGTGACTGTGACTGGATCAATGGTGATTTACGGCCTTTGTAACCAGTGCAGTCCCAGACCCAACCTGCTCATCCATGCAGTCTGAAATCAGTCCAGAACTGTGCTGTTTGCCAGTCAAATTTTGAATAGTCCATCACGCTTATAACAAGCAGAAATTATCTCTCTATCAGGCTGTAGAAATCAATTGCTCTGGCATATCAGAAGCTATACTGGTCACAAACGTCATAGGCCCTATTTCTCCAGTCACAGAAACATATTTATCAGGAGAGCAGTATAATGTAATTGCCGCTTTTCATCACGCGTCCTCAGATTACGGGGAGAAATGAAAGTTAGTTGAAAACCTGTTGCATCTAGTGATGGAACGGCAATCATCGATGGATTAGGTTACGTACAAAACGTGTTGCGACTAATATCGGAGCATACTTTATGCATAGAATTCATTATTGACGTAGAAATTTTGAAAAATGATATGAAAAATAATATGCATGTGGTAACTTGGTAAATTGTGCGATGAATGGTTTTGGGATAGCAGACCATGAAAATTTGTCTATTTAAGAACATTATTTATGGTTAAATGATTTGATTATTGACTCGTTCATTAATGCTGTGAAAGATGGCTGGTCACATTATAGGCATAGCACAATATTGTGTTTAAACAAATAACTAAATATATATTTTCCGTGAAATTAAACGTTTAGCCCTTTCAACACCACAGGCCTGTATATAGTGGCTTTGGCAAACAGCTAGTGTAGATCATCATGTTTTTGAGAACAAAAACACCCCCTTTTTAGCTCACCTGAGCGAAGCTCATGTGAGCTATTGTTACCGCAATGTGTCCGTCGTCCGTCGTCCGTGAACATTTTGAAACGTCTTCTCCTCGATAACCATTGGGCCTATAGTCACCAAACTTTATGGTCATGGTCCTTAGTAGGGGGATTACAAAATTGTTAAAATGACGTCATTACGTAACCCAAGATGGCCGCCGTCTATAAATAGCATAAATTCTTCAAAAATCTTCTTCTCAAGAACCGCCAACCGGATTTGGACGAAACTTGGTAGGAATGATTGATGTACAATGCTCTTTCAAAGTTGTTAAAATGGTGACCCCGGGGTCAAAAATGGGCGTGGCCCGTGGGGTCATATTGGGGTCAAATTTTATTTTTGACTGAATATGGTCATGTTATATATCAAATCGAAGGTATCAATGAGGCGATCACTTTGGTACATTTTTTTGTCGAAATCGGATGGTTATGTCATCCAAGATGGCCTCCGAAATGTCAAAAGGTCGTTCTTTTATTAGAGATTTAAAAATTCTTCTTTACATGAACCGCTTGGCTCATGGTTGCCAACCTTAAAAGTTATGGTCCATGGGTGAAGCCTTTTCAGATTTGTTAAAATGGAGGTCATCGCTAATCCAAGATGGCCGCCGTCTAAAAATAGCATAAATTCTTAAAAAATCTTCTTCTCATGAACCGCTTGCCGGATTTCGACGAAACTTGGTAGGAATGATTGATGTACAATGCTCTTTCAAAGTTGTTAAAATCGTGACCCCGGGGTCAAAAATGGGCGTGGTCCGTGGGGTCAAATTTTATTTTTGACCAAATATGGTCATGTTATATATCAAATCGAAGGTATCAATGAGGCGATCACTCTGGTACATTTTGTGTCGAAATCGGATTGTTATGTCATCAAAGATGGCCGCCGAAATTTCAAAAGGTCGTTCTTTTATTAGAGATTTCAAAATTCTTCTTCACATGAACCGCTTGGCCCATGGTAGCCAAACTTAAAAGTTATGGTCCATGGGTGAAGCCTTTTCAGATTTGTTAAAATGGAGGTCATTGCTAATCCAAGATGGCTGCCGTCTAAAAATAGCATAAATCCTTAACAAATCTTCTTCTCGTGAATCGCTGGCCGGATTTCGACTAAACTTGGTAGGAATGATCGATTTACAATGCTCTTTCAAAGTTGTTAAAATGGTGACCCCGGGGTCAAAAATGGGTGTGGCCCGTGGGGTCAAATTGGGGTCAAATTTTATTTTTGACCGAATATGCTCATGTCATATATAAAATTGAAGGTATCGATGAGGCGATTGCTCTGGTGCAATATTTGTCGGAATCCATGATGGCCATTTATTCAAGATTTTGAACGTCTTTTTCTCAGGAACCACATGGCCGATGCTGGCAAAACTTCATAGGAAGTTAAGATCCTTGCGTGAAGCATTTTCAGATTTGGTAAAATGAGAGTCGTCGCTTAATCCAAGATGACCGCCATCTAAAAATAGCACAATTTTTTTAAAACACATGTCACATTCTCCTCTGGTGTTCATGGAGTCAGGTGAGCGAATTAGGGCCATCATGGCCCTCTTGTTTATAAATAATGTGAATATTTTGGAAAGTGCACATTTATTGTTATCTTGCTGAAATAACATAAACGTAGTTGGAACATATTTATGCAAATAATATCGAATTACAGCTCCTTTTCCTATGTCGGACACAACCTTATCTAACAAATGAAATAATGTGTTTAAGGCTCGAACGTCAATATTGTAGTGGCAAGTTCATATGATCATTTGAGAATTATCGGTATTCTGCAGAAATACATAGAATGCATAGAATGCATAGAAAATTACAATTTTAAACATGTTATTTTGTTATGATACGAGGTCGTGTCCGGCCAAAGTTAGAAGCCTTGTTAATATCAGTGAACCTCTCTAAACCGGACACCCTGGGAGGTCCCCAGGGTGTCCGGTTTAGAGACGTATCACCGTAAATCAGGTATTTGATCAATCCTAGCCATAGGTGTATGCGACCATGAACAAGCATTATCACCGGACATAAATGATCGTGAAACTCATCAAAATCAGTGTTTTCTTGGTGTCCGGTTTAGTATACTGCATACAGTTATACGGATGAAAGCCGAAACATGCCAAATGCCTGTGGTTAGACCAATAACATGTATTAATTTTTAGAAATACATGTGCATGCATAGTACAACATTTAAGTGGCTAACAAGTTCAAAATCAAACGGAGAGCTGTCTTTCAGTGCCTTGTATCAAAACCAACTTGTGTTTTTCTTCAAGTAGACCCTTCACTGTGGCAAGTTAGAGAGGGAATGATTTGTAAAAACGGATGAAAAAAAGCGGATGAAAGGAAACATTGAATGAGGACTAAATACTCGGTGCACTTGGCATTGGTAGAGTGGATTAACTTGAAAGACTGTATGGCTATCAATTACATGCCCAAACCGAGAAACTGAGAGTCTTAAGAGATATTCAACAAATACCCCACTTACTTTTAAAAGGGAAACATTTGTAAAAACACTACTGAATTGGGCAGCAATTGGCTTTAATCTAAACCTCAGATCGAAAAAAAAAAAAATAAATATATGTATGATATTGCACGGTCATGAAATATTATAATTATATGACTTAGAAATTGCCACCTTTCATTCCTTAAGGTGTTAACCCTAAGAAGGCGGGAACCAAAAAATATTGTCTGCTGTCGGTTCGTATTTTGTATTCTCTCTCAATAATAACATGGTTTGAGAGCACTTTAGAATCATTTCCATTGGAAATGATTCTAAAGTGCTGTCAAACCATGTTTTTGATGAGTTAAATAAAACATAAACAGCAGACGACAAAATGTAATTCAGCATTGCAAGTGTTAAGATCCTAATCACATATTAAAAGCTTCTTTTACTTTATTCATTAGCATCTACATGTCATAGAGGTCAACATAATTCTTGACATGCTCTGTCCACCTTTTTTTATTCATTTTTCACAATAATAATTTTTTTTATGTTCAATCTCAATATCTCGAGCTTGATATTGAAATTGCGACAATGTTATTTCTGCTGGCTCCGCCCACAAAGTACCAAAGTATCTCCAAAATTTAATATCTTGATGGGTGGTACTGTGTTTTATTCCATCAATCGCTTACATTCACTGTCCATACAAATGACCATTGTACTACCACTGTGCAGTTCTTTTAACTTGCTGGTAAATATTGTGGCTGTTTTTCATGTCGGCAACTTTTGGTTTATGTAAACATGAGCCACTGCTGTTAAAATGGGCTTTCTAAGTTCACTACTAGTGCAGTTCTGGGTCCGTCATCTCCGTTTATTCTCCACAGTAGCGCTATTGCCGGAAGCAACAAGGCTAGATACCGATTCCGACTGTTTGAACGTGCAACACAGATCAAAATGTATAGTTGTTGCAAATTCTGTAACGTCACTTTTGTCATTCATCAGCCTAAGTGTACATTGAAACCTCTATTAACACTTAGACCGCTACTCACAACAATTGTCATCTGCTGTTGCTTTTATATCTTGCCTTATTTCTCATTAAACACATGGTTTGACAGAACTTCAAAATCATTTCCAATTTCCAATGGAAATGATTCTGAAGTGCTGTCAAAGCATGTTGTAAATTATTCTAAAGTGCTGTCAAAGCATGTTTTTGATGATAAAAATGGAAAATAAAAAATAAACAGCAGACGACAACAAAAATAACATAGCGGTCTAAGGGTTAACCGGTTTATAGAGGTTTCAATGTAAGCTAGGTATAATGCAGAGCTCCAGTTAAGGTGCGTAATTTGATCAACTTTGGGGAGACTTTCGTTATTTCTTCGCCAAAATTGGCAAGTTGGGAGTGCTTTAGAATCGTCTTGATGAGATGATTCTAAATCAATCCCAACTTGCCAATTTTGGTGAAGAAATAAGAAAAGTTTGGTCCAATTACGCACCTTAACTGGAGCCTGTAATGCGCACTCATAAACAGTCCGCGTGCTTAGCAATTATGAGCAGACATTATCACAAGAGATAACTGACATTGACACAGACAGAAACAATTGATGTGTTCTGGGTGTCTGGTTTAAAGAGTTTTCGCTTTATTTAGATTTTCCTCTAAATGTTTGTTCTATTTCTATTTGCAGGACGCCAGGCGTTGGAGCGCCATCTGCCAATTGCACTGCCGACGTACATAGAGGAACACCATCTGTGCTTCGATCGGCATCGTCCATCCACGCCACCCGAACGATTGTCAAAATCCGGTAACGATGGTCACTGCGACAGCGACGATAGTGGTGTACGCGAGGACGGTTACGCTATTGACTACAGCCTTCACAAGCGAGACGGAAGCCCTACGAGTGACGATCCTGATCATGGGAGTCATCGCTCCAACCGAGCTTCATTGACGAGTGACAAGTCGCTGTCGCCCGTGAAACATCCGCTGAAATCGCCCAATAGTGCGTTCTCCAAACCATCGCGATTGTCGCCGATTCCAGCGATTAAGAGTAGCTTTCCCAGCATCATGGCTCCATCGCCTATCAAACCAATCCAAAGTTTTGCGAAACGGAATCTCGCAATGAGCGGTGTGGGACTTGACAACCTACTGTTGAAGAGGATGAGGGAGAATGGTGATAATGTTGATGAACAGAAGCTGAAAGAAACAAAACTTTCCCCAACGGGCGATGTGAAACCCTACATGAAATTGCCCACGTTCAGTGACGGGGAGAAGAAATTTGACGACGTCTCCAAGGACAAGGCGTTCGGTGATTCCATGATGCCGTTCCCATTGAAATATTTCCCGAACATGTTGGACAACAAGCCGATGATGCCACATTTCATGCCTCCTCATTCTGATGAGATGTACTCAAAGTTCATGAGTTCTTCACCCATGGGGAAGTTCCCTGGATCAATGCCGCCGTATTTCCCGCCATCAGGAATCCCCAGTATGTATCCATTCAACCCCATGTACCCGTTTAACCCCTACCAGCCCCTGCCGTGGCCCATGTACCCGCCAGCGTACCCACCAGTGAACATCGGCAACTCCCAACCGCCCCCACTGCCGCCCACGATATTCCCGCCACACTCGCAAACTCACAACTTCAAACTGCCTCCGCCCAACACGCACACATCATCCTCGGACCAAGTGCTGAACCTGAGCAAACCGAAGCTGGACTCACAACCCCGCGGCCACCGCACCCTCCCATACCCGCTACAGAAGCGCGACGGCAAGATGCACTACGAGTGTAACGTGTGCTACAAGACATTCGGCCAGCTGTCCAACCTGAAGGTGCACCTGCGCACCCACACCGGCGAGCGCCCGTTCGTGTGCCAGACGTGCCAGAAGGGGTTCACGCAGCTCGCCCACCTCCAGAAACACCACCTCGTGCACACCGGCGAGAAACCACACGAGTGCCAGGTCTGCTCCAAACGCTTCTCCTCCACATCCAACCTCAAAACTCACATGCGCCTTCACTCGGGCGAAAAACCATTTGCATGTAAACTCTGCCCTGCCAAGTTCACCCAGTTTGTACACCTAAAGTTGCACAAACGCCTACACACGAACGAACGTCCCTACGAATGCCCGCAATGCAACAGAAAGTATATCAGCGCGAGCGGACTTAAAACTCATTGGAAGACAGGGAATTGCATTCCTACGGGGTTGAATGTTGACTATAATATTCTGATCGAGAACACCATCCAAGCAGCTAATAAGGAGATGAGCGAGTACGGTGATATGAGAGAGATTACGGCAATAGACAATGGCGAATATGAGAAATATGACTTCGAAAAATACGCCAAGTATGGAGATTCTGAAAAACTGTTTAAATATGATTCAGAAAACTACAAATTTGATCGCGAAAAATTTGAAAGTTTCGGTTTTGAAAGCACGAGGAAGGAACACCAAGAAGATTCAATGAATACATTTGATGCGAACAAAGAAGGTAGCGAACTGACCAACCACTCAATGGGCAGTCAACCACGGACTCCGGGTAGCGAGTGTGATAGTTTTCGTAGTGACGATGAGCTCAGGGAACCAATCTCGCCCGGTCAACCAGACCTCTCTCCACCCACCCTGGTCTCACACAGATCCCCGTCCCATCATGAAATCAGCGGTGAGGATTCAGACGAAATGCCGGACGATTTTCACCAATGCAGCGAGGATTTCCGTAACTCGAGACCAGACAATTTCGACCTCCATAGGGCTGATAGTTACAGTCATCAGTTTAGAGAAGAGAACATTTGTAAACCGACAGACGTTGCAATGAATTCGTCCATGTCTGAGACAATACCATCAGATAGCCACAGTATACCCCATCAATCTCAGATGAGTCCAGTTCGGGCTCTCGAAGCAATTCAAGTCCAGTGACATTACAATCATCTTAAATAGAGGATCTTACATGAGCGATGGTTTAACCCTTAAAATGCTACATTAATTTTTTGTCGTCTGCTGATTATTTTTCATATTTTCCATTTTTATGAATAAAAACATAGTTTGGCAGCGCTTTAGAATCATTTCCATTTGAAATGATTCTAAAGCGCTGCCAAACCATGATTTTATTTAGAAAAAAGGACAAAATATGAAACAATAGCAGACGACAATTTTCGCTTCTTGCATTCTAAGGGTTAATATATTAAACGATTTTACTGATTTCTTATGCCGAGTTTCTTATGAAATCAGTCATTATGGTTAGTGAATATCATATTAAATCATCCACGAATGTTAGATTATATTTATTGCATACACACAGCATCACACATTGAAGCTGTACTGATTACCATGTTTTCTGTAGCCGTCTCATTTGCATATTTATTACACTAATGTGTTAATTTTAATACACTATGTTATTACACTGAATACTATAAATTTGGACCATCTACAATAATGATTTAAATGACATTGAAAGTTGACAACACATGAGAGCACATGAATTGAATAACATTTTGTTCTGAAATCTTTGCTATCTTCGAAATCATACAGGAAATATTTTACATTTTGGAAACTTCGGATAAATTCATTTCAGAATGCTAATTCAATTTGCAATCTATGTGCGAGTCGAGCGATCTGTATAAATTATCATATCATGTGTGTTTCGTGAAATCCGTATTTATTCACCTGATCATTGCATGTAAAATATCATTGGAAAGTCACGGTTATCACATTTTTGTCATTATCACATTGTATTGGACCAATTTCTTTTGTTTATGTTTATTCATCTATCGCATCTTGTTGGACCAATTCCTTTCATTTTCTTTTACCATCTTACGCTTACAGTGAATTTATGTGCAGTTTCTTCTATGTTGTAATCATTTTTTAACCCTTACACCGCTATCTTAATTTTTGTCATCTGCTGTTTATTTTCTATTTTCCATTTTTGTCATAAAAAACATGCTTTGACAGCACTTTAGAATAATTTACAACATGGTTTGACAGCACTTCAGAATCATTTCCATTGGAAATGATTCTGAAGTGCTGTCAAACCATGTTTTTATTGAGAAATAAGGCAAGATATAAAAGCAACACCAGACGACAATTGTTGTGTGTCTAAGGATTAAAGTTAAACAACTATTTAAATGCAAGTAGTTTTTAATCTATAACAAAAAAAATCGCCCTCCCCCAAAAAAATACCGAGTGAGTGAGTGGTGACAACATACACTACACTTCGGTTCAGAAATTAATAAAATATTTCGAAGTTTCCATCACCAAAATGGTGTCAATGGAGAAAACTATTTGATACTGTGGGAATGAACTGGATCAACATTTGTAGAAAAATTCCTATCACCTCATTTATTCTAAAACATTCTGAGCATATTATACTCAAAATTTACCTCCAAAATCAAATAATTTGGTTGACCTTACCTGTAGCATATTTCACCAACATTGCAAAGTATACTTTTCAAGCAAAGTAATCATTTATTTTTCCCGTAATGCTTTATTTCATATAGAACTAACAACTGCAATATCTTTGATGATTAAACGTACGCAGAATTATTATACTTAATTTATTACATTATCACAACCAAAATGGCTGTGATAATGTAATAAATTCAGTATAATAAAAATTAATAAATGTATCTTTCAATTGAAAATTTCTCCCTCGAAGTATACTTAGCAAGAAAAGTATACTTTGCAAATTTGGTGAAATAGGCTACTGATCAGACCTGTGGAAACCACTTCATTTCAAGCATGAAATTACCATAGTGTACATTCTTGAACAGTTCTCATGGCTCCGGATTTATCTGGACTTGATCTTTGGCAATAATTCCCGAAATTAGCCCCAATTTTCATACTCTTATCATATGCCAGCTGATTGGCTTAATAATATTTCTGGGATGATCTCCACCTTTCAACCGTGTTCCAGATAAGCTGCGTATTTATATGTAAATATGCCATAAAAAAACACACAAAAAAAAACAATTAAAATTTGCAACCCTAAATAACTGGAATGGACTGTGATATGTTAATTTAAGGGCCAATACAATTGTCATAAATGATTTTCAGACTAGTTCATTTATAAAAAAGGGGTGTGTTTTGTTTCGTGCTCATTACGAGATGGCTTATCTGGATCTACACTGTTTGCAAACACAACTAAAGAGGTAATCAAAAGATGCATAATCAGCTGGAATGCCATAATCTTATCTCCAAATCATGCCAGATAATGATCCATTTTGGTTCCGAAATAATTTTCTCATTTTTTTTTATTCATAAATGAAAGAATATGATGTGACCACTCATTTGAACCATCTTTCCAAGATGGTTCAAATGAGTGGTCACAGCATATACTTTCATGGGGAAATGACGAAAATAGTGAACAAAATTGAAATTTTACTCGCAGTTCAAATGAGTGATCGATCACACCATACCTATATATGTCTGTATGGTGAATATAACACAATTAAGAAAGTAGCTACTAAATTGGCCCATTACAGGCCAACAGACCATTCCAGTATATTCTGTCATCAATTTTATCAGACGAAGTTCAGAAACAGGTAGGAAATCGGAGGTGCGCCTAGTAATTTGTACACTTTCTAGCCTAGCCTGATAAACTCCATATCAAAACACATCAGCATTGTGTTCTATATATCCATAATCCAGTAGGTTAGTGCCGTGAATGGGAAAACATCTGGTGCGGCACGGAAACGGGATGTGCTCGGCAGAGTCTCGCCCATCCCATTTCCTAAGCCTTGCCAGAAATGCTTTCCCATTCACGACACTAACCTACTATTCTCTATAAGACTCCTACTACCCCATTTTATTCCAAAATTTGAATGCGAATCTAATAATTAATTGTCCGTGGCCTAAGCACTGACACGAACACTGAAGTACATTGCTACAT
This sequence comes from Conchocele bisecta, assembly GCA_029237695.1. Lineage (NCBI taxonomy): Eukaryota > Metazoa > Mollusca > Bivalvia > Lucinida > Thyasiridae > Conchocele > Conchocele bisecta. The sequence continues at coordinate 86,111,821 of CM055265.1, read as the reverse complement.
GTATCATCAAACGCGTTATTACACCATCCAACATGTGTTGCTATTACTTTTTCTATAGCAGTATTATACCAGTCAAACATGTTACACGTGTATAGAGAAATTTACCGAGCATGAAATCAAAATGACCTGTTTTATGTCCACGATTCGTCAGCTTGCAGGTGGAAAGTACAAATGTTTGTCATGGGCCATAGACAATTAATTGATAGTCGTCTTATCCAAATTTCAGAAGGAGCATTTTACTTCATCACAAATTTTTTAATTTATGCTGTCAGACCCTTATTTCTGCATTTATTCCAAGCATTTTCTTGCAACTGTTTTTATTTTGTATTAGTTTAGTTAAACAGCTGTGCCATATTTTTGTTGCATTGTTTTTGCCGTGCATGTCTAACTTTTAACTACAGAAAACTTCTTTGCATTTCTTGCAAGAAAAAATTCAGGTTGCTGTGTATTATAATAATATTGTGTTACATGTATTGTTGATTTTTATTTATTTCATATAAAACTGATTTATTTAATAAGTGTATGTGTACAATGTAGTAGGTGTTATGGTATGGTTCTCAAGTTGCAAAGTAGCTCAGTTTTATGACATTTTATCTACAACTTCGGAGCAACGCAGATTTAAAGCTAAGGAACAAAAAAAAATTGATATTTTTTTTTATATTAAATAATGGCTATATACCATCAATAAAGCCTTTTAACTGTCATTTAAAGACATGATCAAATTGCTTCAAGCACTGGTTCTGGTATAAAATAATGAATTCACTTTCTAAAAATAATCATATACATGTAATTTTAAATCCTGAAATTTTCATATTTTCATATTTACAGAATTATTGGGGGGGGGGGGGCCTAAACAAAATTATTGGGGGGGCCTAGGCCTCCCGGCCCCCCCCCCCCCTTCCGCCGCCCCTGTGAATTCTTCCCTATATGTGGGTGGATGGGAAGGTGTGCATATTTTAGCATTACATGTGGAATACACCTTTACGGGTATGATCTCTTTTTATTCCCCCTGGGGCATATTGCGTTGCTCTTGAGGTTCTGTATGTCTGTACATTCGTCTGTCCGTTCGTCCATGTACATTTACGTCAAAAAGTTTGTAAGAGTTTCACAAACATGTTATATCTTCAATATTAGACAAAGGATTGCTTCGATACTGGGACACTTGAATCACCTGAAGTGACCATCTATCATGACGTAGAAGCATGACTGGTGTTTCAGGATGGAATGGTGAACAGTGCAGATCCTGATATGTACAGGCTGATCTGGATCTACACTGGTTCCAAAACCTATTAACCCCATTTCTCCAGTCACAGCTGTTGAATGGACATAAACCCAAATCAATCAATCAACTAACCAATCAATCAATCAACCAATCAATCCTCCCTATACGTCTACTTTGCTCCAAAGTTAACCATAAAATAAACCTCATGAAACGGATATGGCGAATTGAAGACTTTAAATGTGCTGCCAAAATATGTTGTTGTTGAACACCGACATGAAATGATGACAATAAAATTTGTTTACAGACGTTAATCGCAATGTACCATGTCAACAAGTTAAAGAAATATCATTAAATCACCACAAAATATTAAGAGAGTTTCTTCGGAAATCAGTCGATACGTTTGTCGTTTCATATTAAATCAACAGAGAATGTTAGCTTCTATTTATTTCATAAACACAACATCACATATTGAAGTGAACTGATCACCTAACATGTAGTGTCGCAGATATAAATGTATTTATAATAATATATCTGTGGGCCTGCTGTAAAATTATCAAATGTCCGTTTCTTGCCAAGTAGTTGTCAGATTTTCTTCATTGGTTTCAGCAGAATTTTGCCAGGTTCAATATAGATTAATTTAATTGAATATTGATGAGAATGCATACACAGTTATTCATTATGGGTGTACACTGTTTGCAAGAATTCGGATCGAGGTCTGTAGTGTTGACCACGGGTGGAAGACTCGGACCTGTGACACAAAAAAAATGCCCATTACAAAAAATCAATTTCCCCACCCACTTGGTCTCATGCTCTACAGTATACATGTATATACTGTTTTTTAATGGGTAGTTGTTTGTGTCACAGGTCCAAGTCTTCCACCTGTGGTGTTGACCGGGTAATAAAAGCCTCGTGGTTTAATATATAATCTATCTGAGCATGTACTCAAAATTTGAGCTTGAGGTCGAGCCATCTGATTCGCTGAGCCTGATCAGGTGCCCAGTCTCAGCCAATCAAAATACTTGACTTGAATGTTTTACATCATGTGCCATTTCTCTTGAAGTGCATTTATTCTTACAATGGTGAATTAAGATTTTGTCGTCTGCTGTTTTTTCTTTCAATATTTCTCAACAAAAACATGGTATGCCGCATGAGAATCGTCTCCATGAGATGATTTTTATGTGCTGCAAATAAATGTTTTTTATAAAGAAATGTAACAAAAAAAGATAGACAGCAGACGACAATTTTCGTTTCCCGCCTTTTGTGGGTTAACTGTGTTACCTTGGTCCAAGGGCTGCCAAACGTTGTTTTGCATTTATGTCGTTCACATTTATTGTATTGTGAAATAGATTATTTGTTTGCTCAAAACATTCCTGCAGTTTGTTATTTATTCTTCTCCCATATTTTACCCAATCACCACCTACCTAATATGTGGCTGTGACTGGAGAAATATGATTTATGGGATTTTGTGACAAATGTTGCTCTAGGTTAAATGGCACACTCATCTAGTCTGATAACGATCTATATTGCTTGTTAGAAACATGAAGAGTGTTTAATTGATGGAATGACGAATAGTGCAGATCCTGATCTGACTGTACAGGCTGATCTAGATCAACACTGTTCAGAAGTATTTTAACGATTGGGATTCATCTTTACCGGAATCTTGACCAGAGACTGGTTTGGCCCTCATGTACATCTTTGGCTTTCTTGTATGTGAGAGTTGAATTTGGTTATACCCCTTATTTGGGTAATATGAGTATTTATAATCATATTACTTTTAGGGGAAGTGGCTTTGGTGTGGTATGGACCTGGCACCAGGTCAGATTATTCTAATTTCAAGGCTTTAATATATATTACATTTTTTAATGTAAACATTCCATTCTGAAATTAGGATTTCCCCCCAATGGTCGGGCGAACAAATTAACGGTAGGGATTCCTCCTTATAGGAATCACAATTTGCCTGGTTTGGCCCTCATGTATGTTTTTATCTTTAGCTCTGGTTATCTGGGAGTTGAATTGGGTTATTGTCCATTACAAAAGTAGTAAGATTATTACTGCTTTTGGGAGGGGGCCAAGTGAATCTGGTGTGGCGAGGACCTGGCATCAGATCAGGATTATTCTGATTTCAGGGCTGAATATATAGTTTTTAGCTCACCTGAGCGAAGCTCATGTGAGCTATTGTTACCGCAATGTGCCCGTCGTCCGTCGTCCGTCGTCCGTCGTCCGTGAACATTTTCAAACGTCTTCTCCTCGGTAACCATTGGGCCTATAGTCACCAAACTTCATGGTCATGGTCCTTATGTAGGGGGATTGCAAAATTGTTAAAATGACGTCATTACGTAATACAAGATGGCCGCCGTCTAAAAATAGCACAAATTCTTAAAAAATCTTCTCAAGAACCGCCAACCGGATTTCGACAAAACTTGGTAGGAATGATCGATGTACAATGCTCTTTCAAAGTTGTTAAAATGGTGACCCCGGGGTCAAAAATAGGCGTGGCCCGTGGGGTCAAATTGGGGTCAAATTTTATTTTTGACCGAATATGGTCATGTCATATATCAAATTGAAGGTATCAATGAGGCGATCACTCTGGTGCATTTTTTGTTGAAATCGGATGGTTATGTCATCCAAGATGGCCGCCGAAAGGTCAAAAGGTTGTTCTTTTATTAGAGATTTCAAAATTCTTCTTCACATGAACCGCTTGGCCCATGGTAGCCAAACTTAAAAGTTATGGTCCATGTGTGAAGCCTTTTCAGATTTGTTAAAATGGAGGTCATCGCTAATCCAAGATGGCCGCCATCTAAAAATACCATAAATTCTTAAAAAATCTTCTCATGAACCGCTTGCCGGATTTCGACGAAACTTGGTAGGAATGATCGATGTACAATGCTCTTTCAAAGCTGTTAAAATGGTGACCGCGGGGTCAAAAATGGGCGTGGCCCGTGGGGTCAAATTGGGGTCAAATTTTATTTTTGACCGAATATGGTCATATTATATATCAAATCGAAGTTATCATTGAGGCGATCACTCTGGTGCATTTTTTGTTGAAATCAGATGGTTATGTCATCCAAGATGGCCGCCGAAGGTCAAAAGTTTGTTCTTTTATTAGAGATTTCTAAATTCTTCTTCACATGAACCGCTTGGCCCATGGTAGCCAAACTTAAAAGTTATGGTCCATGGGTGAAGCCTTTTCAGATTTGTTAAAATGGAGGTCATCGCTAATCCAAGATAGCCGCCGTCTAAAAGTAGCATAAATTCTTAAAAAATCTTCTCATGAACCGCTAGCCGGATTTCGACGAAACTTGCTAGGAATGATCGATGTACAATGCTCTTTCAAAGTTGTTAAAATGGTGACCCCGGGGTCAAAAATGTGCGTGGCCCATGGGGTCAAATTGGGGTCAAATTTTATTTCTGACCGAATATGGTCATATTATATATCAAATCGAGGTATCAAGGAGGCGGATCACTCTGTACATTTTTTGTCAAGAAAATCGGATTGTATGTCATCCAAGATGGGCCGCTGAAATGTCAAATGGTGTTCTTTTATTAGAGATTTCAAAATTCTCTTCACATGAACTGCTTGGCCCATGGTAGCGAAACTTAAAAGTTTATGGTCGATGGTGTAAGCCTTTTTCAGATTTTGTTAAAATGGAGGTCATCGCTAATCCAAGATGGCCGCCGTCTAAAAATAGCATAAATTCTTAAAAAATCTTCATCTCATGAACCGCAGCCAGATTTCGACGAACTTGGTAGGAATGAATCGCTGTACAATAAGCTCTTTCAAAGTTGTTAAAATGTGACCCCCGGGTGACAAAAAATGGGCGTGGCCCTGTGGGGTCAAATGGGGTTCGAACACATGAACTCATGTCCACATTCTCCTCTTGGGTTTTCATGGAGTCAGGTGAGCGAATTAGGGCCATCATGGCACACCTTTGTTTAGCTCACCTGAGCGCGACGACGACGGACACATTTTCAAACTTCTTCTACTCGTAACCATTGGGCTGTAGTCCACCAAACTTCATGGTCATGGTCATGGGTCCTTAGGTAAGGGGATTACAAAATTGTTAAAATGACAACATTACGTAATCCAAGATGGCCCGCCATCTAAAAATAGCACAAATTCTTCAAAAATCTTCTTCTCAAGAACCGCAAATCGGATTTCGACCAAACTTGGTATGATCGATGTACAATGCTCTTTCAAAGTTGTTGAAATGGTGACCCCAGGGTCAAAATGGGCGTAGCCCGTGGGGTCAAATTTGGGTCAAATTTTATTTTTGACCGAATATGGTCATGTTATATATCAAATCGAAGGTATCAAGGAGGCGATCACTCTGGTACATTTTTTGTCGAAATCGGATTGTTATGTCATCCAAGATGGCCGCTGAAATGTCAAATGGTCGTTCTTTTATTAGAGATTTCAAAATTCTTCTTCACATGAACTGCTTGGCCCATGGTAGCGAAACTTAAAAGTTATGGTCGATGGGTGAAGCCTTTTCAGATTTGTTAAAATGGAGGTCATCGCTAATCCAAGATGGCCGCCGTCTAAAAATAGCATAAATTCTTAAAAAATCTTCATCTCATGAACCGCTAGCCAGATTTCGACGAAACTTGGTAGGAATGATCGCTGTACAATGCTCTTTCAAAGTTGTTAAAATGGTGACCCCGGTGTCAAAAATGGGCGTGGCCCTGTGGGGTCAAATTGGGGTCGAACACATGAACTCAATGTCACATTCTCCTCTGGTGTTCATGGAGTCAGGTGAGCGAATTAGGGCCATCATGGCACTCTTGTTTAGCTCACCTGAGCGCGACGGACGACGGACACATTTTCAAACGTCTTCTACTCGGTAACCATTGGGCCTGTAGTCACCAAACTTCATGGTCATGGTCATGGTCCTTAGGTAGGGGGATTACAAAATTGTTAAAATGACAACATTACGTAATCCAAGATGGCCGCCATCTAAAAATAGCACAAATTCTTCAAAAATCTTCTTCTCAAGAACCGCAAATCGGATGTCGACCAAACTTGGTATGATCGATGTACAATGCTCTTTCAAAGTTGTTGAAATGGTGACCCCAGGGTCAAAATGGGCGTAGCCCGTGGGGTCAAATTTGGGTCAAATTTTATTTTTGACCGAATATGGTCATGTTATATATCAAATCGAAGATATCAACGAGGCGATCACTCTGGTGCATTTTTTTGTCGAAATCGAATGGTTATGTCATCCAAGATGGCCGCCGAAAGGTCAAAAGGTCGTTCTTTTATTAGAGATTTCAAAATTCTTCTTCACATGAATTGCTTGGCTCATGGTAGCAAAACTTAAAATTTATGGTCCATGGGTGAAGCCTTTTCAGATTTGTTAAAATGGAGGTCATCGCTAATCCAAGATGGCCACCGTCTAAAAATAGCATAAATTCTTAAAAAATCTTCTTCTCATGAACCGCTAGCCGGATTGCGACGAAACTTGGTAGGAATGATCGATGTACAATGCTCTTTCAATGTCGTTAAAATGGTGACCCCGGTGTCAAAAATGGGCGTGGCCCGTGGGGTCACATTGGGGTCAAATTTAATTTTTGACCGAATATGATCATGTCCATATCAAATCGAAGGTATCAAAGAGGCGATCGCTCTGGTACATTTTTTGTCGAAATTGGATGGTCATGTCATCCAAGATGGCCGCCGAAAGGTCAAAATCTCGTTCTTTTATTAGAGATTTCAAAATTCTTCTTTACACGAACCGCTTGGCCCGTGGTGGCCAAACTTCACAGTTATGGTCCATGGGTGAAGCCTTTTCAGATTTGTTGAAACGGAGTTCGTCGCTAATCCAAGATGGCCGCCGTCTAATAATAGCATAATTCTTTAAAAATCTTCTTCTCATGAACCGCCAGCCGGATTTCGACGAAATTTGGTAGGAATCATCGATCTACAATGCTCTTTCAAAGTTGTTAAAATGGTGACCTCAGGTTCAAAATTTTTGTCGAAATTGGATATTCATGTCATCCAAGATGGCCGCCAAAAGGTCTTTCTTTTATTAGAGATTTCAAAATTCTTCTTCACACGAACCGCTTAGCCCATGGTGGTCAAACTTCACAGTTATGGTCCATGGGTGAAGCCTTTTCATTCGTTAAAATGGAGGTCGTCGCTAATCCAAGATGGCCGCCGTCTAAAAATAGCAGAAATTCTTAAAAAATCTTCTCATGAACCGCCAGCCGGATTTCGACGAAACTTGGTAGGAATGATCGATGTAGAATGCTCTTTCAAAGGTGTTGAAATGGTGACCCTTGGGTTGAAAAATGGTTGTGGCCCGTGGGGTCAAATTGGGATCAAATTTTATTGTCGGAATCGGATGATTATGTCATCCATGATGGCCGCCAAAAGGTCCATTTTTCGAGATTTTGAACGTCTTTTTCTCAGGAACCACATGGCCGATGCTGGCCAAACTTCATAGTAAGCTAAGATCCTTGTATTGGGTGAAGCATTTTCAGATTTGGTAAAATGAGAGTCATCGCTTAATCCAAGATGACCGCCATCTAAAAATAGCACAATTTGTTGTCACATTCTCCTCTGGTGTTCATGTCAGGTGAGCGAATTAGGGCCATCATGTCCCTCGTGTTTATTGAAAATATTCAGCTCTGATTTTGGGATTCCCCCCATTTGTACCTGTACTTGAACATGTACTTGTACAAGTAATATATGGGATTTAGTACTAAACCCATTGACCCGGCCTTAAATGACCTGAGCTGCTGATATGCCGTTAAACCCCAACAAACAAACCCCCCAATGCAGCAGGTTGAATACGGGAACGAACCGTTCTGTTGGCTCGGCTTTAAATGACATTAGCTGTTGACAGGCTGTTAAACACGAACAAACAAACAAACCTTTTGCAATAACTTGTGACCCCTGTATGAGTAAAATTGCCCGGAAGGTATTCAGTAATTTAAAGGTAAATTCCCACTCAGTAGGCACAAAATGTTCTTTATAGGAATTAAATAAATGTACAAATGTGTCACTATTCCACCAGTTCTAAATATTACGAGTGCCTGCTATACAGATGTAATCATTTAGTAATATTTATTTTACTGATAGTGACTCGGTAGTATCAGGCTATTTTCATATGCAAATGAGGCATGATCTTTTTTAATTATTTATACTAATTAAATAGTAATGTCTGTTAACAGTTTAAGGAAACACGGTTATCACGCCACATATCTGTGTGGAAATTTAGTCTGGTATAAAATGTATAAAATGTATAATAATGCCAATCAATATGTGGAGTAATGGTGAATGAATGTGTATTTTGCCAGAAAATGTCCCAGATGATGTCTCTGATATATTAAAGAACAGTTTGTGCTGGTATTTAACTAAGTATGTATCCTCATGCAGTTGTGACTGTACCTGGAGAAATGTGGCTTATGGTCTTCTTTGCAACCACTATAGATACACATCAGTCCGTGCATTTATACATAGTCTGATCAGGGCCCACACTGTTCGCTATCCAGTTGGTGAAATACAAGAGAGAGGAAAGGAAATTTCTTCAGTACCGTTGTTCCTTAACTCTTTGCATTCTAACGAATTAGGAGTATATGTATGTTTTATTTCTCTCTGTAAATATGTCTTGAAATTTCATTAGACTCAATTCTAATGAAATTCCAAGACATATTCACGATATTTACGGTGAGAAATACAAGAAAATATGATGAATTGTCATCTGCTATTTTTGAACTATTTATAGCCCACAAATTTCCCAGCATGCAAAGAGTTAACTGGAGATGAAATATTACAACTGCGTGTGTAACTGACTGGAAAAATGTGGTTTACGACCAGTGTAGACCCAGATCAGGGTCTGCACTTCTCTCATTCATATCTCATTTCCTTAGTTATTAAACAACTGCCCTGATTCTAAAAAACTTTAAAGGTACATGGCCACTCAGTAGGCACAAAAGGTTCTTTATAGGAATTAAATAAGTGTACACTATTCCACCTGTTCTAAAAATTACGAGTGCCCGCTATACAGATACATGTATAATCATTTAATTATTTGTACTAATTAAATGATTCACCTGAAACAATAATATTTTGGACAGATTATAAAGTAAGATCATTGCACATTACAAAATAAACACAGAGAATAAATAGTAATGTCCGTTAACATTTTAAGGAAACACGGTTATCGCCCCTGATGGTGAATGAATGTTTATTTTGCCAGAAAATGTCTCGGATGATGTTTGATATAAAGAACATTTTGTGCCTACTGAGTGGGTATGTACCTTTAATAATCAGCATCAAGATTTGCAACAATAGCAATTTCTCAAGTTACGTACACATACCAGACAGCAAGTGATTTTGCATCTAAGAACATGTCTTATGTCTCGTAAAAAACATTTACAGAATTTACAATATTTTCCGTAAATGACGTTGAAATTTGACGAAATTTACATAGAAAATGTATTATGTTCCGCATTTGATATGGAAATGTCGTCACCTTCAACTACATTTACAGATAATATCACAGTAATGTTTCTGTAAATATTTTTTGTGAGGTCATAGGTAGAAAATCACATGGCGTGTCTCGTATGTTTCCGACAATGAGACAAAAACAAATATCGATCGTTCAATTGAACAACTTGTAAATAATACAATTTGATAATATGACATAAATGCTGAAAACCGCATGTAAAAATAACAAATATTAAAAAATTACAAAGGTTTAAACATTTTAGTTAAAATATGCGTGTTCCACTACTATGAGGTCATAGAAGGACAATTATTTTTTATATTTACTTATATTAAGTCTAAGTGACTTTTTATTATTATTTATGTACATGAACTTGATAATGCATGATGAAATAAAATGAAAAATGTAAACAAATATTTTTATTTTAATTTAAACATTTTTTATTGCAATTTTCAAAATTTTGTTGGAAAAATTTGCATAAAATGTACATTTATGACAACTTGCATAACTTTTGATCAGATTATAATTTTTGCATGGGGTTTTCTGCATGTCGTTTGTATTGTCATTATCTACCAATTTACATAATGTATTTTATAATTTCATTGTTCTATTCATATAACCTTTAAAGGAGGGTTGTCAAATCATTAAATTCAGATTGCTTGTCCAAGCGCTAAAAGTAAATCCCATCCAATCCTGATAAAGTCTATGAACAAATACAGTGGAACCTCTCTAAACCCGACACCCCGGAAGGTCCCCAGGTTGTCCGGTTTAGATAGGCTCCACTGTAATTAAGCACTCCATGAACAGTTTTTGTCATTTTCAATCGTGAACAGACTCGACAATGACATACATGACAGTGAAACCCATCTAAATTAAACACAATGAGGTCGGTGTCCGGTTTGGAGAGGTTCCACTATATGTCAGTTCAGTCCTATGCTTGACACAGGAAACGCGTTCACAAATATTTGCGAGAAAATCACTACAGCTATGTTGAGTAAAGTAGGTGCATGCGGCATATTTAGTTGTTTTCTCTTATATCCTCAAATTACTCAATTAGACTCTGGTGTGGTGAGAACCTGGCACCAGGTCAAGATATTCTTGGATAAATATATGTTTTTTTTCTGTAAATATTCAGTTCTGATTTTTGGATTTCCCCCAATATGGGATTCAATCCTAATATGACAAGTAGTAGTATATAGGGAGTCAAAATGATACCACCTAACGGTGGTATCATTTCTCCACCCTATATACTACTCCACCACCCCCCGAAAAATCAAAAATTGGTTAACGAGGAAATTGTCTCCCACCAACCACGAAAAATCAAAAATTGGTGTTATAAATACATCATGTTGTTTTCACGTCCAATTGAACAGATAAAACGATAGTCTTAAAAAGGATTTATTTTTGACACCAATTTATGAATTTATTCTAATAAGTTTCCGATTTAAATGCGTCCTCGCGCAATAGTCTATATTCCAACACCATATTTTCCTCCTCCGATATAGCTAATTGATTCCGTAGATCAGCAATTAATTCTACCAGCTCTAGTCTACCACGTTCACCTGTAGCCACAGGGCAGCGTAGTTGCTTATGTCTACAAAGAGTTTGGGCACTAACGAATTTACAAGGCATCTGGGCATTGAAATTGCGGGGGGACACAAGGAAACTTTCTACGTCTCGCTAGATGCCTTCGTAGATAGTCTTTACGCGTAAACGTCTTACAACAAGTCTCACACTCCATTATATATGTATATGTTTATGTTTATATTCAATTGGTCGTAAAAAAAACATAATGTTTTCAAGACCAATTGAACAGATAAATTTCATAGGTTATACAAAAGTATATTCAGAAAATATGATAACGTCAGAACTAGAGCAGAAATAGAAAGTTTGAGAAGAAAAGCCGAATCTCTAGGGATTACTTATAGTAAACGGTTGAGAGTTAGGGGGTTGACAAAGTTGATAAATGCCACAAAGAATGAGGCGTTTACAGAAAATATGATAACGTCAGAAACTAGAGCAGAAATAGAAAGTTTGAGAAGAGAAGCCGAATCTCTAGGGATTACTTATAGTAAACGGTTGAGTTGAGTTAGGGGGTTGACAAAGCTGATAAATGCCACAAAGAATGAGGCGTTTATGAAGCGGTTTACCCGCGCCCACAAACGAGGAGCCTTTAAAGATATATCCAAAGCGGAGGAAGTAGGTAACAGAATTCAAAAAGAAAGTATTGCGGGGTTAAGGGCTAGTGTAATCAAACCTTCAAGCACAAATAATTTGTCCCAAATTAGACGCCAAAATAATAATAAGAAAAAATCTATCGTTAGCGCGATAGTGGAAAAAGGTGAAGAAATATTGGGGGCTCACGATGAAACATTGGAAAAGGTAGAAAATGGAAGACGGGTAGTTACATTATCCTTTCGTAAAAACATTAACATTAACGAGTCTGAACGCATGTCCGATAAACTCGCTCCGTATCTAACAACCAATTTTTATTTGAGATATTCATATTCTTACAAGCTAGAACATATGGAGGAAATTAAAAATGGAAAACCTAAAACTATATATTTCACAAAAATCTCGGTGGTAGCGAACCACTATCATCAATGAAAACCGTTAAAAAATGGCTGTCAGATAAGGAGCAAACACGAATAATGTCCGATAAAATAGACAGACCAAATACAAAGTGGAAGTTTGTAAGATGGTAGAGGTGTTTGTAAAGCTAATACAGGGTAGTAGGGGAATAGATTTGGGACTACAATCCAAAGAAGCAGCAGGAGGAGAACTTCCAGAATGGTTGAGGAATAGAAAAGGTATGTATTCTTTAGATAAGTATAATGACGACCTTTGTCTGTTCAGGTGTCTAGCTATGCACCTTGATAAAAAGATCAGACCTGACAGATGTACAGAAAAGGCGAAAGAACTTAGTAAGCAATATTTCGGTAGTAATGTGGTTTCACCAATTTCTTTTTCAGATCTGAAAAAAGGTTGAAGAGTTTTTTAAAATCGGTATAGAAGTATATCAACCCACCGAATGTAATGTATGGTGGTTGAAAAAGGTACCAGCGCACTATAAGGTAATAGGTAATAAACCAATGACAATAGGACTGTTTAATAATCACGCATTTCTGATAAAAAAACCTTAAAAACCTATCTAAAATTTACGCCTGCGATAATTGCAAGCAGAAATTCACGAAAGCGAGTAATATGAAGAGACACGGACCAACATGTATGAGAGGTGAGACAAAAGTAATATGTGATGGTAATTATTTAGAGCGCCCGCGTTCGTCGTTCGAGAAAGCGTTTTACCCTCCCAAAAGGTTCTAACAGTTATGGGGCGATCGATTGGATGTATTCTGTGGAAAAGCGGGAGGGAATTCACATTCACCACGAACAGTGCGGACACGGAGGTGAAAGATGGATTTTAGGAGCTCCGGTAGATGGATACTGTCCAGAAACCAATACCGTATATCAATATCACGGCTGTTACTGGCACGGGTGTGAGATTCATGCAAAGCATAGAAAAGAAGAACGCGCATCCACTATGAGAAGAGATAAAGTTATTAGAAAAAGCAAAGAATTCAACCTAGTAGTTATGTGGGAATGCGAATTCCAAAGAACGGGTAAAGATATAAAGATCGGTTGTGACACTACTCTTTATCCATATCAGATAGTATACGATTTTGAGGCATATCTCCAGCCAGAAGTTGAAACTACCGGTAATAGTTTAGAGTACGAAGCTGAGCACGTTCCGGCAAGCGTTAGTATAGGAGGAGATAATTTCTCAGGAACAGTAACTCATATTTGTGATAAAGATCCCGCAAAACTTATAGAAAAATTCGTAGAAGATTTGAAAGTCAGGGGAAAAGCTATAAGAGAAGAAGTGTGGTCAAGATAGGTTTAATACAGAACATTTACGTAAAAACCAAATCGCCAAAATCGAACAGTGGATAGAGCAAGTACCGGTTATAGGTTTTAACAGCAGTAAGTACGATATAAACTTAATAAAGAAATACCTAGTAGGCGAACTGACATCAACAACAAAGAAAGTAATGGTCGGAAAACGTGCAAACGCAACAATATTTCTATTTACTCCAGAATTTAGATTTCTTGATGTAATACTTTATCTAGGACCTGGTGTAAGTTATGATAGTTGGATAAAAGCCTACGACTGCAAAGGACAGAAATCTTTCTTTCCTTATGAGTGGTTCGATTCTCCAGACAAACTGGATTACCCAGGACTACCGGATATAGAGAATTGGTATTCCAAAACTACTGGGAAAATGTTAATAGATGAAACAGAATTAAGTAAATGTCGTAGAATTTTTCGAAGAAAATAATATGAAAACTTTCAGAGATTGGTTGAAATATATAACGATTTAGATGTAGCACCGTTCCTAGAAGCGGTGGAAAAAAATGTGTGAATTTTATAACACAGAGGTGTGGATATTTTCAAAGATGCGGTAACACTACCTGGAGTAGCTATACAATATTTATTGAGAGGAACCATTAAAGAACAAAAATCTTCAAAGACGATTATACCGGAGGATGCTCTATATGCACCAAAAGAAGAAACATACGAAATGATGAAGGACGCTCTAGTTGGTGGTCCATCAATAGTATTTACACGCTATGCAGAAGCCGGTGTTTCCAATATTAGATCAAATGAAAGTAACAAACCTTGCAAGGCTGTTTTGGGGTACGATGCAAACGCGTTATATTTATCTACGTTAAATAAAGAGATGCCGTGTGGGAGAGAAACTATACACCATATAGATACCCCACATAACCCTAAATAAATTTATTAAAAAGTTTTGTAAAAGAGTTTTATCTGGAGACTGGTTTGGGTTTGCGGAGGTGGATATAGAAGTTCCACACAACTTAAAACATAAGTTTTCTGAAATGTCCCCAATATTTATAAACAGAGAAGTAGAGGTTGATGAAGTTCCCACACACATGTTAAAATATTTGGAAGATACTGGAAGAACTAGAGGAAATGGAAGATGTTGGTGGGATCTATGACCGCCACTAAAGTATTGCTGTACGCGCCACTGTTGAAATGGTATTTAAAACACGGCCTAGAAATAACGGGAGTTCATCGTGTTATAGATTATATTAGTGGTAAACCCTTCGAATGGTTCGCAAAAGAAGTTACAGCCGCAAGACGAACAGGCGATGTAGAACCAAATAAGAAACCAGTAGCCGACATAATGAAATTATTAGGAAACTCGTGTTGTGGAAAAATGATAGAGGCAACGGAGAGACATTTAAATACGACATATACGCGAGACGAAACCTGTGTTGACAAAGCATTAAGATCCGCGTATTTTGATGATTTGGAAGAGATAGGATATGCGTACGAAATATCTTCAAGAAAACCCAGGTGTGCGCTAAAGAGACCATTCCATTGTGGAATAGCGGTTTATCAACTAGCTAAATTGAGAATGTTGGAATTTTACTACGAATTTCTAGATAAATACATAAAAAGAGAAGACTTTGAAATAATACAGATGGATACAGATAGTATGTATATAGGAGTTAGTGGAAAAACGATAGAGGAATTGATTAGACCTAACTTACTAGACGAGTTTGAAAAAGAAAAAAATAAATGGTTGGCTTGGGATAAATGGAGCGAAAGAGAGCCCGGACTTTTCAAAATGGAATTTAGCGGGGATAGGGCGATAGCGTTATCTAGTAAGTGTTATTTTGTAGAAAAAATTAATTTCACTAAAGATAATTTGGAACAAATTAAAATTAATAAAAACTCTGCGAAAGGAATGTCCAAGAGAACTAACAATTTAAATTGGGATAGATATAAACGAGTACTAAGTGAAACTACAGAAGATGGAAAACACATTATGATGTAGCACAAAATAGAGGATTTAAAATGAAAGACGGCGTTATGAAAACGTACTGTCAACAAAAATTAGGACTCTCGCATACTACGATAAAAGACGCGTGTTACCAGACGGAATACATACAGAACCTCTATTGATTTAAGTAATCGGGGTAGCTGGGTGTCAGAAGACACTATAAGAAGTTCTTCGCGAACAAACCCTCGAGATGGCCCATCATCCAAATAGTAGAGCACGGGCTCATCGGGTTTTGGTAATAGATCGATCTAGATGATATACATTGAGAGACCACACTGGATCAGTCGCGCGGCGGCTGCCACCTTCGAGCTCTCCCGGTTGATAGAGGTACCGGACGTCAATATCTGATGGAAGCCGCTGCTCCTCTAAACCAACGGGTCGCCCCGCGCGAGACGGCAGAGGGCTTGCTCGTCACCCTTTTTAAACTTGATAGCATCTACAGGCTTCTTACCTATCAATCTGGTCACCTCTCCGTTCAGTGCGGAGACCACGGCGGGCAGTCTGGCCACCCACTCGGTCGACCGTGAATGGGGGTCTACAAGTTCTTTGGCGTATTGGTGTCCGAACAGTCTCTCAGCCAGGGTTCGATTGAAGCGTTCCACGATCCCCTGGTCCCGGTGGATGTTGACGCGGCCGCGTCTGATAGAAACTTTATGCTTAGACAATAGATGAGAGACCGCGCCCATGAACTCGCGGCCGGGATCGACCTGGAGAAGATTCGGCCATTTGAGAGGACTCCTCTTATATATTCGGGAAAGAGCCTCGGACACTTCCTTAGACTCTTTAGTGGCCAACGGCTCAGCCCCCTTGTAACGACTCGCTACGTCAACGATTGTCAGTGCGTACTTGTACGTTTTGCGACCGACGCGATCGTGAGGGAGAAACAGGAGATCCGCTTGGTGAACTTGGTTCGGCACCGGCACGTCGAATTTCGGGCGCGGAATATTGTGAGGCGCGGGTAAATAGATCTGCCAGATGGCCTGCTTCTTGAGCCATTCCTTGACAGCGTTTTCTGAAACCTTGGTCGCCGCGCGAGGTTCTTGATGGCCGCGAGTCCCTTCCAGTAGCCGCGTGGACTATAGTATGTATTCGACAGCTTGCGCGTTAGTTTGGTATCAAGTTTGCGCGTGTTCATCGTATGCGAAGTATTCTAATATATCGGACAATCTCCAACATGCCCTCGCCAGTTCGTCCGGTAACTGCGTCGTTAATAATAAACCTTTGTTGGAAGTTTCGCTGCAGCCCCAATCGCGTTTGGGTTGGAACAGGAGAGGGAAATCTAATTCATCCAATCTCGATTGGGAGGAATCTAACATCCGCTTTGCGAAAAGGGTGGCCGCTTTTTCGTCCTCGAGACAATCTCGGGCCAGACGAATCATACTCTTTGCACCAGGTAAACGATGTTTTTGGGCAGTGTAGCCTACATCAATCATAGCGTTATAAAGTTCGTCAACTAACATCGTTCTATATATATATATTTATAAAAAAAAAATGTTTTAATTAATTAATTTAAAATCTCGATTGAATATAATAGCCGGCGAGACCCACCACACACCCATTCCCACGATGATGAACGCGATCTCGCGGTCCTTTTGGGGCTCTGACGGTACATAGAAATCTGAAAGTTGGGGCTCGGGATCCATTGGATCGAGACTTTTGTGCGGATATGCCAGCGCGTACTCGCGGTTGGCTTCTTCAACGTTCTGAAAAGTTTGCGCGGCGTGATTTTCGCGGCGAAGCTCTTCATTGACCCAGTCCAGATGGGCGGTTCGTTTTTTCGACCATGCTTCCTTTGCGCTATTGAGTTGTTCTACAGCTAAATCATGACGCTTACGCTCCTCATCCACGTTCGAGCTTTTCATTTTAGAGAATATAAAGTTGCTACCGCTGAACGCCAATGCGTTTACAAGCGCACCACCTACTATTACTGCGATTGAAGCCATTTATTTCCATATATTAACTGGTAGAATTCCAGCTTTAACTAGATAATCTCGGGTCCAAACTGCGGCCGCTACATCTAAGGTCGCGAGCCCTACGTCTCTCACAGTAAAGTCCAATTTGGGAGCGGTTCCTCCTAGGGCCATCTTTGATAGTCGAGCATACCCGATACTGAAACCCGATATCACCACGGCGTGATAAAGCGCATTCACTAACATTTTACCATCTTGTTCAGCCATTGTTATAATTATTGCATATAAAATGGGTCGCGATCAATGTTTTAAATGGGGCGCATCCAAATTCAACATTGTTGATGATTGGTGTTTAGTAACTTTCTTCTGAACACTGGCTGGTTGTTTTTTCTGGTATTTCCACACGCACAGGGCACCAACAACTGCCAGACCACCACCAACAACCCAACTCCAATTCACGAATTTGGGTTCAATCGGATTCGCCCAACTCCAACGGTAGTTGGTATTGGGTGACAAATTCTTTGAATTTGAGTGTGCTTCCAATTCGTGAATTGGGGGTGTTGTTGTACTCAACTCTGTATTCAGATGTTTTGCTGTCTCCGTCCCCGATTGCAACCCCAATCTCGATTGGAGTTTAGCCTCTCGAAGCTCGGCGAGTATTTTATCTTGTTTAACTTTTCGGGTGGCAGCCGCCGCCCGCCCAGCTGCCTGTCTTTTGGGATTTTTTATACGGTATGTCATCCAGTGGCGGAGTAACACTCTGGTTCGATTGTGTTGAGCAATCTGGTTCAACTCCGTCACTCTCGTGGGTGTGTCTTGTGTCATCATTTATAATATTAATATTAGAGCTATAGTTCGTGGGCATATATGTCCAAATTGACAGTGTTTACCGTGGTCAACGCGGTTGTTAGTGGAGCTAAGTACATTCCAAACTTGTGATAAATTGAGCAGCATGCCGTTCTAAGAGTGTGTCCTATAAAAGGGTCAGTCTCTAGATCGTGAATCAACCCTCGGTGTTTGGTATAGGGAGAAGTCTACTAACGGCGGTAGCGTACAAATGAATAGCCGCCGATCCAAGAGTTTTTTGTCATCTCTGCTCCCAATTTGGATTCGTATCGCGCATACATTTTATCGATCTCCGCATCTGACATCTTATCCACCTGAAAAACTGAGAGACGCCTACCGAGATAATGCTCCGATTGTCCCCCAGCAACCAGCGCAGCTAGCCGCTCTCGTCGCGCCGCATTTTCATTTTCATTCGGAGTCTTTGCACTCAACCCCGATTCCGATTGCTCTGTCGGATCATTATTGTTGGCAGTCGGAGTTGAGGTTTCTTCTATTAGCTGATCGAGAAGTTCGTCGCAGTTCATTTTTCTTAAAATTAATTTAACTATTCTAACAAGTCTCATCACTTTAACATATTTATTTATTACAAAAATAATAAATGCGCACCATTATGCTCGCAACAAAGCTCGCAGCGGAGCACCAAATTGTTAACATTGTTAAGCATTTGTTCAGCATTTGTTCAGCAATTGCTAAGCATTGTTCAGCAATTGCTATGCATTGTTCAGCAATTGCTAAGCATTGCAATAGCTTATTACTTTGAATTTTAATCCTAATTTTTTCTTAAAATTAATTATTAATTAATTGATAACTTTATAAGCAGTTGGTTGATCAGTCTTTAGCAGAAGCTTGGCGTGCTTAGTTTTCGAAAGTATCTGTCGAACCTCCAGGCGCTCCTCGCGCGTTGGGAGAACGTCATTCTCTCGAAGACAGTCATCGAATGAGTCTCGGTCCTTGCAGTGAAAGAGGGCGACCCATTTCGTTTGCTCGCGCAGATCCTTGAGGACGGCGTTGTATTTTTGAGTGGATATCCATACGCTTTGCCTCGCATGGCGGCCAGAAAATGCGAGCTCGGAGAGCATGTCCTTCTTTTGGTCATCGCCGCCTTGGCTGAGCAATCGTCTAATCACGTATAGGGTGGGGGCTCGCCCTGAAATATTTGGTATAAACCACGCAACCAATCGTGAAGCCTATCACCGGGGTCAATAACGTATACCTCAGGGTCGGTCCCATATCCACGGGCACCGCTGATAAGTATCGTTGTGCCGCACAGTGGGACATAGGATCACAATGTGACGAAAGGCATCGCGGTAGGATCCCTCGAGTAAGTCGAGGATGAAAACCGTTTTTCCACATCCTGTCTGCCCACATATTATGGCAGAGTGAGCATCTCCAATCGTGAATTGGTATTGATTGCTAGATTTCTTAATTTTTTCAAAATTATGTATTAATAAATCGTTAGATGATTTTTTTATTAAATCAGTAGATCGCTGATACGTATCGACCATCTTCGATGTTGAGTTGTGCGTCTGTAATTATATATAAGTACAGCGTCAATGGCCCGGCTCCGTCCGCCTCTTTGGTTATCTGGATCGTCACACCCTCACTAGCGTTCTCAACTTGGCGTCCGCTACCGTGTATTTGGTCATCGTCGCTGGCTCGCATGTCTAGCCATAACGCGTATTTGGTATTCAGGAACTCCGCGAGGGAGACGGCCGAGAGATGCAGGTCTTTAGCAACTGCTGCAACCTCCGGAGAGCGCTTAGATCCGGCAGCAAACTGCTTCTTACTTCATCCCACTGCTGGTGCGCGCGAAGACCCGCGCTGTAGAGTTGAGTTGGGGACTCCCTCGATCGTCACCTCTACCTTCGTGATTTTGGGTTATAGAATCTGTCGGTTTTTCTAGCACCGAACGCGAACCGAGCATCCTCGAACAACATCAGTATACCTTTATTTCATCGAGCGGGCGGGTACGTTGACGTTAATATTCCACAATGTGTCGCTTTTGTTTTTCGGCATCTTGCGATGGCGAAGAACTCGGTCGTAAAGTATGGCAACGCGCCCGGCGTACTGGGTTCTGATCAATCGCGCGAGTTCGGGCATCGTGACCATGTCGTACTCCAGCGAAACATTATCGATCGTATACGTCGATAACTGGTCGGTGGCTATGATACTCGGCCGTAGTCGTTGAACGTTAGTTCGTATTCGAGGCGGTCAGCCAAAGCGCTCTGATAGTAGGGCATGTGACTCTCCAGCAACTCAAAGTCGAGCGGGATGTAGAAGCGGTTGCCGTAAGCGCCCGCGACCGCGTTGTCACTCACGTTGTTATCTGCCTTGTTAGCAGCCCCGATTCTAAGTTTGGTTACGTTCTTATTTTTGCTGGTGTCAATACCTTGATAGACAGCGTTTTCAAGCTCGTGTGACGTCTTCCACAGGTCCTGATAGCAATGGTAGACGTCGCTGTCATCGATCGACATCACCTCATTACCAGAAATCTTTATCATAGTCTTCTTGACTATGGCGCGACCCAAGTTCTGAACGACGGTTCGGTCCGCGTCCGTCGACGTTAGCGAAATAGTGAAAGCGAGGCGAACAGTACCCGGAACAATGACGTCGTTAGCTCCGAGTTGGGAAGCGGACTAAGAGCTGCTGGTTCTGGTCGATCGTCGATGGGTTGTTCGTAATAACGACACTCTGTCTCACGCCTTTTGCCCCGAGGGGCTCACGCAGTCTGCGGTATGGATTGAGTTTGCGACCGTATTGACTCGAAGACATAATTAATTTTTCAAAATTATTGAAACTATTAAACCCGTATGGTTTTGTCTTTAATACATAATTAATTTTAAGAAAATTATAAATATGGCTGATTACATGGACGTAATTCGATCGCACTACGGGCGACCGAGAAGATTAACCTCGATGGTGATGATGATAACTTCGAGGATTCCCTCACGACACCCACCATAGAAACTCCAGTTCCAATCCAATCACAATTGGGTGACGCTACCACTAGTCAAAGTCAGGAATTACTTGAGGAGCTGTAAACGACTACTACAACAATTTGGCAGCAGAAAAAGGTCTGGTCCCCTCTGTCGGTCGCGACTTACTCCAAGTTCAAATTTATGAGCGGTAAATTGCGACTAAGAGCAGCACTAACTGTCCAATTAGTTAACGGGAGGACCGGAAAACCACTATCACTAAACACCATTGCAGGAAACCGGGGCGGTGGCCAACTCATAAGGACGAACTAGGATTCACGGATTGGAAGAGGGGTAAAACAATTATACCGGCCCGCGCTGTAGAGGCCCTAAAGTCTACCGACGAAACTATAGCGAAGACGGCCACCGCGATAGAAACGGTCGAGCTCAGCGAGGTCCCTCAAATAGCCACCGACGTTATTAACACTATGGAGACCACGTTCAGCGTCCAATCGCAATTGGGAAAAATACTCAACGATGACCCACCGTTACCTCTTCGAGAACTCCGTGGACTCGATAAGGCTCTACAAACGGTCCGGGGCGAACTGGTCCTTAACCTCTCCAAACTCACGGCGCTGGATGAACATATCGCGCTAGAAGAAAAGAAAACTGGAGGAAGCCGGTGACGATAGAGAATCTACCGAGCGGATCAACAAACTCCTGCGGTCTTTGCGGGATGAAAGAGAAGCTCGCTTGGAGGCCGCCTCGGCTAACCGTGAGGCTCTCCGCACACAAATAAGTCGGATCCGCGAATCAATCTCGAGGGTCCTGCACGAGGAGACGACACTCGGTGAGCGTCTTCGCACTCTGTTCAGAGAGCAGGGCGTCACGATAGCAAGCATCCTCGTTGCTATCGGCATGACTATATCGACCATAGTTCTAACTTTCACTGGTGGTGCGGCGCTACCACCCGCTCCAGCACCAGCACCAGCACCAGCACCCTCTCCATCCGGTGGAGCCAAGGAGTGGATAAAAAAACAACTAAAAGCCCTCGCCAGTCTTCTAGCTAAATTAGCTGGAAAGGCGGCTGCCGCACTACCTGGACTGATCGGAAGTATCGTTTCTTACTTGCTATCTATATTATCAAAAACGGCCGGATGGCTAGCCAAAAATACCTGGGCTTTAATCGTGGCAATCGCCGGTCTCCTACTATTCTTCGCCAGAGAGTTCCTACAACCAAAGCGTAAATAATCCGATCGCCACGAGGGCGATGACGAGCCCCAATTTCTCCTCCTCGTGTGTTGTGCTTCCAATTTCAACATTGTTGATGATTGGTGTTTCTCCAATCGCGATTGGTCTGTTGATGGAACTCGATGGTGCATCCAATTTACGAATTGGGGGTACTGGTTTCGATTTACGAATTGGGGGAGGTGTATCCATTTTGTGTTTTATGAAATCGGTTCCACTGTTGGGGGTGCGCTTGATGATATCCGTGTTCACGTTACCGTTGTGGCCGATTTTTTGATTGGCGGTGGCGATTACGATATGATTATTGTAACCGTCAACCGGGTCGTCTCGTAGTATCATATTGCTCGGCGCCATATAAAGACCTATTCCAAATACATAGTCTACTGGGGTGCTGGCATTCTGTAAAACGTCTTGATAATTCTGGATCGCCTTCTCCAGGTCCACCCTAGCTGAGATGGCGTCCTCTACAAGTGCCAAAAATTGTTTTTGTGCATCAAACGCTGTTCCCATGCCCAGTATAGAACTGCGAGTTTGTTTTTGTGCGCCGAGAATGGCCCAGACGTACGTGCGAATGGAGTCGTTGACGCGAGTAACCCCGGCCTGCGTGAACCCTAGACCCGTATCTAACATAAATGTACCCCACGCGTTCTGAACCTCAGCAGCCTGCTGTATGTAATCGACGTGAGCCAGTTTCGGAGGTAACATTTTACAAGAAAACACGCCACAGTGTCGACCTCCAGACACTTCCGTCCCGAAAGTCATAGTCGCGGGGTCAAAATTCCCGGCGTTCCGACTGACGATGTGGTCACCGGAGTGATCGTGTCTAAAATCAGTCTGTGTCCAATTCCCGGACTGGCCGTGAATGAGAACGTCCCCGAGGCCGGTGCTGGTAGGAAATGCTTTCTGTCTCCAGTCCGCGTCTTTTGAAACGTAAAATTCGTTACACAGTCTTTCAAAGGCCATACGGTTATATGTGTTGGAAATGGATCCCAGGCGTCGTCTTGAGGTAGTGAAATACCTAGTTCTTTGAGAATCCTCCTAATAGTATAATACACGTGAAAGTTGTAGACACTTCGGAGCATGACATTCTTGGATGTCAGATGGTCTTTATATGAAACTCCACACCCGGCTGTTGCGCACCATACAGCGAAATTTATTTGGTTCTGCCAAAACTGCATCGGTGTTGCTCCACCACCGTTTACCACCTCCATCGTAGTAATCTTGGGCAACCTATATTGTTCAAAGATGTTAGGGAGGGAAGTTGGTGGCAAAGCCACTGTCCGGTCTAACCGTTACGGTTGGGTGTACAAGGCGGTTAACAACGTCTTTTTGTGTGTATTTACCTCCGACCGCGTACTTTACATTAGAGTTAAAGCTAAATGCTTTGGTATCCATTGAAAGATATTAATTATGTTTTGCTACTATAACTAATGTTCAAAAAGGGAGTTGTGAACTTCAAAAATTAATAGACAACTGCTGCGGAAAACGCCGGGTAGGCCTTAGATCAATCACGTTCACGGTTTGGATGGCAGAATGTGGAAGAGTGAAGGGTTTTACTATGTGAAGGATGGACAACAATTAGGTGTAAAGCTGCCTCACGGACTGTGGGGAATAAGACAGCTCAAAGATTTTGTCAACTCAGAGCTTGACGGTATAATCAACCTCACAGTATCGAATGTTACCGGGCTCACAACAATGATCATCAGCAGTGATGTAGTGGTCTCCCCGGGGTTGGGTATTCAACTCGGTTTTAGAGAGACATACTCCTCAAACAAAGGAGTGTTCACCCCGGGTGAGTACGTCGGTGATAACCCGGTGGACTTCACCTTCACGAAAACTCTCAGGGTGCACCTGGATCGGGTGAACACATCGTACAACACGATAGACGGATCCCCCAGCACATTACTGAAAACTGTGCCGCCAGCGATTGTTTCTATGGCGAGACTGTAACGTTAGACTTCCCACACCCAGAGATGAAAGTTTTGGAATCGGGACACATCCACGAGTTGAAGATTTATATTCTTGATGATAAAGGGCGAGAGTTGAAGAACGATTACCCGATTTCGGTCGTCCTAGCAAATTTCAAATTAATTAATTTTAAGAAAATTAGAATTAAACGCATGTTCGTAATATATATTATCAACATTATGAGTATATACGGACCAGGTAGTTCTTCCGATTGGGTGACAAATTCAAATAATTTGGAACCTGCAGAAGGGGGATTCATCCCGACAGAGGGCGACTTTTTAACTACCCAAAAAACAAAGGCCTTGATCAATAGAACTATATCGAGGGCCACGGACGAGATTCACAAGAGTCTACTATCACAACTTAGAGAATATGCCCTGGCTGTGAATACACAAAGTCGTGAAGAAACGCATACGGAACTAAACGAACTAGGTAAAAAAATAACCAAATTTAGAAAAGAGGCCCGGTTGGGGATTGATAAAGCCCGAGAAGACCGCCAGGTTGACATTACGGCGGTTTATGATGCGTTGCGCTTAGAAGACTCTCTCAGCAAAGAAGCTACACTTGCTGAATTAGACGGGAAAAAAAAAAATAATCGATTTTCGAATGAGGCCACGTCGGGTATTGAGAAAGCACGAGAAGACCACCAGGCGGACCTTACGAAGGCTTATGAGGTGTTGCGCTCAAGGACTCTCTCATCAGAGAAGCGGCACTTACTGAACGGAGATAAAGAAAAAAATAACCAAATTTCGAAAAGAGAACCCGTCGGGTATTGATAAAGTCCGAGAAGACCACCAGTCGAACCTTGCAGAGGCCATTGCGGAGGCTTATGATGCGTTGCGCTTAGAGAACTCTCACAGCAAAGAAGCGACACTTACCGAACTAGACGGCAAAATAGCCGAATTTTCTGAAAGAGACCAGGTCGGGGGTTGAGGGGTCCGAGAAGACCACAAAGAGGCCATTGCGGAGGCTTATGGGGCGTTACGCTCAGAGGACTCTCTCAACAGAGAAGCGGCACTTACTGACATATATGAAAAAATAACCGAATTTAAAAAAGAGACCCGGTTTGATCTTGATGGAGTCCGAACGGGTATTGATAAAGCCCTAGAAGACCACCAGGCGGATATTACGGAGGCTTATAGGGTGTTGCTCTTAGAGGACTCTATCAACAGAGAAGCGACACTTACTGAACTAGATGAAAAGATAACCGAATTTCAAAAAGAGGCCCGGTCGGGTATTGATAAAGCCTTAGAAGGCCACCAGGCGGACCTTACGAAGGCTTATGAGGTGTTGCGCTCAGAGGACTCTATCAACAGAGAAGCGACACTTACTGAACTAGATGAAAAGATAACCGATAAACTGAAACATGATCGTATAGCCGCGACCAAAGCTCTTGAGGAGGCCTCTTATGAGATTCGTACTGAGGCATATAACGCAAACAATGCTCTTGCCGGAATAGTGAAAACAATGAAAACACCAAAACGTGTCATAACAGTTTGGGCTGAGAAGCGGGGCCCATTGGTTGAGGGGCACTATGAATATTCGTTCGGTGCCAAAGCGAATAATAAATATGGGGGATACACTATGACAGCTGTAGGTGAAGTTGTCCAAATGGCGGCGTCTGCTCGGTTAATGGTAGTGTAAACCTGTGGGCGCGGTCGCGATAAATATTGTAGTAGATGGGAAAGAACGGGGATTGGAGTCACTAAAATCTCTGGAGATAGTTCGATCGGTGGTTTCGTTCTCCGGTGATGATCGAATTAGACTTTCCCAAGGTAGTGTTATTAACTTTGTTACGAAAATCGGTGACCCAGGGAGTTCTTCCACTATTGTCTCATTGTTAATTGAACTTATTGTGTAAATACTAATATATTGAAATAAATTTAACTATGAACGAATCACCGCTTCCAATTGTCAATACCACTCCACCAACACTGTATCCAATTGTCAATACCACTCCCCCAACACTATATCCAATTAACGAAAGAAGTTCAGATTTAGGTTGAATAATATCGTCGCTATGCAGGATATTTTAGTTAGAGAATGTGCAAATAGAAAAAAGACACTCTAATAAATATAGGCGCGCGGCAAACATAGCTGAAGCATCTAGTACGGTTCTGGCAAGTGTTTCTGTGTTGTGTGGGGCGGGGACTGCTGCAACGCTATCTACAATTGTAATGATTCCACTTGCAGGGGTTTTGAGTGGAATTACCGTTTTATCTGGAACACTTTGTATGGTAATTAGGGCGGCGGGTGGAAAACTCGAGAAAAAAAGTAGAAAACATGATAGAATATCCGTTCTCGCTAGGTCTAAGAAAAATAGCATCGACGTTATGGTGTCCAAAGCGTTGGCCGATAAGAAAATATCAAATTTAGAGTTTGAATCCGTGGTGGAAGAAATGGGGAGATAGAAGAAAATTAAAAAATGATATAAGGATCAAGGCGCGCGCCACCATGCCAAAAATTGAGTGTACTGATTGGGATAAATTTAAATTTAGGGTAAAACTTGGAAATAAAGTCGGAGGAAATGTTACAGCACCATTATAAAATAATTAAAAAAAAATTTAAAAAAAATAAAAAATTAAAAAAAAAATAAAATAAAAATAATAATAATAATAATAATAAAAATTTAAAAAAAAAAAAAAAAATTCTTATTTTATAATTTTCCTAATTTTTTCAAAATTATATTGGTGCAGTAAACAAAATTTACATACCTATACAACATGTGTTTTTTCACTGAGAATTAATCGGCTCTGTTTACCTCGGCTATCAATTTACGCATGGGGCCATAACCCGTGTAATTGAAACATTGTCGTTACAACATAAATTAATTACTATGTAATAATAGGGAGTGTTCAGCTTTAAATTATTAAAAAAAAATATAAAAATTAATTATAAAATTAACAAAATAACGAACCATCACATGTTTTCTTTCGCCAATAGGTATTAATAAATAATATAATATGCACACCATTTGTATGTTGTATAGGAAACTGATGAGTATATATATGTTTGTTGACCTTACAACAATTGGTCTCATCTCGTGTGTGCTATGTGTTTGATCCGTATGACGTCCGTCTCGTCTGTTTAATGGTAGCAGTCATCATATGTGTATTTGGCGATGTAATTGTGTAGCTCAAAGGTGCCGCCTAAAAAGATTTCTGCCCTAAGAGCTTTGCAATTTCGGAAACCAAATTCACACATAGGCTCGTCTTACTTCGCTGGTTTCTCTTAATAGAGGAATTGGCAATGGGGTTCAAGGCGACCCAGAATGTGAGCCAACAGATGCGTGGGCTTAAGAAAGGTCCCAACACCCCAGTGGCTGGGTGCCGGCTAGAAATCTGCCCAGTCGCTGGGGTGTTGTGCACGAGTGGAGGCTTTTGCTATTTTTTTTTTAATTTTTACAAATTATTAATATCTTTATACGCGATAGACCTAATCGTGTAATCTCTCTATAAAATGGACACCTAATTTACATGTTCATAACACGTGTAATTGGAACATTGTCGTCTGCTTATAACATAAATTAGTTCTGTTCAATAATTTTCAATTTCTTCTAATAATTTTCCAATTTCTTCGTTAAAAGCGATATTGTAGAAACGCATATCCGTAAACGAATCTTTGATTTTAAACTGTTTTATAAAATTAGTTTGATAATGTTTCGGTAGTGTTTCTCCGATCCTATTTAGTCGCTTCATTATATAAATTTGATACTTATACCGGCGACATAATTGCCGGTTTAAATATTGTAAATGCAACGTTTTTATCGCAGCGTAATAAATTACGCTGATATTTCATGTATTCGATATCACATAGTATTGTCATTTTACCGTGTTTTTAATACTGTAGAAACAACAGCGTAAAATCCTTCATCCAAATCATTATAAACGTCCAATTCGTTGTGTATTTTATTATCCATTATAATATTTTATTATAAACCTATTAAATTTATATGTTCAATTGGACGTGAAAAAAACATGATGTATTTATGACACCAATTTTGAATATTTCGTGGTTGGTGGGAGACAATTTCATCGTTAACTATTTTTTTGATTTTTTGGGGGTGGTGGAGTAGTATAGAGGGTGGAGAAATGATGCCACCGTTAGGTGGTATCATTTTGACTCCCTCTATACTACTTGACAGGCCGTTAAACACCATTACATTAATTTGAATTTATTAACTAGGATGACAGAAAAAAGTAACAATTAAAGGTAATGGGTCTCAGAATGAAAGTATCCGCTGAATTCTGTCAAAATTATAACACTTGGCCTAGTATAGTAAATGTGTATGTAGTACACCCAATACCAAGGTCTCACGGGACAGTGGGCGGCTAGCTTTAAAAAGGGGGTGGGCGATTTTCTATATACTTCACTACCAACACCTAAGTGTGTCTATAAAAATAGGTTTATGAATATTTCTTGACTTTTGGAGGCTTGACAAGGTGTATTTTTTAGAGTATTTCATAATTCTACGAAACTGAATATTAGCTCCGGTTGATTTTGACATCTTATAAAATGGCGCATGCTATGCTGTCTCGCCGGTACGGTTTCGCGTCAGAATTTAAGGTATTTTTCGGGCATTTGTAGCGAAAATTTGAGGTGGTTATGACCCCGCTTTGGAATCATTTTCAGGAAATGATGTGGTGTTACAAGTGATAGAACAAGACAACAAAGTCTCTGTGCCTCATGTTTTCATGAAAACAATTCCAACAAATTCAGTCATGTTGAAATTTCTGGCCAAAAATAGGTGGGTGGGGTAATTTTGTAAAAAAATAATTGAACACATCTCATGCGGTTACTGCATTTTTATTGTGGCGCTCGATTTGTACTTCATTTGCCAGTATTTTTCAATATTTGTCGCAAGAGCCTCCTTAACTGATTGTGAGAGGCGGTGATTTTTATAAGTCACCCGCCGACCTCAGATTTGTCAATTTTGTAGTACACCCAATACCAAGGTGTATGATCACGTGGTTACACTAACAACAACAACAAGTACTGAAACTTCCAGAAGCCCTCCGGTTCAAAGTATGTATTCTTTTATTTTGTCCTCATTATGTAACGGATTTTGATGAAATATGGCGCATCAAACGCGTCTTGTTAAGCTGAATATTTGATGTGCTCGGTTCTTTGGCCAAAACTTCTGTTGTTTTTGCAAAGAATCTATTTCCGTGTCTACTGACACGGAAATCGATTCTTCGCAAAAACGACATAAGTATGTGTCGAACTCCGGGACCACCAAATGCAGCTCATGAAGACGCGTTTGCTGCGCCATATTTCATCAAAATCCGTTGCCTATTAAGGAAAATATCAAATAATACTTACTTTGGAGTGGGCGCACTTTCAACATTTTCAGCCTTTGTTGTTGTTGTAGTAACCACGTGATCATGCACATTGAATACCAACATATATATATATATATCATTTGGCATTTACAGGGCTGAATATATAATTTTGTTTCGATGTAAATATTCCGTTCTGATTTTGGGATTTTCCCCATCCTAACATATGGGATTCGATCCTATTAACCCGACCTAACATGACCTTAGCTGTTGGCAGGCCGTTAAACACCATTAGATTAAACTAAATTTATTAAATAGGATGGCAAATGTGTCATATGGGTACTTTGGTGGATTTGTGTAGACGTGGGTGGATTTCGGTTGTTTTGGGTAATTTACATAGTTGTTGCGCCCGCTAGCGCTCAGCACGATATAGTTGCCACATTGGCGTACGTACGGACATCCGTACGTGCGTCCATGTTAAAGTGTTTGGTTAAAGTTGTTCAGTAGCCTCGGCATGCGCGACATGCGGGCCGCGCCCATCTAGTTTTGTGTAACTTTCGGTCCCCTTTTATGCTGTCAAAATTACCGTACTCGCACGTGTAATTCACGGGACGTGACGTAAATTGTATGTTCGTAACAATGCACCCAAACCACCAGAGGTACCGAAATAACCCATAACACACCGAAATATGACCAGTTCTTCAAAAACCTGTGATACCAACAGATAAATATCATTTGGCACACTGCGCCTTTAATAGTTCTCTATTCAAATTAAACCTTACATCGCTATCTTATTTTTTTTGTCGTCTGCTGTTTATTTTCTATTTTCCATTGGTATCATCAAAAACATGCTTTGACAGCACTTTATAATAATTTACATTGGAAATGATTCTGAAGTGCTGTCAAACCATGTTTTTATTGAGAAATAAGGCAAGATATAAAAGCAACAGCACACGACAATTGTTGTGAGCAGCGATCTAAGGGTTAAATGATAAAAAACAACGACGTTTGTACATGACGTTGGGAAAACGACAAAGCTGTATTCAGTTTCGATATGTGTGACTGGAGAAATGGGGCTTATGGGTTTAGCGACCAGTGTAGATCCAGATCAGCCTGTGCATCCGCACAGTCTGATGAGGATCTGCACTCTTCGCCATTCCACCAATAAAACACCCGTAACAAGCTTGAAATCGTTATCAGGCTACAATAATGCTATTTATTTAGGAGCTACACACAACAATTATCGTCTGCTGTTGCTTTTATATCTTGCCTTATTTCCCAATAAAAACATGGTTTGACAGCAGTTAAGAATCATTTCCAATGGAAATGATTCTAAAGTGCTGTCAAAGCATGTTGTAAATTATTCTAAAATGCTGTCAAAGCATGTTTTTGATGATAAAATGGAAAATAGAAAATAAACAGCAGACGACAACAAATTAAGATAGCGGTGTAAGGGTTAAGCCCCATTTCTCCAGCCACAACCACATATAATTATGTCGCTAAGTGGGAATACTCGGTGAAAATCAAAGAATAAGAAAAAAACAAAGACACGTCAAATTCTACCAAAGGTATATTTCTGACAGTTTAAGAGCCGCGCTATGCACAACAATGTGCTACAGTTTCATTTTGGAAATTCGACACAGAAGAAGGGAAACCAAATCTTTCCCAGGGGCGGGACCATTAATGTAGCTTTTACATCCTGATTGGCAGGTATAGAAACAGGATCGTAGACTTTTTAAGGCACTGTGTCAAGGTGCATGATCACGTGGTTATAACAACAACAACAACAACAACAGTGGCTGAAAGTGTTGAAATCTTGAAAGTATTATTTGATATTTTCCTTAATATGAAACGTATTTTGATGAAATATGGCGCAGCAAACGCGTCTTCATGAGCTGCATTTGGTGGTCCAGGGAGTTTGGCACAGACTTATGTCGTTTTTGCGAAGAATCGATTTCCGTGGGAGACACGGAAATCGATTATTCACAAAAACGACAGAAGTTTGGGCGAGCATACAGAGACCACCAAATGCAGCTTAACAAGACGCGTTTGATGCGCCATATTTCATCAAAATCCGTTACGTAATAATGACACTATAAAAGAATACGTACTTTGAATCAGATGGATTCTGGAAATTTCAGTACTTGTTGTTGTTGTTAGTACCACGTGATCATACACCTTGCGTGTCTCACATATTTAATATGTGTTTTTTCTCTCGCTTCAAATGTACTGCAATTGACCTACATCAACTACAGTGGAACCTCTCTAAACCGGACACCATGGGGTCCCTAGGGTGTCTGGTTTAGAGAGGTTCCGCTGTAATTAAAGGTGCATGCCCACTTAGTAGGCACAAAATGCGCCTTATAGGAATTAAATAAGTGTATAATTGTGTCACTATTCCACTCACCGAGACTCAACTGAATGGTAACAGCATACACTTTTGATGACAAATGAAAAAAAAATGCAGAAAAATATTTACATTCCTTTTTGTTTTTTTATTGATGTACAGTATATGAATTCCATTTTTTTATTAAATTATTGATCCGGCAGTGGCCGGACCTGCCCGGCCTGTTCCGACGCCCTTGCTAAATTACAGTGAAAGTTTCACCCATCTAAACCAAACAAAAAATGGGTTCGCCCGGCTGTCCGGTTTACAGAGGTTCTACAATTGCACAATTTCACTTGATCAACTTCCAAAACCTTTCCGTTATATATGTATTCAACAATTTACGATCGAAAACTGTTATAAACATCGGAGATAATTTTGTTATTTTTGCTCAATGCATAATGATTTTTTTCACCCCTAAGTAACTGAATGGGCTGCGATATGTTAATTTTGCAACCAATCCAATCATCGCAAAATGATTTTCAGACTATTCCATTTATAAAAAGGGGATATTTGTTGTTCTCAAAAATATGAAAATTACTTTCAAACAGTGCAGATCCTGATGAGACGGCTCGTTACGAGCCGGCTCATCTGGATCTGCACTGTTTGCATAAACCGATATAGCGGGCTTTCGGGTTCAAAGGGTTAAATTTATGAAATAAAATTAGTTTTCGTTGTGATATGATCATACAATAACACATTTAGAAAACGTATAGTTCACCTTACCTTCTAAGCCAATCGCTGGCCAGTATCGAGCTACACTTATTTCACATATTGCAAGATTTAACCCAAATAAGTTACATATTATTCATTAATTGTTCGACAGAAATGAAACTATATATATAGAATCGCATGCTGATCTTCTGCGGCTACATCGGTCCAAATGTTATGGAAACTCAAGGGCGTCGTCAGGGGAGGTTCGATGAGTTCGTACGAACCACCTTTTTTAACCAGGTGGATATTTTTTTTATATAAATGCGGCCGGTTGATCTTCAATACATGAAGGGACAGAAAATATTATGCAAATTCCCTACTATCAAAACACAGTCAAGCGACGCCGAACGTATTGCAAGATGCCACATTTCAGAAATACGCTCCTTAAAGGTACATGCACACTCAGTAGGCACACACTATTATTTATAGGAATTAAATAAGTGTATAATCATGATAATAGTGTTACTATTCCATCAGTTCTAAAAATTACCAGTGCCCGCTATACAGATATAATCATTTAGTAATATTTAATTTACTGATAGTGACGTGCGTTTGTATCAGGCTATTTCTTTAATTATGTATACTAATTAAATGCGTCACCTGAAAAAATCATAATTTCGACAGATTATAAAGTATGATAATTGCACATCAAAAAATAAATAGTAATGTCCGTTAACATTTTAATGAAACATGGTTATTGCCCCTGATATCAGTGTGGAAAGTTACGTCCGATATAAAAGTTATAATAATACGAATCAATACGTGGGGTAATGGTGAATGAATGTTTATTTCGCCAGAAAATGTCTCAGATGATGTATCTGATATAAAGAACAGATTGTGCCTACTGAGTGGGCATGTAGCTTTAAATTGGCACAAACTCTTTTGCACAGGAGCTAGTTGGTGTACAAATATATACCCGAATTCAGCATTTGGCTTATAGAAATCAAAAATCAAAAACCTTCCGGGGTTGTAAAGCAACCACAATCTGTAAGTGACCCCGGGGTTAGAAGTCACATACTTTCCGGGGCTGTGAAGCAACTCGAATCTATAAGTGGCCCTGGGGTTAGAAGCAAAAAAACCTACCCGGGGCTGTGAAGTATCTCGAATCTGTAAGGGGTCCAGGGGGCCGGTTCACTAAACTTCGTACGTCTAAAATGTGCAAATTAAAGGATCATCTGAACATTTCAATTGATTGATTTACATGTATTGAGTATAGGCTGCATATGCTCAATAAATGTAACAACAATTGTTTACAAGAAAACATTCTTAATGTGAAATTTACAGACTATAACATTTTTGCACTTACGAACATTTTAGTCGTTCATAACAGCAAATTTAGGATCGTCTGTAAATTTCAATTGATTGGCTTACATTTATTGAGCATAGGCTGGATATTCTCAATAGATACAAATCAAACAATTGTTTACAAGCAAACACTGTTGATGTGAAATTTACACCATCATAATTTTGCACTTACGAACATTTTAGTCGTAGGAAGTTTAGTGGAACGAGTTAGAAATCAAACACTTTCCGGGGTTGTGAAACAACCGAAATCTGTAAGGGGTCCAGTGGACATATTTCGGTTGCTTCACAACTGAAAGTCGAACCCCCTTTTCACAAATGCTGGTAACGCCCATGGTTTAACTTACTTATTTTGCCAATTAAAGGTACATGCCCACTCAGTAGGCAGACTGTTGTTTATAGGAATTAAATAAGAGTATAATTGTGTCACTATTCCACCAGTTCTAATAAATTTTAAGTATTTATACTACATATAATTAAATACCTCACCTAAAAAAACCATTTAGACACAGAGAATAAATAGTAATGTCTGTTAACATTTTAAGGAAACACGGTTATCGACCCTGAAATCAGTTTGGAAATTTACGTCTGATATAAAATGTATAATAATACATTGGGTAATGGTCGAATCAATTTTTATTTTGCCAGAAAATGTCATCTCTACAGAATATACAAAACTACCTGTCTCCCTATATTATAACCCGACATGTGTAACCCCAGCTTTAAATCAAGCCTGCGACACCGTCATTAACGAATTGGTACATTTTGTGAGAAGTTTCTTCCCCAAAATCGATATGCATATGCGCTTCAAATAACATCTACATATTCAGGCGCGGATCCAGGATTTCGGGTTAGGGGGGGGGGCGTAATTATTTTGCAATACTTGACTATATTATCGAACGAGCTAAGCTCGTTCGATAATATAGTCAAGTATTGCAAAATAGTCGACGGAGCGGAGCTGAGCGGAGCGGAGCGGAGCGGAGCGGAGCGGAGCGGAGCAGAAAAATGCATTGAATACATGGCACTTGGTATGAAACGTGCCTTGTAACTTGTGAAAAATCTTTACTGGGCGAATTTTAGAGGGGGGGGGGAATCCGCCCATGATATTTATTTGTATTAAGTCGGAGCGGAGCGGAGCGGAGCAGAAAAATGCATTGAATACATGGCACTTGGTATGAAACGTGCCTTGTAACTTGTGAAAAATCTTTACTGGGCGAATTTTAGGGGGGGGGGGGGAATCCGCCCATGATATTTATTTGTATTAAGTCATACTTTTATTGAGAACATGAGAATAACTAAGAAAGGCAAAAACAATGACATACAATATGAAATCATGTGAAATCATGTACACATGTCTCCCATTATTGTAGAATTGTCAGGGTGAAAAAAGAAAGATATTGACATGTGCAATTTGTTTTCATGTTCGCATAAGCATACAACAGTCACAAAACAAACACACAAACACGATCTGCCAGTTTTCCTCTCTTCGGAGATCTGTACGGATAGTTGATATTAAATTCTGATGATAAAGGGAGATAACGAATACTATCGCAGCAAATAATAATTCCACGAGTCAGCATTCATTGTGTCGCCCTGCGTTACAGGCAGAGAACTCGGGTTAGTTATGTATATATATATACTTCGAAATGTTATAGTTACAGTAACTTAGCGATGTTTGCCAATGAAATAAGTCAATTTATTGCATGAAATCGTCGTTCACATTGTAATATTACGGAGCCGTGTAGGGGACATGGATTATTTTTTATTAATTCGTTCCCACGAAATAACAATTCGTTCCCTCATTTTAACAATTCGTTCCCTCGAATTAACAATTCGTTCCCTCGAATTAACAATTCGTTCCCACGATATATCAATTCGTTCCCTCGAATTAACAATTCGTTCCACGAAATGACAATTCGTTCCCTCAATTTAACAATTCGTTCCCTCGAATTAACAATTCGTTTCCGTGGGAACGAATTGTTATTTCATGGGAACGAATTAATAAAACAAAGAATTGTACGTCCCCTGCTGGGACTGTATTAAACACCACAATACACTATTGTAATAAACGTGTAAATGGGACCGACACTGAAACAAATATCACTTGCTCAGAATAGCTTTAATGCATGATGCTGTGCTTATGTAATAAATGTATTCAGAATCTAACATTTGTGACAATTTAATAGTATACAAGTATAGCCTTGTTCTTTATGAAATCGGCCAACGGGTTTAACCCTTTCAACACCACATGCCTGTATAGTGGTATTCGCAAAACGTGTAGATCCAGATGAGCCGGCTCGTAACGAGCCGTCTCATCAGTATCTTCACTTTTTTTGCAAGGAATTTTCATCAAACACCCCCTTCCATAAATGGACTAGTTTG
The DNA here is from genome assembly GCA_029237695.1 of Conchocele bisecta. Lineage (NCBI taxonomy): Eukaryota > Metazoa > Mollusca > Bivalvia > Lucinida > Thyasiridae > Conchocele > Conchocele bisecta. The sequence continues at coordinate 86,075,329 of CM055265.1, read as the reverse complement.
AAAATCATTTTGTGACGATTGGATTGGTTGCAAAATTAACATAACATCCATTCCAGTTGCTTAGGGGTGAAAGGATTAAATAAGAAATATATTAAATCAGCTATCACCACTGGTGCTCATAGAAAATCCTCTATTGTCTGTTCCACGTGTTGCTGCCAATAATTGGACAAATGTGGCTGGATGCTGAAATTGACCCCGAAACCTAGCTAGATAGCTTGGAAATGATGTAACTAAGAAAACAAAAGTTAGATTTTGAAATTCCATCACCAAATTTTGGAATTTCATCAAATATAACAAATTGGGGAGGGTGACTTTTTTGTTATTGATGAAAAAATAGTTACATTTAGGTAGTTTTTAGATTTATAGATTACATGTGCTGAATGGCCAAAAATTCATCGGCAGCAAAATGTGGAACAGACAGTAGGCATAATTCATAATGTTAATGACTGTCAAATGGCGTCAAAAGTTGACAAAAAATATCAGAGTACATGCGGTACTCTGAATATTTTGTCAACTTTTGATGCCATTATGAAACATATTATAAATTTTGTAAACGTATTTAATGAAATTACGCAGATGTATGAAGGTACAAAATCACATGGCGATTCTCAAGTATGTGTATGACTGAACTAAACTGAACTAACCAAGATGCGCACCAAGAAACCCAACATCTGAAAAACAAGACGGACAAGTTATTATATTCCAGTGCTCCAGATAAGGTGCGTATTGGCGTATTTTACGCACATATTTGAGCAGAATACCGATTGGCTATTAAAAGTGGGAGTACCAAATACTCACAGCAATGCGAAACTACGCATTGATTTTCAAATTGAGTAGCAAAGATACTATAATAAAGTGGAAAATTACTTAGTTGAGCTGAAAAAGCAAACACTGTTAGCCTTTTGCAGCTCAAATAAGTGAACTTTTAAATTTGTTTTATTTTTTATCATTTGATCCCTATTTAATAAGGAAGAACATCTATATAATACATTTGTAAAAGTAAATTAGGCAGTGAATTTGAAATATGGGGGTATAATACTCTTAAGATACACAACTTATCTGGAATTATGTTAGCCACATCCGTTGCTTCTCGAATATCACCACAACTCCTAGTAATAATATAATCTACACTTTTCATTGTTACACCAAGATTTCAGATATTTCAACTACGCTACAGTTTCTTTCGCCCCATTGTTTTAACTCGCCCTCTTCAAAAGCACTTGCTACTTTTTAAAACCCGGTTGCGTGACACCAGTGGAGGAAATGCCCTTCATGAAAAGAAAGGATCAACTTTGATTTCGCCTGTATCAGTGGTACGATCAAAAATTAGCGAGATAGTGAAATTTAACCACGCCCCAAACAATGCGCCCGTATCTCATCTACTTACACGGCAAAAGTTTATAGAAAGGATAGTACTAGTTGTTTATCAAACTCATCGGGGTGTATTGTTTTTCTGTTGAGCTATGCAACAACGCTTGAGAAAGCATTTAGATTCAGCGTTCTGACAAAACAGACGAGATTCTTTCCCCAACCACAAAAAATCGTACCGTAGAAATCGCACTTAACCCTTCCTACGCTGTTGACGGAAATTGCCGTCTGCTGTTTTTCATTTTTGCTTTAATTCTTAACAAAAAACTGGTTTTGACAGCACATGAGAATCGTCTCCACTGGAGACGATTCTCATGTGCTGTCAAAACCAGGTTTTTGTCGAGATATATTGAAAATAAAACATTTTCAGCAGACGACAACATTTAATTCAGCGTAGTAAGGGTTAATTACACACATGAAGTACCAGTATGCACCATAACATGCTTATTTGTTGAACCAATAACGAAAAAGTAAAAGTGACATACAGCAGATATAGTCACATAGAGACGAGATTTGAGTTTTGAAATCCGAAAAGCTAGCGGGATGGAAACACTATGAATATATTTGTTACAGTTTAATCAAGGGGTATGATCACGTGGTTACAACAGCAACAACAATGGCTGAAACTTCCAGAAGCCCTCAGATTCAAAGTACGTATTCGTTTATTCCGTCCTTATTATGTAACGGATTTTTATGAAATATGGCGCATCAAATGCGTCTTGTTAATCTGCAATTGGTGGTCACGGTACTTTGGTCCAAACTTCTGTCGTTTTTGCGAAGAACCGATTTCCGTGTCTACAGACACGGAAATCGATTCTTCGTAAAAACGACATAAGTATGTGCCTGCGCCATAGTTCATCAAAATCCGTTGCCTATAAAGGAAAATATAAAATAATACTTACTTTGGAGTGGGCGCGCTTTCAACACGTTCAGCCATTGTTGTTGCTGTAGTAACCACGTGATCATGCACCTTGTAAGGAAGTGATACAGTATTTGTTCATGCGTAGGGCGGGGATTGAACCCGCACGCATTGGCATTGACGAGGACCAGTAATAAACGAAAGTGGCAATATATGGTAAAATAATCCAATGTATACAACTATACAACACACACGGTATGCTCCATGCACTGATAAGCACTCAAAGCCATTCTGTCCACTTCGTCATCTTTTCGCGTTTAATGGTAAAAAAATAATGGTATCAAAGGATTCTTTTCGATTTACGAAATGGTGCAATGGTTTCCGAGTGACTCAAAGCGTCTGAAACTCAAGGACCCGTGAGACTCCTGTATCCGATTTCATCAAAATTGCAAAGTATACTTATCTAGCAAAGTATATTTTGAGGGAGTAATCATTTATATTTCCCGAAATGCATTATTTCATATAGAACTAACGATTGCATATATTTGATGATTAAAAGTATGCAGAATTATTTTACTGAATTTATTACATTATCACAGCCAAAATGGCTGTGATAATGTAATAAATTCAGTTAATAAAAATTAATAAATTTATCTTTAAATGGAAAATTTCTCCCTCAAAGTATACTTTGCTAGATAAGTATACTTTGCAATGTTGGTGAAATAGGCTACAGGTCATCGTTTGAGGGGTGTCCATTATATTTTTACAACATATGCTTATTTTAGTAACTAACACCATCACGTTCCTGAAACGTTCACATTCTGTCGTATTACTTCTCTCCTTGGTGTGCATACATTTTCAGCAGAAATAATCGCATGTCACGCGCTGCGCAGTAGTCCTATATTGGTATACTGCGCATATCTGAATTTACGGCGTTTGTCAGGCTCTGGCTCCTTTGAAACGTGTGTCCAGTGAGTGTTTCTTTTAATTTGGGACACAACCAAAAATCACATGATGTAAGGTATATACTGTAGTATGTGTGTCTAAGAACATTTATGCCATTAGCGTTCATTTACCGAGTTATTGCCTGTTTATTGAGGGGTGACGTTGTCTTCACGTTGAAGGATTTTTGGCATAACGGCATTCAGACGTCACTCGTGAAATTTATTTACCACTTGCGACATCTCGGTTTCTTTTCAATAATGCCAATTGATTGCCGCTTTCTTTGGTAGAATATTCACACATACTACACCTTTGTAATTACAGAAAATTGTAAATAGCGTCCAGTAATTCTGAAATTCTAGCCTTCACACATGAGCATTTTAATTTTGATTCCGTATCCACACCATTTCTGTACTTTTGTTTTGGATTCTGTTGCAGTAGGTCCATGGGTCAATCCTAGTTATCACATATGTGAGCTTTGAGGGTCATTTGGTCCAAACATCTGAAGTAATTCTTCAGGTTCTGGCTTCATGAACGGGGAACCCATCTCGCACATGCACTTTCAAATAATTTCTTCATGGAAAAAACATCAACTATACCAGTTGGTTCACAGAGAGCTGAACTAAATAAATGTGTAGAACAATATTTTTGTTAACATCCACACACTTTAAAATATTAATGATTAAATTCTCGTCCATAACCACGTTGGTGTACTACGCATGCGTTTCATTTTAAACCGTGTCTCAGTCGCATGTCACTGACTGGATTCATCAAGTGACTATTTCATGCAATAGAGCAGTGGTTCTAGATAATGTCTGCAAATAATCATGGTTGTTTTTGGACGTCTGCTCAAAACTGTGCCCATTTCAAAATGTACATTTTCTTTGTTTTATTTCTTGGAAGACCAACTTTCAAGCAGAGAGCGCGACATGGCGTCATGACGTCACTAATGTCACATGTGACGTCACAGATGTCGTAATCGATGACAGATTGTACTTCAAGTTGGTATTAATATATTGCAATGATGTAGGCGCAATATTAAAGGTGCATGCCCACTCAGTAGGCACACACTGTTATTTATAGCAGATACATCATCTGAGACATTTTCTTGCAAAATACACATTCATTCACCATTACCCCACGTATTGATTGGCATTATTATACATTTTATATCAGACGAAAATTTCCACACTGATATCAAGGGCGTTAACCGTGTTTCCTTAAAATGTTAACGGACATTACTATTTATTCTCTGTATATATTTTTTGATGTGCAATGATCATACTTTACAATTAGTTGAGAAAATATTTTTTTCACGTGACGCATTTAATTATTATAAATATCTAAAAAAATAGTATGCCGCATTTGCATATGAAAAGAGCCTGATACCATCGCGAGTCACTATCAGTATAAGCTACTGAGTACGCTATACAGAGTAGTTGTCAAAATATAATGAATGTCCCTCGTATGTAAACATTAGCTTGTTATTAGCCGATCTATTTATAGATCGACTATATATTGGTTATCCTCGATTTGTGAAAAAGTTTGTAACCACCATTTTCTCATATATTTGGTAATCTACAAACTCGAAATTTGTTGTATCACTTCCAAACAACATCAACCGGATAATATTTCATTTTTGGCCATTATCTCTGTTTAAAACTTTAAATATAGCGAAGTAACACAATTTGGCTATAAATGTACGTTTTAACTACAAGAGTTCGGTAATTTGGCTATAAATAAACGTTTTAACAAGAGTTCGGTAAACTAAAGTTAGGTGGCTTGCCTTCTATTCGTTACAAAGCGTGATATTTTGTATTCGAGATTTGATTGGACCGGACCAATGTTGACTCAACCAGCTGACCAATCAATCGAACAGATGCCGATCACGTGATCTTGATATGCGCGCCAGCTTCATTTGCGAGAAGATAGACATCTAGATACAGGTAATATGTTTTGCAAAGTACATTTGAGTATAAATACCGCCCAGAATATACGCTACAAACTGTTAATTAACAATATACGAGTGGGGATTGTCCCTGCAGTATATTTATACTGTACCGAGAGAAAAGTGGAGCCATTACGGCGGCCCTTCTTAGATGCCAGATGTTTTGGGGGGAAAGTTTTGATTAAACTAGGAACTAAAGAAGGCAAAATAAAATGACCGTCATTAAGTAGAGTGGAGGTGACACTGACAATGCTCGCGCATTCACAATGCCCTCTTAATATTTACTTTTCGCCACAGGTCTCTGTTGCATATCAAAATATTCCAGATTTTTGTTTCTGAATGTACAAAATAATAGTCTTGTCTCCATTTTGTACATTGTCGTTGCAAGATCATTTCACGTGACGATGTGGCTTTTATTTTTGCTGCCATTAAAGCCCCGGCCCCGGGGAATCATGAAAGGTTAATGTCCCGGGGTACCCTGGGGGGATTCACATTGACTGATGCATTAAACATATGAACATTACAACAATAGCTATGCGCGAGCATTGGTGAACAATTGCTCAAACTTGACATATTTTAGTGGTATAAAATAATAACCGCTCGCTCGATCCTGGTGTAAATGTCACATGATCATTGATAAATTACTATTATCGGAGTTTGAAGAACAATGGGCACATTGAAACGCCAGATCAGGATGTCGTAATTTCACTGCGGAATATTTTGTTGTAAATTCAGCACCGATGCTGCGATGCCACCCCACCCCCATTCCATACAGTGCAGAGTACTGCTTCTCCCAGTCTACCCGGCTCTAAATAACTTAAGTTACAAGTCACAAGTTTGTACATACTTTGATGTTTTCAGCTCACCTGAGCTCAGCAAAGCTCAGCAAAGCTCAGCAAAGCTCATGTGAGCTATTTTCATTACCGCGTTTTGTCCGTCCGTCGTCCGGCAACATTTTCAATCATCTTCTACCGAAATGCTTGGTCAATGGACACCAAACTTTACCGGCATAGTCCTTAGGTGAAGCCTTTTCAAAGTTGTTAAAAGAAAGTCGACCTGAATCCAAGATGGCCGCCGTGGAAAGGTTAAATCATTCGAACGACGAATCCAAGATCATCCAAATTTTCATTCTACCCCCTCCCGTGCGGCCCCTGTGCCCAATGTCAAGGTCTAATTACTTTTAAGTTTTTTGTTAAAGTTTTTGTCGCGCCCGCTTGCGGAAAGCGAGATATAGTCGGCATTTTGGCGTACGTCTGTCCGTACGTACGTGTGTCCGGTTAAATATTTTTGGTTAAGGTTTTTCCGTCTACAATATCTCTTTTTTTAGTGTCCATGCCTAGCCCCAAGGCATTCAATGGACACCAAACTTTACCGGCATGGTCCTCAGGTGAAGCATTTTCAAAGTTGTTAAAAGAAAGTCGACATGAATCCAAGATGGCCGCCGTGGAAAGGTTAAATCATTCGAACGACGAATCCAAGATCATCCATATTTTCATTCTACCCCCCTCCCGTGCGGCCCCTATGCCCAATGTCAAGGTCTAATTACTTTTATGTTTTTGGTTAAAGCTTTTTCATGTACTATATATATGCACCTGCTTTGCCCATTACCTTCAACCTTCACATGGCTGTTTATCATCATCTATATTTTCATTCTACCCCCTCCCGTGCAGCCACTGTGCCCAATGTCAAGGTCTAATTACTTTGAAATTTTTGGTTAAAGTTTTTGTCGCGCCCGCTTGCGGAAAGCGCGATATAGTCGGCACTTTGGCGTACGTCCGTACGTACTTGTGTCCGGTTAAAGTTTTTTGGTTAAAGTTTTTCCGTCTACTATATCTCTTTTTTTAGTGTCCATGCCTAGCCCCAAGGCGCGACATGCAGGCCGCGGCCATCTAGTCTCAAAATGAAGTCATTATGTCATTCAAGATGGCCGCCAAAAGGTCAAATTTTTATTTTGTTCAAATGTGGTCATGTAATATGTCAAATCGAAAGTATCGATGAGCCGATCGCTGTCATATAATATTTCTTGAAATAAAGTCATTATGTCATTCAAGATGGCCACCAAAATGTCAATTTTTGATTTTGTTCAAATGTGGTCATGTAATATATCAAATCGAAGGTATCGATCAGCCGATCGCTGTCATATCAATTTTCTAAAAATGGAGTCATTATGTCATTCAAGATGGCCGCCAAATGGTCAAATATTGTTTTTGTTTTCCTTAGAATGAACAAGCAGATCATAACCCGCTGCTTATCTGGAGCTCTCGAATATGGCATTCTGTCACAAATACGTCACTCAGAGTGTGTGATTGCTTACTCATGAGTTGGACAAATTCTGATCCTAGATCATTGTAAGTGTCTCAAGACACCCCCAATTAATGATATATTATTATATAAATAATTTTTTACCGACGACCTATCATTTTTTAAATTGGTGGAATTGTTGCACAATTAGGGAACAATTTATTTTAGAAAGTAAATTTTTAGTGAAATATGCCTTTATATGCCTTTATATGCATATGCCTCTATATGCCTTTACATGTAAGTTATGTGGTCTGTCCACCTAGGTATGTTTTAGTTGTATATGTACATATGTGTGTAATAACATACATTTCTGATAATTCATAGTTTACCATCTAGAAATTTTATTTTTTAAGTTGAATAATACAAATACATTATTATATTTGTTGTTTGTTTAATAGTCCATTCATTACAGAGTCGGGGTATTATACAAATTTATGAAAAGGTTACATCACAAACAAAAAACATCAACATTATTTTCTTATCTTTAGCGTTTTTAAGTTTAACGGCGCTACAGTGGGGGATATAAAATATCCATTCAACACTGAAACTACCATTTGCTGATATGGTGGCAGGTTCCCTCACCACACCAACATCACTTGGCCCAATATATATAACGGAATCTACTTATTTCGCTCAAATATCCCAGCATATAGAGAAATGATTAACACATTATAATGTTTTATAAACTTGTGGCTAGTTCATTTACATTTGACTACCATAAGTATTGCTATGATCAAATATTAATGATAGCTAAATATAACTGGGAGAATTTGGTTGGGGAGGAAATCAACACTTCTCTCACTTTTCCCTGAGATTCGGTAACTACTAAAATGTGGACATATATTGAACCCTGATTTGATCGGCTAATAACATCATGCTCTGCATGACTTTTTATTATTGTATATTGTATGGTTCATGGAGTTGCTATGTCAGCCATCTTAGCGTGTGCAAGCCATCAGTCAGTTTTACTTCATCTGGCGTTTGACACATACCACAGATAATATGACATATACATAAATACAATTTGGTACAATGTCTTCGAAATATATTATAAACAACAACGTCCTATGGATTGTTTTCATCACACTTACATACAAAGTCTAATTTCTGAAGATTTTGTTGGCCCGTTATTAATTTTTTTGAAAATCCAGTAATAGCTGCGTAACAGTAAGGTCAATATACAGTACTGTCAATATATACCTGCATTGCCATACATACTTTATCACATGAAAACAGAGCTATGCCGTGTTTTAACCCATTTCATAAATGTGATATGACACACGTGTAATAACACCTGGAGCGAATTCAAATTAATACAATAGAGTCTTTCCAAATGACGTCCGTAATGGCGCGACATCGCAACGACGTTTTGACGTTGACGTCATAATGGTTTAAACGTCATTAGAAGCGTTTGGTAATATGAAGTGTTTATAAAGAAGAAGAACCTATTATATGGCATATTTATAGTAATAGTATTGCTATGATTAAAACTATTTTTCTAGGTGGTGTTTTTCAACTAGATGCGAAAATAGTCAATGGCGTCTTCACACAGAAGCATATCGGATATCTGCAAGTGTTTTGCTCTTTGAAGGCTGACGTCATGTGATAAACAGAATCTCAAACTCGTTTCCATTTGATATGAGATTTATGAAACTCGTTTGAGATCCTCTATGTATCAAATCCAATGACATGTACGCAGTTATCTGAGTGTATGGTCACTAGTGTCTACTCGTCTACTATGCGAGTAGATATGGCTTTAGCCATGAGTAACGTGTATACTAACAATAAACTGTGCACCAGAGTAAAAAGTTTACACATGGTTATTTATTTTGAGATTGATGGGAGAAATGCTCAGGTATCTCGGATGGGAGAAATGCTCAGGTATCTCGTCTTTTGTATAGTTTGATGGCATAATATTTATAGTACGCTATTATCATATATGTCTATGATGTATTGCACCAACTTTTATTAGTTTGACTGTCTAACATTTGCTGTATGTGTCAAACGCTCGAAGCGGTGAACATGTACGATGTATTGTACATACAAAAGATGGCGGAGATGGCAACTCGATGTACTATATAGTACAATGTATACAGAAACAAGACAATATTCACATATCTTATATTCATATATCACATTGCTCTTATGAAGCAATTACTATTGATGCCAAGTGTATCTTTCTATGAGCTATATCCTTAAGCGACTATTGTTGCCTATTTGTTATTCATAATTCTTCATTCACGTATACTTGTTTATAGTTGATTTTGGGATTTTGAGGAGACACCATGCCCATTTACATTTCGTGACATTGCGGCCTGTCAATCTTTCACATCATTAAATAACGAATATTTTCTCTGAAACTGAAGGAAAATACTGCTTTGCATATCAACCATATACCAAAGTTTCCCCGGCTTGGTCTGCCCGCCGCTGACAAATTAATGATGTATTCCTTAATTCAGCTAAGACAGTTCAAACATATGCACTTTGATAAGGTGACCATCTTCGATGAATTAAGGAATCAAGGGACAGAGCTACCATGGCATGGATAGTGTCTGACGTGCAATGATAAACACATTAATCGAGTTAACATTTGTTTGATACAGGAATTAACAAGCAAGCAATTGCAATATCAGAGCATTTTACTGTATCCAAGGTTACAATATAATCAGAGAAAATACGGGCAAGTTCACATGGAACACCAGACAGCGGTTCATGCATCACTGTTAACTCATTGTCATCCAGCGATTAGGTATTTGCTAGGGACAATCCTGTGTAGTTGTAATAATTACACAGAATTATCAGGTCGCATTTTAAAACTAACATGTATGAACGATCATGTAACTTATATTGTAAGTATAGAATAATAAAATAAATTGTGTTTACGACCAACACACACAATCTAGGATAAAACATACCGCGAAACCTCTCTAAACCGGACACCCTGGGAGGTCCACAGGGTGTCCGGCTTAGCGATGTTCCACTATGAATTAAGCATGTAGCTATTCTGAGACATATGTATGTGTTTTGCAATCATGAACATACAACATCATCTGAGATAGATGACCAGGAAACCCAACAAAACAATATCAAACATGAATTATTGGAGTCTGGTTTAGAGAGGTTCCACTGCATTACATAATAGTAGGTTAGTGCAGTGAATGGGTAAATATCTGGCAATGCTCAGGAAACGGGATGGGCGAGGCTCTGCCGAGCACATCCCATTTCCGTGCCGCGCCAGATATGTTTCCCTTTCACGGCACTAACCTACTATTCTATTTATCCCGTCAAACCACCTACAAATGGCAGTAAAATGCAAAAATAATATAACCCCAACGCACATATTCATACGCAGTGATTAGGTCGTATTGACAGGATATCAAATATGTTTCACGGCACCGTGTTTCACGGCACATACGGGATAAGGTATGTTAGTACAGCTACAAAGAATTACCTCTAACATCTGACGCACAGTGATTTATTTTTGAATGAATAGTAAACTATACACGAGGACTTTAAAAACCCCGTACTAACATTTTTTATCAGTGATTATCAAGTTCAAATGTGGTACGTTTTATGGTAGACCTTTATATTATAAATGTTATAATTTAGTTTTTATGATACATTTAATATATAGTTAAAAGACAGCTTGTGTTACATAATATAATATACGGCAAAATCCCGAAATGGTCCCAAGTTCAACAAGAAACGAGGCAAAGCCACGAAGGCCAGGTTTTTTCCAAGCATGGACACTTGGATAACATAATTATACCCACTTTTTGTAGACTAGATGGCCGTGGCCTGCATGTCGCGCCTTGGGGCGAGGCATGGACACAACAAAAATAGATATAGTAGATGGAAAAACTTTAACGAAAAAACTTTAACCGGACACACGGACGTACGGACGGACGGACGTATGCAAAATGCCGACGATATCGCGTTTTCCGCAAGCGGGTGCGACAATGATGATAAACACCCATGTGAAGTATCAAGGTAATGGGTGAAGCAGTTGCAGAGATATAGTACACGAAAAAACTTTAACAAATAAATTCAAAGTAATTTGACCTTGACATTGCGCACAGGGGCCGCACGGTTGGGGGTTAGAACGAAAATATGGACGATGATAAACACCAATGTGAAGTTTCAAGGTAATGGGCGAAGCAGTTGAAGAGATATAGTATAACGAAAAAGTTTTAACAAAAAAAATTTAACCAGACGTACGTTAAAAAGTTAACGTTGAAAATGGCTAAGTCAATTACGTAGAAATAATAGGTGAAGGTAAAAAGAATGGTCACATGTTGGATAGTTGTATGTGGTAGGCACCCCTTGGTTATGAAGCTGTGAAAGTTTGGTGGTCCTAGGTGGTACAGTACCAAAGAAATGGACTTAAACACGAAAACTTAACATTGTAAACGCGAAAACTTAATTATAAAAATAAGTCGACTGCGCGGAAAAAATGGGTCAAGTTAAAAAAAAGTAACATGTTGGATAGTGATATGTGGTGGGCACCCCTTGATTATGAAGCTGTGAAAATTTGGTGAGGTGGTACAGTAACAAAGAAATGGACTCAAACACGAAAACTTAACATTGATTGTGGACGCCGCCCGCCGCCCGCCCGCCCGGCTTTCGCCAATCCAATAGCCTGGATTTTTTTCTCAAAATACCTGGCTAAAAATGCTATTTATTCCCTGATTCAAAAATACGTTTTAACTTTGCGGCTATTCCGGGATATATAGCATAATATGCATATACATTGTAAGATTGTGTTAAATATAACAATTGTCGCCATCGTCCGTGGACGTTGGTAGTAGTAAAGTGACGGTGCCTGTGGCAGGGTCGAAGTAGGCGGGGGTAAATACGGCGTCTTCCATCGCGCCCCTGTACGTCTCCGCCAGGGCCGGGCAGACAGCCAGCTCGTCCGTGCTGTATGTAAGAACGTACCAGGTATTGAATACACGAAGTGTAACCTTGTAGTATTGCAATCATCGCATAAAAGTGTTATATCTCGGATGGAGAACGGTAAACAAACACATGTACGTATTGTCGCATACCGGCATATTTGTCTCGGTGTCTAGATTATAAAACTTCATGTTGCCATTGCGTCATTTGCTCAACGAAGGTACACTTCAAGATGGGTATCCTTCGTATTGTAAGTAAGATCATACGTAAAGAAGATACTCATTCACGGTGAAATCTATTTTATTTTAATGAATGCAACACTTTTAAGACGTTTTAAAATATTTATGAACATGTTCAGTCTGTCGGTCACATGGCTTAACAGCAGTGCAGGCCATTGGATTTATTTGTAAACTCTAGGGGTGGCAAACAAACTCATTTTTCTATGTCATATACTATCAGTAACATTATTTTCATTAGTGGAGAATCGCCAGTTGGAATAAAACAGGCCCGTAGCCAGACCTGTTTGAAGGGGGGGGGGGGGGGGGAGGTCGTTTCGAAGGCCCAAGGTGCCTGAGGTATCTAGGGTGGTCTAAAAAGTTGACCTCGAGGCTAAACAAGTGCACCTCGAGGCTGGGCTGGGTGGTGGGGGTGGGGTGTCGTCCGACCGCTCCGACCCCCCTGGCTAAGGGCCTGTAAAAGGTTTCTTTCCTCCATTTGATTCTATCCCCGCTACTTTCTCACAGATAGAAATAACCAATAGTGGTTGTTTACCTGTACATGGCCCGGTACAGCTGCGGAGACCCATGTCCGACCCCAGCATACACGCCGGGATACATCCAGTCACCCGTGTGGCCGGGTCTGGTCAGATGACCCTCGTTGCTAAGCACATCGTCCAGATTGGCGGCTAGATCGTCCGTCTCTTTCTCCACGGCGCTACTAAACATGAGCTCCTTGTTGGTCTGGGAATTATCGGAGCTGTCACAGAGCAGATCAACGTTGAGTTCACTGAGTTTCTTATCCATGTATAAGTTGTCCATGTCTGGAAGTCTGGGCAAAAAGACGACTGGGTTGGTCAGTTCGTAAGGTGAGGGATTTGTGTTCATGATGGTTTCTGATTTTTGTGGCGTTGATCCTTCGATTTCTAGAATCTCATCAGTGGAACTGTTGCCGCTCTCTCTGAAGTGGCATAAAACAAGTACACATGTGCAGGGATTATTTTCGCCGACAATTGGACCAAGCTGTACTCATAGGACTCGGGACCAAGATACAGTGGAACCTCTCTAAACTGGACACCATGGGATGTCCCCCAGGGTATCCGGTTTAGAGAGTTTACAGTGTAATTCCGATGTGAGAGCACTGAAACACATGCGTGTGTGTATTGCAATCATAAACACTGATAAACATCAGCGAGATTTTGTTGACAATGAAATTGGCCATTATTTAATAAATGGTCATCAATGTCGCAAGGAGGTTCGGTTTAGAGAGGTTCCACTGTATACAATCCATTTGGATTGATGTTGACAAAATGTAATGGGCGAATTTATTAATTATTTGTTGTATTATTTTCCTCTCTAATATAATTATGTGAAAATATCTCGCTTTTATACAGTGAAACCTTTCTAAACCGGACGCACTGGGAGGTCCCCAGAGTATCCGGTTTAGAGATGTTCCACAGTAAATCAAGCATGTTGCCATTCTGAGACATAGGGCCTATGTATGTGCTTTGCAATCATGAACATACATCGTCATCTGTGAAATATATCCCAAGAAACCCATCAAAAACAATATCACATATGTTTTCTTGGAGTCCGGTGTAGAGAGGTTCCACCGTACTCTAATTATAACGGCGCTTGACTATCAGGAATATCTTGGAGGCTACAACACGTGCGTAGATGTTATCAATATCATCGGTAATCAGTCTTCGTGGTACACTTTCAAGACGATAATGAACAGTACAGACCGTGATCAAACTGACCATGGTCAGTCAGGATTTAAGGGCATACACTTACTAATTTATCCAAGTGTAAATTGTAGGTCCAGGACATGACTGTGTGGGTAAGTTGTTGTTGGTGAAGGCAGGTGGAGGTGGCGATGTGGCTTCGCATATGACCAGGGGTTGTTGAGAAAATGGCTTTGAAGTTTGAATGCAAATGTTACCGAGGATTTTAAAGCAGACCAAGCAGGTCAAAGAAATTTCGGATGGACAACTGTGGAACGAGTGGGCTGTGGTTTCATTAACACAGGTCAAGGGATTGTTAAGAAAAATATTTGAACGCAAAAAGATTTTAGAGCATAAAATTAGAAATTTACTTACGTAATTCAAGCGATATATAATATGTCAAGTACACGGATTTTGTTTATTTATAAGTGAGTGTGTTGATGTGAGTAATGGAATCCCGGAAACTGTGACTAAGTTCCATTAACCCATGATTTTGTCGAGATAATGACATAAACTCAAGAACATAACATTGCTAAGTCGTTCAAGCGGTAAAATGTGGTCGACGATAGATAGTGGGCACCGCATCGAAAGCGGATGTTGAGAACATTACTTAAACGGACAAAACAGACGACACACATCAGCTGAGACACAATGTCTTTAAAGTGTAGTTAGTATTACATAACTACCTATCGTCACCGTAGGAGCTCTCCGACTGATCCAGCCCCGAGGTGTCCACAGGGTCTACCCCACTCAGCACGACGGCCATCTGGTCGTGCAGGCGGCGGGGACTGATCATGGACATTTCACCGGCCGGCATATCCGCTGTATCTGGTCTAATCCTCGCTAGGTCCGATGCCCGTAATAATTGATGGAACAGCATGCCCGTTCCTGTAAGAGATAATTATAGGATATACATGTATATTCGTGGGGACTGGTCTAATTCCCGTCAGGTCCACAACCCGTAATAATGGGTGGAACAGCATGCCTGTTCCTATAGAGATAAGTATATGATGTATATCCGCGGTGTCGTCTCTAATCCCCACCAGGTCCGCAGCCCGTAATAATGGGTGGAACAGCATGCCCGTTCCTGTAGAGATAATTATAGGATATACATGTATATTCGCGGGGACTGGTTTAATTCCCGTCAGGTCCACAACCCGTAATAATGGATGGAACAGCATACCTGTTGCTGTAGAGATAAGTATACACAATATATCCTCGGTGTCGGGTCTAATCCCTGCCAGGTCCGCAGCCCGTAATGATGGGTGGAACAACATGCCCGTTGCTGTAGAGATCACTATACAATATATATCCGCGGTGTCGGGTCTAATCCCTGCCAGGTCCGCAACCCGTAATGATGGGTGGAACAGCATACCAGCCTGCGCACCCACGGAATGCTGACCATACATATGCAAGGTTTGTATAAAGTGTAGGTGTGGACACGTAGTTTTTGCAGAGTTACGTATGCGCAACTACACATGATGCATTCTTTGTACAACGGATTGCTCAATGAACGCTATAACTATCCTATACTAAAAAGTCGAATATTGGTGTTTCTACTATCGGATTGCATAGGGTAAACTAGGATTGTGGTTGGTGTTGCCATCCATTGTTGTAACACACGTTTTTTTTTTAAAGTTAACCCTATGAAAGACCGTACTAGAAATGCGATACATATTCGAGTTTCCCGTTTCAGGTTACATGGGGCGATGAAGATGAAAACGTTGAATACAAATATTCAGCCAAGCATATGTATTCACAATGTATAAATATTGTAAACCTTTCGAAATTATTTGAAATCAAAACCTACTTAGGACCCATGACATGGTGGGTCTCGTACTATCCATGTGCAGTGGACCCTCTCTAAACCGGACCCTAAACCATAGGAGATCCCCGACAGTGTCCGTATAGAGAGGTTCCACTGTAATTTAAGCATATAAGCGCTCCGATGATGTGTGCTTTGCGATCAGGGTCATACATTGTTAGAGTTAAAGGTACATGCCCACTCAGTAGGCACAACATGCTCTTTATATCAGACATCATCTGAGACATTTTCTGGCAAAATAAACATTCATTCACCATTACCCCACGTATTGAATTCACATCATTATACACTTTATCAGACGTAAATTTCCACATTGATATCAGGGGCGATAACCGTGTTTCCTTAAAATGTTAACGGACATAACTATTTATTCTCTGTATTTATTTTTTGATGTGCGATGATCATACTATACAATCTGTCGAAAATGTAATATAATTTTTCTGGTGATGCATTTAATTAGTATAAATAATTAAAAAAAGGCATGCCTCATTTGTTTCGGACACTTTCAAGGTCATTTCAAGGTCATTCAAAATCAAGGTCAAAATCCTGATATTTAAGCCCTGAAACCGAGGAATTGGTTCATTTGAAGTGTCAATATCTTCGGTGGTATGCATCACAATAATTAAAAATCAACTACAATCAAGATATCTAACAACAGCTATCAAGGTCAAGGTCACCGAAGGAAAAGGCAAAGTTTTCTTCTTTGTAGTACTGCTATAAGAGTATGGTGTACATATATCGTTGAATTATTATCCTAGAAAATATATCTCTAGAGATCTGTAAGATAACGTTATTTCTTTTTCACCAGCCACGACAAAAAAGGAACGTATTTAGTTTCTTATTAGTGGAGCTCATGATGGGCTAGTACATTAATGCACTCTGGTATGTACATAACGTTATCATTATAGTTCGGGGGTAATCGCCATGAATGCAGCACATCGTGTTAATCTTTCTTCTCGTGGTTGTTTTATATTATAACCTTATAAGGTTCAGCTTTCAGAAAATAAGGGTGCCATTTCTTTCCAATTAAGTTCAACGTCATTTCAAGGTCATTGAACTTCAATACAAATTGTATGCTATATATATTTTTTATACATATTGATTAATACATTTGACATACAACAATTGTCAATATTTACATTGATATTGATAATAAATGTATTTGTGAAATAGAAAAGCAGTCATGAAATGTCAATATCATAGTACGTCGCAGATATTGATAGCTTTAAATTCAACAATCAAACAGCACATGTTTCCTATTCTTTCTCATAATTCCGCATTTATTAATCTAAACTAAGCTTTCCGCAATAATACGATATCTTGAACAATTCTACAGTAACGTGGTTCCTGGCTGCTGCAGAATTTGAAGCTTGGAAGATCCGGTGAAATAGGTGTGAAGGAGTGGAAGAGTGAAGAGTAGGCTCCTGGTTACTGTATTAATCTAAATACATGTACATTTGTATTTCAAAATAAAAATATATTCAGAAATGTATTCATGCCCCCTATGCGACAGCAAGGAGGCCAGTTCAAGGTCATGGCAATTAAGAATAATGTAATATTGCATTTATCAAAAGAACAAAAACAGAATAAATACCATATAATGGTCATCTACTGAATATGTGTGTCAGGTGTCATTAATTAAAAGAACACTATTAAAGCACAGATATCTTAGGAAATGATAATTTCAATGTCATGCTTCATTACGTTTATAATTACTGATTGCTACCTATTAAGTTCTAGTAAATGCATATTCGAACGCATGACTCATGCGCGATAGTTAATGTGTACGCGTGTCATGCTGCTACCACTGTGTATTGCGCCAGATATATGTTTTCACTGGTTCATTGGTCTCCTCTCTGTATCTTCATTTCTAGTTTGGATAACGTCACATTCTGGTTAAGATTGAACATCTAAGCATATATGATTGTATTCAAGGTTTGTGGTAATGTAGAATCATCATTATTATTTTTTGGTGGGATCGTGCTCAGTTACTTCCATACAGGACCCACATTGAGATAGCATCCCCCGTAATATATAACCGTGTCTAATTCTCTGAGTAAAAGGATAAGTACGAAATCCAAATGAGGATGGATTCACTGTTAACCAGACACCATACTAGAGGACATATATAGTCAGCTTCGTTCATACTAAATAATAGCACCAATTTATTATTAAAATAGCAACTTTCACATAATATATGTAAGGAACAATGCATTACAACGATATCTAGCTAACAAATCATGCATACAGATCAGCACGTATCCACAAAAGGCTTATTTACTAATGTATAATGGCTACCAGCAGTCTGTTGTGCCATCAGACTATGCACAATGATAGTTTATTGCATAAACCATGCTGGCTCTTGATACAAACAGACAATCAATTTTAAAATACAAGCATGATGACAGATAACGATTAGCACATGATATGACATATTTATGGAACGCCAAATCTACATAAACTCAAATAATTAATGCTAGCTTCAAATAATTAGTGCTCTCTCTAATTATAATTATATTAGTGCTCTCTCAATTTCAATTAGTGATCTCTCTAATTCAATGTGTGCTCTCTCTAATTCAATTTGTGCTCTCTCAAATTCAATTTGTGCTCTCTTTAATTCAATTAGCGCTAGCTGTAATGATAATTAATAGAGAGAGAGCACAATTTGAATTAGAGAGAGCACATAAATTGAATTTAGGAGAGAGCACAAATTCAATTAGAGAGAGCACTAATTGAATTAGAGAGAGAGAGCGAGCACAAATTGAATTAGAGAGAGCACAAATTAAATTAGAGAGAGAGCACAAATTAAATTAGAGAGAGCACTAATTGAAATAAGAGAGCACAAATTGAATTAGAAACAGCACAAATTGAATTAGAGAGAGCACAAATTCAATTAGAGAGAGCAGAAATTGAATTAAAGAGATCACTAATTGAATTGGAGAGACTGACATGTGTATACACTGGTCACCAATGATCCACACAGACTGACGTGGCTCTACACTAGTCATAATATGAACAATGTGAAGACTTTTGTATCTACACGATATGAGGGGATACACAGTTACACAGTACATACTGTTGTTCGAAGTTTGCCTCCTCCTCCTCGCAGTGGTTTGACATAGTTTTGCAAATTTAGGACACTCGCTGATTGATAAATTGAATATATATTCAACATCCTGGACGGCTATTCTATGATAGAGTGTACCAAGTATGTTCCACTTTTGGTGAAAAATCAACTTCAATATTTGACGAAATCAACATATGTGTCATGTTGCTGTACATCTTGAGGACAGGAATCCAAAATATTTCAGCACAAAGAGATCAACTTTAATGAAAATATGTATATGTTCCAATGCCAGTCAGTCTGAGGTACGGACCCTACAAATTTTACAAAAGTATACATATCAGCATATCAGAATACTCTACAGACAATATATAATGAACATATATAGTTGAAATGGAAATATGTCGAGTAACCATGGAGATATTCAAGATGGCGTCCAAGATGGCCGCTGTTTTGAAAATAAGCATTAACATGTATAAGTTCAAATCACTCTATAAACCAGTGCTTCAATGTTTGATGGCAATATTATATGCATACTATAATAAGAACTAAAATTTGAAGTGAAGGAAGATGACATGTGATGCAGGGTCAATGTCATATTCAAGGTCAAAGTTCAAATATTAGTCATTTTGTATTGTTCCTAACACTAATCATACCTTTTATAATCAAGTTTTGAATGGAAAGTATAAATACCAACATATACGAATACTATTAATCTACAAACATTATGTAATGCATATATTTAGGTAATATGACGATACATTTATGTAGAATAGCCGTCAAGATATACAAGATGACGTCTCTTTAATTCAATTAGCGCTAGCTGTAATGATAATTAATAGAGAGAGCACAAATTGAATTAGAGGGAGCACAAATTTGAATTAGAGAGAGCAAAAATTCAATTAGAGAGAGCACAAATTCAATTAGAGAGAGCACTAATTGAATTAGAGAGATCTCTAATTGAATTAAAGAGAGCATTAATTGAATTCGTGCTTGCTCTATATTATTTGCAGAGAGCTCAAAAACACATACATTTAATGCTCTCTCTAATTCAATTAGTGCTCTCTCAAATTCAATTAGTGCTCTCTCTAATTTAATTTGTGCTCTCTCAAATTAAATTAGTGATATCTCAAATTCAATTAGTGCTCTCTCAAATTTAATTCATGCTCTCTCTATTAATGAAATTGAATTAGAGAGAGCTCAAATTGAATTAGAGAGAGCACAAATTGAATTAGAGAGATCACTAATTGAAATTGAGAGAGCACTAATAGAATTAGAGAGAGCACTAATTATTTGAAGCTAGCATTAATTATTTGAGTTTATGTAGATTTGGCGTTCCATACATATTAGCATGCATTGTATACTTTCTCTACTGTAACGGATATCATAGGAAAACGTGGCCAAGCCCACAATCAGCTCTGAATACAGAGCATTCTGACATATGCTCTTCCTTATATAATATAAGCTCTTAAAATAGCATATATAATGGTTAAGTGCCTCGTTAAAATTGCTGTTCTCCTAAATTGCGCATTTTATAGTATTACCATGTTGACATTATTTACCATGAGTCTACGGTCCATATGGTTTTCTGCTTTCTAGTATATACATATAAACATGCGATGATTTTGCAAATAGACAAACAACCCAGTCTTGTGGCCTTCATTATGAGGAAGCTTATAATTACTGGAATGATTAAATTACATAAAATAACCAGTATCTGTTTCTAACTGAGTTCTAAAAATAGCATATGATATGCAAATACCATTCTGGGAATTGCTCTGCTTTTCTGAATGCAGTGTCTGTATCAGATTCAGCTTAACACGAATATTAATTTCACATTATGGAAAAGATTATATCATTGTAGCTACATATTCCATAGTTTGTATATACGGTATATTGTATTGCTGAAAACTAATTTAGTCCATGCAGGTGCCATGAATATCACCACCTTCGAAAGTGCTATATAACTCTACATGCCATTCATACAACACATAAGCAGAGACGTATAACCAAAATATTCCCTGGTATGGGGTAGCCATGGGCACGCTATAAACCTATTTACTATATGTGAACACCTAGTCAAGTGTGCAACTCCTTATGACCACAATGAACAGTATTTATATTAAGCATGTAGCAAATATGTGTAACTATTCCAGCTAAGTCATATTCGTGTGCAGCATGTTCACAAATTAAGGAGCATACAGGTACCTCATCGAGTATGTGACATAATTTGCTTATGCTAATTCGCACCGTGAGTGCTGGATTCTTTGATAATGAATATGTGGGTATAGACACAGCTAGTATGTTCGAACAAATGTGTATAAACATGTGTGTGAAGTGTGTATATATTTGACTAGCAACTCTGATGTAAACCATGACTAGATTCATAGAATAGTTGACACATATATATGGTGTATTGTTAGAATCTTTGATATTGAACGCTTGGATTAAAGCATCCACGTGAAGTTCACTATTTGACATTTCCACTGGTTTATACTTGGCAAATAGTTTTATTTTGGTGGTCATTTTGAAAGTAAACATGATGTCCGTGCTTATTATGTCGTTGCCAGTAAAGACCATATTAGCAATAGCCGATCATGTTGACTTAGTTCACTTTCTTAATCAAATATATGGATGTGTGCACCGGCATCACTACAAAGTTATTTTAGCCTGTATTTATAATAAAAAATTCAAAGGCAGTTTGGCGGCCATTTTGAAATTTAAATATGGTAAAGTATAAGAAACTGCATCAGTACATTTCTTATACCATACGTTGAACTACAACTATTGGTATATATACATGAAATTACGCTCCTACATATCTTACATACTAGCCTATTTGAAAATGTAGTCTTTTGGCGGCCATTTTGAAAATATAACCGCCGTACTTTTAAAATACTTGTGTGTTTCTGCTAGTAATATGCAGAAAATATATTATTCCGATCTTCTGAGCAATTTATACGGTTATCAATTCAATAAGAACTGCAAATTATCATATCCCTATCATTATTCGGACACCAAGCATGTATGAAGTTCAATGACCTTGAAATGACCTTGGCCGTGGTTTAAAAAAATGGCATCCGGATTTTTTGGAAACCTTATACATTCAAGTTTATAAAATCATCGGGTGCCACAAATTAACATGAGGTGCCGGATTTGTGTACGTATATGTACATTTGCCCCCGGACTAATACACGTATTTAACTCCTATAAAGAACATTGTGTGCCTACCGAGATCTTCAGTCTGTCATGGATTATCTCGAAGAAAGAAAGCCGTTCACAAAGGAATCCAAGGAACTGCGCAGCCTGTCATCAGGAGTCATAGCTGAAGGTTCGGTAAATGTGGATTCAGCTGAAACTGTCGGTACTGCAATCCTGACATCAATGGAAGGAATGTCGGTTTCGAAACATAAATTTTCCAAAACCAAACAGGTAAATACTCTAGCATCATCAGTGTATGTGTCAGTGGATGGCGATAAAATTGAGATCGATCCTCAGCAATTATACCAGCGCCTACTTGTCGCCGGCATCGGCAGCATTGATACGAAAACACTGTTCCAGTATGAACTGGGCTCATATCCGACATCATTATTCGATAAGAAGCTCCTTATGCAACTTGCGGACAAGGCCGATCTCCTGAATGGGTTAGTCAAGCAGGTCCCATTGTGTGTTATCAGTGAGTGTCCTATTGGCGTTGCCTACGTCATTGATGGAGAGGCGATGCTACAGCGCATTCCATGGTCGAAGTCCACATCATATGTAAACATTTGTCAACTTTATATACAGTTTGTATGCAGCCACTTCCGCAATGCTCTTGTTGTGTTTGATGGCTATGAGTCTGGTCCTTCTACGAAAGATGAAACCCATCAGAGGCGTACTGGCAATGAGATGGGTGTGAATGTGGATTTCACATCAGATATGCTGCTAAAGATGAAGAAAAAACCTTTCCTGGCAAATACAATAAACAAGCAGAAGTTCATTCATTTGCTGGGATCTGAGATGGAGAAGGAGGGAATTCAAGTCAAACACTCACCTGGTGATGCTGACTATGACATTGCAATGTCTGCCTGTGAGCTCGCTCGGACAAAACCGGTGGTTGTTGTAGGGGATGCTACTGACCTTCTGATTATGTTGCAACATCACTTCACGCCCACTGTACACGAACCAATATATCTTCAGACTAGCACAAAGCTAATTGATGTACCCGTCTTGCAAGAGACTTTAGATCCTGAACTCAG
This sequence comes from Conchocele bisecta, assembly GCA_029237695.1. Classification (NCBI taxonomy): domain Eukaryota; kingdom Metazoa; phylum Mollusca; class Bivalvia; order Lucinida; family Thyasiridae; genus Conchocele; species Conchocele bisecta. The sequence continues at coordinate 86,051,949 of CM055265.1, read as the reverse complement.
CCACTCCCTACACTTTATCCATGCATTGTCGGGATGTGACACTACATCAAGACCCTATGGCATAGGAAAACTCTCGGCTATGGGCCGATACCGTGGTCTGCAAGAATTCGCAAAATCATTCTCGGTGGCAGCAGTTAGTCACAAAGACATTGAGAGAGCTGGGAATCAGGCCCTTCTGACACTCTATGGCAGTAAGCCTGATTCGGACTTGAATCATGAACGTGTATCTTAATTCTCGGAGAAGGTTGTTTCAAGTGCCAGCTATTTGCCCCCTAAACGACTTCCACCGATCTCAGATGCTGCTAGGTTCCACAGCCAGCGGGTTTATCACCAGGTACAGGTCTGGCAGGGTATCACCATGGAGGCAACCGAATGGGGTTGAAACCTCTGTACAACACCACATGGGCCAAGTTTGAAGCCACATATAATGGACCAAGTTGCCGCTCCTACATCTCTACTTCAGATTATTAGATGTAAGTGTAGTGGAAAGTGTGACAAAAACACATGTTCGTGTAGGAAACATGGACTTTTGTGTTATTTGACTTGTGGCCACTGTAAGGGAATAGCGTGTACAAAGTCATGATTCAAATGACACAACTGATTAATTATGCCTGGTATTCTCATTTATATTCTCCATGGAGATACTAATACCAAATCAGTGGCGTTCGTTGTAGACATACATACATGTGTATTGTGATGACTGACACGTTGTTGGTGACCTAGACATGGGGCATGTTGCCACGGTCAGTCTTAGTTTGATCAAACAGATATGTAAGTCAGATTGAATGTGGTTGTCACAGTCAATCTTGTTACAAACAGACAAAAATCCGACAGATTGATGGTCTACTTTGACAAAATGTGTTCAGGTCAACTTGGTTTCAATCTTGGTTTCGTGAAACCGTTTGATCAAACTAAGATTGACCGTGACATATATCGTGATTTATATGTGCACTATCAGTTAAGAATAGTAAGAGCGTACATAACATGTGCTTAATTGTTAAGTTTTGAAACACAGCCGCCATTTGTACACCTGCATTAAGTTCTTACATGTCAATATATCCCTAGAAAAATAGTAGTTAGAGACACACTAAGTGTATTACTGATCCTTAGTATATGACATTTACCAGCCCATTGTCATTATACAATCATTCAGCAATATTTATTTTCATTAGTGACCTTAATGGGACATAAATGTCATAATTTTGTTCATTTTAGCTCTTTTTGGCGGCCATTTTGAATTTTAGGTGACACTATTTGGTTTTATTTGTAGTCTATTGAATTCCGCTCTTTGAGCTAATGTAAATCGACATATTATATGTGTAGTTTCCATCATGTGTTCCATACGTACAACAATTTCCTATATTCGGCAATTTAGACGGCAGCCATCTTGGATTTGACCTACTTTCAGACAGTTGCCCAGAGAAAATTATGGTAAACTATTTTTTTTCTTAACCTATAGTTATCAATGATGTGATATCAGTTGAGAAACCTTTTTCAACAATTTTGTCCAACCTCAACTGTTTAATGCCTGGACTAGCATGCAACTTTAAATGACAATGGAATCCACCAGAATGAATCACAAAGATGATTGCTAATTCTGTAATTGTCCTATATATAGTTGATTCTACTTACTTTGTGACGTATGCTCGTATACTCCGTGGTCTGTAGTAGTCGGCCTGTGAACGCCGCTCGTGACCTGAAAACAACGCACGCGTTATACCACGTAGTTGTGGCCGTGACTGAGGAAATAAGGCTTATGGGTTTTGCGACCAGTGTAGATCCAGATCAGCCTGTGCATCCGCACAGTCTGATCATGATCTGCTCTGTGCGCCATTCCATCAAGGAAACACCTGGCATGTTTCTAGCAATCAATATGTATTGTTACCAGACTACAGAAATGTGTTATTGGTCAGGAGTTACCCTGGTCACAATCCCATAAGCCCCATTTTCCCAGTCACTGTCATATTTTCAGCTACAGCGTCGACGTAGCGACGTCACTAGTTTATGCCCCATGTGACAATGTACGGAAGTGACGTTAGCGACGTATCTAGGAGACGTAAAGACATCCGGCAGTTGCTGGTAAATGAAACGGCACGCGATGTGATTGTTGCAGTAATACTAACTAACAAGAAAACGTCGGTAGGAGGAAACTTCAACAGCAGAAGAAGACAGGTAGTTACAAAATATGGCGCATCTCTGGTTTAGCGGGCGCAACACTTTAAAGGGTAAATTATATTATTGTAAGGGGGCTCAAGCGCGGCTCCCCGCTAGTTATACTATAATGATCAGTTACAAAAAGGAAATATCAATAACAAATGTTTCAACCCCTTTAATACTTATTCCTTTTTTTTTCTTTTTCTTTTTTTTTTAAATATTTATTTTCCCCGTAATAGGTTTGTGGTGGGTCGGGGCCATCCCCCACAAACCGTACATAATATACATGCAATAATCAGGTACAACTACAAAATGTACAATTACAGATATTCACCCTCTTTTACTCTTGCAGTACTGGGTAGAAATCACTGTTCTAGTATTTTTTACGACTTCATGGTTGAGTGGTACATTAGAATCGTCACTAATGAGAGACCTGAATTTTCAATAAAAACTTGCCCATGTTATTAAAATAAAACAGTAATACTTATAATATACCCGCAGATGACAATTTCACTCTCCAGCACTGCAAGAGCCAAAGTTTGATTTAGCATATGTAATACATGTAATTGATTATAATTTTTTTTTTTTGTTATTCATATTACCCATGATCCGACTGAACCAGCCCCATTCTGCAAAAAGTGAAGTTCAATCCTACTGCGCATCTACATGCTTAAATCATGTGTTAACCCTTTCAACACTACAGCCATTTAGGTGTTTTTAAACAGTGTAGACTAAGACAATCCGGCTCATGATGAGCTGTATCATCAGGATCTGCACTGTTTGCAAGTAATTTTCATATTTGTTAAAAAATAAAAAAAAAAAAAAAAATAAAAATCGATTATTTGAAAAGTATTTTGTGATGAATGGAATTGACCGAAAATTAACATATTATAATCCATTCCAGTTATTTACGGCTGAAAGGGTTCACTGTTAAAGTTGTTGTTAACATTATATATTGACAAGCCAATAAACAATCTGTTTCGATCACCACACTGATTATAAAAACAAAACACGACTGGTTCCGTCGGTCATGGTCTTTGCTTGAACCTGTATTACTCTGTGTACATTATATTCTTCTACTAGATTTATATTATAATTGCTTTATTTCCCAAACGTATAATATGATATGGAATGGGGGGTGGCGTGGTGGTGGGGAAGGCGTTAAAACAAAGAAAGAAAAATAAGCACAAAAGCAGAGATTTATTATAGCACCCGCAACTAGCTCAACTGAAGATGAAATCTTATTGTGGTATTTTTGTTATATAAATTAAACTTGTGAAATGATAAATTCTTCCCAAATTGTTGTAAAGTTTTCAAGTTTGTTGTCCATTATTGCTGCCTTCCTGGATGTTTCATACATTAGTTGAATTCGATGCTTCAGTACGCTGAGACTTGGAACTACCTTTGAACATCGGCAATAATAGAGATAGTATTTAGTTTCTAATAGTATTAATTGTTTGAAGATACTTATTGTTTTTTCGTAAATCCCAAAGATGAATGATTTTTCGTTAATTGTAATAGTTATATCTTTTGTCGCTAACCATTCTTGAAGTTCCCTAAATATGTTTTTTTGTAGCCTCACAATCCCAAAACAAATGTTTTATTGTTTCCGAAAACTTCTTACATAATGTACATAATGGACTACTTGCAATTTTAATCTTATTTAGGAAATCATTTGTGGCCAGAATATTATGGTTTATTCGGTACTGGAACCATTTTCGAGTTGTGTCTTTTGTTATGATATGCGGCCATAAATATATTTTCTTCCATGTTTCATTGTTAAAATTATAGGTGGAGTTCCATTTAATTTTACCAGCTGGAGTTTCAGAATTGGAGTTTAATGCGAGATACATGTCTTTTGTCCCGGTTTTGTTTTTTAGGTATATTTTTAGTTTGTATGGAGTAAATGGCATTTCTAACATTTTTTCGATATTGTTAAGTTTCAAGCTTTTACCCCAATCTTTTATTGCTTTGACAAGGCCATAATATTGAAGAAAGTTTATATTTATGTTGAAATTGTTCTTAAGTTGATTTTGAGAGGCAAATGTTCCATCAATTTTGATAATGTCATTTATAAAACATATTCCCTTATCAAACCATGCCTTCTTGAAGAAGGTTGTCCCACATTTTATGTCCTTATTAAAAAATAATGGGCTTGAAAGAAATGCATCCATGTTTATTGGCTTAAGCTTATTTTGTAATTTTAGATGAGCTTTTAGAACATCCCGCCAAAAAAGGTTTGACATTTTTCCTATTTTTTGTTCGATGTACATATCTCCCAATTTAAAAATATTATCTGTATCAATTTCTGTATTTAAAATGTTTATAAATTTATATTTGTTGCACACTATTCTTCTTACCCATGTTGTTTTTAAAGATGATATATAGTCCTCAATATTTGTCATTTTTAATCCGCCATCCTCATATTTTTTGCATGTGATAGTGCCTTTTACTCGTGATTTACCTTGCCATAAAAAATGATACATAATGCTGCTGATATCTTTAACACATCTTTGACTGGGGTTAGGAAGGAATATAAACAGGTGATTTAAAGATGGGAGAAGAAGAGACTTTATGACTGTGATTCGGCCTAATGGTGTTAAGTACCTTTTGTTCCAGCTGTTGATTTTTTCTTTTATGATCTTCATTTTTTTCCGAGAAATTTATGTCCACATTTTTTTCTAAATCTGTATCAAAAGTAATTCCAAGCAATTTAAATCTGTTACTTCCCCACTTCAGTTTCCATTTTGTTTTAATTGAGTCTTGGCTAAAAAAATTTGCCCCAATCCAAATAACTTGTGTTTTATCAAAATTAACTTTAAGTCCTGACATATGGGCATACATTTCCAGTTCATTAAGTGTTTCATTTAGTGATTCACTTGATCCATCCAAGAAGGCACTAGTGTCATCTGCAAACTGTGTTAGTTTATATTCTGTTCCATTTATTTTAATTCCTTTAATTTTATGATTTTTGCGTATTCTGATTGCAAGTATTTCTACGCATAAGATAAATATGTACGGTGAGAGTGGGTCCCCCTGACGACAGCCTCGATGAATTGAAAAAAAAAGGTGAGAGGTTACAGTGTTGATTAACTGATAGTTGAGCATTTTTGTAGAATAATGTAATCCATTGCCTAATATTTGGTCCGAATTTAAAGTAGCGAAGTACTTTATGAATAAAGTTCCACGATATAGAGTCAAATGCTTTCTCAAAGTCTATAAGAAGAAGAAGTCCTGGGATATCATTTTTCTCAATATATTGCATAATGTCGTATACCTGCCTAGTGTTTTCCCCCATGTATCTTCCTGAAATAAATCCTGTTTGGTCCCCATTTATTAATTTGTCTAATACTGTTTTTATTCTATTTGCGATAGATGCTGATGCCATTTTGTAAATTGTGTTTAATAATGAAATAGGTCTATAATTTTTTAGAAAATTTCGAGATTTATTTTCTTTTGGGATTAGTGTTATTATACCCTGCCGTTGAGTTATAGATAGTTCACCCTTCTGATAGCTATAATTTATTGCCCTACAAATGAAATCACCCAGTTTATGCCAAAACATTTTTATAAAATTCACATGCAAATCCGCTTGTACCTGTGCTACGGTTGTTCGTCATGTTTTTTAGTGCAAAGGCTAGTTCAGTTTTTGTGATTAATCCTCTAGTTTTTCTGATTCTGCTTCATTTAATTTTGGTACATGCGCATTTTCCAAAAAATTATCCAAATCTAATTCTTTATAAGTATCTGTGTCTTTATTGCTATACAGTTCGGTGTAAAATAGTTCTGTTTCTTTTAATATCTCTGACTGATTTGTAATTATTTTGCCATTTTCTGTTTCAAGTTTTGGTATTGTTTCACTTATAAAGTTATGAGATTCGAGTGCACAGAAATATTTTGTTGGTTTTTCTCCTTCATTTATATTTAGAGCCCTTGATCGAATAACTCAACCATTTACTTTAATTTTACGAATTTCCTGGAGTTCTAATTTTAAAATTTACTTATTCCTAATTGTGGTGACATAATAAACTTCGCCCAGTAAACCAGAGAGTACCCCAAAATATTATTCATATTCAATATTTTTTTTAGTACAGTATATACATGAGTATGCATATAATTGTGCTTGCCATGCTTCTCGTATAATGAGGCGTAGGTTGAAGATTTAACCAAGTGTTTACCAGTGTGCGTGTGTAGATAGGGTGACTATGGTAGGATAGAGTCTCACAAATGGCGAAAACAATGATCTTTAATTCCCATAAAGGAGGGTGGGGGAGAAACTTTTTCCCTCTAGAACGATAGGACGGACTATGGAAGCGTCCTGGTGGGTGCCAATGCTAAAATATATTTTGTCTCCTAACTCCTAATTAGGAGATAGTATCAATTAGGAGTTAGTATCTCCTAATTAGGACTTACTATGTCATAATTAGGACTTAATATCTGTGTCAATGCTAAAAACTGTTTACTAACTCCTAATTAGGAGATACTAACTCATAATTAGGAGCTATTGAATTAGGAGATACTAAGTCTTAATTAGGAGATACTACGTCCTAATTAGGAGATATTAAGTCCTAACTAGGATATATTATCTCCTAATTAGGAGTTACTGTCTCCTAATTAGGATTTAGTATCTCCAAATTAGGAATCAGGAGATAACTATATTTTAGCATTGGCACCAGGACGCTTGTGTGTAAAAACAGAAAACTTTAAATTTACAAAAAATTCAAAGTAATTAGAGAAAGTCTTACAAACTGTTTGACTGTTTGTTTTTGCAGAATTGTTGAACATATTGTATTATGGCGGAAATATTACTGTTTGACGTAAGAAAATGGCTAAGTGTTTCACAAAGGTCACAAAGGTCAAGGTCATGCCATTGGTTGTGTGATGGTTATGTGATTGCATCACACATATTCAGATGAACTAACTGTCCAAATATTAAAGCAATTCTTCAAGTAATATTGAATATATTGCATGATGGAGAAACTCTTACAAACATTTCGACGTAACAAAATGGCTAAGTGTTTCAGCTATAATTCGAAGGTCACAAAGGTCAAGGTCGGGTTAACGGTAGCGCGAGTGTGTGACAAATGTTCAGGTGATTTAAGTGTCCAAGTATTGAAGCAATGTTTGAGAAACTCTTACAATCTTTTCGACGCAACAAAATGACTAAGTGTTTCAACGACATTTCGAAGGTGACAAAGGTCAAGGTCGTGTTAATGGTGACGTGAGTGTGTGACAAATGTTCAGGTGATTCAAGTGTACAAATATCGAAGCAATCCTTCGCATTATATTGAAGATAATACATGTTGGAGAAACTCTTACAAACTTGTCGACGTAAATTTACACGGACGGACGGATGGACGGACGGGCGGACTGACGGAACCTCAAGAGCAACGCAATATGTCCCATGGCTATCGCATAGGGGGCATAATTAACTTTATGCTTTCTCGCTAATGAAGGATCGTAGCTAGTTATTTCCCTTTGCAAATCTATTTATAGAGATCCGGTCTTATGCTATATTTCAGCGTTTATTTCTTACTGAATATCACCAAAATGAGATTTACGAACAGAGTAGACCCAGATCAGACTGCACATATGTACAGTCTAATCTGGGTCTACACTGATTACAATAACATTACAAAGTATGAAAATATGAATCTGGAAAATAATGTAGTCCCAGATCAGATTGGTAGATATGTAGAATGAGTTGGAACAACACTAGTCGAAATCACTATATTGACTCCTTTTCACAACAAATCATGCTACATTCGCCCTTTTTACAAGCAATAAGGCCCTAAACTACACAATTTGAACCGGATTTCTATAAATAAATTCCACGGGAGATAACTAGCTACGATCCCCCATTCCCTGCATATGCCACAGCCCAGAAAACAATATTAATAACGTTGTGCAATTATTTTATTATAGAATGCTCAACTATCAACGCTTAAAACTAGGTGTTGTATGCGGTGTGCTTCTGCAGAAATCACGGTGCCAAGTGTGACTACGGGAATATGCCGAGTGTTTCTACGGAGAAATGCCGAGTGTTCCTACAGAAATGTGTGAAGTGTTTCTGTGGAAAAGTGCCGAGTGTTCCTACGGAGAAGTGCCAAGTGTTCCTACAGAGATGTGTGAAGTGTTTCTGTGGAAAAGTGCCGAGTGTTCGTACAGAAATGTGTGAAGTGTTTCTGTGGAAAAGTGCCGAGTGTTCCTACGGAGAAGTGCCGAGTGTTCCTACAGAAATGTGTGAAGTGTTTCTGTGGAAAAGTGCCGAGTGTTCCTACGGAGAAGTGCCGAGTGTTCCTACAGAAATGTGTGAAGTGTTTCTGTGGAAAAGTGCTGGGTGTTCCTATGGAAAAGTGCCGAGTGTTCCTACAGAAATGTGTAAAGTGTTTCTGTGGAAAAGTGCCGAGTGTTCCTACAGAAATGTGTAAAGTGTTTCTGTGGAAAAGTGCCGAGTGTTCCTACGGAGAAGTGCCGAGTGTTCCTACAGAAATGTGTAAAGTGTTTCTGTGGAAAAGTGCAGGGTGTTCCTACGGAGAAGTGCCGAGTGTTCCAACAGAAAAGTGTAAAGTGTTTCTGTGGAAAAGTGCCAAGTGTTCCTACAGAAATGTGTGAAGTGTTTCTGTGGAAAAGTGCCGAGTGTTCCTACTGAGAAGTGCCGAGTGTTTCTACAGAGATGTGTGAAGTGTTTCTGTGATAAAGTGCCGAGTGTTCCTACGGAGAAGTGCCGAGTGTTCCAATACAGAGATGTGTGAAGTATTTCTGTGGAAAAGTGCCGAGTGTTCCTACGGAGAAGTGCCGAGTATTCCTACAGAGATGTGTGAAGTGTTTCTGTGGAAAAGTGCCGAGTGTTCCTACGGAGAAGTGCCGAGTATTCCTACAGAAATGTGTGAAGTGTTTAGGTGGAAAAGTGCCGAGTGTTCCTACGGAGAAATGCCGAGTGTTCCTACAGAAATGTGTGAAGTGTTTCTGTGGAAAAGTGCCGAGTGTTCTTACGGAGAAGTGCCGAGTGTTCCTAAAGAAATGTGTGAAGTGTTCTGTGAAAAGTGCCGAGTGTTCCTACGGAGAAGTTAACGATGTGTAAGTGTTTCCTGAGGAAAAGTGCCGAGTTCCTACGAAGTGTATTCCACAGAGATGTGTGAAGTGTAGGTGGGAAAAGTGCGAGTGTTCCTACGGAGAAGTGCCGAGTGTTCCTACAGAAATGTGTGAAGTGTCTCTGTGGAAAAGTGCCGAGTGTTCCTACGGAGAAATGCCGAGTGTTCCAACAGAAATGTGTGAAGTGTTTCTGTGGAAAAGTGCCGAGTGTTCCTACGGAGAAGTGACGAGTATTCCTACAGAGATGTGTGAAGTGTTTAGGTGGAAAAGTGCCGAGTGTTTTTTCCTAGTCGGAGAAGTGTAGTTCCTACAGAGTGTGAAGTGTTTCTGAAAAGTGCCGAGTGTTCCTACGGAGAAGTGCCGAGTATTCCTACAGAAATGTGTGAAGTGTTTCTGTGGAAAAGTGCCGAGTGTTCCTACGGAGAAGTGCCGAGTGTTCCTACATAAATGTGTGAAGTGTTTCTGTGGAAAAATAAGTGCCGAGTGTTTCTACAGAGAAATGCCGAGTGTTCCTACAGAAATGTGTAAAGTGTTTCTGTGGAAAATTAAGATCCGAGTGTTCCTACAGATAAGTGCCGAGTGTTCCTACAGAAATATGTAAAGTGTTTCTGTGGAAAATTAAGATCCGAGTGTTTCTACAGATAAGTGCCGAGTGTTCCTACAGAAATGTGTGAAGTGTTTCTGTGGAAAATTAAGATCCGAGTGTTTCTACAGATAAGTGCCGAGTGTTCCTACAGAAATGTGTAAAGTGTTTCTGTGGAAAATTAAGATCCGAGTGTTCCTACAGATAAGTGCCGAGTGTTCCTACAGAAATGTGTGAAGTGTTTCTGTGGAAAATTAAGATCCGAGTGTTTCTACAGATAAGTGCCGAGTGTTCCTACAGAAATGTGTAAAGTGTTTCTGTGGAAAATTAAGATCCGAGTGTTTCTACAGATAAGTGCCGAGTGTTCCTACAGATAAGTGCCGAGTGTTCCTACAGATAAGTGCCGAGTGTTTCTACAGATAAGTGCCGAGTGTTCCTACATAAATGTGTGAAGTGTTTCTGTGGAAAAATGCCGAGTGTTTCTACAGAAATGTGTGAAATGTTTGTGTGGAAAAGTGTCACGTGCTTCTACAGATAAGTACGGAGTGTACTTTTTCCTACGAGTGTTTCTGCAGAAAAGTGCCTAGTGTTTCTGCAAAAGAGCGTGATGTGGTTATACGGTAAAGTTCATGTTCTTTATGCAGGAAGTGATCACGCCTCGTATATGCGCCCTTGACCCATTAACTACCCTCTGTCACGTGCTATGGTGTAGATAACACACTGGCAAGGTAGACGGCGATTGACAGGTTTTTGTGCAACAATCGAAATCTAATTGTAATAAACATATATATCTAATTGTAATAAACATATATTTAATGGCTATTGAACGCAAGAAAGCTATATCTGTATTCAATTTAACCCGAATGGTATGGCTGTTATGCAGGACGCCCTGTGCGACAGCCATAACATTCGGGTTATATCAAATGCGCATACCGACCTAGATCTATTGGTATCAATGCTATATTACCTCTGCACAAAAACCACCGACATATGCACATGTTGATGTGTTCACACTAGAGCTTGTGCTAACACTGCAGTATTCTTTTAACAATACAAATTGAATATTAAATAGTCCATATCATATGTGATTGATATCTTTTAGGGTTTATTAATTACACTTTCCTATGGATATATGTTTAGCTAGTAATTCAGTAAGAAAATCGAAAATTTTAAACAATTTTAGAATATATCCTCATGTCATTCACGACCGTATTACACAGGTATTTTTTCCTGGGATGCAACGTGCATGTGGTTTAGTACAAGCTTTAGTAATGTGAGCACGTCCTCGCCGTATTGAGTTGGGATGGGAACAAGAGAGTGCATGTAACCACCATGGATACTTACATTCTCTTGTTTCCATTCCCCGGTGACGTTCTGTATCAGTGAATATCAGTAGAGTATATATACACATACATCATTGTATATATACACATACATCATTGTATATATACACATACATCATTGCTCTTAATACATTTCTTCAGACAGTTTTAACACACCTTCCTCCCCCTCCCCACTTCACTCTCTCTCCCTATCTCTTTATCCTCTTCCGTATCTCTCACACACACACTCTCCATCCCCCCTCTCCCCCTCTCTCCCTATTCCGTCTCCTCTCCCTCTCTCCTCTCCTCTCTCCCCCCTCTCTCAAACTATCTATCCGTCTCTCCACTCTCTCTCTCGTACCTCACTCCCCACCTATATTTATCTCCGACCCGCCATATCTCTCCTTCTCTTACCTTCTCTGCATTTCGTCATGGTACATTGTCCACGAACCACCAGTTGTAGCTACAGTCATTCAGCGAGGCGTGAATTCCATTCTGGGGAAGTCATGTTAGGTTCATCAGTGCAAGCTACGGCGTTATTTACTGTATTAACTGACGCAGAACGTCACAGGTTAGCCAGGCTCCCTTAGTGCATAGGGACCTGGGGGCTCACCATAGTACAATCAAAATAGGGACATGTGGGTTTACCGTAGTACAATCAACATAGGGACATGTGGGCTCACCGTAGTACAATCAACATAGGGACCTGGGGGCTCACCGTAGTACAATCAACATAGGGACAGGTGGGCTCACCGTAGTACAATCAACATAGGGACATGTGGGCTCACCGTAGTACAATCAACATAGGGACCTGGGGGCTCACCGTAGTACAATCAACATAGGGACCTGGGGGCTCACCGTAGTACAATCAACATAGGGACCTGGGGGCTCACCATAGTACAATCAACATAGGGACCTGCGGGCTCACCGTAGTACAATCAACATAGGGACCTGGGGGCTCACCGTAGTACAATCAACATAGGGACCTGGGGGCTCACCGTAGTACAATCAACATAGGGACATGTGGGCTCACCGTAGTACAATCAACATAGGGACCTGGGGGCTCACCGTAGTACAATCAACATAGGGACATGTGGGCTCACCGTAGTACAATCAACATAGGGACCTGGGGGCTCACCGTAGTACAAATCAACTAGGACATGGGGGCTCACCGTAGTACAATCAACATAGGGACCTGGGGGCTCACCGTAGTACAATCAACATAGGGACATGGGGGCTCACCGTAGTACAATCAACATAGGGACATGTGGGCTCACCGTAGTACAATCAACATAGGGACATGTGGGCTCACCGTAGTACAATCAACATAGGGACATGTGGGCTCACCATAGTACAGTCAACATAGGGACCTGGGGGCTCACCATAGTACAGTCAACATAGGGACCTGGGGGCTCACCGTAGTACAGTCAACATAGGGACCTGGGGGCTCACCGTAGTACAATCAACATAGGGACATGTGGGCTCACCGTAGTACAATCAACATAGGGACATGTGGGCTCACCGTAGTACAATCAACATAGGGACCTGGGGGCTCACCGTAGTACAATCAACATAGGGACCTGGGGGCTCACCATAGTACAGTCAACATAGGGACCTGGGGGCTCACCATAGTACAGTCAACATAGGGACCTGGGGGCTCACCGTAGTACAATCAACATAGGGACCTGGGGGCTCACCGTAGTACAATCAACACAGGGACCTGGGGGCTCACCGTAGTACAATCAACATAGGGACCTGGGGGCTCACCATAGTACAATCAGCATAGGGACCTGGGGGCTCACCATAGTACAGTCAACATAGGGACCTGGGGGCTCACCGTAGTACAATCAACATAGGGACCTGGGGGCTCACCGTAGTACAATCAACACAGGGACCTGGGGGCTCACCGTAGTACAATCAACATAGGGACCTGGGGGCTCACCGTAGTACAATCAACATAGGGACATGTGGGCTCACCGTAGTACAATCAACATAGGGACCTGGGTGGGGGCTCACCGTAGTACAATCAACATAGGGACCTGGGGGCTCACCGTAGTACAATCAACATAGGGACATGTGGGCTCACCGTAGTACAATCAACATAGGGATCTGGGGGCTCACCGTAGTACAATCAACATAGGGACCTGGGGGCTCACCATAGTACAGTCAACATAGGGACCTGGGGGCTCACCATAGTACAGTCAACATAGGGACCTGGGGGCTCACCGTAGTACAATCAACATAGGGACCTGGGGGCTCACCATAGTACAGTCAACATAGGGACCTGGAGGCTCACCATAGTACAGTCAACATAGGGACCTGGGGGATCACAAATATTACAGTCCACATACATGTAGGGACCTGGGGGCTCACCATAGTACAGTCAACATAGGGACCTGGGGGCTCACCATAGTACAGTCAACATAGGGAGTACAGTACCTGGGGGATCACGATAGTACAGTCAACATACATATAGGGGCCTGGGGTCTCACCATAGTACAGTCAACATAGGAAGTACAGTCAACATAGGGAACTGGGGGCTCACCATAGTACAGTCAACATAGGAAATACAGTCAACTTACATGTAGGGACCTGGGGGCTCACCATAGTACAGTCAACATACATGTAGGGACCTGGGGGCTCACCATAGTACAGTCAACATAGGGAGTACAGTCAACATAGGGAGTACAGTCAACATAGGGAGTACAGTCAACATAGGGACCTGGGGGCTCACGATATACAGTCAACATAACATGTAGGGACCTGGGGGCTCACCATAGTACAGTCAACATAGGGAGTACAGTCAACATAGGGAGTACAGTCAACATAGGGACCTGGGGGCTCACGATAGTACAGTCAACATACATGTAGGGGCCTGGGGGCTCACCATAGTAGTCAACATAGGAAGTACAGTCAACATACATGTAGGGACCTGGGGCTCACCATAGTAAGTCAACATACATGTAGTACAGTCAACATAGGGACCTGGGGGCTGGCCATAGTACAGTCAACATATAGACCTGTGGGCTCACCATAGTACAGTCAACATAGGGACATGGGGGCTCACTATAGTACAGGCAAATACTGGCCACCGTCATTACTATTACTAGTCTAGACCCACTTTTTGAAGGAAGCAATGTGTTTCTTACATTTCAGCCGGTAGTTAAGTTTACATAAATGTAACAGTGAATTACACCACTTGGCAGCAGTAGTTTACACTCTTGTGTTTACCATATATGGGGAAATGACGTCAGTAACGTCACAATGACGTGTTTCCTTCGACAAATCAAATCACGTTATCAGACACACCCTCAGAATCACGAGACAGCCGTCGTCACTACGGCCCGCCTCCAGAAATTAATTCGCATAACACTTGGCCATATTTAACACATGATTCGCTTTGTTTTTTTTTATGACAAATCATATGTGAAATGTAACAAAATGTTTATTTAACCAGTTGAACTGATTATCTCGAAATAATGCCCTCGTGATTGGATCCTACCGCTAAACAAACTCGTTTCGCTACGCTCACTCGTTTTTTTAGCGGAAGGACCCAATCACTCGTGCGTTATTTCACGATAATCAGTTCACCTGGTTAACCAAACGGTAAATATTGTGTCCGTCCGTCCGTGTTCGTCCGTCCGTTTCCTTGTCAGAAGTAAAACATTTAAACCATAATGGCTGCAGATTTGATAGTTGGTATGTAGCTTCCTCTATTTTTGATTTGACCCCGGGTCATGGATTATATCCTCTTTTGGACAAGTTTGCCATATACGTCGTAAAACCGTTACACCCTAATAGCTGGTGACTTCATACTTAGTATATGTGGCGTTTTTATAGTGTGCAAATGCGGAAAGGAAATTTCATTTTCTTATTTGACACCCGGATCATGGATGTATCTCGCCGTTTTGGACATACACATTGGAAACAGTGAGTGATTGCTTCAATTTTTGGACTCTTGATACATGTAAGCATTTGGAACACACTCATGCCGCCATTAACATGACCTTGACCTTTTTTGCCTTGACATTTTTGCAGTATATGTTTTTTTCTTCTGATTAATACGTCTGCTTATGATATCAGGCAAAAATAGGTCACAAGAACAGCATGGGACATACAGGTACAGTATGTAGCCTAAATAGCGGGTGCAAACACAGGTGAAACAGTTCGGATATATGAGTCAGAAAATGGACCATTAAAATCAAATGATCTCATCCACCAGTTTTACAGGTTGCAGTGATTTAAGTTGGCAGTAAAAGGGAATAATTATTTTTTTTAAAGAGCATCTTCTTTGGCTCATATGTCAGAATATTTCACCTGTGACTGCGGGTGTAAAACAGAAAACTATCTTGCCTTATCATATTATGATATGAACAGTCAGGCACATCAGGGGGTCGTTTCACTAAACTTCGTACGATTAAAATGTTCGTAAGTGCAAAATTCGTAAGTCTATAAATTTCACAATAACAATTACTGGATTTACATTTATTGAGCATAGGCTGCATAATATGCAGCCTATGCTCAATAAATGTCAATCCATCAATTGAAATTTCCAGACGATCCTATATTTGCACTTACGAACATTTTAGTCGTACGAAGTTCAGTGAAACGGCCCCCAGAAATGTAGCATATATGTCAAATATATGATAACAATTTAGAAGCTTGTTAGACGCATGACGGGTGTTTCATTGATGGAATGGTGATCAGTGCAGATCATGTGCAGACTGTGTGGATGCACAGGCTGATCTGGATCAACACTGGTCGCAAAACACAACTGGTCGCAAAACACATAAACCCATTTCGCCAATCACAGCCGCATATCTATTTCTGTCAAAAACAAATTCAACTTGAAATTGGTCAAAATGCGTGTTTCACAAGATTGTCAAGAAAACGACACTTACCTTTCCCTTGTATTTTGTCTCTAATCGGCCTAATTTGTCACACTCCCGTTCTTTTCTGGCAATAACATTCCTTGTGACATGTGAAAGCAGCTCTGGTCGGCCTTTTTGGAAATACCGATGTTTGTACTCGAATACACCGATCTTTTCATACCACTGTCCTGAGCCGGTCTGCTTCCTGAATCCATAGATATTCAACTGACGTATGAAACTCGGAAAATTGACGGTTTTGAAATACTTCTTACAATGGAGATATTCCTTTTCAAATTGCCTTTTGTTGATTTTAATAGCAGTCCCATCCATAGACCACGATACTGCGCCAGACAAACATCCGTTAACGATCCTCCATAATTTGGCGGGAAATTTCAACGTGATACCTTCTACAACACGTGGTGGCGAACTTGGAAACGCGTTGCTCATGGCGAGATTTGTTTCTTCTTGTATACATACGTTACTAAGAATCTTCGCTCACGATATCGTTCTAGAATGCTGACAGATCTCGGTTACGCGACGATTGTATGACGTTTGACGTCATAAATATGACGTCATCCAAAATGACGGCGCGTAAAACGTCATACACGCACGAGGGTCTTTTCGGAAGGGCGTGAAGTTGTGCGTACGTGCGTGTGTTTATAGATTGGGAAAAGGAGGTGTGTGAATCAGGGATAATATGTTATAATGGCGCTTAACGGGCGCCTGGCAACAGGTATGGTCATGTACGGGCGTATTTCCCCCCTTTTTTTAGGGGTGGGGGGGGGGGGGGGGGCGTGTTCTCAAAACCAGAACTGAAGAAGTAGATCTAGTCTAGAAACTCGGACGCCGACTAAATGGGGATAATGAATAGGGTTCCTCGTTTTCCCAAGATAGAAATGTGTACGAAATTTGGTTACGATCCATCAAGTAGTACTTGAGCTATTGCGTGTACAAGGATACAGAGTGCGAAAATAACTAGATGGCCGCGGCCTGCATGTCGCGCCTTGTGGCGAGGCATGGACACTAAAACAAAAGATATAGTATAACGAAAAACTTAACCAAAAAACTTAACCAAAAACTTTAACCAAAAAACTTAACCAAAAAACTTAACCAAAAAACTTAACCAAAAAACTTAACCAAAAAATTTAACCAAACAACTTAACCAAAAACTTCAAAGTAATTTGACCTTGACATTGGGCACAGGGGCCGCACGGGAGGGGGCTAGAATGAAAATATAGATGATGATAAACACCCATGTGAAGTTTCAAGGTAATGGGCAAAGCAGTTGCAGAGATATAGTATAACGAACAACTTTAACCAAAAAACTTAACCAAAAAACTTAACCAAAAACTTTAACCAAAGAACTCAACCAAGAACTTTAACCAAAAAACTTAACCAAACAACTTAACCAAAAACTTTAACCGGACACACGTACGTACATACATACGTACGTACGTACGTACGTACGCCAAAGTGCCGACTATATCGCGCTTTCCGCAAGCGGGCGCGACAAAAATGGCCGCCAAGGGGAGATATATCATCAGACCTGAACATCAATAGGCTTCTTTGACTTGCTGTGATAAACATGTATACCGAAATTGGTTACGGTCAGTCAAGTAGAACCTTAGTTATTGCGTAGACAAGGATTCAGAATGCGAAAATTAACAAGAGTTGTCAGAAGACAACGACGCTCGCCTGTTGGCAGCCTTGACTCAAAGGTGGCACTAACATTACCATTAACATTTTAACGCATTACACACTATATCACTTAGTCTCATAGTTACCTTTACTGATGTAGCAAACAGTGAAAACTGAAACAACAACATCATGGACCAGTGATTATAAAACTTTCTGAACATGTACTCCGAAGCCCATCCTCGGAATCAGTCAGTTTTATTAGTCAAGGCCGAGCTCTATTCGTTCTTGGCCAACCATAGGTTTAGCGCCTATTACTATAAATGGTAAATATTGACTAAATGTGTAATTTGGCTCGATATTTAGGCATATAAAATGGATTGGTTTTGTTGATAAAAATATGGATGCTGATAAATAACATTTGAACGAAATAACCGACCTTGACATTGGGGTCAGAGGTGGGCAGTGGGTTGTGATTTGTTACAACATGATAGTGCATCGTCAGATGAATGCATATATGAACTAGAAATGTGGCCTGTCGGCACACGAATGCCCCCGCTGGCAGCCAAAGAAAACAAGGCATATTTGATTATAACTTGAGCCATTTACCCGAGTGTTAAGGTTTTGAATGCACCTTGACCCTGGGCTTAGTGGGGGCGGGACGAATGTGGATGTGTCACAGGGCGGTAGAAGACCATTGTAGCAATGTGTGTGTGAAATGTGAAGCAGATCCGAGCAAGGAAACACAAGTAATAAGCCATTTAACTGAATGTTAAGGTTTCAAACGCACCAAGTCTGTGACCTTGACCCTGTGCTTAGCGGGGGCAGGACGAATGTGGATTTGTCACAGGGCGGTAGAGGACCATTGGAGCAATGCGTGTGTGAAAGTTAGTGTAGGATTGAGAAACGCGCATGTAGATTTGTCCCAAAGTGGCAAGTAAACAATTAAATTGGAAAAGGTGAAGGTCAAAGGTGAAGGTTGAAGTAATGGGTGGTGGAGTGTGTAAGGCATGTTCATATGTATCATGTGTATAAATATTTAAGCGATTGGCAAAAGTATTGAGAAGTTATTGTAGGATTGAGAAACGTGCACGTAGATTTGTCCCAAAGAGCTAAGTAAACATTTAAATTAGAAAAGGTGAAGGTCAAAGGTCAAGGTCGAAGTACTGGGTGGTGGAGTGTGTAGGGCATGTTCATATGTATCGTGTGTATAAATATGTAAGCGATTGGCAAAAGTATTGAGAAGTTAGTGTAGGATTGAGAAACGTGCACGTAGATTTGTCCCAAAGTGCCAAGCAAACATTTAAAGTGGAAAAGGTCAAGGCCAAAGGTGAAGGTCGAAGTACTGGGTGGTGGAGTGTGTAGGGCATGTTCATATGTATCATGTGTATAAATATTTAAACGATTGGCAAAAGTATTGAGAAGTTAGTGTAGGATTGAGAAACGTGCATGTAGATTTGTCCCAAAGTGCCAAGCAAACATGTAAAGTGGAAAAGGTCAAGGCCAAAGGTCAAGGTCGAAGTACTGGGTGGTGGAGTGTGTAGGGCATGTTCATATGTATCATGTGTATAAATATTTAAGCGATTGGCAAAAGTATTGAGAAGTTAGTGTAGGATTGAGAAACGTGCACGTAGATTTGTCCCAAAGTGCCAAGCAAACACTTAAAGTGGAAAAGGTCAAGGCCAAAGGTGAAGGTCGAAGTACTGGGGGGTGGAGTGTGTAAGGCATGTTCATATGTATCACGTGTATAAATATTGACATAATATGTGAAGCCATGTAGAAGTTACTAAATAATATGGTAATATCGGGACGTACGAACGGACGGGACGGACATACGGACATACGTTCTTACAGCACTATACTTATGTGGCTTATCACATGTTAAATATTAGCCACATAAAACGATTTTTAGCCACATAAAAGGATTTTTTAGGTGGCTAATTGTAACCAACCCTATCCTTTACTAAGTCCATAAACCTGTGGGGCTAGCCACATAAGTACCCTAATGTGTGCCCGGACGGACGGACGGGACGGACGTACGGACGGACGCCGGTAACACTATATGCCCCCATACCTTTCGGTAGCGGGGGCATAAATATCAAGGTGCTCCCTGTAACGAAACATAAGTTATAAGAAATTGACACCAACGTTGTGTTTATGAACGCACTAAGTTTGTGACCTTGACCATGGGGGTCAGGGGTCAGGGGTAGGCGTGGGTCGTGGATTTGCTACTGCACGATGGAGAATCATCAGATTGATGCATGTATGAAATATAAAAATGCTCTCTGTAAAGTTTGTTTGTTTGTTTGTTGGGGTTTAACGGCTTATCAACAGCTAAGGTCATTTAAGGCCGGGTCAATGGGTTTAGTACTAAATCCCATATATTACCTGTACAAGTACATGTACATGTACAAATGTAAAGAAAAAGAAAGTACAAGAAATTGACGCCAATGTTAAGTTTATGAACGCACTAAGTTTGTGACATTGACCTTAGGCGTGGGTAGGGGATCGTGGGTTTACTACAGCATGATAGAGAATCACCAGATGGATGTATGTATGAAATATCAAAGCGCTCCATGTAAAGAAACAGAAGTTATAAGAAATTTACCCCAACGTTAAGTTTATGAATGCACCAAGTGTGTGACCTTGGGGTAAGACGTGGACGGTGGGTCGTGGATTTGCTACAGGAAATGAGGAATGCATGTATGAAACATCAAGGTGTTCCATGAAAATAACCAGAAGTTATAACACATTAGCCCAGCGTTCAGTTTGTGGGCACACTAAGTTTGTGACCTTGACCTTGAGGTAAGGGATGTGTGGTGGTTCGTGGATTTGCTACAGCATACTAGAGGATCGTCAGATGAATGCATGTATGATCTATCAAGGCGTTCACTGAAACAAAACAGAAGTTATAAGAAATTTCCCCCAATGTTAAGTCGATGAACGTGTTAAGTTTATGACCTTCATCTTGGGATAAGGGATGGGCGGTGGGTAGTGGATCATCAGATGAATGCATAGTGGGTCTTGGATTTGCTATAGCATGATAGAGGGTCATCTGAGGAATGCATAGTGGGTCTTGGATTTGTTACAGCATGATAGAGGGTCATCTGAGGAATGCATAGTGGGTCTTGGATTTGTTACAGCATGATAGAGGGTCATCTGAGGAATGCATAGTGGGTAGTGGATTTGTTATAGCATGATAGAGGATCATCAGATGAATGCATAGTGGGTCTTGGATTTGCTATAGCATGATAGAGGATCATCTGAGGAATGCATAGTGGGTCTTGGATTTGCTATAGCATGATAGAGGGTCATCAGATGAATGCATAGTGGGTCTTGGATTTGCTATAGCATGATAGAGGATCATCTGAGGAATGCATGTATGAATATCAAGGTGTTCCATGAAAAGAAACAGCTGTAAGACATTTACCACAACGTTAAGTTTGTTGATGCTGACGCCGCCGCCGGGGGGTATGCCATTAGCTGTTTCTGCACTTCGTGCAGGCGATCTAAAAATGGCCGCCATGGGGAGATAAGTCATCGGAAATTTTGAAAATGAACAGGGTTCTTCGTCTTGCGTGACAAACATGTATATCAAATTTAGTTACGATCTGTCAAGTATAACTTGAGTTATTGCGTAGACAAGGATACAGAGAGCGAAAATTAATAATGGCCGCCAAGGGGAGATAAGTCTCTTTTTTTTAAATCAATAGGCTTCTACGTCTTGCCGTGATAAACATGTATACCAAATTTGGTTATGATCCGATCCGTCAAGTAGAACTTGAGTTATTGCATGGACAAGAAGGATACAGAGTGCGAATTAATGAATTATGGGCTGGTTTCACATGCTGTAAAAGTCCTTTTTGATGTACGGTGGCTCACATCTCGCGAGAGATTGTTTTGCCAATATTATACTGAACTACGTAGATGTATCAAGAACGGTGTATAAATTGAAAATGAGTTGAATAATTTATTGAATTCAATATGTACAACTTAAAAACGAAACAGGATTAAGATATAATAATATCAAGTGTTAACAAAATACAGTGGAACCTCTCTAAACTGGACATTACGGAACATATGTGATAATAATTTTGATGGGTTTCTTGGTCATTTATCTCGGGTGACACTGCCTGTTCGTGATCGCATAGCACACAACTATGACTCGGAATAATCAAATGCTTTATTTACAGTGAAACCACGCTAAACCGGACACCCTCGGGAGGGTGTCCGGTTTAGCGAGGTTTCATTGTGACCTCCGAGGGTGTCCGGTTTAGTGAGGTTTCACTGTAGCATCAAACTCATTGTTAATCATCTAGACCCAGATCAGGCTAGTCATTCTTTACATTTCACTTGGGCGAAACATCCATTAACCCTTTCACCCCTAAGTAACTGGAATGGATTTTTGATATGTAAATTTTGAAACCAATCCAACTGTCACAATATGATTTTCAGACTACATAAATGTTTTGTTTGTTTGTTGGGGTTTAACAGTCTATCAACAGCTACGGTCATTTAAGGCCGGGTCAATGGGTTTAGTACTAAGTCCCATATATTACCTGTACAAGTACATGTACATGTTCAAGTACATGTACAAATGGGGGGAAAATCCCAAAATCAGAACTGAATACCGGTATTTACAATAAAATAAAAATATTCAGCCCTGAAATCAGAATAATCCTGATCTGATGCCAGGTCCTCGCCACACCAGAATCACTTGGCCCCCTCCCAAAAGCAGTAGGATCAGTAATAATCTTACTACTTTTATAATGGGCAATAACCCAATTCAACTCCCAGGTAGGTAACAAAAGAGCCAAAGATAGAAACGTACCTGAGGGCCAAACCAGGAAAATCATGATTCCTATAAGGTGGAACCTCGCCGTTAATTTATGCCATCGCGTTCGCCCGACCAACCACCCACAAGAAATGTCAAATGATAAATAAATAATATAATGCCAGTAACCAACACCCACTGCACAACAGGGTTTACCCATAGTGGTTGTCATAGCACACTATATTAATATAAAGTAAGTTTGTTCATGTACATTCAAAAAACATCATAAAGTATGATATTGATAATTGAGAATAGCAAATAGATATAGCACTTGTTTCATACGATAATATATTCATCTGGGGCCCCTTTCAGTAAACTTTGTACAACTAAAATGTTCTTAAGTGAAAATTTAAGATCGTCTGGAAATTTCAATTGATCATGATGGATTTACATTTATTGAGCATAGGCTGCATATGCAGTCTATTCTCAATAAATGTAAATCCAATAATTGTTTACAAGAAAACAGTGTTAATGTGAAATCAGAATTTTGCACTTACGAACATTTTTAAACAAAGTTTAGTGAAACGGCCCTCTGGCAAGCACATGTACGTACATGTAGTTTGTACGACGAGTATTCTTCATAAATTATGCATTCATATGGAACAAGGATATATATTACTCAGTGAGCAGAATATGATGTCAAAAATGAGGCTAACTATTTTGAAATGTATGGCGAGATCTGAGCAAATAATTGTCCTTAACCCTTTCACCCCTAAGTAACTGGAATTGATTTTCAAATGTTAATTTTCCGACCAATCCAACCGTCACAAAGTGATTTTCAGACTAGTCCATTTAAAACAAGAGGGCCATGATGGCCCTAATTCGCTCACCTGACTCCATGAACACCAGAGGAGAATGTGACATTGAGTTCATGTGTTCTGAGAAAAGGACGTTCAAAATCTCGAATAAATGACCTTTTGGCGGCCATCATGGATGACATAATCATCCGATTCCGAAAAATATTGCACCAGAGCAATCGCCTCATCGATACCTTCAATTTGATATATGACATTAGCATATTCGGTCAAAAATAAAATTTGACCACACGGGCCACGCCCATTTTTGACCCTGGGGTCACCATTTTCACAAATTTGAAAGAGCATTGTATATCAATCATTCCTACCAAGTTTCATCGAAATCCGGCCAGCGGTTCATGAGAAGAAGATTTAAGAATTTGTGCTATTTTTAGACGCCGGCCATCTTGGATTAGCGACGACCTCCATTTTAACAAATCTGAAAAGGCTTCACCCATGGACCATAACTTTTAAGTTTGGCCACCATGGGCCAAGCGGTTCATGTGAAGAAGAATTTTGAAATCTCTAATAAAAGAACAACCTTTTGACCTTTCGGCGGCCATCTTGGATGACATAACCATCTGATTTCGACAAAAAATGCACCAGAGTGATCGCCTCATTGATACATTCAATTTGATATATAACATGACCATATTCGGTCAAAAATAAAATTTGACCCCACGGGCCACGCCCATTTTTGACCCCGGGGTAACCATTTTAACAACTTTGAAAGAGCATTGTACATCGATCATTCCTACCAAGTTACGTCGAAATCCAGCTAGCGGTTCATGAGAAGAAGATTTTTAAGAATTTATGCTATTTTTAGACGGCGGCCATCTTGGATTAGCAATGACCTCCATTTTAACAAATCTGAAAAGGCTTCACCCATGGACCATAACTCTTACGTTTGGCTACCATGGGCTAAGCGGTTCATGTGAAGAAGAATTTTAAAATCTCTAATAAAAGAACGACCTTTTGACCTTTCGGCGGCCATCTTGGATGACCTAACCATCATCTTGGATGACATAACCATCCGATTTCGACAAAAAATGCACCAGAGTGATCGCCTCATTGATACATTCAATTTGATATATAACATGACCATATTCGGTCAAAAATAAAATTTGACCCCACGGGCCACGCCCATTTTTGACCCCGGGGTCACCATTTTAACACCTTTGAAAGAGCATTGTACATCGATCATTCCTACCAAGTTTTGTCAAAATCCAGCTAGCGGTTCATGAGAAGAAGATTTTTTAAGAATTTATGCTATTTTTAGACGGCGGCCATCTTGGATTAGCGATGACCTCCATTTTAACAAATCTGAAAATGCTTCACCCATGGACCATAACTCTTAAGTTTGGCTACCATGGGCCAAGCGGTTCATGTGAAGAAGAATTTTGAAATCTCTAATAAAAGAACGACCTTTTGACCTTTCGGCGGCCATCTTGGATGACCTAACCATCCTATTTCGACAACGAATGCACCAGAGTGATCGCCTCGTCGATAGCTTCAATTTGATATATGACCAGACCATATTCGTCGATACCTTCAATTTGATATATGACCAGACCATATTCGATCAAAAATAAAATTTGACCCCAATTTGACCCCACGGGCCACGCCCATTTTTGACCCCAGGGTCACCATTTTAACAACTTTGAAAGAGCATTGTACATCGATCAGTCCTACCAAGTTTTGTCGAAATCCGGTTGGCGGTTCTTGAGAAGAAGATTTTTGAAGAATTTGTGCTATTTTTAGACAGCGGCCATCTTGGATTACGTAATGATGTAATTTTAACAATTTTGTAATCCCCCTACCTAAGGACCATGACCATGAAGTTTGGTGACTATAGGCCCAATGGTTACCGAGGAGAAGACGTTTGAAAATGTTCACGGACGACGACAACGGACGACGGACACATTGCGGTAACAATAGCTCACATGAGCTTCGTTCAGGTGAGCTAAAAAGGGGCGGTTTTTGTTCTCAAAAATATGAATATAACTAGCAAAAAGTGCAGATCCTGATGAGACGGCTCGTCACGAGCCGGCTCATCTGGATCTACACTATTTGCCAATACCACTATACAGGTATGTGGTGTTGAAAGGGTTAAGAACTTCCATAATTTTGATTTCTTTAATTATTTTTGGTGAAGACAATTTTTGTGCCTTATCGTAAGTCAGTAATATTCTTGTAATAGATGATACATACATCTCCTAAGACAGTTACCACTTATAATGAGATTGTGTAAAATTTCTAGTTTATTCCACTTTTGCAACATGTTTTGCGGTGTTTTTCTTTGAAGATTGGTCTGATTTTATCATTTCTACTAACAGCATGCATGTACTTAGAGGTACGATAAGTTTAGTGTAGTGTTTGTTTGTTTGTTTGTTTGTTTGTTTATTGATGTTTAACGGCCTATCAACAGCTATGGTCATGTAACGCCGGGCAAACGGGTTCGATCCCGTTTTAACCTGCTGCATTGGGGGGGGGAATCCCAAAATCAGAATGGAATATTTACATCGAGACAAAATATATTCAGCCCTGAAATTAGAATAACCTGACCTGGGGTCACTGGCCCTTTCCCGTAAAATAGGATTACGAATAATCGTAATACTCGCATAAGGGGTATAACCAGATTCAACTGTCACATACAAAATGCCAAAGACGTATGTGAGGGCCAAACCAGGTAGGTCTCCATTCGGAATTCTGGTAAGGATGAACCCCGATCGTTAAATTACCCATCGTATGCTCCCACCTGCCATCCACGTGTAGTTCTTGGGGTCAGCGTATGCACATGGAAGAACAGTAAGTAAGCACATCAAGCAGGTCAGTGAGAAAATATCAATTACCTCCCTTATTGTATAGCTAAAATAGATTAGAAAAACAAAAATATTTTCGTAAATAATGTAAACAAGTTGACCAACTTTTTAGATCCCATGCAGAATGTTACCTTTATGACCAGTCAGAACCCTTTGAATGGGGCAGGGGCCTGTTTCACTAAACTTCGTACGACTAAAATGTTCGTAAGTGAAAATTTAGGATTGTCTGGAAATTTCAATTGATGGATTTACATTTATTGAGCATAGGCTGCAATTTAAATCCAATAATTGTCCACAAGAAAACATTGTTAATGTGAAATTTACAGACTATCATAATTTTACACTTTTAGTCGTACAAAGTTTATTGAAACGACCCTCAGGACTTTGTCGTGTCTCCATTATATGATACAGCTATTACATTGCTGCTGCACTTCTGTAGCCTATTTCATCAACATTGCAAAGTATACTTTAGTAGCAAAGTATACTTTGAGGGAGAAATTTTCAATTTTTTGAAACATTTATTAATTTTTATTATACTGAATTTATTACATTATCACAGCCATTTAATGGCTGTGATAATGTAATAAATTCAGTATAATAATTCTGCATACTTTTAATCATGAAATATATGCAGTTGTTAGTTCTATATGAAATAATGCATTTCAGGAAAAATAAATGATTGCTCCCTCAAAGTATACTTTGCTAGTAAAGTATACTTTGCAATGTTGATGAAATAGGCTACTGATTTTGTCAAACAATAAATATTGAAATAAATATTGACGAAACATGGCAATATATTTTCTTTGTTAAGCGTCCACCCAGTTGCACGAAGGTAAATTTATGTTAAAAACTTCCCCAACCCTTTGCAGGGTTGAGGAAGTTTTTAGCATAAATTTAAATTTCAGCGAGTGAACTTTATAAAAAAAATAACAAAAAAATACTCTTGTTAAGGTATTAGTGGACATTCATGAACAGATTTAATACTTTGACAAGTTCCCCCATCAGTTTTTATATTACTTCACCAGTAAATAGTGTAAAGTAGCATACACATTGCATTTGTTTTCTTCACAGAACCACTTTCAAAACCTACCTGCTACTCTAGTGATTAACACAGGTGGAAGACTCGGACCGGTGACACAACAAAAAAAAATCCCATTACAAAAAATCCATTACCCCACCCACTTGGTCTCATACAGTACTATCTTCTATTATAGAAGATAGTACTGTATGAGACCAAGTGGGTGGGGTAATGGATTTTTTGTAATGTGCATTTTTTTGTGTCACATGTCCGAGTCTTCCACCTGTGGTGATTAATAGTGATTTCTTACAAATACAAGCTTGACCGTGATTGAAAGTAATTTTAACACACGAATATAGACAATATTTAAAATGTCAAAATCATCAATTGTATAATGCTATCCCTATTATAAGATACAAGTAATAAATGTGTGTAGAACTATAATTTAATAAATTATCAATTTGATATCCAGCAATTTATTCCTTTGAACTTTGTGAATACAACAAAGAAATGAGTAATGATTTACAAATATTTCTTTAAAAATAAATTCTGTATTTCAAAATGGTATATAATAAATTATAAGTTACACACTAAAACAGTATAAGACTGCAGAAAACAGTATAAGACTGCAGGAAACAGTTTAAGACTGCGGAAAACAGTATAGGAATACAGAGAGAAATAGTTCACATACAACCAGTGTACACGAAGCTACATGTAGCTAATTTCAAAGAAATAATGCTAGTCTACAAATCACAAACTAAGGGGTCGGTGGAAGAAGGGGGCTAACTCCACAAGGGAGTTAGCCCCCATCTTCCACTGACCCCTTCATATATAAATATGAATTGAAGGGGTCAGTGGATTAATGTGGCTAACTCCCTAATAGAGTTAGTCCCCTTCTTCCACTAACCCCTTAAAATACAAGTTTGAATTGAAAGGGTCAGTGGTGATGGGGGCTATGTGATTTGCGACCGGTGTAGAGCCAGATCAGTTAGCCACCTTCATTCATTAAAGGTACGTGCCCACTCAGTAGGCACACAATGTTCTTTATAGGAATTAAATAAGTCTACAAGTGTGTCACTATTCCACCAGTTTTAAAAGTGCCCGCTATACACATATAATCATTTAGTAATATCGGTTATCAGTGTGGAAATTTACGTCTTATATAGAATGTATAATAATGCCAATCAATATGTGGGGTAATGGAGAATGAATGTTTATTTTGCCAGAAAATGTCTCAGATGATGTCTCTGATATAAAAAATAGTTTGTGCCTACTGAGTGGGCATGTACCTTTAATGCCTTCAATTTATTTAACCCTTACACCGCTATCTTAATTTTTTGTTGTCTGCTGTTTATTTTCTATTTTCCATTTTTATCATCAAAACATGCTTTGACACCACTTTAGAATAATTTTCAACATGCTTTTGACAGCACTTCAGAATCATTTCCATTGGAAATGATTCTAAGTGCTGTCAAAACATGTTTTTATTGAGAAATAATAAGGCAAGATATAAAAGCAACACGACAATTGTTATGAGTAGCGGTCTAAGGGTTAATCATGAAATTGAAACTATGCCCAAGAAAACTACTATGAAATCTAATTCTACCAAAATATTTCTCTCTCTCACGATGATATCATATGTAATGTTGAACTTGCCATGACAAAAAGTGACTTACTGCCTTTGTAGCAGCAGATCAGCATACACATCGACTAATAAGGGCCTACACTGTTTTTACACGTGTTAAGTTGGAGTAAGTCATGTTCTCTGATCAGGAGCTATACTGGTTAAACTATAAATAATTCCCTTTTGTCGTCACAGTGGGTCACGTGTCACATGTCATGAATTTTCTGCAATATGTACCGGACATTAGCACAGGTTTGTTTGTTTAATGGTGTTTAACAGCCTATCAACAGGTCATTTAAAGCCGGGTGGAAGACTTGGACCTTTGACATGAAAAAATCCCATTACCCCACCCACCTTATGTCGTACTGAACATTAGTATAGTACGTTACATATAGTACAGTACAACACCAGATGGGTGGGGTAATGGGATTTTTTAAAGAGCATTTTATTATGTCAAAGATCCGAGTTTTCCACCTACGGTCATTAGCATAACCTCATTTACCACCAATATTGATTTTCAAGCAATACAATTGTTGGCATTTGGCATGAACTCCAGATCCAACTCAATAAGCCCCTGTTGTTATGACAAGTAACTTAATTGTGGCTGTGACTGGAGGAATGGGGCTTATGGGATTTGTGACCAGTGTAGCTCATGATGAAATAGCACTCTCCTGTAGCCTGATAGTGATATATATTCCTTGTTAGAAACATAATGTGTGTGTGCTTCATTGATAGAATGGCGAACGGTGCAGATCCTGATCAGACTGTGCGGATGATCTGGATCTACACCTGTCGCAAAACCCATAAAACACCATTTCTCCAGTCACAGCCACATATTCTGAAAGATCATCATACGTCATAATTATGGTCATCTTTGGCACCAGCTGTATCAGGGTAGTAGGTCACATGGTTTCAGCAACCACTCTCTAAACCAGACATTATTTGCACCCATGTGTGGGCAATTTTGATGGGTTTCAGTTATTTATCGCCGATGGCACTGTCTGTCTGTTCTTGATCGCATAGCACTGAAACATGCCTTGGAGCGGCGATATTCCTGGCTTACAGTGGAACATATCTATAATGGACACCCTGGGGAACTACCAGACTGTCCGGTTTGGAGAGGTTGCACTGTACCACGACATTTTACACAATTATAGCAATAATGTCTAGTTTATCTTGAATATGTACTTACACTGCCAGTGCTTCTGCATGATAAGCACATACACAGAGCTCCAGTTAAGGTGCGTAATTTCACCATCTTGGGGTGGAATTTTGTTATTTCTAAATAAAAAATGGCAAGTTGGGAGTCCTTTAGAATCGTCTCATTGATACGATTCTAAAGCACTCCCAACTTGCCATTTCTGATGGAGAAATAAGGAATTTACCTCCAAATTACGCACCTTAACTGGAGCTCTCATACCCATATTTATTATGGTAAGCAAAGCATTTGGTCAGTTTGCAAGGTTTGTTTGTTGGGGTTTAATGGCCTATCGACAGCTAAGGTCATTTAAGGCCGGGTCAATGGGTTTAGTACTAAATCACATTTATTACCAGTACAAATGGGGGGGGGGGGGGGGGGTGGGGGGGGGGGGGGGGGGAAATCACAAAATCAGAACTGAATATTTACAATAAAAAACTATGTATTCAGTCCTGAAATCAGAATAATCCTGATCTGATGCCAGTTCCTTGCCACACCAGAATCACTTGGCCCTCTCCCAAAAGCAGGTAGAATTTTACTACTTTTATAATGGGCAATAACCCAATTCAACTCCCAGGTAACAAAAGAGATAAAAATTTACCTCTACAGTTAATTTATGCCGTCACATCCGAGGTGTCATACTGATTTCATTTACTTTAACTTACCTCAATAAACAGCCGATGGTTTTATTCCGTAACAATGTTTTTTGTGCAATATGATCAGGAATGTGTGTGCAATGCAATATTAGTTGTGTTTTAGTTTTAGTTGTGTTGAGAGAAATATAATGTTATTATCTCAATACCTTTAACAAATTTTCTGCACAAATAGACGATCTATTTTATGTTTATGCGCCTCGCCAGAGGCTCAGCGCATAAATTGTGCCCGACTCGTTTCATAAATCTCATATCAAATGGAAACGATTTCCCAGGGTTTCTGATTTAGAGAGGTTCCAATGTACCTCAATATTACACAATATAGCCGACTCCCACCACATTCCAGCCTATTACTTTGGTAATAATCTTTGTTCATGATCGAGGTTCCACCGTACCAAAATATTGCACATTACAGTCAGGTCCCGTCACTCCACCTTATTTGGGGCAGCATGGGTTGTCTTCCATGAGCAACACATCTATCCCATAATGCTTCACCACATTCCAACATCAATTACAGCGGAAACCCTCTAAATCGGACACCCAGGGAGTCCGAGTTAGAGAGGTTCCAAAGTACCTCAATATTACACAATATAGCCAACTGGTATGGCATTCCAGCCTATTACTTTGGTATTAATCTTTGTCCATGATCGAGGTTCCACCATACCAAAATATTGCAAAATACAGGCAAGTCCCCTCACTCTGCACTCATTTGGGACAGCATGGGTTGTCTACCATGAGTACTACATCTATCCCATAATGCTCCACGAGCTCCATAAGGAACTGTCGGTCACCTGTGGGGTCCAGCCCCATACTCTTCATGTGGTCAGAGGTCAGTTGTGTGTCCTGTGAGTTAGCCACGTCAAGCAGTGTTTGGAATAGCCGGTTGTTTTGTTCGACGAAGAACCTGTAATGAAACATAGTGAAAGGGTTTAACGTCCCACCAACAGCTAGGGTCATATAGAGACGGGACCACAGTTTTAAAGTCATATCTGACAGACCAGTGGGATGGAAATACTATGAAAGTTTATTGATGCCTACAGCGAGGTTTGAACCCACAACCTCCGCATTGGAAGTAAGGTGTTAATCTATGCTCAATAAATGTAAATCCAATAATTGATTATAAGAAAACATTGTTAATCTGAAATTTAAAGACTATCATAATTTTGCACTTACAAACATTTTAGTTGTACAAAGTTTAGTGAAACGGCCCCCTGGTCTGTGACTGGAGAAATGGGGCTTATGGCAATTGCCGTAGATATGAGGCTTATGGCATTTGTGACCAGTCTACTTCTTGGTTTGTCACTGGAGAAATGGGACTTATGGTAATTCTGACTCGAACTGTGACTGAGGAAATTGGAATTATGGAATGTGCGACCAGCCTAGCTCTTGGTCTATCACTGGAGAAATAAGGCCTCTGGCATTTGTGACCTGTACATCTACTGATATGTGACGGATGTTTCACCGACTGAATGACGAACTGCGCAGTTCTGTCGGATCCTGTTTCGGGTATACAAAAAAAAATGGAGTTTTTAGCTGGTGCATATGATGCGATATGCTCGAGAAGAATCAATATTGACCGAGGCTGTTGCCTGGTGGCCATTTCACTGAACTTCATACGACTAAAATGTTCGTAAGTGCAAATTTAGGATCGTCTGGCAATTTCAATTGATGGCTTTACATATATAAATCCAATAATTGTTAATTTTAGTCGTACAAAGTTTAGTGAAACGGCCCCCTGGTGCATTTCACAGCATATACACCAGATAACCCTTACACTGCTGAATTAAATTATGTCGTCCGCTGTTTATTTTATATTTTCCTCATAAAAAAAACATGTTTTGACAGCACTTTAGAATCATTTCCAATGGAAATGATTCTAAAGTGCTGTCAAACCATGTTTTTATTGAGAAAAAAGGCAAAATATTAAGCAACAGCAGACGACACTTTTTGTTTCCAGCATTCTAAGGGTTAAAAGTGGTCCTACTGTCAGAAGTATATCACTTTTTATGAACTAGTACTACCGCTAAACGTGTGTTTGAGCCAATGATAATGGTATTATTTATAGGTTATATAATAGAGGTACTTACGAAACAAATATTTCTTCTTCATCTACAGAGTTATCTCCCTGTTCCTCAAAGGAAAACTGGTGAGCAGACCTGCATAAGGAACGAGATCAACAATGATTGCTTGATTGGGGTTGTATGTTCATTCAACAACTAGGTCATACACAGAGAGGAATGTACTTTTATGTGGGTCAAGGGGCTCTTTACATAGCACAAAAAAATAAAATAAAACATTCAGCTCTGAAATACAGTATCCTGGTGTCATTCACCATTACTACACCTGCAGCCGATTCCATGAACATTGCAAAGTATACTTATCTAGCAAAGTATACTTTGAGGGAGTAATCATTTATTTTTCCCAAAATGCATTATTTCATATCTAACTAACCACTGCATATATTTCATGATTAAAAGTATGCAGAATTATTATACTGAATTTATTACATTATCACAGCCAAAATGGCTGTGATAATGTAATACTATATAATAAAAATTAGTAAATTTATCCTTAAATTGAAAATTTCTCCCTCAAAGTATACCTTGCTAGATAAGTATACTTTGCAATGTTGGTGAAATAGGCTACATGTCACTTGGCCACAGGTGTGATTCCCAGATGTATTCAATGGCAAACTGAGATGTAATCAAATGTAATCTTCCGATCGTTCACCAGTGTTTCCAATTCATTATCGCCCCAAATACACAATATTAATTTGGATACACAATGGTGAAGTACAAATTAGTACTTAACCAACCTCCCAACATGCTAAGCACTGTGCGATTTTTGTCATATCATACCGGTAATTTTCATTTACAATTACATGCACATTGTTAAAGTATAGTACAGTGAAATCGCGATGGCTCGAAATGCGATGGCTCGTAATGACAGACTCGCTCGAAATTTTCCCTATATGTTTAATGTAATTTACATGCGATGGCTCAAAATGCAACTCCTCGAAAAATGCGATCCCTCGCAACATTTTCCAAGTCCCGCGGACTCATTTCTCGCTATTTTGCTATACGATGCCTCGAAAGTCATGTCGAAGTTTGTGTTTTGCTAATTTTCAAACATCCGCGTCCGACTTATTACGATCAAAGGCCGAGCCGCGTTCTACCTGTCTATGAAATGTGGTTTCTTTTCAAGTCCAGTTAATTGCCTAAAGTGGTGCAATTTGATCGGTAACGTTGTTGATTGCGATCAACGATATACGGCGATTTATTAAATATTCTGGGCTTCGGCCACTCGGCGCATTTAATAGAGTCCAGGCCGTCAAGTGAGGGATTGGACCAAAAAAATAGGAAAATAGGAATTCAGATGGTGAAAAAATAGGAATAAAATAGGAAAATATAGTCTAAAATTGGAATAAAATGTTATTTTAAGATTTTTTCCCAACACATTTTATGGCCAACCTGACCTTTTAATATTTTTATTGATAATTTGTGTTGTATTGCTCAATGACTAACTTTTTAAGTTATTAATTGCTTCAAGATTTTGACACACTACTTGTGCTATATTAATTAAAGTAATGTACATATATGTTGGCCGCCATACCTTCAGCCAACCCAATCCACCCTTGTCTTTGTTATGTTTTGAAAAAATATATATATATATATATTATTAATGAGCATGCTGGATGTGGTGTTGTATTAATACAGAAACAATAAGCAATTTTAATATTTATTGTTTGCCCTAGTTTCTCGACCAATGAAAGAATAGCATTATGTCTCAATTAATCACATGCGACTCTTTCTCCAATATGCACGAACTGTATTCATTAAATTTTCCAATATGTAGACAGTTATATTTAGATCACGGCTTTTTGTCAGAAATGCACATAGCATGCATCCTGTTGTGACGTATACATGTGCGCTGCGGTGTCAAATGGCTAATAACGTAGTAGTATCCCAAGTCGAAAGCGCGAATGGGTGAGACTTGCATTGAAGCAAACATGTGTAGACGAAGAAGGCGGGGCAATCAATAAGTTCAATATATGAACCATAACCATCATAGGCGGTGGAATGGTAAAATTATTGGGGCTGGGGGGGGGGGGGGGGGGGGGGGGGGGGGGGGTGGGGGGGGGGGGGGGGGGGGGGGGGGGGGGGGGGGGGGGGGGGGGGGGGGGGGGGTGGGGGGGGGGGGGGGGGGGGGGGGGGGGGGTGGGGGGGGGGGCAATCTTGAGGGCCCGATTTTGCCAGGGCGGAATTTTTTTAAATCTAAGAGGCGTGAAATGCCATTTCCTGCATCCTCAGGGTCCATTCTTGAGAGCCCAAATGGCCTGATGTTGCTAGGGGGGTCCGGGTGCATGCTCCACGGTAAATTTTGAAAATGTTAGAGGCGTGAAACGCCATTTCCTGCATTCTCAGGTCCCAGTCTTGATGACCCAAAGGGCCTGGATGTTGCTAGGGGGGTCCAGGGGCAAGCTCCCCCAATTTTTTTTGAAATCTCAGAGGAGTGAAACGCCATTTCCTGCATCCTCAGGGCCCAGTCTTGAGGGCCCAAATGGCCCTATGTTGCTAGGGGGGTCCGGGGGCATGCTCCACGGTAAATTTTTAAAATGTAAGAGGCGTGAAACGCCATTTCCTGCATTGTCAGGTCCCAGTCTGGAGGACCCAAAGGGCCTGGATGTTGCTATGAGGGTCCGGGTGCATGCTCCCCCAAATTTTTTTTTAATCTAAGGGGAGTGAAACGCCATTTCCTGCATTCTCAGCAAGTTTGAGGATGATAATACGTGCTTTATTACAGAATTATTTGTGGTGCCCCCCCCCCCCCCCCCACCCCCCCCAACAACAAAATTATTGTGGGGGGGGGGGGGGGACACCAAAATCACTTTCTAGGTCTGTTATTTTTAGTCACCACTTACAATATTAAACTAGGACATAATAATAATTCCTACAGCAGTGACCCACCCATCTCCACATATATTGTAGGGCTTAGACTATATAGAAAGCTAGTGTTTTCAAACACAGAATGACAAAATGGTAGTATTAAAGCAGTTTACAACCAGCCAGACATTAGCAGCAATCACATTATAATCATCATTGATGAATTGGTTGAACATTTATTTATAATTTGAACGATGAACTGTTGGAAAATGGCACAGAAAATTACCATGACCATTTAACGCAGTTGAATACTAGTGGTATGCAATAATGGTTGTGTAGTTATGTTACAATGAACAATATTTGTCTATGTAGTCAATTTCACTGTCATGCTCATAGTTGGGGCAAAAAATGTGTGCGGCTATTCAAAAAGGCCAGAAATTAGGAAAAATAGAAACATTTGGCCAGAAAATAGGAAAAAATAGGAATTGCTCAGAAAAGAGGAAAAAATAGGATACTTGACGGCCTGAGAGTCTGTCGTAAGTCATTGGTTGTTTTTCGTGGTAATTCACAGGCTATACTTGAGTAACCCGAGTATAACAGGAACAACCAGAGTCGATGCTCGTGTTCAAGTTGAGTTGGAACCCTAGTAACCCACGTTCTAGTGGTCCTCGTGTTATTCGTATGGCTACCCGGGAGTTGCAACAAAAAACGCCCATTAATAATAGTCTGCAAGTTGATCAGCGTTTACACTGGTCACACATTAAGTAAAGCATGTTTTGTTGCGTCGCAACATTTTACGATTCATGACTGATGCCCGACTTTTTTTATAACAACACCGTTTGAGCTGGGCCCATACTACTGTTTCGAGTGACGTCACAACCACCTGCGACATTAATTATGTGCGCCACTATTTATAGTAAATACTGGAGCTTTTCTCCTTTGATAATAATTGAAATAAAGACAGTTTTGTAAATACATGTACATTTAAATACAGTGTATTTTATTTCACATAATAACTTTAATCTGCGAATAAATACTATTATCATCTAAAATATGGATACACTCTATTATGCTTCATTATTTCCTAAATCCGACGGGTAAAGTAGTCGACAAATATGCCAAAATCGCAAGATGCGATGGCTCGAAAGATGTGATCACTCAAACAAAATATGCAGGCCCGTGGCATTTCGAGCCATCGCGATTTCACTGTAATTGTAATTTAATCAATTACTTTTGTGAAAGTAATCACCTCGGGCCTGTTGTGCGAATATATTTTATTGAACAGGCTATTAACACCATTCTAAGAGCTAGCTGCATGTTTTGAACTTTTTATGCAACGAGTTGCTCTATATTATGTTGTCATTAGTTATGACTATGTTCAAATTTAATTTGTTCACCCCTGGATTTTTACAACCGTGTGTTTGAGGGGACGTATCTATTAACGCCTCTTGGAAGGAATTTCTGGATCCCTTACTTCTGAATGGTTGATTCTTTCCTTCCAAGAGGCGCCAATGGGTAGGTCCATTCAAAGACACCAGGGGCGTGCTGTTTTACCACGACAGTAAACAATGCTCATTCCGGGGCCAAGACAAAACCTACGTAATGCATTTGTCTCATGACGTTACTAGAACGAGCCATTATGTCACCAGACAAGTTCACACAGAAATTGATCCGGAAGATGGGGCACGTGCATCATGCGACGTGTACTGCGGCCCCGGAATATGTATGTGTAAATCAGCAGTTTCAATGGAACGGGTTATCAAAGTACCGAAAGTACTGCATATATGATCAAATTACACGATATTTCCAACGGAAATGTAACAATAACGTTCGACCATGTCCAGCCGTGGGTAAACGTTTGCCGTGGCACTTGGGAACTGTTTGAACCCTCGGCCTTCGGCCTTGGGGTTCAAACAGTTCCCTCGTGCCAAGGCAAAAGTTTACACACGACATTCATTATCAAACTTTGTAATAACAACTTTCAGCAATGGAAGACAGTGTCTGATCTGGGGCCAATCACACTTACTACACCAGACACCCGTTTCATTAAACTTCGTACGACTAAGAAGTTTGTAAGTGAAAAATAAAATGTACAACAAAGTTTGCATTAGCATTGGTGGATTGGTGCAGATGTAATGATCCTTACATGTAGGTGCACAATGGCAGCATTAATGAACCACGTTGATGTACGAAGTGAATTCATAGAAATTGTCGTACAAATTTAGTGAAACAGGCCACATTGTATTGTCGAAAGGTTAGCTCACCTTAATGTATTCAGCTTCTGGAATTTCTCTTTGTCCGCTGAACTACACTTTAAGAGGTCTTTGAGAATGGGAGAGTGGGTCCGCACGACCTGATTGTCTACATACACGTCATAGAGACTTGTCTTACTTTCAAATATCTTCTCGGTTGTACCTGGAACGTGAACGAGCGAGTGAATTGGGGGTATATAATAGCAAGGTCGTGATGGAATCAGGGACGACACTGTTTGCCATTCGGTCCCGCTTTAAATATTGCCGTCAGCAAAATGTTACCCTTATACAAGGTCAATTTTTTCAGCCACAATTGATCAATTGAAGGTGTTACAATAGTAGTGGGGCATAAATCTGTAGCCTATTTCATCAAAATTGCAAAGTATACTTTAATATCTTGCTAAATACACTTTGAGGGAGAAATTTTCAATTTTATGATAAATTTATTAATTTTTAGTATACTGAATTTATTACATAATCACAGCCATTTTGGCTGTGATAATGTATTAATGCATTCAGCATAATAATTCTGCATACATGTAATCATCAAATATATGCAGTCGTTAGTTCTATATGAAATAATGCATTTCAGGAAAAATAAATGATTACTCCCTCAAAGTATACTTATCTAGATAAGTATACTTTGCAATTTTGGTGAAATCGACTACTGGATAATTCTAAAGCAGCATATGGGGTTTCAAGTTACTCTGAGTTGCAGTTTCAGAGATATTGCAAACATAAAAAAAAACTAAAAAATGTGTTCATAGAAGACGGATGGCCCCACCTGCAGCCTTGATAGTAAAAGGGCATCGTTATTACAAAGCTAATCCCTAGACAGACACTGTGGGCAAATATTATTGAAATTGGTGAAGGAGTTAAGGAGTTATTGAGAAAATATTAAA
The DNA here is from genome assembly GCA_029237695.1 of Conchocele bisecta. NCBI lineage: Eukaryota > Metazoa > Mollusca > Bivalvia > Lucinida > Thyasiridae > Conchocele > Conchocele bisecta. The sequence continues at coordinate 86,013,309 of CM055265.1, read as the reverse complement.
AACTGAAACACATTTGCCTTAATACAAACAAGGTGAACACAAGTCCCCAGTGACCTTGACCTTGTGTGTTCGGGCATGGGTCGTATGCAAAACAAAGCACCATCCCTAGACAGACATTGTGGGCAAATATTATTGCCTTATGGATGCACGGACAGACGCATGGATGGACGGACGTACGAACGGTCAGGGGTAAACATAATGTCCCCCCAATAAATTGATGAGTGCATAAAAATCTGCAATTGATATGAACGGACAAGTGAAATTTATATAGCCTGACCTCAAATTACATAAATACCCATTTCTCAAAGTCACAGATCAGGAATACTAGATTCATTGCTCCAGATAAGCTGTGTATTTGTGTATTTTACACACTTATTTAGCTGAATACACATTGATTATCAGAAGTGGGAGTACAAAATACTCACAGCAATGTGAAAATACACATTGATTTTCAAAATCAGTAGTGAAAATACTGTAATAAAGTTGAAAATTTACTTAGTTCAGCTGAAATAAGTTAATGTTTCAATTTGTTTGGTTGTTTTTTGTTTGTTTGTTTTTTGTTTTTTTTTTTAAATATTTATTTTCCCCGTAATAGGTTTGTGGTGGGTCGGGGCCATCCCCCACAAACCGTACATAATATACATGCAGTAATCAGGTACAACTACAAAATGTACAATTACAAATATTCACCCTCTTTTACTCTTGCAGTACTTTGGTTGTTTTATCATGTGTTCCCTACGTAATAAGGAAGAAAATCAATAATACATTTGTAAAAGTAAAATATGCATTGAATTTGAAATGTTGGGGTATAATACACTTTAAATAAAAAAAATCACCTGGTGCTCTGTAGACTGGCCACAAAGGCAACAATCCCCCATTTCGCCAATCACAGACCTACTTACATGCCGTGTAGGTGACTTCTGATTCGAGCGTCTCAATGTCGGCGACATTAACATAGAAATGTGGTTTAATCTTCCTTCCAAGTCCTACCACATCGTGACTGGCTAAACAGCACGCGCAGTAAACTGGAAACATAGTGAAAGTGAATGATATTAAGGTCATTAACAGATATTAAGGTCATTTCGGGATGGGACATCAGTTTCAAGTGTCATCAGAACGACGATGGAAATACTATGACAGTATTCTTTGATGCCAAAAGCGAGGTTTGAACCAACAACCTCCGGATTGGAAGTTAGGGGGCCGTTTCACTAAACTTCGTTCTACTAAAATGTTCGTAAGTGCAAACTTATGATAGTCTGTAAATTTCACATTAGCAATGTTTTCTTGTAAACAATTATTGGATTTACATTTATTGAGCATAGGCTGCATATGCAGCCTATGCTCAATAAATGTAAATCCATCAATTGAAATAACCACCACGCCACAACCCATCCCTAAACTGGAAACAAAAAGAACCTTTCAGCAGGGGGTAATGTATGTTACGTGCACCAGCGATAGTTTCAATGAACATTGTACAATATATTGTACAATACAAACACTTAAAAGAAAAGTGAAAAGTGAACAGGTTTAACGTCCCAGCAACAGCTAAGGTCATATAGAGACGGGACCACAATTTATTAAAGTCTCATCCGACAGACCAGTGGGATGGAAATACTATGAAAGTATTTTTGATGACCAAGGCGAGGCTTGAACCCACAACATCCGGATTGGAATTCATGTGTTCTAACCCCAAGGCCACAACCCATCCCTGCTTGTATCTTGTATTTTACTAAAAAGTGTATATCTATGTATAGAGTTGAACCCATGTGAACAAATACTCTAAATGAAGGAGTCAGTGGAAGAAGGGGGCTAAGTCCATCAGTTCATGGACTGGTCCGATTTACAAACATTTCAGGAAAATTAATAAATGTTATATCATACTACTGTCTGTTCCACGTTTTGTTGCCGACAAACTTTTGGCTATTAAACATATTAAATCTAAAAAATATTTAAATATAAATACTTGTTCATTAATAACACAGGGTTCAAGCTAGCCCTTCAAAATAGGGAGAAGTTTTCACTAAAAAAAATGAGAAAATAGTCAATTTTTTTCCAAAATTTCTGTTTTATATAGTGAACAAGAAATGCGTCTGTCAAACGCGGATGCCACCTGCAGCATATTTGAGAAACTGTGACAAAGTGGTTAACCGAAAAGTGTGACGGATGGACGGACGACGGACGGACACGGACGGACACGGACGGACACGGACGGACGGACGGACGTTCTTACAGTACTATACTTATGTGGCTTATCACATGTTAAATATTAGCCACATAAAAGGATTTTTTAGGTGGCTAATTGTAACCAATCCTATCCTTTACCAAGTCCATAACCCTGTGGGGCTAGCCACATAAGTACCCTAATGTGTGCCCGGATGGACGGACGGACGGACAGACGGTCCAAACACTAATAGTATGCCACCCGTTTCTTCGAAACCCGGTGGCATAACAAGAAATGCGTTTGTCGAACGCGGATGCCACCTGCAGCATATTTGAGAAACTGTGACAAAGTGCACAGACCTGATTGTACTGTCTGTCAGTTTATGAACATTTTGTATCAATATGTTTAGGCCCACTTTGGTCATTATGGTACAATCGGTAAAAGTGTTAAAATACTGGTAATGTATATATCAAGACAGTGTCAATCATTAATGCTGATCAGATTTACGCCTACAGACGTATCAGTGCGATTAACTTCGGCCCATGGCCATGTCCAGAACAAGCAATATATATTTTTGCTCTTCTCCTAGGAAATATCGGCCAACAATCCAACATGATGTCAATTTCACCCATGATCGCCCTGTGTCCGTGCAAATAGCTAATGCTGATGAGGAATTTACTGTGACACTGGAATTTCGCTTCCGCTTTTGAAAATGAAAGTACCAATTATGTTTTTTTCCCCAATTTTCAAGCAAGTTGCCTTAGAAATAATGGAAAGAAAAGAAATCTAGTTGGACAATTAGCTCCGATTTGTTTTCGAGTTAGTACTGGCCGTTTATTAGAGGCATTAATTTTGTGAAAATCAGCCAAAAAATGTGTCATTTTCAACGTAAAAAGTGGGGGGTGGGCGTCTATTAGAGCATGGGTGTCTATTAGAATCTTTACGGTACATGTTAAGCAATTAATTTGTACAATTGAATTAACATTCGGTGTTTCTTTAACCCTCAGATCGAGTTCAAAGTACATCGGCGGTGTGATTTAGGACTTCAATTGATCCCTAATGAGTCACGCTTTTAACACGGCATTCCTACGTACATTTACATTTTATATACACAAAAATGACCCCTAATACAGCGTAATGTAACAGTTCCTAACTTAATATGGAATAGCCCGGGCCGATAGTCCGTGTCAGTTACTTGGGGTTAAATATTACGAACATAGATACACACAGTGCATGGTTTCTTTATTTTATTTTAACATCATCAGAAATGTCGAGTCTAGGAACTCTCGTATCTTTACGCTGAAGCCAGTCTATTTAAGTCACTAAGCTGGTATACACCTGTCATTGGGACACGCGTGTGTTTAAGAAAAATCGATACAAGGAGAAACTGAATACACAGCAAGTTTTACACCCGACACGGATATGGTCCGCAGATATGTGTCATAAAATGGACATTACTTGGTGGTCAAAAACGGTAAATTTACAAGGTTTATAGCGAAATAGCAGCCGACTGGCAATTTTTCTCGGACCGATTTTTAAGACTAGCTTTCAAATCTCAATCGGTCTGAGAGTTCAAAAATCGGTCCAGAACCGACAAACTGAACATTTTAGAAGCCCTGTGCTGGAGTATAAGTGTAAGACATACCTCTGTAACAAACTACGCCTATCGGTGGCGGTGAGAAGAACAATATGCGCTTCTGTAACAGGGCGTATTTCCACAGTGTAAAGATTTGTTCTCCGAAGAATTTGGCAAATTGTGTGAAACAGCCGGCGGGATGGGTGATCTGAAATTGGAAAGTTAATCCAGAATACATACATTTAAACCTTTCACCCCTAAGTAACTGGAATGGATTTTTATATGTTAATTTCTGGACCAATCCAATCGTCACAAAATGATTTTCAGACTAGTCCATTTATGAAGAGGGTGTTTTTGTTCTCGTAACGAGCCGGCTCATCTGGATCTACACTATTTGCCAATACCACTATACAGGCCTGTGGTGTTGAAAGGGTTAATCATGGACTGAATGGGGTATTAACCCTTAGACCGCTACACACAACAATTGTCGTCTGCTGTTGCTTTTATATCTTGCCTTATTTCTCAATAAAAGCATGTTTTGACAGCACTTCAGAATCATTTCCATTGGAAATGATTCTGAAGTGCTGTCAAAGCATGTTGTAAATTATTCTAAAATGCTGTCAAAACATGTTTTTGATGATAACAATGGAAAATAAACAGCAGACGACAACAAAATTAAGATAGCGGTCTAACGGTTAATCAGACACCCTGGTATATTCAAAGGGTGCCCGATTTAGAGAGGTTTCACCCAGCAGACCGACATTTATACAGAAGTCAACTGATGCCGTACCAGCAAGCAATTTGGTCATGGTGGCACCGGGATGATCAAACTAAGGTGAAACATCTATACATCGGACACCCTGGTAGGTCCAAAGGGTGTCCAGTTTATTGTTGTTCCACCCTGGGGACCTCACATAGTGTCCAGTTTAATGAGGTTTCACCCAGTAGACACACATTTATACACAAGTTTAAGTATGCAGTATGCGCAACAATTTGCCCATGGTTCCAAAACGACCAATCTACTGTGAAACATCTGACACCCTGGGAAGATCACACGACAAATCTACTGTACAACTTCTCTAAACCGGACATCTTGGAAGATCACAAGACAAATCTACTGTGAAACTTCTCTAAACCAGACACCCTGGGAAGATCACACGACAAATCTACTGTACAATGTCTCTAAACAGGACACCCTGGGAAGATCACCAGGGCCTGGTTGCTCAAAACCTGTGTTAGCTTAACGGACTGTTAAATCCTTAACATTGTTAAGGATTTAACAGTCTGTTAAGCTAACAGAGACGTTGAGCAACTGGGCCCAGGGTGTCCAGTTTAGAGGTTCCCGTTTACCTTCAACTCGGGCAGCAGTTCAATGCTGGGTGTACTAGGGGAGATGCCGGCGGGCGGGTCGGCACTGTTGAGGAGGGCCACTTTGTCCTCGTAGAACGCCTGTAGCTGGGTGTACTTTCCTGGCGTCTCCAGCTGATGCCTGCATGGAGAGGATACCATATTTATTCTCATAAATGCCCCCGGGCTATGCAATTTGTGGAGATCAAAATGTGGAAATTAGGATAAAAGTATGTTATTTTCACATATAAAAGCCATTTATAACAATGTTTTAAATGGTTTTTGTAGGTGAAAATAACATATTTAGAATACAAATATGGGAGAGGGGGCTACTATTAGAATAAATACGGTATCTGTTGAACTATTACTAAATTGTTTTAAATAGCTTTTGTATGTGAAAATAACTAAGAATGCAAATATGGGAGGGGGGCTACTATTAGAGAGGGGGCTACTATTAGAATAAATACGGTATGAGGCTGGCGTCTGTTGATATCAAGTTTACTAGACGAGGTTAGGAAACACATAGGAATATCTGAGGATTGCGGAGGAAACAGCTATTGTTTCTGAGCCTAGCTGGTTGTAGCATACTATAGGTTATAGCTGACACCTGTGGTAATACTAGTATTCAGACAATTTCAGGCTAGTGTCCATTGATATACAGTTTATCAGGCAAGGCTCGAAAACTGATAGGAATTCCTACCGTTCCGAGGAGAGCTGGGTGTAGCATACTACATAGGTGACCATATACATGTACATTGACAAAGTTTAACAGCAATTTGCACATACATGTACAAGCAGGATTGCACCTGCATGTGGATGTGTGGCGTTTGTTCACAAGTATGATGTATTGAAATATTTAAGTAATCCACCAAGGAATATAGAAGTTATGACATAATTGAGAAACTCCGGCGAACTTCTTAATGTGAATTAACAGTTCAAAGTTGTGAATGTCAAAAGGTCATATTAAGGGCAGCATGGATGTCTGGCATTTGTCCACAAGTATGAGGTATTGAAATATTGAATATAGAAGTTGACAGAATTGAGAAACTCCGGCAAACTTCTTAATGTGTGAAAAAGTTCAAAGTTGTGCAAGCCAAAAGGTCATATTACTGGCAGCATGGATGTGTGGCATTTGTCCACATGTATGCTGTGTTGAAATATTTAAGCAATCCTTCAAGCTTGTACAAACTTTTTGACGAAAAAAAAATGGCTTAGAGTTTCCGCAAAAATGTGAAGGTAAAAAAGGTCAAGGTCATGTTAATGGCGGCATGAGTGTGTTCTAAATGCTCACATGTATCAACTGTCCAAATATGTCAAGTAATATTAAGGTTATACCATGATGACTAAGCTTGTACCAACTTTTTGACATTTGTTGGCACGGACGATGACGGCGGAAAAAGCAGCAACTATATAGTCTCGACTTCTGCTAAAGCAGGAGCGACAAATATTCAGAGTTCATGTGGATTTTTTCAAAGCCAAATTTGGTGATGCGATAAGGAAGTAATACCAGATCCGGGCTCATATGTGTGTTTTCAATGTATACGTGTATCTAGAAAAGGCCTGTTTATATTTTTAGTAAACCCTGCACAACCTTGTATGTGACCTTACCTGACCTGAGTTTCCAGGAACTGTAAGTGGCGGTACAGAAGAGTGTACGATGTCGACAATATACCGACTGATTTCATCCTGGCCCCACGCTCAATCTCACTTTCCACAGGCATGTTCTCAAAACACGCCAGTCCAAACAGGTTATCTTTGCGGAAGTAACTGAAATATTTTGTAAGGGCTGTTGCTAAGGTCATATAGAGACATGACCACAGTTTAAAGTCTCATCCGACAGTCCAGTGGGATGGAAATATTATGTAAGTATTGTTCACACCTAGGGTGGGGATTGACTCACAACCTCCGGTATTGAAGTCCTTGCCATATCCCCTAGGCCACGGCCCAGTGTTTACTTTTTGCAGCTGAAATAAGTGAATTTTTAAACTAGAAAATGTGTTCATACACAGATGCCACCACATATCCAAGTGTTTGCTTTTTGCAGCTCAAATAAGTGAATTTTTAAATCTGTTTTTCAAATAAGTGAATTTTTAAATTTGTTTTAATTTATAGCATTTGTTCCCTATTTAATAAGGAAGAAAACAATAATAAAGTTGTAAAAGTAAAATATGCATTGAATTTGAAATCTGGGGGTATAATACGCTTTACATACAAAACTTACCTGGAGCTCTGCAAATATACATAATATTTTTGTTACTGGCACCCCTTTCTGATTTACAGAATAGACAAAATAATACAGTTTTCCTTTTCTATATCTTTGAAATTAGAAAAAAAATGCATTGCAACAACTGAAAGTTGTGAAAAAATATACTATAATAAAAAAAAGAATTGCGAGGGTTATTTCCTGATAACTTACACAAAGTCTTTGATCTGTGTGTGGGAGCCGCTCACCATGGCCTTGAACTCGACACCATCAAGGTCGGAGTCTTCTGGGGTACACCACTCCACTATATTGCCTGCCAATGTCAATGGAGTGGTATCATTTAGGGGTAGCATTATACTGAATTTATTACATTATCACAGCCATTTTGGCTGTGATAATGTAATAAATTCAGTATAATAATATCATCAAATTCCCAACTTAACTAGCACACAAGTGAAAATGTATTTTACTTGTCCATTTAAACTTTATGGAAGTTTTATGAATCCTAGAAGTGACTTTAATTCACTGGAAAGTCAATTTGACATTGAATAGTGATGAAAAATTTCAGATCATCTCAACTTTGACAGCAACTCCGACATTCAACTTGCCCAGCAACTCTGACATTCAACTTGCCCAGCAACTCTGACATTCAACTTGCCCAGCAACTCTGACATTCAACTTCTTAACGTGCCGGACACACAGTCCAAACACTATATGCCTCCGGCTCTACCGAGACTGGGCATAAAAAAATCTGTGCTCTTCGAGTGTCTTTCAGATTACAGCAGAACCGAAAGATGTTCTGATCAGTTAACTTACTATGTATTGACCGAATACATGCTAACAAATTTCTAGATCCTGCATTGACACGAAAAGCATATCCAGGTAAAAACTACATGCATATGTTCTGTTGGTTGAATGGGGCCACATGACATTATCGAATGTTTCGAACCGATATCACAACACAAGGTCCGTCTCTGAGTCTGATACATGTATGCTTCATACTTTAAATTGGCCCTCTCTTGAAATCAGACGAATACGCTCCCGGCTCATCATGTTTTATAAAATCATCCACTACATAGTTGCTATCCACCCACCGAATAATCTCCTCATATCCTCAGACCCTAGGACCAGACAAAACCGCATACAAACACATCCATGCCGCAAAAGACTCATATAAATATTCTTTCTACCCTCGAACAGTAACACAATGGAACCTTCTACCACCCTCTGTACATTCAGCAGACACAGTGGATGGGTTTAAAGCCCTGATCCCTGTGTCTGTCCTCATTCCTATATACCACCCATAAATGACCTCCGATGTAAATAGTTTTAACCCAGCATAAAAAAAATATATACTAGAAAAATAAATAAAATAATATATGTTGTCATGTCCATTCACTGATCACTTTCGGCCAAATATGCATCTTGTATAAAAAAAAATCACCTAAAAAACAGGTATAAAATTGTATATATATACATGGCGCTGGCACATAATCTTCAGTTTATGAAGGAGTGTTGTAACTCTGAAGAAGAAGAAATGCAGAACAGGTTGCCCTTTATTGAATAGTTTGCTTTAATCTCATAATTCTGTACGAAGAATCGGTTACCGTCAATGTAAATTCAAATCTAGAGCATGTGAACTGTACTCGATTCTTTGTGAAAGTTATTGCAAATAAATTTTATAGCATCGTCTTTTGTACGGAATATTTCATCAAAATCCCTCTGTTTATTAGAAAGATTTTAAAGAAAATCAACAGTAAAAATGATGTCACCGATTACGGACCATATCAATGTGACATTTGTCAATTGTATTGATTACCTGACCGAGTGTCAAACGCTACAACAAATATGCAAACGATATGATCAAGTTCAATCTGAGTTGGCGATGTGACCCCTGTATTTATGAATATTCTGTCATCAGCACAAACTGCATTGGACTTGGCAGGTTCTGTAGGAAATAATTGGGTTCTTTTTCTATTTCTAGGTCCATGTGCATCGTCATTTTCTCCTGTCAACAACAGCGGAGCTCTCTCTTCTTCAGCCATAATTTTGTTGTTGTTGTAGCTGTTTTAGTTCCGGGTTATTTCGTACCAGGACCATATCGTAACCAAACCATGTCGTAACTTATGTACACACGGATTTGTGGCCAGCTTACTTATCGCACTTCTGTTGTAGTACAATGATACAGACACCTTGCTAGAAACATGATAAATGTATGTTTCATATATTGAATGACAAACAGGTACGGTATCTAGTCATTTCGTAACCTTACCGTTTCGTAACCGGACATTTTTGGTAACCAATCAGTTGGTGGATTCGTAACTGTGTACATGTACATACCCTGACCAGACTGTGTGGATGCACATGCGGTATATGAGACTACACCTAGCAAATAACATAATTCCCATTTGTTCAGACACAGTTATAATTAGCTAACTCTAAATAAATCTGAATATAAGGTTACACTGAACAGAGGTGAACATATAATAATTATAACCTGTAATCGGGTATGAAAGGTAACATATATTACAGTAGTGCTGAGCATCGTGTCTTTCTTTCTTTCGTTGATAAATCCCGCCTTCCATAGGCGTACCCGGCAGCAGTTGCGACCAGTAGTTACGGTTGTCACGATCATAGACATAGAATTTATAGTCTCTGAATATGGAGTTTGTAACATAAGTGTCTGGATATGAATTCTAGGAAGGCTAGGTTTCCACGTTGTTGGATCAACTACTTTGGTAATTAGGCGCTTTGAACAGTCTATCGGGCGGCTCCTTGCGGACTGAGGTTAAGGTTGGACATCTGGTTAACATACGGGGTACGTATGCCCTCATCTTCATATCGGCACATCTGCCATATAGGTTGAATTGGAATTTTATTGAATTTTTCAAATACTGTGTTTGACAAGATGTCTGTGATTGACCGGAAAACACATGTGTACGGTATATATGCATGCAAGGCGTCATAATCGGCCAGTCAGACTCGTCAGGGGAATATACCGAAAACCACTTTTTTAGACAGTATATCAGTGATTTACCGGAAAACACGTGCAATGCGTAAGGCCTATTGCGCAATGCATAAGGCCTATTAATTATGACGCAGTAGTCGGCTGACTATTAATTAATGGTGGGCACCTTGATACATTTGAAGATGCGGTTTCCAAAATACTATGTTGAAGATAAAGTTCATTTTAACGACAGTGGATCGCAGAAATATTTCTATGCCATTCGACGGATTATTCGCCAACATATTGATTGTATGTCACAACCGTTGGTGATGGTAATTGCCTGTATACAGGGCGGTGTCTACGGCAATCACAGGAAATCAAAATGACCACTATCTGTTCAGACTATTAACAGCCTTAGAACTAATTGAAAATAAAGAAAGCTACCAATCAGACTTCTTGAATGATGTGCGACTTGTTATCAGTGACTACAACAAATTATTACACGATACCATAGTTGTCGGCCAATTTAGTGAGATTGGACACGTGTCTGCTTTAAGTGCGGCAATTGCAAAACCAATTAGGTCCCTGTGAGTAATCTTGCCTTCGTAACTGCCCTCCTGACACAGGTGAGATTTGAGTCTACGGTGTTCCAGACAGGGTCAGTTGACCCTATCTGCAGTTGGCTGGTACAGCAGAAAGTCAGCGTTTTCCTCGCAGATGCATCGTCTTGTAGGTTAATTTGACGTCCAGTAGTTGTATACGCACTTGTTTCTTAACCAGTAGTTTCCAAGTATCCTTTGACATACTATTAGTTTCCTTGGTTGGTGGGAGCTGATACTTTTCAATAGTATCACTACATCTTGTGAAGAAACTCTGTGGAAGCAATTCAGCTAGTGATGATTGGCGAACTTGTATTTCGTTCAATTTTGCGTTATTTGTGTTCATAATGGAATACAATACACTGAGGTGTTCCGGTTCTAACGCAAGGCGCCAAGTAGAAGCTATACCGCTGCTAAATAATTTATCTGGGGGTAACGATTGCAGTTTTCGCAAAGTATCAACATGAAATTAAAGTCACTGAGCTTCTTCAGTTGTGTATGATTCAAAGGTAGCACCTCTAGATTGTGAAGCAGTCTCGGCAAGACGTAAACTTGATATAGTGTATATCCAACTTTAGGGTTTATTCCATTACTTCCATGAACGCATGTATTCATGAGGTTATATAAGGTCCTCCTTGCAAGACATGTAATGTCTCTAAGTTTATTTTAAAAGAACTGTTCTGCAAACGACTTATTTATTAATTTACAATTAAAAGCAAAGCAAATGTTTGACACAAGTTTTCGCACGTTGTGGATGAAAAGCAATTAGTCATGTTCTACAAGTATAATGGATTTCTTGAAACTGCCAAATCAGCCACGTACTGTTGAGTGTGACGAAAAAGGTCAAAACTATAGTATAGAAACATATATCCTGGCTAGCCGCCTAATTTTCAATACACATGTACTTTATTTGGGTGGTTCTTCTTAAAAAAGACGCTATTATAACATATTAACAGAAAACGTCCAATGACGAGCTACTAGATTAGTGCGCAACATAAAGCATAAAAGCTACACAGAAAGAACGAAGACTCTATGTATACCCTCGATCCCTACAATATAGAATAATTCGTTCCAACATGGTTGTATCGAACTACTCAAAATACTGATGGAGATTGGGTGACAGTTTTCTCGAACTTGTTTGAAGAGATTTGAGTGACAGCTAGCTTTCTCTGCACACAACTGAGTTAACTGAATATTGTTGAGTGTGGGAGTGCTGGCGCTTCAAAAAAAAGTCTGCACTCCATTTGCATTTGATGGCGCAGCTGGCTTTGTGATGATTCGGTGCCCCATCGTGTTGGTTGGCATGCATATTGTCTGTTGTGTCTATTCAATGACCGAACCGATCAGCTGGACCAATGTACTTGTACTGAGTTATGTTCAGACGATTTTGTATCCCCCATGCAAGCCAGCTGCTTTTCTCCGGGCACTATGGTTTTATTCCACATACAATTAGGCACTGTCCACCCGGCTGACTCTGTGCCAACTTGCTGGTCGTGTGTACATATCTAACTTTTTCTGTATTTTTTAGACCAAGTACAGGGGTCAACCGGGGAGTGACGGACAATTCCCCGCAATCATTGCTGCTGTAGAGTACGGTTTTCCCGATTAGGCCATCGTAATATATATCGCTATTGGGTCGATACTCCGATAACACCATACTACGATGAGTATAGTACCATGCCTATAGTAGGGTGCTACAATGACGATATTAAGATACGACGATGACGATACTACGATGGCGATAGTACGACAGCACTATAACGATAACGCGATATCACGATAGCACAATGAGATTGAGGGGAAAAGTAAGCGCCTCAATTTCAGACATACAACAACAACAACAACATGTACACAATTTCGTCACATGACTTGAAAATGGTGGATGAACTATCGGATAGAAACAAAAAGAGGCAGAATCGCTTTCTTTGACGCAATCCTGATTAGGGGTACATCTACTTATAGAGAATCGGTCTGAGGGCTGGACATGCATTCCGAAGAGGCTCTGTACAAGTCACAATTAACGAACTAAACAGGTGAAAGCTGACAGCCTAATTTTCTAAGTGGGAGAGACACACATAATTTTTCCGATAAGTCGCCCCTTGGAAAACTCGTCCTAGAACACACCACTGCATTCTTGAAGTTGGATGTTTAGACTTTTCGCACACCCTCACTTTAAACATCTCTTCTTTTCTACAGTGTTGAAATCAGAAAACTGACGGTTTCATAAATAGTGTCTGTGCAAATTAATGTAATATTGTGTTTAAAAATTATGTCAAACGTTATGCCACTTGGTTAAGAAATCACATGATCCCGTACCCTGAAACCTCGTTTTGGTTAATTTTGATTTATTTCACTTTATCTCATGATTGCAAAGTGAGTAAAAATTCCGGGAAAGCTGGTTCCGTGCACAGGTGGAAGACTCGGACCTATGACACCAAAAGAATGCCTATTAAAAAAAATCCCATTACCCCACCCACTTGGTCTCGTACATTACCATCTTATATAAAGAAAGGTGGATAACATTGTGGCCATTATAGAAAGAGCCCTCTCGTTTCCGACTCGCACAAACACAATACACATCGATTAAATGTATGATTTCTGTCGCTGGCAATCGATAAAGGTATTAGGTGTGTGAATATATTCACTTCAAATAGCTCTTTCCAGCATTTATTCAGTTATTCACATTTTGTATACCCCATGCAAAGCGAAATTTGCGTGTACGAAAGATTCTCACACAGAATCGGAGGCCGTCCGGCGTGGATTATCGGTCATATTTGACCAATAACTGATCGCCAGCTCAAACTAAAGTGGTGCACCATGACCATATACATTACCAACTCCAACCATACAAAGTTCGTCCAATTGTGATCGTTCACCAATCTAAAAAACACCTTTTTTCTACTTTCATTCATGATTCGCGTACTATCAGATTATGTCTTCCGGAATCCCGAAATAGGTTGAATGACGTCATACAGTTTAGATTTAGCCAATCAGAGATGTTCTTTACATAGACGCTTCCGGTTGTATTATGGAAGATGGTGCATTGACCCGGTTCCAGATAATGAACGAAATTAGACAAAAAAGTGTTTTTTAGATCGGTGAACGATCACAATTGGACGAACTTTGTATGGTTGGAGTTTCTAATGTATATGGTCATGGTGCACCACTTTAGTTTGAGCTGGCGATCAGCTATCGGCCAAATATGACTGATAATCCACGCCGGACGGCCTCCGATTCTGTTTGTGTGAGATTGTTTTCGTACACGCAACTTTCGCTTTGGATGGGGTAATCAAAACGCGAATAACTCAATAAATACTTGAAACAGCGATTTGAAGTGAGTATATTCACACACCTAATACCTTTATCGATGGCCAGAGACATATTTCATACATTTAATCGATGTTTATTGTGTTTGTGCGAATCGGAAAAGAGAGGGCTTTTTCTATAATAGCCATATTTATACCCACCTTCTATAAATAGAAGATGGTAATGTACGAGACCAAGTGGGTGGGGTAATGGGATTTTTTTAATAGGCATTTTTTTGGTGTCATAGGTCCGAGTCTTCCACCTGTGGTTCCGTGGTGTGTTATATAATTGTGTTACATCATTTGGCTAGAACCGGGGGTGGCACGATTTACCCAAATCTTAACAAATCTTCATATAATTACTATATGTGTTAATAAATAAAGCTATACACATCATAATAACAATGTTTGGACTGTACTTACATATAATTTGCTCATACCAGGGCCCATTTTAATGTTTTGATGCAAAATGGAAATATTTGTATTCTCGAAGTCGGACATAGATTATATGTGTATTCTTATTGAAGAGCGCGCTCATGCGCATGGGGAAAATACGACTTTTCCTTAATTAATTTAACTATTTTCTGGCGTTATTAACAACTAAATTCCGGCAGTTAGATCAAGTTTAAGTTCATATTCATGAAATTCGTTTATTTATTGAAAATTATTTTTAGTTCATTTGTCGCTGGACTAATTCTAACAGTAATATTTATGATGATGTAAATGATGATTTACAGAGCGGGATTAGGGAATTTTCCCTTAAACAAATATGGCCGACTTGGTCACGTGATGTTAGTGTGACGTCATGCCGACTTCCAGAATATGAAATAACATATATGAAATAAAGGGAGAGTACCGCTAATGATGATTTTTAATTGAAATACAAATAAAAAACTGTAGAACCTCTCTAATGTTGACATACAAGAAGACAGTGTGAAGGTGTCGACTGTATACTGGCAGTTTTCGCCCGCCAGGACGTGTAGACATCTTGTACATACTCACTTGTTGAGGCTATACCTCTAGGGAAATTTGCGATATATATAACTATATATGTCCAGAAGTCATTTGTGCTAATAAAAACATTAATTCAATGTATTATACTTTGTTTTTAATTATTTCAAAAAGATGTTGGCATACAATTACTTGGCAAAATAAATATTGCAATACTATGGAGGTGACCAGTTAGACAGTTGTCTCCCTTTATAATAATGTTACATGTATATTAATCGCTTTCCCGCAGAAATATGTGCTTTATTCTTCCCTTTTTCGGTCAAAATGTGCTTATTGTATGATATACTAATGATATATTGTTGAAAACGTATATAATATAATCATAAATATTATTTTTAATGAAAATTTGGGAAGATTTGGGTATATTTGGGTAAATCGTGCTGCCGGGAAACAGGTGATGAAATATGTAAAGGGTAAAATGCGCAAAGTAGCATCACAACAATATCAGCGATCCCATCTACTGTAAACCAACTAATATTCGCGCGAGATACCTTCACGTTCTTCGCGAGGGATTGAAAAACATAAATCTCTGCGAATATTTGCACATGTCCTATCCTAAGATTGTTAAAGATATTTGCTAATTGATATTGGGCCTCTTTGTAAAAATATTTACCTTTCCCATACAGGTCAATGTCATTTGGGGACATTAGTTAATCCTGGTTGTTTTGAATGAACTATATTGATGCCTCTTCTGTGTCGTGTATACCAGTAGACATACTAATCTATAATTCTATAATCTGTGAACAATTTGAAAACTCGTACAAAATAGCTTCAGCATGAATTTACAACACCATTATCTTTTATTGTTTACCCGACTCTGATTGGTCTAAAGTGACACACCTGTGACAAGTCAGCTTGTTGTTTTGTCGAGTTCAAAGAGATGCTGTGGTGTCAATTTGAAGCAAGTGTAAATTACGCGCTGTGGGCACTTAGTCATAGTGATAAATCAATGATTAATTGACATGATTGCTGACGTCATTCGCGCATATGACACGGCTCACCAAGCGGCTTGTGTTCAGCAATTCTGTTTCCGGGTCATAAATTGCAATGAAAACGTGTTATTTCCAAAATTGGTCGTCAAAATGCGAACAATAATCATAGTAAATATTTCCAGGCACGAAAATTGCGAAATTTAGTAGCCGTGTAATGTAGTTGGTTTACAGTATACCTGAATGAAAGCTAAATGTGCAGGGCTCCCAGTAGCAAGTTTATGCCAGGGGTCATTTGACTCCTCTATCTGCATTTTTTGAAGTCATCTGGTCAAATTTAGGAGTCAGAAGTCATTTGACATCTAATTTCATGAACAAACCTTCCACAATTTCAAACAATAAAAAAAAAATAGCTTACAAACCAGCATTATTACCAAATAAATTTATCACATCTAGTAGCAAATGCAATTTTTAAAGTGAATGACTCCGAGTCAAAACGACTCCTTACCAATTATGTTTACATATAGGAGTCAATGCATAAACATATGAGTCATTAACTCTTTTTTTGGTAGAACTACTTCTACAGTTTTGGCTGATTCTCTTCATATTCGGTATACAGCCCTACCATCAAGTGCATGAATGCGTAACATAAATCTTTTTCACTGTCCCACTGATCCATCCACAGTTGTGCCCCTTTTTCGACTGTGAAAATAATATTGTTTTCCTTGTTTGGCGAACTACTTCTACAGTTTGTGCCGATTCTCTTCATACTCGGTATACATCCCAACCATCAAGTGCAGGAGTGTGTAGCATAAAATTTACCCTGTCCCACTGATCCATCCGCAGTTATGCCCCTTTTTGGACTGAAAATATTTTTTTTCTCCAATCACTCACTCAGTGATTGCTGTTGTATTCATTAATGCTTAAAATGCTTAACAGCGGTGGCATATTGTTTGTAAAGCAATTTTGTAGTTATCAGGTTACATCAGTGCTCTTTGATCAGGAGCTATGCTGGTCATTAATGGTCACAACTCCTATAAGCTGCATTTCTCCAGTCACAGCCACATATATGGGTGTGACTGGAGAAATGAGGCTTATGGGATTTGTGATCCGTGTAGCCTGTGTTCAAATTGCACATTCTGATAGCCTGATAACGATCTGTATTGATTGTTAGAAGCATAACAGGTGTTTCATTGATGGAATAGTGAACAATGCAGATCCTGATCAGACTTTGCGGATGCATAGGCTGATCGGATCTACACTGGTCTTAAATCCTCTAAGCCCCATTTCTCCAGTCATAGCCACATATAATGAACACCCTTTGTGGTTCTAGTGTATTATAAAATCTCTTCACTTTTACAGAAAGTTAATAGAAGTTGACTTTTGTGAGACACGATGGATGCTAACAATTCTCCCGCTGATCCACTCGGGGCCAGGGACAATGTGGTTCAACTTGAGACTCTGACACGCTGGAACTTCACTCAACTTCCACTTGCTGGAGAAGAAGGGGCTGACAGCAATGAAGATGTCAAAAAGTCTCCATTCCCGTGGCGTAATGACCTCAACGGCAAGATTATGCTATGGTAGGTATCTGTGATAACCATGGTGCAGTTGAGCCACTCTAAGCCAGGGGGCCGTTTCACTAAACATCGTACGACTAAAATGTTCGTAAGTGCAACATTATGATAGTCTGTAAATTTCACATTAACACTGTTTTCTTGTAAATAATTATTTGATTTACATTTATTGAGCATAGGCTGCATATGCAGCCTATGCTCAATAATTGTAAATCCGTCAATTGAAATTTACAGACGATCCTAAATTTTAGTCGTACAAAGTTTAGTGAAACGGGCCCCGCTATCCAGAAAACCTCCCTGTATCAGGGCTCCAGATAAGGAATTAGTAATTGAGTATTGTCACTCTATCATTTCTGAAGCAATTGGGTATTTCAAAATTTTAGTTGGGTAAAATAAAATCACACTACTGTTTACACATCAACAGACAACAATTATTGAATAGTTTGCTTCGAAATGAAAACATATCTTGGCATTTCATTAGAATTGTCTCCTTGGAGACAATTATAATGAAATACCAAGATGTGTTTTCATGGAAAATATGAAAAATATGCTATATTTGTGGTCTGTTTATGGCTTTCTGCAGCATGATAAATGTACCATAAAATCTTTGTTGGTTTTTGATACTCGCTACTTCTGATTTCAATTGTGGTTTTGGACAATTTTAATTGGGTATTTACGCAAATACGCAGCTTATCTGGAGCTCTGGTGTATTTATTTACCTAACAGTTTCACCCCTAAGAACAGTCTTGACTTGGACCGTTTCATGTTAAATTGAGACTGTTCCATTATACAGAAATGGGGGTCATTTTGTAAAATTTAAGAAATGGTGCAGATCTTGATGAAATTTGATTCCGCATTTTCTCTGAACATTTTATCATCTTTCAACATCATTTACGGAAAATATTTTAAATTTTGTAAAGATTTTTCATGAAAAATTGCACAGCTTCTTAGTTCTAAAATCACATGGCTTGTCTCATATTACAGGAAAGGTGACATCACCAACCTCAGCGTTCATGCGATAGTTCACTCCACCAACGAGCGTCTGTCCGACAAATCGGCACTGACCGAGAGGCTCTACCAGAAAGCTGGTCCTAAACTGTTAAACGAGATCAAGAATACAGTGAAAGGTAATTTGCTCACCGCAGACCATTAGGGCCATATGTTACTGCATAGCTTGTTGGAATCATCACAGACCGGTTGCATTTAAAAGGCACACGCTGTTGTTTACAACATCAGTGCTCCAGGTAAGGTGCGTATTGGCGTATTTTACACACTTATTTTAGCAGAATACACATTGATTATCAAAAGCAGGAGTAAAAATAAGCATTGATTTTCAAATTGAATAGTGGAAATACTGTTATAAAGTTGAGCTGCAAAAAGCAAATAGTGTTTGCTTTTTGCAACTGGAATAAGTGAATTTTTAAATTTGTTTTATTCTTTATCATTTGTTCCCTATTTAATAAGGAAGACAATCAATACATTTGTAAAAGTAAAATACGCATTGAATTTGAAATATGGGGGGTATTATACTCTTTTAGATACAAAACTTATCTGGAGCTCTGCAACATCATATGACAGGGCGGGTTTGGGGAGTGCGAACGAACCCCATTTTCAGTTTTAACTTTTGGGTGCAAGTATGACTTTTGGAAATTATAGCTCTAAAATGCATTAGAATGTCAGAAATTGCATGTAGAAATAAAAAATAATCCCGACTAACGAGAAGGGATATCCCTCTCATGCTCTCCTTCGAACCGCAGCCCCCCCACACCCACCCCTGGAAAATTCCTGCCGACGCCTATGATACTTTATTTTAGTTTGTAAAACTGGAGAAGCGAAGATTACAGAAGGCTTTGACCTTGTGTGCCGGCATGTGATACATACGGTGGGCCCGAAATACAATGTGAAGTACATCACCGCAGCTGAGGGGGCGCTCTACAGCAGTTACAGAAACGTGCTCCATCTGTGTCGGTAAGATTACATAAAAAATGCGGGAAACAAATATTGTCGTTTTCTATTTTTGTCACATTTCTGAACAAAAACCATTGGAGACGATTCTCATGAGCTGCCAATATATGTTTTTAAATCGAGTAAAATTAACAATAGAAATAAAACAGCAGATGGACAAAATTTAATTAAGCATTCTAACAGTTAACCCGTTCACCCCTAAGTAATGGACTATTTGTGATTAATTTTCAGACTTCCATTAAAGGTTGTGTATGGAATTTCAATCGCTAATAACGTATTTTTGACAATCGTGTCATCAGTTGGTGTCGATATACATATTGAAAGGCAATCAAGGCTTTCATTTCTGTTTAATTACCTAATATTTACTAATTGTTCAAGTCGTTATACATAGCGACACTGGAAATCCAATCTATTTTAAAACGACTCACGGCGAGTCACGCACGCCACACCACCGCCTACGTCAGATAATAAGTAGTTTACATCGCCGTTCGATAGGTCGTCTCAACACACGTTTGAAATATACGACCCATATCTTTTATGCGCAGGGCTGACCTCAGTTATCATGTTTCAAAATGAACAATGTGTGACTCGTCACAACAAATTGGGAGCATATTCCGTTTGTAACCAGTGTAGTCCCAGATCAGCATGCCCATCCGTGCGAGCAAACCAGGACGATACTCATGCATGCTGATCAGGACCTACACTGTTTGCTATTGATTTCACAAGAATTCCTGGGGGCCGTTTCACTAAACATCGTACGGCTAAAATGTTCGTAAGTGAAAAATTATGATTGTACATTTCACATTAGCAATGTTTTCTTGTAAACAATTATTGGATTTTCATTCATTGAGCATAGGCAGCCTTTCATACCACTTTCATGAATTAGGCAGCTAGATAAGTGCACTTAACAATTTGATGAATTATGCAGCTAGATAAGTGCACTTAATTTGATGAATTAGGCAGCTAGATAAATGCACTTAACAAGTTGATGATTTATACAGCTAGATAAGTGTGGTTAACATTAACAATTTTGATGACGTCGGCTACTGCTGAATTGCAGTGAGAATTCCCTACACACACTGGGGCTGTGTTGTGTCCATTCCGTGAGCCGCGGCTACCCTCCGGAGGATGGAGCTCATCTTGCCATCAGTAAGTTACCACACAACCTCATTGTGCCAATATTACATTGATAATTATGCCAGTACCATAATAACCCTAAATATTCGGACACCATTCATTTGGGGAAATGCATACAAATATATGGTTCGCCACAACACTGAGCGTGCCAATATTTAGGGTTAGTATGGCAGTAGTGGTTTCATCACAATAACAATGTATTTGGATACAATTTGTTTTGGAAACCCCTATTTAATAGGGGTTTCCCCCAAAGCAAATTGTGTCCGAATATTTAGGGTTATTACGGTAATCACTTAAACTCATGATATTAAACTTACTGAGCATTAACCCGAATCTTCTGTCTGTAACGCAGGGCGACTTACAAGTCGCCCTGCGTTACAGACAGAAGATTCGGGTTAATGGAGCATGTGATTGGAATTTTTATTCAAAATATTGATAAAATGAAAGGAAAATCTCTGAACACGTTTTCCTTTATCTATGCTTCGTCAGGTGCCATTCAAAATAAGGCAGTTTGATTGGCCGAGACTGAGCATCACCATATGTTGTATCAATTATTTCAAAATGAAACCATTGAAAAATATATACGTACAGGATCTTAATTTAATATTTATTCAACCAATTTTTAGCCAGGTTTTTTGGAAAAAAATCCAGGCTATTGGATTGGCGAAAGCCGGGCGGGCGGGCGGCGTCCACAATCAATGTTAAGTTTTCGTGTTTGAGTCCATTTCTTTGTTACTGTACCACCTAGGACCACCAAACTTTCACAGCTTCATAATCAAGGGGTGCCCACCACATATCACTATCCAACATGTTACTTTTTTTTTAACTTGACCCATTTTTTCCACGTAGTCGACTTAGCCATTTTCAATGTTAAGTTTTCGCGTTTACAATGTTAAGTTTTCGTGTTTAAGTCCATTTCTTTGGTACTGTACCACCTAGGACCACCAAACTTTCACAGCTTCATAATCAAGGGGTACCCACCACATATCACTATCCAACATGTTACTTTTTTTTTTAACTTCACCCATTTTTTCCGCGCAGTCGACTTAGCCATTTTCAATGTTAAGTTTTCGCGTTTACAATGTTAAGTTTTCGTGTTTAAGTCCATTTCTTTGGTACTGTACCACCTAGGACCACCAAACTTTCACAGCTTCATAACCAAGGGGTGCCTATTTTTTTTACCTTCACCTATTATTTCTACGTAATTGACCTAGCCATTTTCAACGTTAACTTTTTAACGTACGTCTGGTTAAATTTTTTGGTTAAAACTTTTTCGTTATACTATATCTCTGCAACTGCTTCGCCCATTACCTTGAAACTTCACATGGGTGTTTATCATCATCCATATTTTCATTCTAACCCCCAACCATGCGGCCCCTGTGTCCAATGTCAAGGTCAAATTACTTTGAATTTTTTTGTTAAAGTTTTTTCGTGTACTATATCTCTGCAACTGCTTCACCCAATACCTTGATACTTCACATGGGTGTTTATCATCATTGTCGCACCTGTTTGCGGAAAGCGCGATCCTGTGCCCAATGTCAAGGTCAAATTACTTTGAATTTTTTTGTCAAAGTTTTTTCGTGTACTATATCTCTGCAACTGCTTCACCCAATACCTTGATACTTCACATGGGTGTTTATCATCATTGTCGCACCTGCTTGCGGAAAGCGCGATCCTGTGCCCTATGTCAAGTTCAAATTACTTTGAATTTTTTTGTTAAAGTTTTTTCGTGTACTATATCTCTGCAACTGCTTCAACCAATACCTTGATACTTCACATGGGTGTTTATCATCATTGTCACACCTGCTTGCGGAAAGCGCGATATCGTCGGCATTTTGGCATACGTCCGTCCGTTCGTCCGTTTGTCCGGTTAAAGTTTTTTGGTTAAAGTTTTTCCATCTACTATATCTATTTTTTTAGTGTCCATTCCTTGCCCCAAGGCTCGACATGCAGGCCACGGCCATCTAGTCTACAAAAAGTGGGTATAATTATGTTATCCAAGTGTCTATGCTTGGAAAAAACCTGGCCTTCGTGGCTTTGCCTCGTTTCTTGATTTATTCTGATTTCAGGGCTGAATATATAGTTTTTTTTAGCTCGACTATTCGAAGAATAGTGAGAGCTTATGTAGTCACCCCGGCGTCGGCTTCACCGTCACGCCTTGGTTAAGGTTTTTAGTCAAGCTTGTATATGGAATACTCCTGGCCCTACACCCACCATACTTGGACAACTTCATCTCCTAGTGATGTACATCAACAACCCCTGACCTATATTTGACCTTGACCTATATTTAACCTTGAATTACTTAGTTAATTCCCTTTGGTTAAGGTTTTTAGTCAACCTTGGTTAAGGTTTTTAGTCAAGCTTGTACATGAAATACTATTGTGCATACAGACACCATACTTGGACAACCTTTTCTCATAGGGATGTACATCAATAACTCATAGGGATGCAATAAATTTGACCTTGACCTACTTTTACCCTTGGATTACTTAGTTATTTCCCCTTGGTTAAGGTTTTTATTCAAGCTTGTATATGGAATACTCCTGGGCCTACAGCAACCATACTTGGACAACTTCATCTCCCAGTGATGTACATCAATAACCCCAGACCTATATCTGACATTGACCTACATTTAACCTTGAATTAATTACTTAATTTCCCTTGGTTAAGGTTTTTAGTCAACCTTGGTTAATGTTTATATGCAGGCCGCGGCCACCTTGTTTGTCACGCTATGTGTACCTCGACAACCCTCGTAGTCGAGCTATGCTGTTCTCCTACAGCTCTTGTTATTGTATGTATTCAGTTCTGATTTTGGGATTTTCCCCCCATTTGTACATGTATTTGAACATGTACATGTTCTTGTACAGGTAATATATGGGATTTAGTACTAAACCCATTGACACGGCCTTAAATGACCTTAGCTGTTGATACGCCGTTAAACCCCAACAAACAAACAAAATCAACCAATTTTTCAGAAAAAATGACGCTACGCTTAGTATTTTTGAATACAAAGTATCTTCTAAGTGTGATTAAAATTATCCGTAATCAGTGACAGTCCTCAAAACATTGCCTATAAATAGTTTAGCCGCATTTTAAAATATGACGGGGCCAGTACCCCATTCCCATAGAACCCTAGATTGACCCGGATTCTTATTTTCAGGAACTGTCCGCAGATTCCTGGAGCGATACCCAGGTGACCTAGATTCCGTAGTGTTTGTCTGTGGTGACGAGACATATGTAAGTATCATGGAAGCCGGCTCTCGGCAACGAATGTTACTGACAAATATCATCAGATCAAGCTACACATATGAGACACGCCATGTGATTTTGTACCTAAGAACAGTTGTGATTTTTCATGAAATTTATTTACAGAAACTGCGATATTTTCGGTAAATGACGTCTTAAGATGACAAAAGTTTCATAGCAAATGCGGAATGATATTCCGCATTTGCTACGAAAATTCCGTCATCTTAAGACGTCATTTATTGAAAATTGTAAATGCCATTTACTGAAAATATCGAAAATTTTGTAAATATTTTTCATGAGATCACACACAGGTACAAAATCACACGGCTTGTCTCATATGTTGAAGGTAACTCAGTCACTCAGACATGCTTCACCCTTTCACCCCTAATTAACTGACATGTTAAGACTGAGATGTTCCATTATGCAAACAAAGGGTTAATGCCATCAGAAAAAAAGGTTAGCCCAGATGCAACTGTGGAAGAAGGGGATACTGTCTGTTTCACAAAAGCTGCCCAAATTTTATGTCTATATAAACAATGCAAAACTAATATCTTTTTGGATAATGTTAAAGGCCCAACAATCGGTGCCCTGGTACCGAATTTAGTAGGAGGGGCATATCCAATTACTGATAGCGTCCCCAGCCTGTCAGTTATACACTGGCTTTATAAATAGAATACATAAACAGCAGCACATATTTGTCGTCTGCTCCCAATGTAGAACAGTGAGGGGGCAGCTGGATAGCCAGTATAGGGGTTTCTGTACTGACCAGTATCTAGATATATGGTATGTAGGTTTGTTATCAAACGTGTGGTCCCATAAAACACACAAATGATACAGTGTATACCAGTCCCTCTAATAGTACTGTATGTTATATTTGTGCAGGAAAATGATTGAGAATTTACTAAAAGTGTTAAAACTTATATAGTATTTTGCTGCTTACTATTTCAAAGCAAAGAGTATTTTGATGCTATTATATAAATTATTAAAAATAGAAATAAGTAAAATTGAATGAAACACCTTTCCATGTGTCACACAATAAGTAAATGGTGCTTATTGAGTGTTTGATCAGTTTAACTCCCAATCAGATAGCACATGACTATAGCATGATGCAGTTTACATCATTAATTAGAGCCACCATGAATGACCACCAAACTTAACAGTGTAGATCCTGATGAGGCTGCGAGGATGCACCAGCCGATCCAGGGATATGCATGTCATAACGTGTCCAGTGTCCGTTACTTAATTAGAGTGTGTCATGTATATATAGTGAAACCTATATTGTGCTTCTGGACCTGAACAAGGTTCCTATCTCCGATGTATTTTGTAAGTACATGTAGTAACCAATATATAAGAATATGTGTTTGTAATAAGTCGGTATTTTATAAAAATGTGTAACTTTGTCATGTCATTCCACAGATAACCCCGTCCCAGTTAAACTGCATTGCTGCATATATAATATATGCTGACAGCTAATTAGAGACCAGTGTTGAAATAGCCATACTGGTATGTGTTAGGATACAGGAAACTTGATAAGGCTGCTAGCAAATTTGAATTCATGTAGTCATGTAAATTCCAGATCAGACTGCACATACATGCTGTTTTGTCACTGTGCATACTAACCCGAGTATATGCTGTTT
This sequence comes from Conchocele bisecta, assembly GCA_029237695.1. NCBI lineage: Eukaryota > Metazoa > Mollusca > Bivalvia > Lucinida > Thyasiridae > Conchocele > Conchocele bisecta. The sequence goes on along the minus strand of CM055265.1, from coordinate 85,987,669 downwards.
ATAATTAGTATATACTGCATTTTCACAGCCACTGTATCAAGTTCTAGGCGAAATATTTCTCTTGCTGGTCTATTAAACCATGGTTTTGTTTCATTCACATTGTTATGTGCATGCCAACCACACATTTAATTTGATATTACTGTCCAAAATCAAAGTTGTGCGGCTTGCACACTGTCTGATGTTGACCATACAGGCAGTTATAGCTGTTAGCGCTATCACTAAACACGTGGGGTTGTTTACAATGTCGGGTCATGAACTGAGCTCTATGCATGAATTACATATGTAACAGCTACGCTCCGCCTGGCAAGTTTGAATCGGTTGTCAGTTGAGTACATTGTATTACTTCAAAAGCACATTTACATTTTTTTTCTTAAATCCAAATTTTTCTAAACCTTTCAAAGTTGTATTATCTATGTCTGTGTGAAATAGTGTACTTATTTGTTCAGTGGTATTTCTAAAATATCTGAAAATGTGTCCCTGAAGTGAAGCATGCATAAAATTATCAAAAACCTGCCCAGCGCCATCCCAGTTTTGTCCAATAATGATTTTATTACGGAAAAACAATTTCCCCATGATGATGTTAACATTGGATTGTATCTAATTTAAGAAATAGTGGACCGATTTTCAAACAAAATTTAACTTGTTTTCTTAGTTAGATCATTTCCAAGCTATCTAGCCAGGTTTCGGAGTCAATTTCCAAATTTGTTCGTTGTTTTTACTGCTCCCACAGCTCCTCTACCTCTTCCCCCCCCCCCATTTAAATTCCCATAGACAAATAATTTTTCGGAATAAATTCAATATTTGACAAAATTTCACAAAATAAAAGAAGGGTCATTATTTAATTGTTATAAAATTTAATATTATCGAAAAAAATATTGTTTTTGCATTGTAAAATTTGGGCAAGGTTTCGCGAAACAGACAGTAAGTCCACAATGAACTTAGCCCCCTTCTTCCACTTACCCCTTCATTTGTATTTCAGGCAGCATACAATAAGATATTGCCGCTATATTTCCCGCGAAACCCCAAAGAAGAGACTGAGGCTGTGGCCATATTGCCCGCGGATGTTGGCAATGAGATGGGAGAACCAATCATTAAGGAGCGGGAGATTAGGATTGTTGACAAACCGACCCTCGTGTCACGTATGTTGAAAATCCGGGGCCCGTTTCACTAAACTTCGCACGACTAAAATGTTTGTAAGTGTAAAATAATGATAGTCTGTAAATTTCACATTAACACTGTTTTCCTGTAAACAATTACTGGATTTACATTTATTGAGCATAGGCTGCATATGCAGCCTATGCTCAATAAATGTAAATCCATCAATTGAAATTTCCAGACGATCCTAAATTTGCACTTACAAACATTTTAGTCGTACAAAGTTTAGTGAAACGTGCTTCAGTGTCTGTGATTGGGACATTAGCATAATGACCCTAAATATTCCTATAGATACAATTTGTTATAGGAATCCATGCTAGTTTCTATGACAGTTTCCTCTTCAAACGCTGCACATGCGCTCTCGAACAAAAGCGCAAAGCAGGTTTTTCTGAAATGCTGCACACGCACAGTGATACAAAAAACGTTTACACGTTCTCGATAAAAATGCTGTACATCTAAGTCAACATCTATTATAAATTCATAATAACAAATAAATAAATAAAATATTAAGCTATAAGCTATCGTATAATTGTATCCCCCGGACTCCGTCGGGGGATACTATGGATTTGACAGCGTCCGCGTCCGCGTCCGCCGCAGACACTTCTTGTCCGGAGCATAACTCGAACACCCTTTGGAATATTTTCATGAAACTTCACACATGCATAGACCACGACCCAAAGGTGTGTCGCGCACAAGAATGACAACTCTTGCATAGCTAATTTTTGAGTTATCTCCCTTTTTTGTTTCTCGTACTGATTTCGTGTCCGGAGCATAACTCCACCACCCTTTCGAATATTTTCATGAAACTTCACACATGCATAGACCACGACCCGAAGGTGTGTCGCGCACAAGAATGACAACTCTTGCATCGCTAATTTTTTAGTTATCTCCCTTTTTTTGTTTCGCGCACTGATTGACCATAACTCGACCTTTACCCTTTGGAATATTTTTATGAAACTTAACACATTCAATTAGACCACGAACCGAAGGTGTGTCGTGCACAAGAATGACAACTCTTGCATAGCTAATTTTTGAGTTACTCCCCTTTTTTGTTTTCGCTCACTGATTTCCTGTCCGGAGCATAACTCGACCACCCTTTGGAATATTTTCATGAAACTTCACACATGCATAGACCACGACCCGGAGGTGTGTCGCGCACAAGAATGACAACTCTTGCGTAGCTAATTTTTCAGTTATCTCCCTTTTTTGTTTTGCGCACTCGACAAACTGGACAATAATGCATGAAGACCTGTTTTCTCGTCTGCTCTGTATACCTTTTCTCGTGTGCTCTGTACACCTTACCTGTAGAGAGAACAATAGAAACTGGGAGAACCATGTGCTAAGCATGGGCTAGCATGTGCAGATGTCCACTGCTTGACCACTGCTTGACCACTGCTGACCAGGTAATTTATACAGGTAAATCACTACATTGGGTACTGTGTTGAAAATATTGTGGCATTATGTGGACCTCTGCAGATATATGTAGATAAATATAGGACTATTAAAAAAAATCTGGTCTCCAATAGCAAGCATTATTATTTTTAAACTTTTTTTTGTAATTTTTTTTTTTTTTTTTTTTTTTCATTATTTTTTAAATTTTTTTTTTCAAATTATTTTTCAATTTGACTGGAAAAAAAATCTGGGCTCCAGTAGCAAGCATTGTTATTTTTTTCATTTTTTTTTCATTTTTTTTTTCATTTTTTTTTTCAAATTATTTTTCAATTTTTGTCCAGTAGCATAAGGTCGTAAGTGCTATATACAGACTATTCACCTGTGCATGTGCTAGCATGTGCAACTGACCACTGACCACTTACAGGTAATTTATACAGGTAAATGATTATATTACATTTCCGTAAACTGTTGAAAATATTGTGGCATTATGTGGACCTGTGCAGATATATGTAGATAAATATAGGACTATTCAAAAAAATTCTGGGCTCCAGTAGCAAGCATTATTATTTTTAATTTTTAAACTTTTTTTCCATTTTTTTTTTTCATTTTTTTTTTCAAATTCTTTTTCAATTTTTGTCTAGTAGCATAAGGTCGTAAGTGCTATATACAGACTATTATCATATAATAAAACAATTATTGACTAGTGAGCCATAGAATATAATCTGATATTCTATGGTTCACTAGTCAATAATTGTATAATATGTTCGGGCCAGTGAAAATTGCTTTCGGGCCCAGGCTCGAGGTCAAGGCGGGACAAGGCGAGGCATCTGATTCCGCGGAATTCTTGTTTACTTATCTCCCTTTGTTGTTTCGTGCTCTGATTTTGTATCCAGAGCATAACTCGAACACGCATATACGCATTGCTCTCTAATGGTCCTCTACCGCCCTGTGCCAAATCCACGTTTCGTTCTGCCCCCGTCAAGCCCAGGGTCAAGGTCACATACTTAGTGCTTCAAAAACATTAACGCTTGGGTAAATATCTTATACTTTCTGTTTTCTTTCATGGATCATCTTCATATTTCATATACGCATTGCTCTAATGGTCCTCTACCGCCCTGTGCCAAATCCACGTTCGTCCTGCCCCACCAATCCCAGGGTCAAGGTCACATACTTGGTGCTTCAAAAACTTTAACGCTCAGGTAAATATCTTATAATTTTTATTTCCATTCACGGATCAACTTCATATTTCATATACGCGTTGCTCTAATGGTCGTCTACCGCCCTGTGCCAAATCCACGTTCGTCCTGCCCCCGCCAAGCCCAGGGTCAAGGTCACATACTTAGTGCTTCAAAAACTTTAACGCTCAGGTAAATATCTTATAATTTTTATTTCCATTCACGGATCAACTTCATATTTCATATACGCGTTGCTCTAATGGTCGTCTACCGCCCTGTGCCAAATCCACGTTCGTCCTGCCCCCGCCAAGCCCAGGGTTAAGGTCACATACTTAGTGCTTCAAAAACTTTAACGCTCAGGTAAATATCTTATAATTTCTGTTTTCTTTCATGGATCATCTTCATATTTCATTATTACGCATTGCTCTAATGGTCCTCTACCGCCCTGTGCCAAAATCCACGTTCGTCCTGCCCCCGCCAATCCCAGGGTCAAGGTCACATACTTGGTGTTTCAAAAACTTTAATGCTCAGGTAAATATCTTATAATTTTTCTTTCCATTCACGGATCAACTTCATATTTATGCCCCCGCCACCGAATGGTGAGGGGGGCATATAGTGTTACCGGCGTCCGTACGTACGTACGTACGTACGTACGTCCCGAAACCTTAACGCTGGGTAAATGGCTTATAATTTCTGTTTCCTTCCTCGGATCTGCTTCACATTTCACACACGCATTGCTCCAATGGTCCTCTACCGCCCTGTGACAAATCCACATTCGTCCCGCCCCCGCTAAGCCCAGGGTCAAGGTCACAGACTTGGTGCTTTTGAAACCTTAACGCTGGGTAAATGGCTTATAATTTCTGTTTCCTTGCTCGGATCTGCTTCACATTTTACACACGCATTGCTCCAATGGTCCTCTACCACCCTGTGACAAATCCACATTCGTCCCGCCCCCGCTAAGCCCAGGGTCAAGGTCACAGACTTGGTGCTTTCGAAACCTTAACGCTGGGTAAATGGCTTATAATTTCTGTTTCCTTGCTCGGATCTGCTTCACATTTCACACACGCATTGCTCCAATGGTCCTCTACCGCCCTGTGACAAATCCACATTCGTCCCGCCCCCGCTAAGCCCAGGGTCAAGGTCACAGACTTGGTGCTTTCGAAACCTTAACGCTGGGTAAATGGCTTATAATTTCTGTTTCCTTGCTCGGATCTGCTTCACATTTCACACACGCATTGCTCCAATGGTCCTCTACCGCCCTGTGACAAATCCACATTCGTCCCGCCCCCGCTAAGCCCAGGGTCAAGGTCACAGACTTGGTGCGTTCGAAACCTTAACGCTGGGTAAATGCTTATAATTTCTGTTTCCTGCTCGATCTGCTTCACATTTCACACACGCATTGCTCCAATGGTCCTCTACCGCCCTGTGAAAAATCAACATTCGTCCCGCCCCCGCTAAGCCCAGGGTCAAGGTCACAGACTTGGTGCTTTCGAAACCTTAACGCTGGGTAAATGGCTTATAATTTCTGTTTCCTTGCTCGGATCTGCTTCACATTTCACACACGCATTGCTCCAATGGTCCTCTACTGCCCTGTGACAAATCCACATTTGTCCCGCCCCCGCTAAGCCCAGGGTGAAGGTCACAGACTTGGTGCGTTCGAAACCTTAACGCTGGGTAAATGGCTTATAATTTCTGTTTCCTTGCTCGGATCTGCTTCACATTTCACACACGCATTGCTTCAATGGTCCTGTACCGCCCTGTGAAAGATCAACATTCGTCCCGCCCCCGCTAAGCCCAGGGTCAAGGTCACAGACTTGGTGCGTTCGAAACCTTAACGCTCGGGTAAATGGCTTATAATCAAATATGCCTCGTTTTCTTTGGCTGCCAGCGGGGGCATTCGTGTGCCGATAGGCCACATTTCTAGTTCATATATGCGTTGCTCTAATGGTCCTCTACCGCCCTGTGCCAAATCCACGTTCGTCCCGCCCCCGCCAAGCCCAGGGTTAACATCATATACTTAGTGCTTCAAAAACTTTAACGCTCAGGTAAATATCTTATAATTTCTGTTTTCTTTCACGGATCAGCTTCATATTTCATATATGCATTGCTCTAATGGTCCTCTACCGCCCTGTGCCAAATCCACGTTTGTCCTGCCCCCGCCAAGCCCAGGGTCAAGGTCACATACTTGGTGCTTCAAAACATTTAACGCTCAGTAAAAGAAAATTTTGACTTGCAATTTGGCCTCATTTATTATCAAAGCGATATGTGGGACATCCGTGTTCTATGAACACATTTTCTAGTTTATTAAACTTCACACATGCATAGAAGACGACCCAAAGGTGTGTCGCACGTAAGAATGACAACTCTTGCGTCGTTAATTTCTTAGTTATCTCCCTTTGTTGTTTCGTGCACTGATTTCGTTTCTGGAGCATAACTCGAACACCCTTTGGAATATTTTTATGAAACTTCACACATGCATAGACCACGACCCTAAAGGTGTGTCCCGCAAGAATGACAACTCTTGCATCACTAATTCTTTAGTTATCTCCCTTTGTTTTTCCGTCACTGATTTTGTCTCCGGAGCATAACTCGAACACCCTTTTTTCAAACTACTTGTGTATCTGGGGAGGGGGATACACATGCGCTTGTCGACAAGCGTCCATTTATAGTTATATTAGTTGTGGCACGCGCGGGTAGGGATACCTGGAGCACGCCGTAAAACTTGATAGTTACAAATATAGGCCCTATGAATTATGAAAACAAGGAAATCGCGCGTATCAATGCATCACTATTGTGACGTCAAGTTTGCATGAATAATAAATGAGCACCTTACGCTGAACGGAAGTTAGTCAAAAATAAAACGTTGCTTCATTATGAGTTTAGGGGAAAGGCGGAGCAGCGCGCATTTATCAAATTTTGTGTAGAGTTAGTCCATTCACCGATGGAAACAAAGAAACTTCTAGAAAAAACACATAGTGGTAGTGGCGTGTCCAGAGCATGGTAGCGGTGTGAGAACATTTATATGTAAAGTTTGTTACATTTGACTGCCATTTTGGACTTTTCCTGTGTCAGAGTGTATTAAATTGAATCTTTACGTTAACCACTTATTTCGATAAATTCAGTAAATCCACTTTAAGCGTTTAAATTACTAGATTGCGTAGATGTAACTATATGGCACACAATGACTGTTTGGCGGCCATTTTGGATTTATGCAAATTTCTCAAAACGCTCAAGGATGACACGGTGTCATCAGTCGGATTCTTAATGTGGATGGTCTGGGCAAGCAAAATCGCCAATTAAACAAACTGTTATTAAAAACAACGTTAAGCTAACATGCAATCACCACGACCATAGGGTATGTTGTGACAACTCTTGCATTACTAAATTTTTAGTTATCCCCCTTTGTTTTTTGTATGCACAGATTACTTGTCCAGAGCATAAAGCGAATACCCTTTGGAATTTCATGAAACTTCACACCTGTATATACCACGACCCAACGATGTGTCACGTGCAAGAATGATGACAACTCTTGTATCACTAATATTGGAGTTATCTCCCTTTGTTTTTTAAGCACTGATTTCTTATTCGAATACCCTTTGGAATATTTTCATGACACTTCACACATGCATAGACCACAGGTGGAAGACTCGGACCTATGACACCAAAAAAATGCCTATTAAAAAAATCTCATTACCCCACCCACTTGGTCTCGTACACTACCATCTTCTATCTATAAATAGGCATTTTTTTGGTGTCATAGGTCCGAGTCTTCCACCTGTGGCATAGACCACTATCCAGAGGTGTGTTGTGTGCAAGATAGACAACTCTTGCCTCACTCATTTTTAGTTGTCTCCCATTGTTTTTTTCGCAGATTGATTTCCTGTCCATCTAAAACTTGATTACTCTTTGGAATAATTTCCTATTTCTCACTTGCATAAACCATGACCGAGAGGGAAGGGGGATACACATGCGCTTGTGGACAAGCATCAATTTCTAGTTAAGTTAACCATAGGCCTTTATAGTGGTAATGGCAAACAGTGTAGATCCAGATGAGCCGGCTCATGACGAGCCGTCTCATCAGGACCTGCATTTTTTGCAAGTAATTTTCATATTTTCTGAGAACAAAAACACGTCCTTCTTATACGACGGTACGTATTATGTTTTACCGCACGGCGGGCGGCGGCTGAAGAAAAAGTGCATAGTTTGAGTACACAACTCCTCCGAAACTGTTCTGAAACTAATCTGAATCTGGAACACATCTTCTACACATATTGAAGATGTGCACCTTGCTGTTTTTATGCTGAAAAAATATTTTTTAACAAACATATCACCTTTTTAACTTAATAGCCATGTTTGTCGCGCCTGCTTTAGCAGAGGCGCGACTATAGTCGGCGTTTCTTCCGTCGTCCGCGTTGTCGTCGTCCGCGTCGTCGTCCAGTTATTGTTTTTTCACAATATCTCTTTAACCCCTTGCCAGACTTTGATAATATTTCACATCAATGGTTATCTAGGGATGATGTTTCATTACGCACACCCCCACATCCAAATTCTCAAGCTCAAGGTCATTTATTTTTTACTTGTAATGTTCACCGGTTTTGTAACAGAAATGCGTTAAAGTTATTGTTTTTTCACAATATCTCTTTAACCCCTTGCCAGACTTTGATAATATTTTACATCAATGTTCGTCTAGGGATGATGCTTCATTGCGCACACCCCCACATCCAAATTCTCAAGGTGAAGGTCATTTATTTACTTGTAATGTTCACAGTCAAATGCCTCGGCAGGCGCGACACCGCTTCCGTGGCGGAATTCTTGTTTCTACATTTTTCTATACAGTTCTATATACGGTACATAGTTTGTGTACACAACTCCTCCGAAACCGTTCAGTCGATCGATCTGAAACTATGCACACGTCTTCTACACATATTGAAGATGTGCACCTCGGTGTTTTTATGCCGAAAATTTTTTTTTTAACAAAAATATCACCTTTTTAACTTAGCCATTTTTATATACATTTTTCTATACAATTCTATACATTTTTCTATACAAACAGAGTTTGTGTACACAACTCCTCCGAAACCGTTCAGTCGATTGATCTGAAACTATGCACACGTCTTCTACACATATTGAAAATGTGCACCTTGGTGTTTTTATGCCGAAAAAATATTTTTTAACAAAAATATCACCTTTTTAACTTAGCCATTTTTTCTACATTTTTCTATACAATTCTATATACGGTACAGAGTTTGTGTACGCAACTCCTCCGAAAATTCTCATTAATGTTTCTTGCTTTGGTGACAGCTTCACATTTCTACATCTTCGCTGTCTGGCCCATATTCGACGGGCGTATTTTGTGACTTGCGGCACTCTTGTTCATAAATGGACTAGTCCGAAAATCATTTTGTGACAGTTGGATAGGTTGCAAAATTAACATTGTCAAAATCCATTCCAGTTATTTAGGGGTGAAAGGGTTAATGAATGTAATGTTGGCAGGTCGAAGCAGCGATGATGAGCTGGAGAAGACCGTGGACTTGAACCACGTGTTTGGCCAGTCGATCGGCGGCTCGGTCGGACAGCACCCCTTCACAAAGATGGAGGAGAACCCAGACACAAACAAACACCTGTATTCGCGGAGTACCGCTGAGCATCGACTACTAGAACAGAAGAAACGGTATGGATTTGTGTTAAGAAGTTATGTGGCTGTGACTGGAGAAATTGGGCTTATGCGATTTTTGGCCAGTGTAGGGTGATAACAATCTATATTGCTTGTTAGAAGCATAATGGGTGTTTCATTGATGGAATAGCGAACAGTGCAAATCCTGATCAGACTCATTACAAGCCGATGGATGGTTTGATGGCAATTTTCATCAAATATTAAACAGATCCTATCAATAATATACCAGATTATCACTGGCAACTGCAGAGCTCCAGATAAGCTGCGTATTTGCTTAAATACCCAATTAAAATTGCCAAAACCCCAATTGAAATTACAAGTAGCGAGTATCAAAAAGCAATAACAATTTTGGGGTACCTTTATCATGCTGCAGAAAACAATAAACAGACCACAAATATAGCATATTTTTCTTATTTTCCATGAAAACACATCTTGGTATTTCATTAGAATTGTCTCCAGTGAGACAATTCTTATGAAATGCCAAAACATGTTTTCATTTCGAAGCAAACTATTCAATAATTGCTATCTGTTGACGTGTAAACAGTAGTGTGATTTTAAATTTTACCCAATTCAAATTTTGAAATACCCAATTGCTTCAGAAGTGATGGAGTGAAAATACGCAATTGCTAATTCCTTATCTGGAGCCCGGCAACTGCCAATAATGGCAAACAAATGACGCCTGGACACAATGGTCAACTTAATTGCACACACTAATCATTGAGCCAACTTTCTGAAACCCAGATATATGTGTGGAAGAAACATACTGCAATTGCTTGAAATCGGCTGAGAAGTCATAATTTTTTGCGTTCAGAAATGATTTTTTTAAGATTGTCAAAAATCAGATGAAAGTTTAAATCAGGAGATGGCAATTATAGCAGGAGAAATGGTTAAAAAGTAGGAGAGTTTACTCATGTTGGGAGATATAACATGTATTGCTGTTGCTGGGATGTTAAATCCATCCACTTTCACTTTAATATTTTCTATATCGTCGTGGGCCCTCAAAATTGCAAAGTATATTTATCTTGCTAAGGACACTTTGAGGGAGAAATTTAAATTTAAGGATAAATTTATTAATTTTTAGCCAGGTTTTTTGAAAAAAAATCCAGGCTATTGGATTGGCGAAAGCTGGGCGGGCGGGCGGGCGGCGGGTGGCGGGTGGCGGGCGGCGTCCACAATCAATGTTAAGTTTTCGTGTTTGAGTCCATTTCTTTCTTACTGTACCACCTAGGACCACCAAACTTTCACAGTTTCATAATCAAGGGGTGCCCACCACATATCACTATCCAACATGTTACCTTTTTAGCCAGGTTTTTTTTAAAAAAATCCAGGCTATTGGATTGGCGAAAGCCGGGGGCGGGTGGGCGGCGGGCGGCGTGGCGTACAATCAATGTTAAGTTTTCGTGTTTGAGTCCATTTCTTTGTTACTGTACCACCTAGGACCACCAAACTTTTACAGCTTCATAATCAAGGTGTGCCCACCACATATCACTATCCAACATGTTACCTTTTTAGCCAGGTTTTTTTTAAAAAAATCCAGGCTATTGGATTGGCGAAAGCCGGGCGGGCAGGGCGGCGGGCGGGCGGGCGGCGGGCGGCGGGCGGCATCCACAATCAATGTTAAGTTTTCGTGTTTGAGTCCATTTCTTTGTTACTGTACCACCTAGGACCACCAAACTTTCACAGCTTCATAATCAATTCACAGCTTCATAATCAAGGGGTGCCCACCACATATCACTATCCAACATGTTACTTTTTTTTTAACTTCACCCATTTTTTCCGCGTAATCGACTTAGCCATTTTCAATGTTAAGTTTTCGCGTTTACAATGTTAAGTTTTCGTGTTTAAGTCAATTTCTTTCTTACTGTACCACCTAGGACCACCAAACTTTCACAGCTTCATAATCAAGGGGTGCCCACCACATATCACTATCCAACATGTTACTTTTTTTTTTAACTTCACCCATTTTTTCCGCGCAGTCGACTTAGCCATTTTCAATGTTAAGTTTTCGCATTTACAATGTTAAGTTTTCGTGTTTAAGTCCATTTCTTTGGTACTGTACCACCTAGCACCACGAAACTTTCACAGCTTCATAACCAAGGGGTGCCTACCACATACAACTATCCAACATGTGACCATTTTTTTTACCTTCACCTATTATTTCTACGTAATTGACTTAGCCATTTTCAACGTTAACTTTTTAACGTACGTCTGGTTAGATTTTTTGTTTTTTAAGGTAAAACTTTTTCGTTATATTATATCTCTGCAACTGCTTCGCCCATTACCTTGAAACTTCACATGGGTGTTTATCATCATCCATATTTTCATTCTAACCCCCAACCGTGCGGCCCCTGTGCCCAATGTCAAGGTCAAATTACTTTGAATTTTTTTTTGTTAAAGTTTTTTCGTGTACTATATCTCTGCAACTGCTTCACCCAATACCTTGATACTTCACATGGGTGTTTATCATCATTGTCGCACCTGCTTGCGGAAAGCGCGATCCTGTGCCCAATGTCAAGGTCAAATTACTTTGATTTTTTTTTGTTAAAGTTTTTTTCGTGTACTATATCTCTGCAACTGCTTTCACCCAATACCTTGATACTTCACATGGGTGTTTATCATCATTGTCGCACCTGCTTGCGGAAAGCGCGATCCTGTGCCCTATGTCAAGTTCAAATTACTTTGAATTTTTTTGCTAAAGTTTTTTCGTGTACTATATCTCTGCAACTGCTTCACCCAATACCTTGATACTTCACATGGGTGTTTATCATCATTGTCACACCTGCTTGCGGAAAGCGCGATATCGTCAGCATTTTGGCATACGTCCGTCCGTTCGTCCGTGTGTCCGGTTAAAGTGTTTTGGTTAAAGTTTTTCCATCTACTATATCTATTTTTTTAGTGTCCATGCCTCGCCCCAAGGCGCGACATGCAGGCCACGGCCATCTAGTCTACAAAAAGTGGGTATAATTATGTTATCCAAGTGTCTATGCTTGGAAAAAACCTGGCCTTCATGGCTTTGCCTCGTTTCTTGTTTTGAACTTGACCCATTTTTTCCGCGCAGTCGACTTAGCCATTTTCAATGTTAAGTTTTCGCGTTTACAATGTTAAGTTTTCGTGTTTAAGTCCATTTTTTGGTACTGTACCACCTAGGACCACCAAACTTTCACAGCTTCATAACCAAGGGTGCCTACCACATACAACTATCCAACATGTGACCATTTTTTTTTACCATCACCTATTATTTCTACGTAATTGACTTTTCAACGTTAACTTTTTAACGTACGTCTTGTTTAAAGTTTTTTGGTTAAAAGTTTTTTGTTATACTATATCTCTGCAACTGCTTCGCCCATTACCTTGAAACTTCACATGGGTGTTTATCATCATCCATATTTCATTCTACCCCCAACCGTGCGGCCCCTGTGCCCAATGTCAAGGTCAAATTACTTTGAATTTTTTTGTTAAAGTTTTTTCGTGTACTATATCTCTGCAACTGCTTCACCCATTACCTTGATACTTCACATGGGTGTTTATCATCATTGTCGCGCCCGCTTGCGGAAAGCGTGATATCGTCGGCATTTTGGCATATGTCTGTCTGTCCGTCCGTACGTCCGTGTGTCCGGTTAAAGTTTTTTGGTTAATGTTTTTCCATCTACTATATCTATTTTTTTAGTGTCCATGCCTCGCCCCAAGGGGCGACATGCAGGCCACGGCCATCTAGTCTACAAAAAGTGGATATAATTATGTTATCCAAGTGTCTATGCTTGGAAAAAACCTGGCCTTCGTGGCTTTGCCTCATTTCTTGTTATTATACTGAATTTATTACATTATCACAGCCATTTTGGCGGCTGTGATAATGTAATAAATTCAGTATAATAATTCTGCATACTTTTAATCATCAAATATATGCAGTTGTTAGTTTTATATGAAATAATGCATTTCCAGAAAATAAATGATTACTCCCACAAAGTACACTTTGCTAGATAAGTATGCTTAGCAATTTTGGTGAAATCGGCTACAGGTATGAACGGTTGTTGAAGCGGTCAAAGACGGAGGACCTAGCCGAGGTGGCCAGTCTACGGTGTCTGTATCGTACCGGACAGGACCGATACGGCCGCCCAGTCGTTGCGATAGTTGGCCGACATTTCCCCGCACATATTATTAGTCTAGAAAAGGTAAGGAGGTGTAAACTGCCCTCTGTATGGCTGAGTAGACAGTAATATCAGGGGTGAGAATTTTCAGGATACCGCAATGACGCTAAATATTTGGACACCATTTATTTGGTGAAACACATACAAATATATGGTTTCCCCACAACAGCGAGCGTGCAAATATGTAGGGTTAGTATGGCAGTAGTGGTCTAATCACAAGAACCATGTATTTGGTTATAATTTGCTTTGGGAAACACCTATTTAATAGGTGTTTCCCGAAGCAAATTGTGTCTGAATATTTATGTTTAATACGGTATGTCCTGAAATCAGGATTTGAGGTTCCTGATAATTGCAGAAAAAAAATGTTTCGACATGGGGTAGCACACATTTACACATACTGCCAAGTACTGGCAAAAATATGTTTGTTTAGCAATTTTCAGGATTTGGCATTGGGAACTGTTCCCACCCCGAGTATTTACTTGCTCAGAATCCACTGGATGGGGTGTAGCAATAATTCCTATTGTCATTAGTTTAAACATAGTTTATTGCATATAAGTACAATGGGCTTGGGCTACAAGTTCTCACAACATTAATTACAGCCCTTACCCAAGTATTTCAACAATACATCAATTTAACAGCAATGGCGATAAGTATACAGGTATATGTACATGGGTACATACCAATAATCTTGCGGTATATATATATATATATTTGCACAATATTGTCATTCTATAGCCAACCCATGTAGGCCTTTGAAGGTCATTACCTACCACATCTAACATACTATTTTATTATTAATTTCTTCTTCATGTGTTGATGGGTCGTTAAGAACCATTCCATTCAAGGTCAATTTTTAATGGGTACATATATCAGTTTCACTAATTTCTTGTGTAGCATGCATGCCAATCTGGTACTCGAAATTACAAAGTTTGATTGGTTGAGACTGAATCTCAGCCAATCAGATTGCCTGATTTCAAGTTCAAATGTTGCGAACATGCTCAGTAAGTTTTATAATAATGACAACAGCCGAATCACGGGCTCAGGAACTAGGATTCAAGGCAACTGTCTCGGTGTTCAGACAGTGTGTCAAAGAAACTGATTTGATTGGTTGAAGGAAATATGCGATTTGTACGACGTTGCTGACGTCATTTCTCCATATTAGGAAACACAAGCATGGTCTAAACTTACACTTACAGAACTCATTATATGTGGCTGTGACTGCAGAAATGGGGGTTTTGCGACCAGTGTAGATCCAGATCAGCCTGTGCATCCGCACAGTCTGATCAGGATCTGCACTGTTCGCCATTCCATCAATGAAAAACCCGTCATGCTTCTATGAAGCAATATAGATCATTATCCGATTACAGGAGTGTGTTATTATGCCACCACAGCGATAGTTGTCGGTGGCATATAGTGTTTACCCTGTCTCTGTCCGTCCGTCCGTCTGTCAATAGACAATTTTCCTTGTCCAGCGAACTACTTCTACAGTTTATGCCGATTCTCTTCATACTTGGTATATACGTCCCCACCATCAAGTGCAGGAGTGTGTAGCATAAACATTTTCGCTGTCCCACCAATCCATCCGCAGTTATGCCCCTTTTTCGACTCTGATAATATTTTGTTCGCCAATCACTCACTTACTGATTGCTGTTGTATTCATGAATGCTCAAAAGCGGTGGCATTTTGTTTTACAAACAATTTTCTAGTTTGATCTGGATCTACACTGGTCACAAATCCCATAAGCCACATTTCTCCAGTCACAGCCACATATATGCTTACTCTACTGGCTGAAATCTAATAAAATCGAATCACTCGGTAAAATTCTTTATTTCAGGCGTTGCTGTATCTGATCCGAGTGTTGGATCCTATAGCAGACAAGGACTTTGTAGTCGTCTATTTCCACACTTGTACAAGCAAAGACAATTTCCCACCGATGTCCTACCTGAAAACTGTTTACACTTTACTGGACCACAAGTAAGTCGTCAAATTGGGAACCAACGGGCCGTTTCACTAAACTTCGTACGACTAAAATGTTCGTAACTGCAAATTTAGGATCGTCTGGAAATTCCAATTGATGGGTTTACATTTATTGAGCATAATGCAGCCTATGCTCAATAAATGTAAATCCATCAATTGTTTGCAGTAAAACATTGTTAAAGTGAAATTTTCATAATTTTGCACTTACGAACATTTTAGTCGTACGAAGTTTAGTGAAACGGCCCCCAGCTATAATACTAAGTTCCCACATCAGTAAAAGTTACTTCCCTTTGCTGGATACAGGTAAACACTGTCGGCCATTTTGGAGCGCAATATTACATTAGACTCTATAGCAAGGTGTATGAGCATGTGGTTACAACAACAACAACAACAACGGCTCAAAGTGTTGAAAGCGCTCCCACTCCAAAGTAAGTATTATTTGATATTTTCCTTAATAGGCAATGGATTTTGATGAAATATGGCGCAGCAAACGTGTCTTCATGAGCTGCATTTGGTGGTCCTGGGAGTTTAGCCAAAGTACCGAGACCAACAAATGCAGCTTAACAAGACACGTTTGATGCGCCATATTTCATCAACATCCGTTACATAAATAGGACAAAATAAAAGAATATGTACTTTGAATCGGAGGGCTTCAGTAGCCTATTTCATCAACATTGCAAAGTATACTTTACTAGCAAAGTATACTTTGAGGGAGTAATCATTTATTTTTCCTGAAATGCATTATTTCATATAGAACTAACAAATGCATATATTTGATGATTAAAAGTATGCAGAATTATTATACTGAATTTATTACATTATCACAGCCAAATTGGCTGTGATAATGTAATAAATTCAGTATAATAAAAATTAATAAATTTATCATAAAATTGAAAATTTCTCCCTCAAAGTATACTTTGCTACTAAAGTATACTTTGCAATGTTGATGAAATAGGCTACTGGAAGTTTCAGTACTTGTTGTTGTTGTAACCACGTGATCATACACCTTGTATAACCAAATATTTGAAATATTCCCATTATCGCAATCACTGAATTTTGCCCACAGAGAACAACCCAGTTGCCTTTACATATGACAATATATTTGTTTATGCACTAAAATTCATATCAGAGTAAAGATGTCTATTCAATATCAAAATTTCCCCTATTTGTTACATTTAGTTAGCGGACAAAGATGGCGAACAAGGGAGACTACTCCATGTCACATTAGCTCATCTGGGAACTATGTATTGGTTTGCAACATCAATTGTTATGACGGAATTTTGGATAAAACAATAAAGCTGACCAAAGTCTCACATTCAGTGGTGAAAGTGAAATGTGTGATTATAAGTACAAGAAGGCCTATAAATTGACTATAAATTGACGGACCCACCAATCCTCACCCCTTGGAAACATATTTTTTTTCGATAATATTACATTTTATAACATTTTAGAATGAGCCTTTTTATTTCGTGAAATTTGGTCCAATTTTGATTTTATGGCGTTTTATTTCCCCACGTTAAATCCCCATTTAACATGGGGACATTTTTGTAATATCAGAAATAGTAGACTGATTTTCAAAACTTTTGTTTTCTTAGCCAGGTTTCGGAGTCAATTTCCAAAATTGTTCAACTTTTGGCTCCTCCCCCAGCTCCTCCACCTCCTCCACCTCCTTTTCTCCCATGTTAAATTCAAATCAGACAAATCAAAGTTTCGTAATAAATGATCTAACTAAGAAAACAAAAATTAAATTTGGAAAATCGGTAGGGGATTTAACATGGGGAAATTTCACGAAATAAAAAGAAGGCTCATTGTTAAATTTTTATAAAATTTAATATTATCGAAAACAAATTAAATGTTTTTTGCATTACGTCAATAGACATGTTGGTGTCAAACGCAGCCATCATTCATCAAGTTCCAGAATGCATTGTGTCAGCTAAGAGTGCTTGCATTCCTTGATTAAAATCAAGCATTTGGGGAGTATGAAGTTTTCTGTAACCTGGAACCTCTCTAAACCAGACACCCTGTGAGATCCCAGCTCCACTGTAAGTCGGGCATATGATATAATCCAGTTTAGTATGCCACTGCAACAATAGTTGTCTGCATTATTTACTGTCTGTTTCATGAAACCTGCCCAAATATTAAATTTTAGCAATATTTAAAAATGAGCCTTCTTTTTATTTCAATTTGGTCCAATATTTATTTTATTGCAAAAAAACAATTTCCACATCCCACATCTTCACAAAGTCATCCAGTTAAAGTTTTTGGTTAAAGTTTTTTGGTTAAAGTTTTTTGGTAAAAGTTTTTTGGTAAAAGTTTTTCGGTATACTATCAAAGCCTCGGTGGGTGCGACATGCAGGCCGCGGCCATCTAGTGCTATTTCTCAATGAAAATATATGTTGCGACCTCTCATTTGAACCGTCTCGATGAGGCGGTTCAAATGGTGGTCGCGACATATACTTCTATAAATATTTATGATTTTCCCCAATAAAACTGGCATGTCCTCAGCATGATATTCAATGTGTACTTATAAACAAAATCATACACGTTAACATATTAGTGAAACTGATTCCATATATGTTGCTGTGACTGGAGAAATGGGGCTTATGGGATTTGTGACCAGTTTAGTCTGGTAAAAACGCACACTCTTATAACCTGATAACGATCTATAAGCTTGTTAGCAGCATGAAGGGCGGTGTTTCATTGATTTAAATGGCGAACAGTGCAGATCCTGATCAGACTGTGCGAATGGATCATCCATACGCCCCGTTTCTCCAGTCACGGCCACATTTTTAACTGTAAGCAGTAAATTTATTGTGATTATTGCAGATATAAGAAGAATTTGAGGTCATTCTACATTGTTCATCCTACCTGGTGGTCTAAGGTACGTTTACATAGAGAATCGTAGATGTGTTGTGATTTATAGGAATTAAATAAGTGTATAACTATTCAACCAGTTCTAAAAATTATGAGTGCCCGCTACACAGATATAATCATTTAGTAATATGTATTTTACTGATAGTGACTCACAGTGCTATCAGGCTATTTTCATATACAAATGAGGCACAATTTTTTTTATTTATTTATACTAATTAAATGTGTCACGTGAAAAAATAAAATTTTCGACAAATTATAAAGTGTGATCATTCATAAAAAAATAAATACAGAGAATAAATAGTAATGTCCATTAACATTTTAAGGAAACACGGTTATCGCCCCTGATATCAGTGTGGAAATTTACGTCTGATATAAAATGTATACTAATGCCAATCAATACATGGGGTTATGGGGAATGAATATTTATTTTGCCAGAAAATATCTCAGATGATGTCTCTGATATACAGAACAGTTTGTACCTACTGAGTGGGCATGTACCTTTAAGAAACAAGCATCTATTAATAAATACCACATTACGGTATATCATCACAAATGTTAAGATTTATGTTAGCTTGTCCTAAGGTTATCTACAGAATTGTTTCTATACAAAATATGTTGAAAATGTTTATTATAAGAAATAATTTGCATACATTAGCATAAAAAAAAGAAGGTTTGTAGACATTATAGTTGTCCCGAGTCATACTGTCACTTGCGCACAATGCATTTAATATTTGATGCATTTAATATCATTTTCAAATAGGGGATTTATTCAATTAATATTTGTAAATCTGGTAAAGAAACGTGTGCTACAAACTCATTTCTTTATCAGATTTACAAACATCTTGGAGGGAGGAATATATCCAGTATTTTAAACTGTTAATTGAATGAACGCTACGTATCTAGGAGCATTGCCATTTATTTCCCGTCACCGATAGGCAAGAGGGGATAATGCGTTTGACCATGTACGTGCGTGCATGCATGTGTACGTACGTTAGTAACATCTTTCATTATAGGAATGAATGGCCTATTTGTGGAATTTATCGGGGTATAAACTTGGAAAAGTCGCGGGAATACTGGACGAAGGCCGGAAGGCCTTGTCCAGTATTCCCGTGACTTTTCCAAGTTTATATCCCCGATAAATTCCACAAAAATGCCATTCATTCCTTATAATTCCAGCATTTGAAATAAATTCATCAAGAAAATGTGTTTATTTTACGTTTTCTTAAGAATTATTTTAACTGCGCCTGACGGTTACCGAAAGTAGTTCGGCATGGAGTTTACTGGGATATAAATTTTGGACGGAGACTTGCAACGGACCAATCAAATGTTAGGGAATTGTGTAAATATTTTTGTGCTGGAATTATTTTTAAATGAACCGCCTCACGTGGGTGACAGGTGGGAGAATGTGATGGGTAATTTAACGATCGGGGTTCATCCTTAGCGGAATTCTGACTGGAGACCTGGTTTGGCCCTGACATACATCTTTGGCATTTTGTATGTGACAGTTGAATCTGGTTATACCCCTTGTGCGAATATTATGATTATTTGTAATCCTATTTTAGGGGAAGGGGCCAAATGACTTTGGTGTGGTATGGACTTGGCACCAGGTCATGTTATTCTAATTTCAGGGCTGAATATATATTTATGTTGATGTAAATATTCCATTCTGATTTTGTGATTATCCCCCAATGCAGCAGGTTAAAATGGTATCAAACCCGTTTGCCCGGCCTTACATGACCTTAGCTGTTGATAGGTCGTTAAACACAAATAAACAAACAAACAAACAAACATGAACCGCCTCACTGATTTTGCTAATATTTGTCCACAATGTCTAAGGAATTTGCTTTTTTTGCATGCGACCCACATCCATCCGCCCAAGGTCAAGCTCACTGAGGACTTATGTTCACCTTGTCTGTAAGGCTTTGTAAGGCAAATGCGTTTTGTTGTGTTTCTTTTCTTTTTATTATCAATTCTACCAGCGAGGGGATTAGCTTTGTAATAGCGATGCTCTTGTTTTACTTTCATCTGGGGGTATAGTCGTACCAGATGGTTCTGTGTAATAGCGGTATGTGGGTGGGGAGTTCCATTGCCTGTGCATTAACCACTCCTGCACGTGATGGGTGTCACAAATGCCAAGTATTCAAACAGGGCTCCAGATAAGGAATTAGTAATCAAGTATTTTCACTCCATCATTATACCCCCCCCCCCCACCGTTGTGGGGGGGTATACTGGAGTCAGCTTGTCCGTCCGTCCGTCCGTCCATCCGTCCGTACTTACGAGAGCTACATTGTGAGGTTGCTGTGTTGTGCTGAAACCCACCCACCGCCCTATTTAAGACACTTGGATAAGTGTTTTTCAAATATAATTAACTAATGGCTAGCTCATTTGCATATTATGCGATTTATTCCGTAAGAGAATCGTTAAGGAAGAAAATAACGGAATAAGTTGCTACATTGTGAGGTTAACCCCACAGTGTAAACATCAAAGGAAATAACCTCACAATGTATCTCTCGTAAGAACGTCCGTCCGTGTTTCCGTCCGTCACAAAACTTAACAATTGTAAATTTCCTTTTAACTTCTCTTTCCCTTTACGGAAATCTTTCATATTTTACCCGCCCCTTCTCTGACACTCATACATCATTCTACAACAAACTTATGACCCCATTTATGCCAGGGGTCAAGGTCACGGACTTAGAAAAAAACTAAAACTTAACAATTGTAAATTTCCTTTTAACTTCTCTTTCCCTTTGCGGAAATCTTTCATATTTTACCCATCCCTTCTCTGACACTCGTACATCATTCTGCAACAAACCTACGACCCCCATTTATGCCAGGGGTCAAGGTCACAGACTTAGAATGTCTAGTTTGCTTTTTTCAACTGGAACCACCATCGCACTCTCCATATGTGCTGACATAGTCTTTTATCTGAAAATGATAGTATGCGAGCTGGAATTCATTTTAGGTCAGGGCTGACGCGGGGGGGTATTCCGTAAGCCCCCGCTTACTGACAAATCTGGTTTCTGAAGCAATTGGGTATTTCAAAATTTTAATTGGGTAAAATAAAATAAGCACTACTGTTTACACATCAACAGACCGCAATTATTGAATAGTTTGCTTCAAAATGAAAACATGTTATGTCTTGGCATTTCATTAGAATTGTCTCCTTGGAGACAATTCTAATGAAATACCAAGATGTGTTTTCATGGAAAATAAGAAGAATATGCTATATTTGTGGTCTGTTTATTGATGATAAAGGTACCACAAATTTGTTATTGCTTTTTGATACTCGCTACTTTCAATTGGGTTTTTGGCAATTTTAATTGGGTATTTAAGCAAATACGCAGCTTATCTGGAGCTCTGTTCAAACATTAAAGAAACTGATGATGAGAAAACAGTGTTTACCATTTCAGCTGGCCACGTGGTTTTTCACCACGTTCACAGCCGCAGGCATCAAGAAGAAAGTCGTCTCATTGAAGGGAGTGCAATACCTGTATGCCCACATCAACCCCGACCAGCTTGATATTCCACCATTTGTCTTGGACTACGATATACAGGTACGACATGTTACAATAGGTTGTTGATATTTTTCATCCCCAAATACAATGTATATAATGTTTCCATGTTAACCCTTTCAATAGTACCGGTAGTAGGTTCATGTAAATGTAGTAGGTTCATTTAGCATTTACTAATTATTCCCGATTTACTCCCATTTTGTTACACACAGCCCCCACTAGAAAAGGTAAGAGAGTAATTTTCTGTTAAAATATCATATCTTTAGAACATTATGAAAGATTTTTCAAACAATTATTGCAAGGGTATGATAGGAGTTCATCAGAAACCATTTTTGTCGCGCCCGATTGCAGACAGCGCGATATAGTCGGCACAGTGGCGTTCGTTCGTTTTTGGTTAAAGTTTTTCAGTATACTATCTAAGCGACATGTGCGGGCCACGGCCATCTAGTAATAATTGATTTGAACATTTTTCCGGCATTAACAGGCTAATTATCCAGTAAAAGTGCTTTACTTATATTAAAATGGGTATTTGGAGTCTGTTTTGAGCTACATGTATAAATAAAGGTATTTCAACAGAAAATTACACTTTTGCCTTTCTAGCTGGGGGCGGGGGGCGGGGGCACATTGAGTGACACGGTAATCAGTAACTTATCACATGAGCGATGACGAATGCTACTATCCTAGCATTGCCTCTCAAACATACAGACCATAAAACCAAAGTGTACAAACATTGCAGATCTAGGTGGGGCGGTAACGAGTCACCTCAGTGCAGTGTTTGTCAGTATTATTCAATTCAACGAATCAATCAATTAATTTTCCGACCAAACAAATCAACACAAAATGACTTCCATTTATAAAAAGGGTGTGTTTTTTTTCTGTAAAAAAATATGAAAATTAGTTTAAAAAAGTGCAGATTCTGGTGAGACGGCTCGTCACGAGCCGGCTCATCTGGATCTACACATTTTGACAATACCACTACACAGACCTTTGGGGTTAAGGGTGGGAATTGACTCAATGAACCGTCCATACCCAGGGATGGTAAAACTATGATTTCCTCAGCACATAAAAGTGTTGTTTATTATAGTGTTGCCCACATGGAAAGATACTCTAATCTCAGTGGGTTGTGTGGGTGGCAGGTGGGAGAATGTGATGGGTAATTTAATGATCGGGGTTCGTCCTTACCTGAATTCCGACTGGAGACCTGGTTTTGCCCTCACATACGTCTTTGGAATTTTGTATGCGACAGTTGAATCTGGTTATACCCCTTATGCGCGTATTACGATTATTCGTAATCCTATGTTAGGGGAAGGGGCCAAGTGACTTTGGTGTGGTATGGACCTGGCACCAGGTCAGGTTATTCTAATTTTGGGATTTTCCCCCCAATGCAGCAGGTTAAAACGGGATCGAACCCTTTTGCCCGGCCTTACATGACCTTAGCTGTTGATAGGCCGTTACAAACCAATAATTCCAGCACAAAAACATTTACACAATTCCCTAACATTTGATTGGTCCGTAGCAAGTCTCTGTCCAAAGTTTATATCCCAGTAAACTCCCATGCCGAACTACTTTCCGTAACCGTCAGGCGTAGTTAAAATAATTCTTAAGAAAACGGAAAATAACCACATTTTCTTGATGAATTTATTTAAAATGCTGGAATTATAAGGAATGAATGGCCTTTTTGTGGAATTTATCGGGGATATAAACTTGGAAAAGTCGCGGGAATACTGGACGAGGCCTTCCGGCCTTCGTCCAGTATTCCCGCGACTTTTCCAAGTTTATACCCCGATAAATTCCACAAAAAGGTCATTCATTCCTATAATGAACAAATAAACAAACTCAGTGGGTGGTTGGTCTGGTGAACGTGATGGTGTAAATTAACAGTAAGGGCTCCTCCTTATAGGAATCACAGTTTGCCTGGTTTGGCCCTCAGGTACGTTTTTATCTTTGTCCCTTTTGTTACCTGGGAGTTGAATTGGGTTATTGCCCATTATAAAAGTAGTAAGATTATCCAACTGCTTTTGGGAGGGGGCCAAGTGATTCTGGTGTGGTGAGGACCTGGCATCAGGTCATGATTATTATAATTTCAGGGCTGAATATATAGTTTTTGTTGAGCCCGCTTACTTGCGGAAAGCGAGACATAGTGATCACAATGACGTCCGTGCGTGCGTGCGTGCGTGCGTGCGTGCGTGTGTGCGTGCGTGCGTCCGTGCGTGCGTCCGTGCGTCCGAAATCTGCGTTAAAGTTTTTAAATACCTTATATCTCTGCAGTCCTAAGTCACATTGACTTGAAACTTCATATGCTTATTAGTCATGATCCATATATTCATGCTGTATCCCACTCATGCGGTCCCTGTGCCCAAGGTCAAGGTCAAATGACTTAGAAGTTTAGGTTAAATTTTTGTCAAAATTTGCGTTAAAGCTTTCACATACCTACTATCTCTGTAACCGTAAGTCAAATTTGCTTGAAACTTTGTATGCTTATTGGGTATCATCCATATAATCATTCTGTATCCCACTCATGCGGCCCCTGTGCCCAAGGTGAAGGTCAAATGACTTAGAAATTTGCGTTACGAAATCTGCGTTCAAGTTTTTAAATACCTTATATCTCTGCATTCCTAAGTCACATTGACTTGACACTTCATATGCTTATTAGTCATCATACATATATTCATTCTGTGTCCCACTCATGCGGCCCCTGTGCCCCTATGTCAAGGTCAAATGACTTAGAAGTTTGCGTTAAAGTTTCTGTCAAAATTTGCGTTAAAGTTTTCACATACCTACTATCTCTGTAACCGTAAGTAAAATTTGCTTGAAACTTTGTATGCTTATTGGGCATCATCCATTCTGTGTCCCACTCATGCGGTCCCTGTGCCCCAAGGTCAAGGCCAAATTACTTAGAAGTTTGCGTTATTATAAAATCTGCGTTAAAGTTTTTACATATCTTATATCTCCACAATTGTGACTCCAATTTACTTCCAACTTCCAATACTTTTCATCATCCATATTTTCATTCCATACCCTGCCCATGTAGTCCACATGCCGAAGGTCAAGGTCAAATGACAAGGTGAAATTTGTGTTAAAGTTTTTACATACCTTATATCTCCACAACACTTACTCCGATTTACTTCCAACATCCAATACTTCTAATTCATCATCCATATTTTCATTCTATAGCCTGCCCATTCGGTCCACATGCCCAAGGTCAAGGTTAAATGACTTTGGAATTTGTGTTAAAGTTTTTACATACCTTATATCTCCACAACACTTACTCTGATTTACTTCAAATAATTCTTTATTATCATCCATATTTTCATTCTATAGCCCACCTATGCGGCCCACATGCCTAAGATCAAGGTCAAATGACTTTACAATTTGCGTTAACGCTTTTACATACCTTATATCTCCACAACCCTTAATTCAAACTTCAAATAAATACACTCTGAGACCATCAAATGGGCTAATTTTCAACGATCGCGGTGACGATCACCGCAATTAATCGTCGCCGCGAATCACAGTGACATGTCTGCGCTGAGGACGATCGCGGGGATGGGTGGGTCGCGCACCGAAAATAAAACGTGTACTGTATTTTTTTTATGACGAGTAGATGCGCAAAGTTTATTTCGATTTTTGATTTGACATGGATTATCTCCCCTTTTTAGACTTTGGCAAATTTACCTTATAAATTGTAAAACTTCTAAACCGTAATAGCTGGAGGCTTGATGCTTGGTATGTAGCTTTTTTATGGTGTGTATATGCTCCAAGTGAATTTCTATTTTTGCTTTGACACTGAGCCATAGATTATCTCCCCCTTTTGGACTTGGAATTTTGCCTCGTTTACTCTCAAAGCGATATGTGGGGCATCCGTGTTCTATGAACACATTTTCTAGTTTCAGATAAGTGACATCAAAAGTTGACGAGATGTTCCGAGCAGATACGGAATACAAAACTTTTGATGTAATTTACAGAAAATAACTTTTTTTCATGAAAAAGGTACAAAATGACATGTCTTCAGACAGACACTGCTTGAAACATTTCCAGGTGAATGGTCCACGGTATTTTGTTCCCTTCAACGAAGATAAAGTTGACGAGCTCTAGTTCATCAAATGGAGATCAACATATAGACCATATCCCACCAACTTAGCAGAAGAGTAGACCACATCCTGGTCCATAAAGATAAAGTTGAGAAGCTCTAGTTCATCAAATGGAGATCAACAGATATACCATATCCCACCTACTGAGCAGAAGAGTAGACTACATCCTGGTACATAAAGACAACAGTAGACCATGTCCCACCGTGTGAAGTTTTCTATGCCACTTGTCTCTGCTTGACCTGCCTTTGTGGAAACTGCATTAACCCATTACATTCGGAATACACCTTTACGGGTATGAACTTTTTAAAATATTTTATTTTTATTTCTGTTATTTCTCAATGAAAATATATGTTGTGACCACTCATTTGAACCGTCTCAACGAGACGGTTCAAATGGTGGTCACAACATATATTTCTGAGCTCATATAAAGAAAATATTTAGGATTTTCCACAAACAAAATGGCGTATCCTCAGTATGAAATGGGTTAACCATTACAATGGTGAATTACATATGTTTCGTCAGCATATTAGAATCATCTCCATGTTTCTAGCCAGAAATAAGATAATTTGGAAGAAAAGAAAACAACTGATGACATGATTTTCTCCATCATATGAAAGTGTGTATTGTACAATGCTGCAATGTATTTTGTCATCTGATGTGGTTTTTGTCAATAACAGCATGTGTTTGTCAGCATATCAGAATTTTCTCCATTGTTTCTTTTCAGTAATAAGATAATTCTGAAGAAAAAATAACATCAGATGGCAATACATGCATATGTCTTATGCATTCAAAGGGTTTAAATTAGGCAGCTCCCATGGATTTATTACTTGAAATGGTGGATTTTGCATTCTTGCATTAAATATGCTTTCACCATGTGAGAGTTCAATCTGGTTATACCCCTTATATGAATTATCCTACCAGTATTACTTTTAGGGGAAGGGGCCAAGTGACTTTGGTGTGGTATGGACCTGGCACCAGGTCAGGTTGTTCTAATTTCAGGGCTGAATATATATTTATGTTGATGTAAATATTCCATTCTGATTTTGGGATTATCCCCCCAATACCCTATCGAACCCGTTGGCCTGACCTTAAATAGCTGTTGATTGGCTGTTAAACACCAATAAATCAATTCACCATGTAATAACACAGTGTAATAAAATCTGTATACTAGTGAAATAAATAGGCCAATAAGACCACTACATACAATATGTTAGGCGATTAATACAGCTTCAATGTATGGTGATGTGCTTATGTAATAACTAGAATGTAATATTTGTTTTGATTTAATATGATACGTCTTAAACTTGTTAACTGAATTCGTAAGAACTGAACCCCGTCTTGACGTGACGGCGTAAATTATAGGTAGGAGTTCCTCCTTATAGGAATCACGATTCGTCTGGTTTGGCCCTTAGGTACGTTTTTATCTTTGGCTCTTTTGTTACCTCTGAGAGTTGAATTGGGTTATTGCCTACTGAATTTTGTAGGGGGCCAAGTGATTCTGGTGAGGCGAACACCTGGCATCAGATCAGGATTATTCTGATTTCAGGGCTGAATATATATATTTTTTTATTGTAAATATTCAGTTCTGATTTTGGAATTTCCTCCCCCAACCCCATTTGTACATGTACTTGAACATGTAAATGTACTTGTACAGGTACTATATGGGATTTAATACTAAACCCATTGACCCTGCCTTAAATGACCTTAGCTGTTGATAGGCTGTTAAACCCCAACAAACAAACAATGAACCCCGTCTTGTTTATTTTATGAAACCAGTAAACTTGTAAACTAACAGAAGCATGCCTGTGATTTTGATGTCTGCCCTTATGCCCGCAATGGGGAAATGTGGCTGTGACTGGAGAAATGGGGCTTATGGATTTTACGACCAGCGTAGATCCAGATCAGCCTGTGCATCCGCACAGTCTGATCAGGATCTACACTATTCGACATTCCATCAATGAAACACCCGTCATGTTTCATTGAGTTCATTTTGAGGATTATATTAACCCTTACACTGCCGAATTAAATTCCCATGGGAAATGATTCGAAAGTGTTGTTATTACATGATGTTTTGATGAGAAAATGGAAAATAAAAAATAAAGCAACAGGTGATAAAAATTTAATTCAGCATTTTAAGGGTTGATAGAAAATTCATGCAGTCCTAATGTTTTGATTCTGTGTACATGTGTATACAAGGTGTATGATCATGTGGTACTAACAACAACAAAAATATATATCAGAGACATTATCTGAGACATTTCCTGGCAAAATTAAACATTCATTCACCATTACTCCACGTACTGATTGGCATTAATATACATTTTATATCAGACGTAAATTTCCACACTGATATCAGGAGCGATAACCGTGTTTCCTTACAATGTTAACAGACATTACTATTTATTCTCTTTATTTATTTTTTGATGTGCACTGATCATACTATATAATCTGTCGAAAATATTAATTTTTCAGTTTGCGCATTTAATTAGTATAAATAATTAAAATTATCATGCCCTCATTTGCATATGAAAATAGCCTGATACCACCGCGCGTCACTATCAGTAAAATAAATATTACTAAATGATTATATATGTATAGCGGGCACTCGTAATTTTTAGAACTGGTGGAATAGTGACACAATTATACACTTATTTAATTCCTATAAAGAACAGTTTGTGCCTACTGCGCGGGAATGTACTTTTAAGTGTTGTCATGTTCTTGCCTTTTATCCCGTCAACACAGTGCGTATGTGCCGTGAAACATTTTTGATACCCTATCAATACGACCTAATCACTGCGTATCAATATCTGCGGTTGTTATACTAGTCAGTTCTCCGATTTTGAGGATGCTGCTGGGGTTATTTTTTGGCATTTTAAAGCTATTTGTAGGTGTTGACGGGATAAGAGCCTCGCCCATCCCGTTTCTGTGCCGCACCAGATATTTTTTCCAATTCACGGCACTAACCTACTATTCTCTATATTTTGACCATTATGTATTTTACACATTCTATAAGCACCAAACTTCATGGTCATGGTCCTTAGGTAGGGGGATTACAAAATTGTTAAAATGACGTCATTACGTAATCCAAGATGGCCACCGTCTAAAAATAGCACAAATTCTTAAAAAATCTTCTTCTCAAGAACCGCCAACCGGATTTCGACAAAACTTGGTAGGAATGATCGATGTACATTGCTCTTTCAAAGTTGCTAAAATGGTGACCCTGGGGTCAAAAATGGGCGTGGCCCGTGGAGTCAAATTAGGGTCAAATTTTATTTTTGACTGAATATGGTCATTTCATATATCAAATTGAAGGTATCAAAGAGGCGATCACTCTGGTGCATTTTTTGTCGAAATCGGATGGTTATGTCATCCAAGATGGCCGGCGAAAGGTCAAAAGGTCGTTCTTTTATTAGAGATTTCAAAATTCTTCTTCACATGAACCGCTTGGCCCATGGTAGCCAAACTTAAAAGTTATGGTCCATGGGTGAAGCCTTTTCAGATTTGTTACAATGGAGGTCATCGCTAATCCAAGATGGCCGCCGTCTAAAAATAGCATACATTCTTAAAAAATCTTCTTCTCATGAACCGCTAGCCGGATTTCGATGAAACTTGGTAGGAATGATCGATGTACATTGCTCTATCAAAGTTGTTAAAATGGTGACCCCGGGGGCCCCGGGGTCAAAAATGGGCGTGGCCGTGGGGTCAAATTGGGGTCAAATTTGCATTTGATTTTTGACCGAATATGGTCATGTCATATATCAAATTGAAGGTATCAATGAGGCGATCACTCTGGTGCATTTTCTGTCGAAATCGGATTGTTATGTCAACCAAGATGGCCGCCGAAAGGTCAAAAGGTCATTCTTTTATTAGAGATTTCAAAATTCTTCTTCACATGAACCGCTTGGCCCATGGTAGCCAAACTTAAAAGTTATGGTCCATGTGTGAAGCCTTTTCAGATTTGTTAAAATGGAGGTCATTGCTAATCCAAGATGGCCGCCGTCTAAAAATAGCATAAATTCTTAAAAAATCTTCTTCTCATGAACCGCTTGCCGGATTTCGACGAAACTTGGTAGGAATGATCGATGTACAATGCTCTTTCAAAGTTGTTAAAATGGTGTCCCCGGCCGGTCAAAAATGGGCGTGGCCCGTGGGGTCAAATTTTATTTTTGACCGAATATGGTCATGTTATATATCAAATCGAAGGTATCAATGAGGCGATCACTCTGGTACATTTTTTGTCCAAATCGGATTGTTATGTCATCCAAGATGGCCGCCGAAATGTCAAAAGGTCGTTCTTTTATTAGAGATTTCAAAATTCTTCTTCACATGAACCGCTTGGCCCATGGTAGCCAAACTTAAAAGTTATGGTCCATGGGTGAAGCCTTTTCAGATTTGTTAAATGGAGGTCATCGCTAATCCAAGATGGCCGCCGTCTAAAAATAGCATAAATTCTTAAAAAATCTTCTTCTCATGAACCGCTAGCTGGATTTCGACGAAACTTGGTAGGAATGATCGATGTACATTGTGCTTTGAAAGTTGTTAAAATGGTGACCCCGGGGTCAAAAATGGGCGTGGCCCGTGGGGTCAAATTGGGGTCAAATTTTATTTTTGACTGAATATGGTCATGTCATATATCAAATTGAAGGTATCAATGAGGCGATCACTCTGGTGCAATATTTGTCGGAATCGGATGATTATGTCATCCATGATGGCCACCAAAAGGTCCATTTATTCAAGATTTTTAACGTCTTTTTCTCAGGAACCACATGGCCGATGCTGGGTGAAGCATTTTCAGATTTTGTAAAATGAGAGTCATCGCTTAATCCAAGATGACCGCCATCTAAAAATAGCACAATTTTTTTAAAACACATGAAGTCAATGTCACGTTCTCCTCTGGTGTTCATGGAGTCAGGTGAGCGAATTAGGGCCATCATGGCCCTCTTGTTTTGTTTTCTTCATTACTTTTAGCTATAAAGACATGTGAACTATGTGATTCGACCACTGAACCTGGTCTAAATTGTTGACAGGCCATTAAACACCATATATTTTGCTGAGATAAGTATGCTTTGCAATAATTTTTGTGAAATCGACTACAGGGTCAAACCGGTTGTACAGTACAAGTATATGTCTATATATTGTCAGTTGACCACTTGATCTCACATGTGAAAGACAGGGTTGTGACATAAAAATGCCATTAGCCCACGCACCTGGGAGCCGTTTCACTAAACTTGGTACAACTAAAATGTTCGTAAGTGCAACTTCATAATCGTCTGGATATTTCAATTGATGGATTTACAGTTATTTACAATAAATGTAAATCCAATAATTGTAATACAAGAAAACATTGATAATGTGAAATTTACAGGCTATTGTAATTTTGCACTTACAAACATTTTAGTGAAACGAAGTTTAGTGAAACGGCCCACTGTTGTCGTACTGTATGCTGTTCTATATTACAAGTCCTTAGTCTTTCACCTGTGCTTGATAAATGTATGTGACTTTGACTCGAGAAATGGGGCTTATTACATTTACATCAGTCTCCGCAAAAGTCGTCGGTGCCATTTAAATTGCCGCCGGTCCACGGTAAACCGGAAGGCGCTTGACCGAATGTCCCGATTATATTTTTTTTATTTTTTTATTTTTTTTTATTCTTACCTTATATGACTGATATACTTAAACTTAAATATCACACAAAATCAATTTTATTTTTTATAAAATAAAACCTTTTCGGTCTGGTAAATTTTTGCCTTGTCTGGTAAAGATTTCAAGTTTACCAGACTGAATGTCCTCTAAAATTTTGTTTACTTGTAGTACATTCTTAACCCATTCACCCCTAAGTAACTGGAATGGACACTCACATGTTATTTTTGAGACTATTCCATTTATCAGAATGGGGTGTTGTCCTCAGAAATCAGAAAATATCCGCAAATGGTGCAGATCCCGATGAGCCGACTCAACGGATCTACACTGTTTGCGAATATTATAATAAAGGTCTGTAGTGTTGAACGGGTTGAACAGCTGCGGATGTGCAGGCTGATCTGGAACTACGCTGATCTCAAATCATGAAATGCCATAAGCCCCATTTCTCCAGACACAGCCTCGACTGTTCATATTTATGCAAGTCCCAATATCATAAATGCATGTTATTTATACTACACACTATTTGGGAACTGAGTTCGACATATTTTTCGATCCACTGTTGCGATGAAACTTGAAACCGGAGACCTGTAGCCGATTTCATCAAGATTGCAAAGTATACTTTGAGGGAGAAATTTTATTTTAGGATAAATTTATTAATTTTTATTATACTGAATGTATTCACAGCCATTTTGGCCAAAATGTCTGTGATAATGTAATACATTCTAAAATTTTCAATTTGTCTTTTCTGGACCGAATTTTTAAATCTCAGACCGATTGAGATTTGCAAACTATCCTTAAAATTTGGTCCGAAAATAATGAAATCCGGCTGCTATTTCTCAATCCACGCTCCGAATGACCAAAATAATACACGACATGCCACTGGTTTATTGGTGTGACTTGTGAAATTACTCGATAACCATGATAACGCATATATCCCGATTACAATACACAGCTGCCACTGCCTCGTGTTACCAGATATTGATTTTCTAGCCACACACGCCAATGTGACGTATTGTGTGGGTCAATTAGGGTCTTGCGTCGCCAAATATTTATGACAATGACCATCGATCGATCATATTTGAAAAGGCACAAACAAAGCGAAACAAAATAACATGCTGTATTATGTAAAAATCACACTGTTTAGCTTGGTTATACATGTATACAACCAAGAGCTATACTGGTCACAATTCCTATAAGCCCTATTCAGGCGCGGATCCAGGATTTCGGGTTAGGGGGGCGTAACTATTTTGCAATACTTGACTATATTATCGAACGCGCTAGGGGGGCATTTCCTGCGTTCTGGCACAATTTGGAGCAAAAAAAACCCCAATAAACAATAAATTCACAACGCGAGCGTAGAAACGTGCCTTGTAACTTGTAAAAAATCTTTACTCGGCGAATTTTAGGGGGGGCGCGCGCTGGGTCCGCCTCCCCCCACCCCCTGAATCCGCCCTTGCTATTTCTCCAGTCACAGCCACAAATAAGAAAAACACTGCACACATTACCAGTCAATTCAGACTCACAAAATCAAACATTGTCCTTATCATTAACCTGATCAGCTGGCAATTGCCAGGTACCGGTAATGGCTGTTCCATGGCATTTACCTCTTAATAGTTGTGTCTAGTTGATATTATCATTATTTACTTGACAGAAATACAATTATCTTGCTTCTCTAACAGTTATCTGGTAGCACTAATCATACCGGCTCCTTCGGGCCGACAATTACGTCTGCACCAATTGGCATTCTGAAATTTTACAAGCCCTGGGAGCCTCAGCCTGTGATAATGTAATACATTCAGTATAATAATCCTGTATACTTTTAATCATCAAATATATGCAGTCGTTAGTTCTATATGAAATAATGCATTTCAGGAAAAATAAATGATTACTCC
Source organism: Conchocele bisecta (assembly GCA_029237695.1). Lineage (NCBI taxonomy): Eukaryota > Metazoa > Mollusca > Bivalvia > Lucinida > Thyasiridae > Conchocele > Conchocele bisecta. Next base: position 85,954,142 of record CM055265.1, on the reverse strand, counting down.
CTCAAAGTACACTTTGCAATGTTGGTGAAATCGGCTAATGGAATTGGATCAGGATTATTCTGATTTCAGGGCTGAATATATAGTTTTTTTATTGTAAATGTTCAGTTCTGATTTTGGGATTTTCCCCCCATTTGTACAGGTAATATATGGGATTTAGTACTAAACCCATTGACCCGGCCTTAAATGACCATTGCTGTTGATAGGCCGTTAAACACCAAAAAAACCCAAACAAATTGAAACTGGAGACCCGTCCCTACATGACTTTAGCCTAGTTTGACGCTAAGATTTTGAATTTAGTAGCCAAAACGAACTGATAATGCGAAGAAAAGACAACACTATTTTTAATTTCCTTCAATATTTGTAAAAACATGGTATTTTTTTTCAAATAATTTCTGAATTGTTTAACCCTTAGACCGCTATCTTAATTTTTTTGTCGTCTGCTGTTTTTATTTTCCATTTTTATCATCAAAAACAGCACTTTAGAATAATTTATATAATTTTGTCAAACCATGTGAAATAAGGCAAGATACAAAAGCAACAGCAGACGACAATTGTTGTGAGTAGCGGTCTAAGGGTTAATATTGAAACGTCTGAACTATTAGTAGCAAAATGGCTATTTTAGTAGCCAAATGGCCATTTTAGTAGCCAAATGGCTACTGCGGCTACCAGTAGCGAGATCCTAGCTGTTGCTGGGTCGTAAAACCAGTTCACTTTCACTTTTTCATATGATTGTATCTACAAGTTAACGTTGCTCATTATTTGCTCATTGTTCATGCCTCCTGTTTACAGGAAACCTGTATTTTTCTCTACCTATTGAGACAAATATAATATGTAAACCCAGAGTATATATACTGTGCCGTGATTATGATTATGATTCGCCAGGACAGATGGTGCAGAATCTGTCAAAACCACAGGTGGAAGACTCGGACCTATGACACCAAAAAAATGCCTATTAAAAAAAATCCCATTACCCCACCCACTTGGTCTCGTACATTACCATCTTCTATTATGGTAATGTACGAGACCAAGTGGGTGGGGTAATGGGATTTTTTTAATAGGCATTTTTTTGGTGTCAGGTCCGAGTCTTCCACCTGTGGTCAAAACCAGCGGTCCGTTTCACTAAACTTTGTACGACTAATATGTTCGTAAGTGCAAATTCAGGATCGTCTGGAAATTTCAATTGATGGATATACATTTACTGAGCATAGGCTCAATAAATGTAAATCCAATAATTGTTTACAAGAAAGCATAGTTAATGTGAAATTTACAGACTATCATAAGTTTGCACTTACGAACAGTTTAGTCATACAAAGTTTAGTGAAACGGGCCCCAAGCATATTTCATACGTGACCAGTGGGTGACTGTCGGGATCATGTGAAGGGTAATTTAGCAATGAGGATACATTTTCATCTTCATATGAGTCTAGCTATGTGATTTTTGTCACGCCCGCTTGCGGACAGCGCAATATAGTCGGCACGTTGGCACGACATGTGGGCCGCATGGCCATGTAGTGTATCTAAGAACATGTGCGATATCTCATGAACTACACAATAGTGGCAAGTGGGAGCATGCGATGGGTAATTTAAAGATCAGGGTTCATCCTTACCGGAATCCCGACCGGAGACCTGGTTAGGCTCTCACGTACGTCTTTGGCATTTTTGCATGTGACAGTCTGTTGTTATACCCCTTATCAGAGTATTACAATTATTCCTAATCCTATTACTTTTAGGGGTAGAGGCCAAGTGACTTTGGTGTGGTATGGACCTGGCACCAGGTCAGGTTATTGTAATTTCACAGCTGAATATATTTTCGATGTAAATATTCCGTGCTTTGACAGCACTTCAGAATCATTTCCATTGCTGTCAAACCATGTTTTTATACAGAAATAAGGCAAGATGTAAAAGCAACAGCAGCCGACAATTGTTGTGAGTAGCGGTCTAAGGGTTAACCCTAAGTTGACTTCTCTCCATGTTTTGTACTAAATATTTGGATTCTCCATTTAACAGCAAAATTCAGGCAAATCTAAAGAAGCCCAAAAATTACCAATCCTGTCACTTTTGACACATATTTTTTTTGTCGCGCCCTCTTGCGGACAGCGCAATATAGTCAGCACATTGGCGTACGTACATACAGTCGAACCTCCCCGAACGGCCACCTCTCTACAACAGCCACCTCTCTGTAACAGCCGCTATTTTATATCCCAAATGGATGATTTCATCTATATCTAACCCTTACACTGCTGAGCATGAACATTGTCGTTTGATGTTGATTTTGAATTCTTTCTCAATAAAAACATGTTTTGACAGCATTTTAGAATCATTTCCATTGGAAATGATTCTAAAATGCTGTCAAAACATGTTTTTATTGAGAATTATTGAAGAAAATAAATAAACATCAGACGATAAAATTGTATTCAGCATTAACCTCCCTACAACAGCCACCTCTCTATAACAGCCAATTTTGCCTCTTCCCATGGGTGGCTGTTGTAGAGAGGTTGCACTGTACATACCTCGAAGGTTAAAGTTTTGGGTTAAAGTTTTGGGTAAACGTTTTTACTAAAAGTTTTTTGGTATACTATCAAAGCCTCGGCAGGCGCGACACGCAGGCCACGACCATCTAGTTCATGTTTGCCCCCAAATGCCTTTGTTTGTTGGATTCATACTGGATAGTTCATTGACTGAATGGGTTCAATCCCTGCCCTAGCCAGGAAAAATACTGTTCATAAGATTTCCATACCTCAGTTCTTTCGGATGAGTTGTGGGTGGTTGGTTGGGACCACGCTAAGGGTAATTTAACGATCGGGGGTTCATCCTTACTGGAATGCCGACTTACATGGTTTGGCCCTCATGTACATTTTTGTTTAGAGTTAAAGCATATCATACATCATTAAAAAGTAATAATATTAGTACTGATCATATTACTTTTGGGGTTGGAGCTAAGTGACTGGTATGGAATGGACCTGACACCAGGTCAGGATATTCTAATTTCAGGGCTGAATATATATATATATATTCAGTTCTGATTTTGGGAATTTCCCTCATTATGGACAGCTTAAATACAGGATAGTCCAACCCGTTGGCCCGGCCTTATGACCCTAGCTGTTGATAGGCCGTTAAACACCAATAATCAATAAATTTTTTGGATGAGACTTGAAACCGCGAGGTCCCATCCCAACATGACCTTAGCTATTGCTGGGACATAAACCCAATCACTTGTCGCTAACTGAATGAGAACAGTGAAGACACTGACCAGACTGCGCATAAGCTGGTCTGTGTCTTCGCACGTCACACATGCCATAGGCCTGGCTTTGTCAGATCACAACCCACATATAGTAATGTCACGATGACTTGCATGGGGGCATATCCGTGTTTTACAAAAATAATGTCTAGATTTTTTCATAATATTCATTTTAATAATCTTATCTAATATGGTATCTGTCTCCAGACTGAATTAGTAAGTTGCATTCCTAAGGAATTTGTTTAGTTTAATATAGATATATCTTTCTTGAGGATATATCTTATATGTTCGGTGGTTGCTTGGGAGCATGTGAAATGTGAAGGGTAATTTAACCTTTAGAATGCCAGGCACGGATACAGAAATACTTTAAAGAAATGGGGGTTGTTTAAGTGGTCCAGACCCCCTGGACCCCCTCCCCCTGTATCTGCGCCTGCATGCGGGAACCGAAAATAGTCGTCTACTGATAATTCATATTTTGTCTTTTCTCTCAGTAAAAACATGGTTTGGCAGCATTTTAGAATCAAAAGTGCTGCCAAACCAAGTTTTTGATGAGAAAAATGGAAAAATATTTAGCAGACGACAGAAATTAATTGAGCATTGTAAGGGTTAACAGTGGGGTTCATGCTTGCCGGAATCCCAATATCACTGGTTTCACCCTTACGTACATTTTTGGCTTTCTAGTACATGTATGTGAGAGCTGAATGCGGTTATACACATTATAGCACTAATCCTATTACTTTTGGGGGAGTGGGGCTAAGTGACTCTGGTGTGTTGAGGACCTGGAACCATGTCAGGTTATTCTAATTTCAGGGCTGAATATATATTTTTTCGGTCAATATACCATTTTAATTTTGGGATATATACCCCACCCCCACCCCCACCCTCCATCACAACATGTAACATATGGGATTTGACCCCGTTAACCTGGCCTAAAATGACCATAGATGTTGACAGGGTATTAAACACTATTAAATGAAATCAAATATTGAGGATATGTGGGTACATGCGTTTCGGTTGTGAATCCCTCTCTATCAGGATTCACACTTAAAAATAAATAAATATTTACATAGATTTCCACCTGGAGCCAAATGAACTGGTGTATTTAGGACACCTGGCAGCAGATCAGGATATGATGACAGTGCTGAAAGGATTATACTTATTGTAAAGTCAGTGTTTGCGGTATTCTTCATTCATATAGTTGTATTCCAATCTGTATATGACCTTACTGTTGAACAAGCATACCACTGCATGCAATTAGTAAATCTTTTCCGCCCATCCATAGATATGACATATCGGATTCGACCCCATTAACCCAGCCTAAGATGACCTTAGCTGTTGAAAAGTGTGGGTGGCAGGTGGGAGCACGCGATGGTTAATTTAACGATCGGGGTTCATCCTTACCGGAATCCCGACTGGATACCTGGTTTGGCACTCACATATGTCTTTGACATTTTGTATGTGACAGTTGAATCTGGTTATACCTCTTATGTGAGTATTACGATATTCGTAATCCTATTTTAGGGGAAGGGGCCAAGTGACTTTGGTGTAGTATGGACCTGGCACCAGGTCTGGTTATTCTAATTTCAGGGCTGAATATATTTGTTCTCGATATAAATATTCCGTTCTGATTTTGGGACCACCCCCCCAATGCAGCAGGTTAAAATGGGATCGAGCCTGTTTACCCGGCCTTACATGACCTTAGCTGTTGATAGGCCGTTAAACACTAATAAACAAACAAACTTAGCTGTTGACAAACAACATTAAATAAATATTACAGACATCCATGTACAGTGGAATCTCTCTAAACCAGACACCAAGGAAACATTTGTGTTCTTATTTTTGATGGGTTTCTTAGTCGAATATCTCCAATGATAATGCCTGTTCATGAACACATAGCACACAACTATGGCTCGGAATGATCAAATACCTGGGGCCCGTTTCACTAAACTTCGTACGACTAAAATTCGTTCGTAAGTGCAAATGTAGGATCGTCTGGAAATTTCAATTGATGGATTTACATTTATTGAGCATAGGCTGCATATGCAGCATATGCTCAATAAATGTAAATCCAATAATTGTTTACAAGAAAACATTGTTAATGTGACATTTACAGACTATCATAATATTGCACTTACGAACATTTTAGTCATAAGAAGTTTAGTGAAACGAACCCCTGATTCATAGTGAAACCTCTAAACGACACCTCCCAGGGTGTCTGGTTTAGAGAGGTTTCACTGTATATTGGTTTGTTTAAATTTGATGGATGTCCCTGTAATGTATTAGGGCCCCGTTGAGAATCAGCGGTGCCCTATAGGTTTATCCCTGTCTGTCCATCTGTCTGTCTGTCTGTCTGCCTGTCTGCCTGTCCGTCCGTTTATTTTTTGAAAGTTTTTGTAAGAGTTTCTCAAATCACCTATAATTTCTGTTATATTTGTGGGCTCAGATACCCAAATTACATTGGAATTTCTTGAAACAGGGTGTCCAGTTTAGAGAGGTTCCACTCTACTATGATTCTATGGCCAGGCCGTTATCACTTCAATGATTTTTTCTTATTCTAATTCCACACTCGATGTACATTGGTTGTATTGTGGGATAACATGGTTTCCTAACGTTGTGATGTCATGTTTTTAGATGTCTACAGTATATTTCCGTGGGTGGTTGGTTGGAGCACACGATGGCTAATTTAACGATCGGGATTCATCCTTACGGGAATCTCGACTGGATACCTGGTTTGGCCCTGAAGTACGTCTTTGGCTTTCTTGTATTTGAGAGTTTAATCTGGTTATATTCTTTATAAGAGTAATCCTCCGGTATTACTTTAGGAGAAGGGGCCAAGTGACTTTGGTGTGGTATGGACCTGGCACCAGGTCTGGTTATTATAATTTCAGGGCTGAATATATATTTATCTCGATGTAAATATTCCATTTTTACCTTGGGGATTTCCCCCCCAATACAACAGGTTAAATGCGGGATCGAACCTGTTGGCCCGGCCTTAAATGATCTTAACTATTGATAGTCCGTTAAACACCAATCAAGAAGAACAACAACAATCAATATATTTCCTTTAATATCTTCCTAACCGAATGACGGATTTTATGAAATACAGCGCAACAAATGTGGAAATGTGTTGCTTTTTGTCGTGCCCGCATGCGGAAAGCGCGATATAGTCGGCACTTTATACGTACGTTAAAGTTTTTGGTTAAGTTGTTTGGTTAAGTATTTTGGTTAAAGTTTTTGGTTAAGTTCTTTGGTTAAAGTTTTTTGGTTAAGTTTTTTGGTTAAAGTTTTTGGTTAAAGTTTTTCGTTATACTATATCTCTGCAACTGCTTTGCCCATTACCTTGAAACTTCACATGGGTGTTTATCATCATCTATATTTTCATTCTACCCCCCTCCCGTGTGGCCCCTGTGCCCAATGTCAAGGTCAAATTACTTTGAAGTTTTTGGTTAAGTTTTTTGGTTAAAGTTTTTGGTTAAGTTTTTTTGGTTAAAGTTTTTTGTTATACTATATCTCTGCAACTGCTTTGCCCATTACCTTGAAACTTCACATGGGTGTTTATCATCATCTATATTTTCATTCTACCCCCCTCCCGTGCGGCCCCTGTGCCCAATGTCAAGGTCAAATTACTTTGAAGTTTTTGGTTAAGTTCTTTGGTTAAAGTTTTTGGTTAAGTTTTGTGGTTAAAGTTTTTGGTTAAGTTTTTTGGTTAAGTTTTTTGGTTAAAGTTTTTTGTTATACTATATCTCTGCAACTGCTTTGCCCATTACCTTGAAACTTCACATGGGTGTTTATCATCATCTATATTTTCATTCTACCCCCTTCCCTTGCGGCGCCTGTGCCCAATGTCAAGGTCAAATTACTTTGAAGTTTTTGGTTAAGTTTTTTGGTTAAAGTTTTTGGTTAAGTTCTTTGGTAAAAGTTTTTCGTTATACTATATCTCTGCAACTGCTTTGCCCATTACCTTGAAACTTCACATGGGTGTTTATCATCATCTATATTTTCATTCTACCCCCCTTCAAGTTCCGTGCGGCCCCTGTGCCCAATGTCAAGGTCAAATTACTTTGAAGTTTTTGGTTAAGTTTTTTGGTTGAAGTTTTTGGTTAAGTTTTTGTCGCGCCCGCTTGCGGAAAGCGCGATATAGTCGGCACTTTGGCGTATGTACGTATGTACGTGTGTCCCTGGTTAAAGTTTTTGGTTAAGTTGTTTGGTTAAGTTTTTGTCGCGCCCGCTTGCGGAAAGCGCGATATAGTCGGCACTTTGGCGTACGTACGTACGTACGTGTGTCCGGTTAAAGTTTTTGGTTAAGTTGTTTGGTTAAGGTTTTTGGTTGAGTTCTTTGGTTAAAGTTTTTGGTTAAGTTTTTTGGTTAAGTTTTTTGGTTAAAGTTTTTCGTTATACTATATCTCTGCAACTGCTTTGCCCATTACCTTGAAACGTCACATGGGTGTTTATCATCATCTATATTTTCATTCTACCCCCCTCCCGTGCGGCCCCTGTGCCCAATGTCAAGGTCAAATTACTTTGAAGTTTTTGGTTAAGTTCTTTGGTTAATGTTTTTGGTTATGTTTTTTGGTTAAGTTTTTTGGTTAAAGTTTTTGTTTAAGTTTTTTGGTTAAGTTTTTTGGTTAAAGTTTTTGGTTAAGTTTTTGTCACGCCCGCTTGCGGAAAGCGCGATATAGTCGGCACTTTGGCGAACGTACGTATGTACGTGTGTCCGGTTAAAGTTTTTGGTTAAGTTGTTTGGTTAAGTTTTTGTCGCGCCCGCTTGCGGAAAGCACGATATAGTCGGCACTTTGGCGTACGTACGTGTGTCCGGTTAAAGTTTTTGGTTAAGTTGTTTGGTTAAGGTTTTTGGTTGAGTTCTTTGGTTAAAGTTTTTGGTTAAGTTTTTTGGTTAAGTATTTTGGTTAAAGTTTTTCGTTATACTATATCTCTGCAACTGCTTTGCCCATTACCTTGAAACTTCACATGGGTGTTTATCATCATCTATATTTTCATTCTACTCCACTCCCGTGCGGCCCCTGTGCCCAATGTCAAGGTCAAATTACTTTGAAGTTTTTGGTTAAGTTTTTTGGTTAAAGTTTTTGGTTTGGTTAAGTTATTTGGTTAAAGTTTTTGGTTAAGTTTTTTGGTTAAGTTTTTCGTTATACTATATCTTTTTTTTTTAGTGTCCATGCCTCGCCACAAGGCGCGACATGCAGGCCGCGGCCATCTAGTATTATATACCTGCCCATGAAATACATAATTATACAATGTAAATAAAAGTCATATGTTCTCATCGATGAAATAAACAACTACTTCCGCTATCTATATTCATAACGCGCATCTGCAGTGCCGGACTACAAATACACATTCATTACCGTATACAGTTTAAAAAAATGATAATTTCCATGGAGCAATAAATAGAATATTCATATTTTTGCAACGAATATGTTCATCTCGTGGTGTGACATGTCCATATTTCACTCGTAACGGCACTCGTGAAATATGGACATGTCACACCACGAGATGAACATATTCGTCATATTCGTTGCAAAAATATGAATATCCTTTATTTATTGTTTGATTTAATCTCATGATCCTGATGTTTTGATGAAGAATCTGTTGCCATCAAACATTTAGAGCATGTGAATGTATGAAATATACGGTACTCAATTCTTTGTGAAATTATTAGTTATTGTAAAGCACTTTTAGAACAGCCATGCAACAAGTCATTGTCTTTGGTGCGCTATATATCATCAAAATCCATCCATTTGTTATGAAGATTTTAAAGAAAATATACTGTAAAAATTATGTCTCGGATTACATCACGTTGGAAAATGTCGTTCGGAAATGTTCAGAAATGTTCGGAAACTATGTGATCCCATACCCTGTATTGGGTACACATGCAGTATTAAAGAAATGAGGTGTGTGATACATGTTGTTATTTGTTGCTGCGACAGGTGAAATGGGGCTTTCAGAATTTGTCGTCAGTCCAGGAATGGTGCATAAAGGCCCACCAACACAAAAGAGTATCATTTAGGGCCAAGCAATGGCTCTAAATGATACTCTTTTGTATTGGTGGGCCGTTAAGGATCAGTCCAGCTCCTGGGGGCCGTTTCACTAAACTTTGTGCGAATAAAATGTTCATAAGTGCAAAGTCTGTAAATTTCACGTTAACAATGATTTCTTGTAAACAAATATTTGATTTACATTTATTGAGCATATGCTGTATATATATTATGCAGCCTATGCTCAATAAATGTAAATCAAGCAATTGAAATTTCCAGACGATCCTAAATTTGCACTTACAAACATTTTAGTCGTACAAAGTTTCATGAAACGGCCCCCAGGTCTGTGACTGGAGAAATGGGTCATTCTAGCACCTGATCTGTATATACCCTGTATATTGGGTATTTTCAGTATTTTTACAGAAATGTTGCTATAAATTCTTCGTGAATAAAATACATGTATACAATTATGCCGGAATCATTTGCATTATGCACCTACCAATCAATGTCTGAGCTTTGCAATCCTGAACGGCCATGAATACCAATAATCTCATCTAAGTTATCAGAGAGGTATTTCCATATTTGCATTCCATACCACACCCATGCGGTCTTTATGTCCAAGGTCAAATTACTTAGAAATTTGCATTAAAGTTTTTTTTAAATTTGTGTTAAAAGTTATTTAAACACTTGTGTTAAAGTTTTTAGTTGTCGCTCCAGGCGGCGGCCGGGGATATACGTGAGCCCCTGCTCACTTTCTCTAGTTGCATAAGCTATTTACTACACAAATTGATTATCAGGTAATATCATGATAGTTGGCGGTCATCTTGGACTAATGCTATTGAAACAAATTGTGTCAACATGTTAAATACATTCATTATTCTTTCTTAAATTGTTTACTTTCCTACTGTGGATGCAATCATATGGCATATATCTATTTGGCAGCCATCTTGAATGTATGCAGATTTCTCAAAACGCTCAAGGATGACAGGTTGTCATCAGTCGGATTCCAAAAATAGAAGGTCTAGAGACGCAACATCAGTAATAAAAAAAAACTATGTTATTCAAAACAAGGTTAAGCCCAAAATCGGCTTTTGACTGCCGGACTAATATAACAGTTGTATTAATCATCAAATATGCCTCCCATCCGAGTCGATACCAAACAGTGTAGGCTCTGATCAGACTGGTGTCCGATTCAGTAAACCCGGTTTTGTCAGATTGAGTCATATCTGGCCGTGACTGGAGAAATGGGGCATATTGGTTCTGTGACCAGTGTAGATCCAGACCAGCCTGTGCATCAGCACAGTCTGATCAGGATCTGCACCGTTCGTCATTCGATCAATGAAACACCAATTATGTTTCTAGCGAGCAATTTAGATCATTATTAGGCTACACGAGTGTGCTATTTGATCAGGAGCTACACTGGTCGCAAATCCAATAAGGTGGGTGGTGGTCGGGCGAATGAGACGGCGTAAATTAACGGTATGGGTTCCTCCTTATAGGAATCACGATTTGCCTGGTTTGGCCCTCAGGTACGTTTTTATCTTTGGCTCTTTTGTTACCTGGCAGTTGAATTGGGTTATTGCCCATTATAAAAGTAGTAAGATTATTACTGATCCTACTGCTTTTGGGAGGGGCCAAGTGATTCTGGTGTGGCGAGGACCTGGCATCAAATCAGGATTATTCTGATTTCAGGGCTGAATATATAGTTTTGTTATTGTAAATATTCAGTTCTGATTTTGGGATTTTCCCCCCATTAAATGACCGGCCTTAAATGACCTTAGCTGTTGATAGGCCGTTAAACCCCAACAAACAAACAAACAAACAAACAAACAAACAAACAAACAAACAAACAAACAAACAAACAAACAAACAAACAAAAATCCAATAAGCCCCATTTCTTCAGTCACAGCCACATATATGATATGACACGTATTGTATGTATGTGTTGTATGCTCGGGATCCCCGCATAGGACGTAGAATTATTTTTTTAGCTCACCTGAGCGAAGCTCATGTGAGCTATTGTTACCGCAATGTGTCCGTCGTCGTCGTCCGTCGTCCGTCGTCGTCGTCCGTGAACATTTTCAAACGTCTTCTTCTCGGTAACCATTGGTCCTATAGTGACCAAACTTCATGGTCATGATCCTTAGGTAGGGGGATTACACAATTGTTAAAATGACGTCATTACGTAGTCCAAGATGGCCGCCATCTAAAAATAGCACAAATTCTTTAAAAATCTTCTTCTCAAGAACCGCCAACCGGATTTCGACAAAACTTGGTAGGAACGATCGATGTACAATGCTCTTTCAAAGTTGTTAAAATGGTGACCCCGGGGTCAAAAATGGGCATGGCCCGTGGGGTCAAATTGGGGTTAAATTTTTTTTTAAAAAAAATTTTTTGACCGAAAAATGGTCATGTCATATATCAAATCGAAGGTATCAACGAGGCAATCACTCTGGTGCATTTTTTGTCGAAATCGGATGGTTGTGTCATCCAAGATGGCCGCCAAAATGTCAAAAGGTCGTTTTTGTCGCGCCCGCTTGCGGAAAGCGTGATATAGTCGGCACTTTGGCGGCGTACGTACGTACGTACGTACGTGTGTCCGGTTAAAGTTTTTGGTTAAGTTGTTTGGTTAAGTTTTTTGGTTAAAGTTTTTGGTTAAGTTCTTTGGTTAAAGTTTTTGGTTAAGTTTTTTGGTTAAAGTTTTTGGTTAAAGTTTTTCGTTATACTATATCTCTGCAACTGCTTTGCCCATTACCTTGAAACTTCACATGGGTGTTTATCATCATCTATATTTTCATTCTACCCCCCTCCCGTGCGGCCCCTGTGCCCAATGTCAAGGTCAAATTACTTTGAAGTTTTTGGTTAAGTTTTTTGGTTATGTTTTTTGGTTAAAATCTTTCGTTATACTACATCTCTGCAACTGCTTTGCCCATTACCTTGAAACTTCACATGGGTGTTTATCATCATCTATATTTTCATTCTACCCCCTCCTGTGCGGCCCCTGTGCCCAATGTCAAGGTCAAATTACTTTGAAGTTTTTGGTTAAGTTCTTTGGTTAAATTTTTGTCAATTTTTTGGTCAAGTTTTTGGTTAAGTTTTTGGTTAAAGTTTTTGGTTAAGTTTTTTGGTTAAGTTTTTTGGTTAAAGTTTTTCGTTATACTATATCTCTGAAACTGCTTTGCCCATTACCTTGAAACTTCACATGGGTGTTTATCATCATCTATATTTTCATTCTACCCCCTCCCGTGCGGCCCCTGTGCCCAATGTCAAGGTCAAATTACTTTGAAGTTTTTGGTTAAAGTTTTTTTCGCACCCGCTTGCGGAAAGCGCGATATAGTCGGCACTTTGACGTACGTACGTATGTACGTACGTACGTGTGTCCGGTTAAAGTTTTTGGTTAAGTTTTTTGGTTAAAATTTTTTGTTATACTATATATTTTTAATGTCCATGCCTCGCCACAAGGCGCGACATGCAGGCCGCGGCCATCTAGTTTTATTAGAGATTTCAAAATTCTTCTTCACATGAACCGCTTGGCCCATGGTAGCCAAACTTAAAAGTTATGGTCCATGGGTGAAGCCTTTTCAGATTTGTTAAAATGGAGGTCATCGCTAAAGCAAGATGGCCACCGTCTAAAAATAGCATAAATTCTTATAAAATCTTCTGCTCATGAACCGCCAGCCGGATTTCAACGAAACTTGGTAGGAATGATCGATGTACAATGCTCTTTCAAAGTTGTTAAAATGGTGACCCCCGGGGTAAAATTTTATTTTTGACCGAATATGGTCATGTCTATATCAAATCGAAGGTATCAAAGAGGCGATCGCTCTGGTACATTTTTTTGTCGAAATTGGATGGTCATGTCATCCAAGATGGCCGCCGAAAGGTCAAAAGGTCGTTCTTTTATTAGAGATTTCAAAATTCTTCTTCACACGAACCGCTTGGCCCATGGTGGCCAAACTTCACAGTTATGGTCCATGGGTGATGCTGTTTCAGATTTGTTAAAACGGAGGTCGTCGCTAATCCAAGATGGCTACCGTCTAAAAATAGCGCAAATTCTTAAAAAAAATTCTTCTCATGAACCGCTTGCCGGATTTCGACGAAACTTGGTAGGAATGATCGATGTAGAATCTCTTTCAAAGGTGTTAAAATGGTGACCCTGAGGTCAAAAATGGGCGTGGCCCATGGGGTCAAATTTTATTTTTGACCGAATATGCTCATGTCATATATGAAATTGAAGGTATCGATGAGGTGATTGCTCTGGTACAATATTTGTTGTAATCGGATGATTATTTCATCCATGATGGCCGCCAAAAGATCCATTTATTCAAGATTTTGAACGTATTTTTCTCAGGAACCACATGGCCGATGCTGGCCGATGCTGGCCAAACTTCATAGTAAGTTAAGATCCTTGGGTGAAGCATTTCCAGATTTGGCCATCTAAAAATAGCACAATTTTTTTAAAACACATGAACTCAATGTCACATTCTCCTCTGGTGTTCATTGAGTCAGGTGAGCGAATTAGGGCCATCATGGCCCTCTTGTTTATTAATTCGTTCCCACGAATTAACGGAACGAATTGTTAATTCGTGGGAACGAATTGTTATATCATGGGAACGAGGTAACAACTTGTTAAATTAAGGGAACGAATTGTCATTTCGTGGGAACGAATTGTTAATTTGAGGGAAAGAATTGCTAATTCGAGGGAACGAATTGTTAAATTTAGGGAACAAATTGTTAATTCGTGGGTACGAATTAATAAAAAAAAAAGCCATGTCCCCTTCGGGGCTCAGTAGTATTCAACGTATGAATTGTCATAACAAGTCCTATATGATATGTATTGTATGTCTGTCTTGTACGCGACCTATGAATGACTATACCATATGTGTGGCTGTGACTGTAGAAAATAACATACTCGTGTACACTGATAACCTTCTATATTGCTAGTTAGAAGCATGGTGAGTATTTCATTGAAGGAATGGCGAACAGTTCAGATCTTGATCACACTGTGCGGATGCACAGTCTGATCTGTAGCCGATTTCATCAAAATTGCAAAGTATACTTTACTAGCAAAGTATACTTTGAGGGAGTAATCATTTATTTTTCCTGAAATGCATTATATCATATAGAACTAACAAATGCATATATTTCATGATTAAAAGTATGCAGAATTATTATACTGAATTTATTACATTATCACAGCCATTAAATGGCTGTGATAATGTAATAAATTCAGTATAATAAAAATTTATAAATTTTTAAAAAAATTGAAAATTTCTCCCTCAAAATATACTTTGCTACTAAAGTATACTTTGCAATGTTGATGAAATAGGCTACTGGATCTACACTGGTCGCAAAACCCATAAGTCTCATTTTCTCAAGTCACAGACACATTGTATAGTATTCAATAAGTTGTTGCCTGTGTGTTGTTTTTGGATTGGATGTAGGCAGGAAAGTTTAGATTCCGCTGATGAACTGTTGTTAAAATGTAAATATATTGTATCTGTTGTTTTGAATATGTTTATTATATATGAACAATGCAATAAAATGTAAACTATAGAAACAATAGTTTATTATTCTACGTGAATTACCTTGACAAATTAGTGGCACAGTAACTACTTGCATAACCACAGGTTCTTCGAGAACGGTTCATATTTCGGTGTTTTATTGATTATTTCGGTTTCTCTGGAGGTGTGGGTGAAATGTTACTAAAATACAATTTACGTCACCTCCCTCTAATTACACGTGTAACTATAAGTGAGTATTTTGAAAGTACTACAATACAAGATCGTTTAACCATGGCCAATCACAGGTTGAAGTAACGGACCGAGGTCTATACATACGATCTTGTATTGTAGTACTGTCAAAATAGGAACAAATGATAACAAAATATAACACATTTAAACATTCACTTAATTGAGCTGCAAAAAGCAAACACTGTTTGCAGCTCAATTAAGTGAATTTTCAACTTTATGACAGTATTTTCACAACTCAATTTAAAAATCAATGCGTATTTTCACATTGCTACATGCGTATTTTGTACTCACACTTTTGATAATCAATGCGTATTTAGCTAATAATAACTATACGCACCTTATCTGGAGCAAGGATGTATTTTCATACTTGGGAACTGGCAAAGCTATCTCTACACTGAAATACCTGACACATGTGTATCCTGTTGGTGCCAGTTTACTACTGGGCTTGCTTCAGTAGGATATTGCTGCCTTTCTAGTGTATTCATATACCTCGTGTCACAGTTATATCTACGAGACATATGCATCGCTACAATAGCAACTTTGCTCTTCATGACTGGGTAAAATACTATAGAAATACTGTAGAATGGTGTAGAAAGTTGTCAACACCATCAAGGCAACTGTGAATCACATTTACTTTGATATTTAGTAATAAAGAAAATATTATGTGCGAAACGATTTCCAGATTTTTTCATCGTATACAGCAAATATTGCCTATGCATGTATAATTATGTATATTTTATCATGGATCATCCATACACTATATAGATCAACAACGATGCATGCATTGTGGGAAAAATGCCATAGGCTGTCAATAGTTAAAATAAAATCAGCGTGTGATATCATTTGTTTCTTAGCGACCATTTTGAAATTTATACAAGTGTAATACCTAACTTTGGAAGTAAAATTGCAGCATATATGATTACTTCTATTATGTTGGTGGCCATCTTGAATTTGGCGGTCATATTGGATTTGTAAATAGTTCCACCCTATTTTTTAAACCTCTGTAACATAAACGAGCAAAAACAAGTGAAAGTTTGCTTTTAACAAAATTTAATATTTGACACGAAATTTACATTCTGGTCTACACGAAGTATAAAATGGGCCCGAAAGTTTTGAACCAGTGAACGTGTAGATAATTGGCGATTACTGTCGTGTGTAATGTTTGAACATTAGTAGTTGCGCAAAACGATGTAAATTACACCAAACCAACGAAATCCACCCAAAACCACCAAAATACCCATATGCCACCAAAATAATGACCCTCTGTTCAAACACCTGTGGTCATAACAGGTGGATACTAGATCTTGTACAGTTTTATATATAAAAAAACAAAACAGTATGAAAAAAAAAATGATGTTATCGCACCGATGGTCATTGTCAAATGATTGTGATAGTTATAAAACCCTAGGCCAACGCGTTTTCGTCATTCCGTTCATTTATTCGAAATGTTGTTACATACTTTTGGGCACTTATTATCTCTGCAACAATAAGTCAAATCAACTTGAAATTTCATATGTGTGTTTATCATTATCAATGTTTCCATACTCTAGCAACTCAACATGTAGCTACAATAATTCCCCTCCACCTAGATATGCTATCTACGGCCACAATTTGACCCATTCAAACGTGTGTGCAACCGAAGTGCATACCAAAACCTGTTGCATGTAGGTAAACATTTAGTAAACTGTATATGTTATACCTTAAACAAATACTCTTTGATGTAGAACTGGTAAATTGCCACAAATAATATAACAGGGATATCATTTTCCAATGGACGCCATCTTTTCTCTTGTTGTTGTTCAACATTCAACATAACGAAATGAAGCTTTAACATTTACAAGACATACATGTAAATGTCAGATAAATTCCTTGACACGGTAAAATAACCAATTTCTGCGTGTGTATGTTCTTTATTAATAATTTACTGATACAGCTTTGACAGTTTTATATCGCTAACATATCAAACACGCCGGATAACCGAGTGAAAAAATCACTCTTCCATGTGCTACATTAAAGAGATGGGGTTAAATTGCTACCCTCGCCAGTGGTATAGTGCGGGGTAGCAATTTTGTTTCTATTAGCAACTCTCATGTGGAAGATCACTGTCAAAGTATCAATTAGATTGAGTATGGATCGCATGAATCACTTGAAACGCCATATAATAATAATAATAATAATAATAATAATACATACCTGGTGCCCGTTTCACTAAACTTCGTAAGAATAAAATGTTCGTAAGTGCAAATTTAGGATCGTCTGGAATTTCAATTGATGGATTTACATTTATTGAACATAGGCTGCATATGCAGCCTATGCTCAATAAATGTAAATCCAACAATTGTTTACAAGAAAACAATGTTAATGTGAAATTTTGCACTTACGAACATTTTAGTCGTAAGAAGTTTAGTGAACGGCCCCTTGCATTCTACAATGGAACCCTTGTGAAATGAATGTGTCAAATTATAATCAATTTCACTATCAAATATTTTGACGGTTGTTGGTGTTCATGATTTCAAAGTACGCGGTCACATACATTTGTATGTCAGTGTTCATAAACCTGCGTTACAGTGGAACCTGTCTAAAGCGGACACCCTGTGGATCTGTCATGGTGTCCGGTTAAGAGAGGTTTCACTGTATATACCAGTCATGCGCCCTCTGTTTCCAAATTTCAAACTACATTAAACAAATATTAAAGTTTACATTCCCACTTATGATTGACATTATTATACATTTTCTATCAAACGTAAATTTCCACATTGATATCAGGGGCGATAACCGTGTTTCCTTAAACTGATAACGGACATTACTATGTATTCTCTGTACTTATTTGTTTTGATGTGCAGTGATCATACTTTATAATCTGTCGAAAATATTATTGTTTCAGGTGACGCATTTAATTAGTATAAATGATTAAAAATATCATGGCTCATTTGAAAATGGCCTGATACCACCGCGAGTCACTATCAGTAAAACAAATATTACTAAATGATTATATCTGCATAGCGGGTACTTGTATTTTTTAGAACTGGTGAAATAGTGACACAATTATACACTTATTTAATTCATATAAAGAACATTTTGTGCCTACTGAGTGGGCATGCACCTTTAAAGTTTACGATAAAAACATTAATTAACCCTTGCTACACCACAGGCCTGTATAGTGGTATTGACAAATAGTGTAGATCCAGATGAGCCGGCTCGTAACGAGCCGTCTCATCAGGATCTGCACTTTTTGGAAGTTATTTTCATATTATTTTAGAACAAAAACATCCCCTTTTCATAAATGGACTGGTCTGCAAAATTAACACATCTATTCCAGTTACTTAGGGGTGAAAGGGTTAACTTACGTCAATGCTTAGAGGTTTGTGTTTGCGTTTTAGTTGGTCGGTCTGGCAATATCCGAGAACGTTACTAACTTTATGTTCTTATTATGAGGCGGTACACGTGTAACAAATATGACACACGCCATGCGAGTTTGTAGCTTCGGATATCTGCGTAATTTCATGAAATACGTTTACAAAGTTTACAATATTTACCGTAAATGGCAACACAAGTTGACACAATTTTCTGGGTACATGTGGAATATAATTTCGCATGTACTCTGAAAGTTTTGTCAACTTTTGACTTTATTTATGAAAAATATTGTAAATTTTGTAAACGTATTTAATGAAATTACGCTGATGTCCGAAGGTACAACATCGCATGGCGTGTCTCAAATGTGACCGAGTGACTGAAGAAATGGGGCTTGTGAGTTTTGTGACCAGTGTAGCTCCTGATCAAATAGCACAATACTGTAACCTGATAACGGTCTATGTTGCTGGTAGGTAGCATCCCGGGTGTTTCATTGATGGAATGGCGAACAGTGCAGATCATGATCAGACTGTGCGGATGCATCCACACAGTCTGATCTGGATCTACACTGGTCGCAAAATTCATACGCCCTATTTCTCCAGTCACCACCAAATATATACCGAATTCCGTTCGCCTTCCCTCTCGAGACTGAACAATATCTTCCATCTAATTGCGGCCGTCCGCACAAGAGATTGCACATTAAGCTAGTAACCAATTACTTAGGCTGTATAGGCAAGCGGCATTTCATTCATAACAAAACAACGATGAATGAGCAATAAATCCGGAACGAAATTTTCTGATATTGGAAATCGGGGGAAGAGTGTAGTAGCGTCAGGAAACGGGCAACCGGATACAGAGCGGAGTGTAGGTAAAGGTATGAGTTTACCAAAATGAGGCAGTCATTCGGTAAAATAACTGGATTCTCGGCCACAGAATTGACTCGTTTCCTAGCATTCAGCGGATAAACTTGACATTAAAAGACACTAGCCTGGTAGCCTCTATTTGTGGCTGTGACTGGAGAAATGGGGCTTATGTGTTTTGCGACCAATGTAGATCCAGATCAGCCTGTGCATCCGCACAGTCTGATCACGATCTGCACTGTTCGCCATTCCATCCATGAAACACTTATAGCAAGCAATGTAGATTGTTATCAGGCTACGGGAATGTGCTATTTGATCTGGGGCTACATTGGTCACAACATGCGATTTTGTACCTTCTGGCAACTGCGTTATTTCATGAAATACATTTACAAAATTTAACAATTTTTCCGTAAATGATGTCAAAAGTTTACAAAAAGTTCAGAATACATGCGTGTACTCTGAAATGAAATTTGTGTCAACTTCTGAAGTCATTTACGGAAAATATCCGATTTTCTGTAAATTTATTTCAGGAAATATCGCAGATGTCCGTTGGAACAAAATCACACAGCGTGTCTCAACATTAAATGTAAAGGCTTTGATTTAACGACGGCACTGGCTCGATGACTTTGCATGTCGGGACTGACTATTCAAGTCCCCATCCTATATGACTAGGCTAGCACGAAGTTGTCTTGCCCAAGGACACGCTGAATCGACCATTCGCAGCGGTCGAGGTGGGAATCGAACCCGGGGTCTCCCGATTCGCAGTCCGACGCTCTAGGGCGCGATATTTTACCAGTGGGCACACACTTGAGGTAATTGTGTTTGTAAAATACGGGAATACATGTACGCCTCATTAACATAATTTAGCATGTCCACATGGATGAAATGTGCGAATGTTAAAGCAAGCCATGTACAAGTAATATCGAAGTCAATTCCTAATGGATACATTTCCGCGACATTGCGAAGGTACAATAAGGTATTGTTAATGGACATGTTAGTGTGTCGTATACGCCAACCACAAGTGGAAGACTCGGACCTATGACACCAAAAAAATATGCCTATTAAAAAATCACATTACCCCACCCACTTGGTTTCGTACAGTACCATCTTCTATATAGAAGATGGTACTGTACGATACCAAGTGGGTGGGGTAATGTGTTTTTTTAAATTATTTAAAGCATTTTTTTGGTGTCATAGGTCCGAGTCGTCCACCTGTGACGCCAACGTGTATGAAGAATGCGATCTGTTAACCCTTCCTCCGCCGTTGACGGAAATTGCCGTCTGGTGTTTTTCATTTTTGCTTTAATTCTCATGTGCTGTCAAAACCAGGTTTTTGTCGAGAAATATTGAAAATAAAACATTTCCAGCAGACGATAGCATTTAATTCAGCGTAGTAAGGGTTAAAGTAATCCATGTGGTAATATGAAGTTATAGCATGATGGAGAAATTCTTACAAACATTTCGACGTAAATACGGATGTAGATATTAAAAGAGCATATTAAAACAAGCAGCTGAGATGCTTGAATAAAATTGAATACATTGTATGGCCAAAGAGGTAATCTTCAACACAGAGAAGGTTGATTATAGCCATGTGAACGGAACCAACCATTGACAGACGTCACTGAACCCACTATTGGGGCTCTGTCATCACAACCCTGCTTGTCCACAGGAATTCGGCGTGTTTCGGCTTTCATCGGTATAACTCTATATAATATGTTATAAATATATTGTATTAACAAGGCTTCTAACTACCTCGTATCATAACAAATTCCAATATTTTATTAACACTAATGTGAATATTTTGGCAGAAAGTGCACATGTTCATTTGAGAATTATTGTTATCTTGCTAAAATAGCATAGTTATGCAAAGAATATCGAATTACAGCTGCTTTTCCTATGTGGACACAACCTCGTATCATAACAAAGGAAATTATGTGTTTAAGGCTCTAACGTCAATATTGTAGTGGCAAGTTCACATCCAGGAGAAATACATAGACTGCATAGAAAATTACAATGTTAAACATGTTATTTTGTTATGATACGAGGTCGTGTCCGACCAACGTTAAAAGCCTTGTTCATATATGTAGAGTTATACCGATGAAAGCCGAAACACGCCGATTGCCTGTGTGGTTGTCCGGTTAACGCAATCGGTAACGAGCGCGCTTCTCACCTATGCGACCCCGGGTTCGATCCTCGGCCGGGGCAGTATGTGAGGTGGTATGGTGGACGCCAGCTCGGACAAGTGACTTTCCTCCGGGTACTCCGGTCTCCTCCCACATTAATCACCACCCTTACGCGTTCATCTGTGTCCACGAAAGCATTTTTATAAGTGTTCTAGCGCTTGTTTGTAATCGTTGTAAAATAAATAATGTTTAAACAAACTCTGGAAATTAGAATTAACCCTTGGGCCATAAAACAATGTTTACAAACACTACATATCCAGATGAGCCGGCTCGTAACGAGCCGTCTCACCAGGATCTGCAGTGTTTGCTAGCATTTTAAGATTGTTTGATCCACATACCCAGTTTCGTATGGATGGAACAGTCTAAAAATTGAAATAGAACCACGAAAGACGGTTATTTGGCCGTGAAAGGGATACGCGATTTCCTCAATGTATCGTAGTCAGCGACATAGTGTGGAATGACTGGAAACGAAGCCCACGTCCAGTTCTGGATGGTCGTTCACTGGAGATCACATCATGCATTTCAGTCAAATAGGAAACTTATCTGTAGCAATAACCCAAATTTTCTGTCTGTAGCGCAGGGCGAGTTTCAAGTCGCCCTGTGCTACAGACATAAAATGCGGGTTACTGCAGCAACATCAATGTTGAAATACTACATCAGTCTAGGATAATTAGAAAGTCTGTCCTTTGTGAGTTCAGTATCACTCTTTTGTAAGCAGCCTGAGTTAGACGCTCGGTGGCAATGAAGGGTTTTGCCGGTGGATGTACCACCTTACAGGGAAGGGGCGTTGGTATTTTGATAGCCGCAAAGCTTTTGATTTTGAGATAGTTGTGCTGAATATAGAGAATAGTAGGTTAGTGCCGTGAATGGGAAAAAATATCTGGCAAGGCTCAGGAAACGGGATGGGCGAGGCTCTGCCGAGCACATCCCGTTTCCGTGCCGCGCCAGATATTTTTCCCATTCACGGCACTAACCTACTATTCTATTTATCCCGTCAACACCTACAAATGGCTGTAAAATTCAAAAATAGTATTGACTGGATATCAAAAATGTTTCACGGCACCGTGTTTCACGGCACATACGCACTGTGTAGACGGGATAAAAAAGAGACTGTGGCTGTGGAGCGTCATTCGCATCCTGATCAAGGGCCTATCAAACAGTTAAGTAGAGAGGAGTATAGCATTCGACTGAATTGTAAAGTTTGGTACGTTCCTTGCCTACCTGAGTAACTGGTAGATACGCCCGATCTTATTCTATTACATCAATAATTCTCCGATTTTGCTGTATTGGAACCGTCCTAAGATGCCGCATGTCAACTTGTATATTGTTTTTAAGACCGATGGCATATAAAACAAACGTCGGAGCAACAAACGTCAGCAACGATATGGCCTGTTCCTCGGGTTTTAAATCCAGTATCACTGGGTGTGTAATGATATTTGGACAGGCACACACCAACGGGGACCAGTTCAATGTGGTAATTCTGATGCAATATCTTTAACTATCATCCGTAGGATATATAGGGCCGTCTGTTGGGGATGACAAAGGAGTGTACAAATTGCTCGCTTAGCGGTATACACTCAGCTTGGGTTGGTTATAAGGTTGGACCCACGCCGGGTCGCCTCGGGGCGCCGTTTGCTAGTCTGGGCACGGGTACTAACCCGGGACTCTGGGGGCCGTTTCACTAAACTTCCTACGACTAAAATATTCGTAAGTGCAAAATTATGATAGTCTGTAAATTTCACACAAACAATGTTTTCTTGTAAACAATTGTTGGATTTACATTTATTGAGCATAGGCTGCATATGCAGCCTATGCTCAATAAATGTAAATCCACCAATTGATATTTCCAGACGATCCTAAATGTTCACTTACGAACATTTTAGTTGTAAGAAGTTTAGTGAAACGGCCCCCTGAAATCTAGGTTAATTTCGACTAAATCCAGTATACGATCGAGTGCGTGTTAATACACATATGATTGCAACTCTACTACATTGTTCGTCTTAGAGAGGTTCCACAGAAGCTGCAATTTAGATGGTGATCTCAACAACGTAGCGTTACACCGTCCGAGACTAAAATACAGTTAGATATAGCTGAAGTGCATTACTCAATTATCGCCGCTGTATATCACAGTGTCTGATTGTATACAATTGAATACAGCACGTTTTCCTTGGAATTGAACGAAATAAAATGGTGCGTTTTGTATGTATCTGTGACTGGAGAAATGGGACTTATGGGATTTGTGATCAATGTAGATCATGATCAAATAGCACACTTATGTAGCATGATAACGATCTAAATTGCTTAGAACGTATGGCGGGTGTTTCATTGATGGAATGACGAACAGTGCAGCTGGTCGCGAAACCCATAAGCCCTATTTCTCCAGTCACATGTAACTGGATAAGTGGGGCTTATGGTATTTGTGACCAATATAGGTCCTGATAGAATAGCACTCTCCTGTAGCCTGGTAACATTCTGTGTTGCTTGTTACAATCATGACGGGTGTTTCATTGATAGAATGGCGAACAGTGCAAATCCTAATCTGAATGCACAGGCTGATCTGGATATACACTGATCGTAAAACCAATAAGCCACAATTCTCAAGTCACGGCCACACGCACCAATACCAAGACGGTGATTTTCTCTCGACTGTCTGATAGTGGCTATGTATCGGGAGAGGGAATGGCAACACTGCGAGTCTTTGGAATTGTTCATGTGATAAGATAGTGTGGCGCTTATTCACTCGTGACGTAGTTTGAGGACAGCTTTGTACTTTACAAAGAGCTTGTTAATATATGAAGTAACATCATTAAATTTCCGTGTACATATATATATATATATAAGACAAGACATGCTATTTTGTGCCTACGAATATTTTTCATGAAAAACTATTTACAAAATGTACGATATTTTCCGTAAAAGTTTACGAAATGTTTAGAGCAAATGCGGAAGAGAATTTTCGTCAATTGTTTACCGTAAAAGTTTACGAAATGTTTAGAGCAAATGCGGAAGAGAATTTTCGTCAATTGTTTACCTCATTTGCAGAAAATATCACAGGGTCTGTAAATATTTTTCATGAAAAATCACGCATTTTCTTCGGTACAAACGCACATGGCTTGTCTTATTTCTTGCATATATATATGGATTATGAATTCTTATTGTTAGTAGTCAAAAGAAAGTAATGTTGAATGAATGTTTATTTTGCCAGAAAATGTCTCAGATGATGTCTCTGATATAAAGAACAGTTTGTGCATACTGAGTTGGCATGTACCTTTAAGCACATACACTTGGGGACCGTTTCACTAAACTTCGTACGACTAAAATGTTCGCAAGTGCATATTTCGGATCGTCTGGAAATTTCAATTGATGGATTTGCATTTATTGAGCATAGGCTGCATAGGCTGCATATGCAGCCTGTGCTCAATCAATGTAAATCAATAATTGTCTGCAAGAAAACGTTGTGAATGTGAAATTTACAGAACATTTTAGTCGTACGAATTTTAATGAAACGGCCCCTTCATGTTTAACGACAGCATGGACTACAAATGCGACTACTAATCCAATACTGAATCACGTACAATTCTAAATGTCGGGCCAAGTAACAATGGCCATATTGGACCTAGAATCGACGTACGAAAATGAGACATATAACGTCACGTCGCCGTACGGAGACGTCGACGTCAATGCTTACATGGAGACTGTTATGGGTGAGAAACGTAGGGATATAGCCAGTGTTGCCGTCCTGACGTATGTATACGGACTAATATTCATTCTCGGACTGTCGGGGAATATCTGCACGTGCATCGTGATCGCGCGCAATACGTACATGCACACGGCCACCAACTACTATCTGTTCAGTCTTGCTGTCTCGGATATGTTGACCCTGATTTTTGGTGAGTATATATATATAACGTATTATGAGACACGCCATGTGATTTTGTACCTTCGGCTGCGACGTACAGCTGCGTAATTTCATTAAATACGTTTACGAAATTTACAATTTTTTTCATAAATCAAGTCAAAAGTTTACACAATTTTCAGACTAATAATGTAACTTTTGTAAACGTTACAGAAACTGTGATATTTTATGTCAATGACGTCGAAGGTTTTCATAGCAAATGCGGAATTCTATTACATTTACCGTCTGAGGATTTCATGAACTTTTGACATCATTTATGGGAAATATCGCAAATGTTTGTAAATAGTGTGCACGAGATATCGCACATCTGCTTAGGGACAAAATCACGCGACTCGTCTGATAGATATAGAAACCAATCAATGTTCTGTCCACTGATGCTATTGGTATGTCCGATTTGGAGAGGTTCTATGAGACACGCCATGCGATTTTGTACCTTCGGACATCCGTCTAATTTCATGAAATACGTTTACAAAACTTACAATATTTTCCGTAAATGGCGTCAAAAGATGACACAATTTTCAGAGTACATATTCCGCATGTACTCTGAAAAGTTTGTCAACTTTTGACTATATTTATGAAAAATATTGTAAATTTTGCAAACGTATTTAATGAAATTACGCAGATGTCCGAAGGTACAAAATCACATGGCGTGTCTCATATGTGTTCGTGATTACACAACACGTAAGCAGGCGGCGCGGATACAGGGGGGGGGGGGGGGGGGGGGTGGGGGGGGGGTCCAGGGGGTCCGGACCCCCTGCTCCCGGCAAAAAAAACAACACAAAAAAAACAAATCTACAATACTCGAATAGTTGGATGACATTTTCGTGGCCTAGGTGTCAGGAAATCCAGGAAATCGCATCTGCGGCGATCTGGCATTTAAACATTTCCTGGGGGAGGACTCCCAGACCCCCCGACTTTACGATTTCGCGCTCGCTGAGGTCGGCTATGCCGAATTGTAATTACAGACCCCACCTGCAATTATTTATGTATCCGCACCTGGTAAGTAAGTCTCGGATTGTGAAACTATCTGATTTAAAGTGGAACCTCTCTAAACTATTTTGTGAGGTTTCACTGTCGATGGGTTGTCAACGACAAATTGGGGCAAATGGGACCATTTGTTGATATCCTAGCTCCAGTAGCCTATTTCACGAACCTCCGTTACTCTGTAATATTATTAGTATATATGGTGTTTGTAAGACGCCTGATGGACAATTCAGTGACTACTCACTATGCCAATGAGCGCCATTTCTCCATTAAGTGTAGCCTATGGAACGACATAGCTCATCATATCAGGAAGTTTGCACATCATATAAAGAAGTTTGCACATCATATAAAGAAGTATATAAAGAAGTAAGCACGTCATATAAAGACGTTTGCACGTCATATAAGTATATATGTGCATATAG